>CM031238.1:587864722-588544722 GCA_018340775.1 Taxus wallichiana var. yunnanensis | reverse complement strand
CTTAATAATAAATAATAGAAGAAAATTTATAAGCTATAGAATGATGTGAATATTTGAAAATAAATCATACTTGAGTAGTAATAAAATGTTAGTGTATAATTTTTTTGCCACTTTCATAGAAGTCCTTGTTTTTAATGATCTCGAATAAGGTGTCTCCTAAAACTTCAAGAACCAAGAAAATATGCTTGAAATTATCATGAAAATCAACTACGCATTTCTTATTACCTATGTTTCCTTTTCCTATTTTTTAAGATGTCAATTTCGACCTTGAAGCCTTTTGCGGTATATTGTTATGCATTTGTGTCACTCTTAAAAGCCACATATTTATTTAGGTGGGTTTCTCTAGGAAGAAAACAATGATGTGAACATGGATTTTATATTGTGCATAACACACTTCTTTAATAAGGCCTCAATATGAACATGTTGATAGCCTCTATATGAAATCTTTGATGTCCTCCTCTAATGATGATCAATAATAATTACCGTTTATTTTCCTACCACCCATTTCTTCTTCTCCTTGTATCAACCTATTTTCATCATTCTTTCGCATAAACCAAAAATGGATGTATATATGTGATGGTTTTTATGGAGGACTCTTTAATTGTATAGTTCTTATTTTTAAGTAAAGCTAAAGTTTTATAAAGTGTTTCGTATTGATGTTTTTGTATATGTATTTAAAATTCAAAACTTTTTCATTAATTAATATGTGATGGCTACATTAGATGCTTGCAAATGGCATACTTTTAATTTTCCCTTTTTATTGTCTAGAAACTTAGGTGTGAGAGATTACCACTTATTTCTTTTTCCTTCAAAGAAAACACGAGAGATTGAATCTCTGCATGGAATAGTGATTCAAATTTCTAAATCTTGCATTGTAACAAACCTAATTTTTTCTTCACATTTTGTAAATTATCTTATGGATTAATTAATTCATTAAGACTATCTTTGGTGGTCTTACATTCTTCAAAGGTATTATCAAGTATCAATATAAAAATTTCGTAGTGCAAAAATACGTTACACATCAAATTACAATTCCTCATCTTGTGAGCATTCTAAGATGACCACAAGATGCAAATTTGAACCATTTTGAAATAACCTTACTTTTTGCAATGCTATATCATAATGCTCAAACCAAACATATGATTGTAAACACATTTTCTTGCTATTGTCATTCACCTAATCCCATTTACATATCCTTAACTTCCATAAAATTATCACTAAATATGCACAATGCAATATTATATGTATATATTAACAATCCTACCTACCCCTAATTCCCTAGACTTCTTTTAGTTTTGACTTTCATCTAACTATAAATGAGTATTAACAAAATCAATAATTTTATTTGTTTCTTTGCATCTCCTTTAGTTTTATAAAATCATGATTAATAACACATTTTTACTTGTAGTGTTTAAAATTAAATTACTTTTATATTTTAGTTTCCATCATTATATCTTCTCAAATTTCTTTATTTGTTGAGGTTAATCTATCACAACCAAATATAATTTACAAATATCAAAAATTTCATATTAAAATTTGTAATTTAGGAATTACTTTAACAAACAAAAGGTTTCTTCGATTCGGTAAGAAGATAAAAATGATTTGAAAAGGAAAAGATTCATACATATTTTGAAATATGCATAAGTCCATGTAATGGTATGTGTGAAACCCTCATAATACATCTAAGTTAATTATATTGATCATTGAGTACAAATTATAAATAGAAATATATTACAGACCTTAAGAAAATGACACTTACATTTCACATATTATAATATTTTCATACATTTATAAATGATAAATATTATAAAATACTAAATATGAAAATATATTGCGCTCTTGATAGTATTTTAATTTCAATTACATATATCACATTCCATTTCTAAATATTTTTCATCTTCCATGTATTCAAATATATATCATTTTGTGTGCGTATCAGCGCACCTATGCATGAAACCCAAAACTTGCAAAGCTGAGAGGTAACTGCTCTGCCAGAAAACTAATTGGGCGGCTGAGTCTTATATCTGTACCACAGCGACCACAGAAGGTAATGGACAAAATTGAGAGTGCTGAGAGCAGAGAGGAACCAGTAGAATCGATCCAGGTGATTTTTGTTGAGATTATTCCCTGATATCCATCCCACCTCATGTCCAACACGCCTTGTTACGCTATTCACGAGGGAAACAAGTACTGAACTGAGGAAGTAACCCATCGAGATTGACGTCCATGAAAGAGCCGTGGCCAACGATCTCATTCTTGAAGGCACCTGCGTGTAGAAGAATTCCATCAGCCCCGCCAATGCAAACATGTCCGCAATTCCAAGAACAAAATACTGCAACCCCACCCACAAGAATGTTATTGGCAGAGGTAGAGGAGAATCTATGAGACCGTGTTCTTTTGCAACAGATTTTCTTTTGACTTCGACCACTGCGGCCACCGCCATTGACAGTACGGACAGTAAAAGCCCCACACCAACTCTCTGCAAGTGAGTAATGCCCGTCTCTCTGCCGGTTATCCTGCGGACCAATGGGACGAAGAAGAAATCATAGAGGGGAATAAGAATCATCATGCTCATCACTGGAATTGACGGCAGGGAAGCTGCAGGAACTAGAAAACCTTTAATTTTTCTGTCCATGGTTGTAGCCTGTCTTACAGAAAAGGTCTGCAGCTGGGCAATGCAGCAGTTCATCATAATTGTGCTGGCGAAAATGGGCAGCACTCTCACCATTATTTTCACTTCTTCCACCTGTGTCACAGGGCACAGTCGCCATGGGCTTTCCTGCCCCATTTTGGGATCCCTGATTGATGCCTTGTCCAGAAAACTGCCCAACAAATTAAGACAGACCATGCATTGTTATGGGTAGGAGCCTATATATATGGTAACAACCAAATACATTTATTGATAACATTAAACATCCAAATTGAATTACATAGATAGTGCATACGTCCATAACATATATACATACAGGGAACTGTGGTGTTCGAGGAGTCACGTTCCCATTTTCCTTGTCACTGCCATAATTTGTATCATCTGTGCTCACTTGGGTCCCTATTCCCCGCTTGCTCACAGCAGCCACAATTACCTGCGTAAGCTTTTAGCTATTAAACAACTTGCCTGCTATCCAATTTTATACTCAAATGAAGATATTATTATTTCCAATGCAATCATTAGCAGAGTGTAAGTCAGCGTCTTAGATTGCCAAAAAAAAAAAATGGTTCTATTTTGGGTTGTATATGACAAAAATTAAAATTAAAATTAAAGATTATTAGAAGAATGCAAATCACCATGTACATTCTCAGAATGCTAAACAAATTTTAGTTTCTTTTTTGGGTTGTCTATGACATAAATCATTGGTGGTGAAACCCAGAAAAATTGAGATTCTTGTGTTCTATTTCTGAAATATGATTCTATTTATGAAATATAGTCAAACTGTAGATAGAATTTTATATATATATATATATCAAAATATATATATATATATATATATCAAAAGATTAGTTTGGAAATGTAAAATTTTAGTAAAAGATGGGTAGTACATATTAATCTCTAAAAATTATATAAATATTTTATTTTACATACGTTAAGTAAAACACTATTTTTAATACATCACTAATTTAATAATATAAATATATCTATACATTTAATTTAACAGTTTTAAATATATAAAAATTTATATAGCAGTATAATTTATATACAAAAATAATGTTTATATAAATAAGAACCAAAAGTTTAAAAAATTAGAAATATTTACATTCAAAAATTTGAAAATCTAAACCTTATGTTAAGTGGAAATTCTGAATGCAAAGCTAAATCTTATGTAACTTCAGTTTAGTTTTAAATGGTTGACCTTAAATGAAAACATAACATTTGAAAATATTAATTAATTTATTAATTAGATAACAATTAAACCTTGGAAGTTTAATCAACAACTATAGAGATAAGTCCTTTATATAACCCTATGTAAATTAAGTCTAAACTTAAAATTAAACATTTTATTTCAGAAAAAAGTGCCATCTAATATAATGAAAAGAATTTAAAAACAAAAAATTAACAAAGATTTTAATTTTGAGTAATGTTAAAGGACAAACTAATGTGGTATATTAATAAAGTAAACTTAAATAATAGGTGAGATAGAGTTGAGGAGAACTTATTTAGCACTTTCTAGTGTTTTTAAGTGTTAAAAAAAATTTTGTGGTTTTTCAACACCAAGCCATAAGCAAACCACAACACTTGCACTCACTTATTCATCCTTCGAACTTAAACGAACAACACAATCTAGTATATTAAAAAACAAAAATATAAGTAAACTTAAATAATAGTTGAGTTAGTATTGACCCCTTAGAACTTGTTTAGCACTTTCTAGTATTTTTGAAGTGTTATAAAGTTGGTGTTTCCAATACCAAGCCATAACCATTGCATAAATACTAGGATTCGGGATGAGATTTAACTTTCAGAGTTGTTTGTCAATGAAATTTTACCAAGCCATAACCATTGCATAAATACTAGGATTCGAGGATGAGATTTAACTGGCAGAGTTGTTTGTCAATAAAAAAATTTTAGGAGGAAAAGAAATTTATGAACTGGCAGAGTTGTTTGTCAATAAAAAAATTTTAGGAGGAAAAGAAATTTATTACCTATTCTCAAATAAATTTAAGTAATAAAATTTATGCTCATTCAATAATATTTTGAACTGATCATAATAAAGAAAATTAATAATAACAAATTTTATTAATATTACTTTTAAAAGACTACTTTAAAATATATACTTTTAATAAATTTGACAGTTGTTATGATGAATATCTGTCAATCAACATAAACTGTCAAATACGTACAAACCACCTGAAACAGGCGGAACGAGCGTTAAATCTCGGGCCTACTGCGATTAAAAAAAAAACATACCTGGGCAATTCGTGTGAGGGGGCTGCCCGCGGGGATCCTGTTCCTGTACTTGCATGTACCCAATACAAAGAAAACAAGCACAAGTAGTATACTAATGCTGGACAGCCCGAATCCCCATTGCCATCCCTTGTTTTCTTGCACCCACACCACAAATGTAACTGCTAACAAAGAACCCGCACACATGCTGAACAAAAACCAGTTAAAGAAACTCGATATGAGCTTCCTCTCCCTCCCATGATTTTCATCCAATTGATCGGCCCCATGAACAGGCAGGGATCCCTTCACTCCTCCCACTCCCACACCCACAAGATACAGACCAATATACAACATTGCAGCTTCTCCTCCTTCCACCTGCTTACAACTACTAACCACATGACTTACTGTGTTGCATGCAGGAGGCTTCAGCGAAGGGTAATGGGCTTGTATTATCAATAACACCAGGCCCTGCATAAATTTTTCCCCACAAATTTTTTTATTATTGGTAAATTTTTCCCCACAATTAAGAAACTCAAGAACGAATTATTACACAGGAAAATTCAGAAATTAACTTACCATTAGCTTTATGAGTGCAAATGTAATCACAGTCCAGTAGGTAGTGATGAATGTATCAGATACAAATCCTCCCAAAAGCGCAAGGAGAAACGACGTTTCCATGAAATTTGTGAGCGTATTCGCAGATTTGGCCAGAGAAAATGCATAAATCCATAAAAATAGTTTACTAAATTCGTGGCGTTGGCCAGAAATCCCAGATTCTCGAACACCTCAGACGCTGCAATTCCTCACATCCAAATCTATTCAATACAGCGATAAATCCGATTTTCACACCAGTTTCTTTCAAAATTGAACCATAACATTTTCATAAAACATACCCAAAACGAATACTGCAGGAAGGATTCCATCGTGCTTGGATTTCTCCACCGGTCGTTTCTTCCAGTCGACAAAGCCTTGCAATTTATATGCTTCTTCTGCTCCAATTTCCTGTAAAATCAATGGAATTTAATCAGTCCAGCTCAAAAATGATTCAAAAATCAAATATGAGATTTTGGACTGCCAGATTAAGCTGAACGTGAATCGCCGGTGTGTCGGTGTCGACCGTCCCCCATTGAAAACATACGACTGGATAGGGCGCTCCTGCAAATTATGCCTCTAACTACCCACAATCCCCTTTCAACCAAAAGAAAAAAAAAAAACCTGTGTAACACACCCAGCTACAAAACCAATGTAACACACCCAGTTTACACTTGTAAATACTCGCCATTATTTGTTGAATTGATAAGCTTCCTTGGTTACTGATAGGATTACAACTTACACCGCCTAAAAATTTATTTTGCTCGGTGAAGAGCTATCAAATATTCCACAGTAAAGTGGAAATGTATCTTATTTGACTTCATTATTAATTTGCCGGGGAACGGACATCGTGATGGGATTGGGTGTCTCGTCACTTGTAATAATATCAATTAATTTTGCTCGCCCTCTTATATGAAAACGTGTGAAAGTTGTGGTCTTTCGTTTTCTATTCAAGAAATGGTTTGGACAAATGGGGCCTCCGTATCTCTTATGAGGGCGAGAGCTATCTTCCTATGTATGTGTGGCCTTCATAAGTTTTAGTCATGGAACATAATATGCACCATGAGGTGTCTTTTTTTTTCCTAATATCGGTTTTAGTCATTTCAATGGTGACTGGTAAGTTGTCCAATGGGACAGATGGCAGGAGGATTTGGATCCAATTTGTATTGTCACCATACTGCTAAAGTTGTGGGTTGCGGCGATGCCATTAAATGAGCTTGGGAGCAACACCTTTACCACCAAAACTACCTATTTTTCCTTAAACCAGCATAGTTAACTATCCATCGACCCTTGTTTTTCCTTAAACCAACACAAACCACCTTCATCGCAGAACTTTTGGCTAACAGTGGGTGAATTTGGAGAATACAAGCCAACCTGTGGACGCCTGCAACTCTGAAATTTAAGCAAATTCTAATTCCTTCTTATTATCCTTCAAACAAATTCCAAAGTTAAACAAATTCCTAGGTATTTAGTTTTGTTGCTTCGATTATCCTTCAAATTCCACTATTACATGTCTCGTATGCATGGAAAGTTAAACAAAATTAAAGAATTGTAGTTAGAATAGAATCAAATGAAAAATGACCATAAAATGCAGAGGTTCAATGGAATATAATGGGGTGAAAAAAACAATAGCTTTCCCCCATTCCAAGTATTTGGGCACAATAATAAATCCCATCTTATGCTGACAGAATAATGAACAAAACCAATCAATCATTTTAAATGACATCTAAAGCTCTTCCTTCATACTTGATTCATTCATTCTTTCTTTCTTTCTCACTCCCCATTGTCTCATAAACCTGTAGGTGCCCATTGGCTTCCATGGAAGTGCGGGCTCCATCTTTGTAATTTTTGGCCAGTTTTATGTCTTCATTAATGTGTGTACACAAAGAAAAAGCAAAACAGAGCAAGAATTATGTTTGGCCCTTAATTTACTTTACAATCTCTTGAATTTCCATGAAATATGTTCAATAAAATCTTTGATATTTAATTTTCTAACCAACAATTTTGATACTATTTTTTGCTAGTAATTCAAAGAAAATGATAAAGAAAATTTGTCCCTGTTTAGTCATTTCCTCCCTTTCTAATTAGCCAATTATTTGAAAGTTGGAAATAGGGTTGGGTTAGCCATGAACAATGAAGTTAATCAGGTATAAAGCTTGCAGCTTGTGTTCTACAAATTAAGTGTTTTGTTGCCATGCGAATAAACAAACATTAGAATATAGTTGTTGATCGACAACCAGACAAGTGATGAGAAATGTAGTGATTTAGAATGTAATACCCCTTAAGAACCTTAACTAGACCCATAATCAATTTTACAACCATTCTATAACAACCTCTTTATTACGCTTCTCAACTAGGAATATATATATATATATATATATATATAAACTTCATCTTCCACTAATTTAAATACCCAACATTTAAATCCAACATAAATATGAAATTGAATCCATCCGATAACAATCATAAACCATGTGCAGCTACATGAGTCGGTTAGTAACCGATCCCTCAAAGATCACTCTTTACGAGCATGTATACAAAGTATACTAGTGGTTTCCTTTTATAGGTATTGATAATCAAGTAATGTTTTCTAAGTGCATACCGGAACTCAATCATTTGAATCCCATCGAATCATCCTACATCTTAGATCTTGGTGAATCGAGATAGTGTAATCAACAACTTACACTACTTTGATCAAAGTTTTAGATACATGTTTGTCATGCTCGGTTCCATGACAACACATTCGTCGTTAAAAACTTTTCCTTCACCTAATTTAGTTAACTAGATCCTTCTCCATTTCCTAACTTATTAAGTTCATAGTTATCAACTTAAGCATTCATTAATGTCTATTCCTATTTACTAGGTTCATTTAGTTTATTACTACTAGTAAGTACATTTTTACTAACCAAGCAATCATGAAGTGCTTATGTACTTTGTCCCATACCATCGTGATTTGGGTGTTCAACGAAGGTACTCTACCATGTAAATGCATGTCACTGATGGAAAAAGGAAATGACCTTAATTGGATTGGTTTCATCAAATAACCTAGTTAAAACATCATGCTTAGCATCGGGTATACTAAGCCTTTATGAAGTGTAAGCTGATGTTATTAAGATGTAGTAGTTGATTCACCTTTAGTTTCATATTTATTCACTTATTCTAATTTACTAGCTTGTTTATTCATGTACAACAAGTTCATCCTTTTTATATATTTAATTCCTACAAGAATGCTTTCACACTTGTATTCCGGATTATGCCTTCATGTTAATCAATTATTAATAGGTATATCTCTACACATAACTATTTTCAGTGCTATGTTTTACTCCACTATTAATGTATTATTTACCATCACATAAGTAATGCTACAATCACGCTACCTTATAATGAATAATTCAATATTTATCATTATCACAATCATGTCTTACAACCAAATTATATGCTTAATATAGCAGCCAATTTACACATAAAATATCTTACATAATGATATTATTACATAACATACATTCACATTGCTCAATTGATATATATCCACAATACCTAAACATGACTTAACACAACTTATATGATCTGAAAACATCTTATATTTTGTTAAGACATCTTACAACAATTGCATTTTTCACATTTAATGTCACTACAATAAATACTTTTTTGCAATATTGTCAATCATAATCTATAGGATTTGAAATATCACTTTATCTTATATAAATAACATTGTAATTTGTTGTAAACTCGACATTGCAACACTTTGTATAAACAAGGTATGTTGTTAAAACAACAACATTTATATATTCTAGCCATGGAGGTTTAACCTCATTAACACATAATGTTAATGAAATCGATTGTAAATACAACATGCTTCAAGATGCCTTTATTCTTTTCATTACAACATAGAACAATCTTCTCATTCATAAATGTCATAATATAATCACGTATATCTCTTTATCGACCCTTTTCTCATTTCATAACACTTTCAAACTGCATGCTAAAAATGATAATGCACAAAATTGTACATGGTCAACTCTACACGAACTAGCATGAACTACTAACTCTCCTTCATATTGTTATTATATGAACTAAATGAGCATAAGCGAGTTGAAACAGAACATTATTCAATCCATCCACTATTCATTCCTAAGAACCAATATAAATAAACTTATCTAGTGAATGATATTACATTTTCAATGAGACATAATTATAAACCAACTAAATGACAAATTACTTCTAGCCAACATATCATTCCCATAATCAACATTGAGACCTTCTCAAACTTGGAAAAGTTTAATAATACATAAGATAAGAGATCATAATTCCTTATAGGAATATTTGACTACTAACGACCCATTTTGTTTTCAAGTCATAACTATAATTGGACATCTCTATCTTATCGTATCATGAAAAATCATAATCTATCATCATTGATACGAAGGCTGACAAAAACATAATAATTTCCCATACTTCCTTAAACTGGTTTTAGATTCCCATGTCAATAGTATTATTCCCTATAGGTAACACTATTTTCTGATCAAAACCTTCTCCTTTGACCGATACTTTTCAATTTAGTTTCATTGACTCAGGAGAAAAGAAGAAGTTATTCTTTGACCGATCATATAGATCGAATTCATGAGATGTATTCATATATATAATTATATCCAATTCCAAGACATTTCTAGCTACCTAATCAATCGAGGTTACGGTTATATAAAATTCTTAACAAGGAATAACTCAATGGCCTACACAGAGATGTCAAATCGAAGATGAAGATTATAAGAGCATCCTACATTTCGAAACTTATACCCATTATTCTCATTTATTCACAAAACTTTAACTAATATATACATCTCAAGACAAGTATCAAACCAACCCCTTTCTACAGGTATACATATTTATTAATCATCTAAACTCTTACTCTAGAAAAGGTCTAGACCAAGGTAAGGAAAAATGAACTTGTGGAAGGTTTGAGCCCAATCTAATTCCATAATAGAGAAGTCTAGTATAACACCGACACCTTCAAGTTCATCAATAGTTCTCAAAGATAAGGGAACTAAATCAACATATTAAAGCAAACAAGAAGATCAAATGAAGGGCGGCCTCATTTTAAAAATTTCAACTTAACTTGGGAACCCTGCATACCCAATACCCAATACAACGTGCAATAATGTTACATCCCTTTTATGGCATACATCTGAATGTCAAGAAGAAATTCACCCAATTCTCTAAATCCCACCCATTCGTTATTTCACGAGACCCATATGGATAAACACTTTATTTCTTTTCTTGTCGAATCAGTATTAATAATACAAGATTGGAAAAATAAGAAGTAAACTCAATCACCAATTTTCCAACTAGTTCATAATAGTTTACCAAGAGAAGAGTTTATAATACAAGCCCAATATATATATTTAATTTAAAACTAAGTTTTCAATCATATACTGTGCAATGAAATGGGATGCAAAAATTCCATTCAACTACCCATTAAAAGGAAATGCATATAACAATAGTTTTGCTTCCATTTGCCATGACCAAAACCCATACGGTAACTCCATAAATTAAACCGACCGTGTTCAATGAGTTTGTAGGATAACCAGAGGAAAGATGGTTAGAAGTTCATGCACAGCCGTAAGCTAGTGATTCCATTGACTCTTTCATCTTTGCTAACTCCTTCCAAGATTTTAGCAAGTCGAGGAAGTTTCACGAATATTCCAACCTTCCCAAAATGTAGTTCCAGCGATGTCAAGATAATAACCCCAAGCTTCCCACAAATTTATTAAATCTTCACTTTGAACCTACATGCATGTCTCTTCCCATAATGGTTCGACTTAACAAAAACAACTAAACCCTACCTTTCTTGCAGAGAAGTTTCATGAAGGGCTTGCCTATTTCCAAAGGAATTAAATGCATGATTAATTTTGCGAGAGCCATGTAAGTGGTCCTTCCCACTTTGCTGCCACCCACTATTCTCTTTCTATATTTCGTTGGATTTTAATTGATTTAAAACAATAGTTCATCCTTTAAACTATAGTCAAAAACTTTGCATGGTAGAGTTACTCAAATTAAAAGACATTGCCTCATGGATCAATGTGTGTTTTGTTGTAGGTTGGAGCATTCAACACTAATCATTGTGCACTTATAGGAATCTACCTTCTAATTAAGAATCACTAACCAAGATTTGAGAAACACATGTCATCTAAGAAGATAGTTTGAGGTCTCGGATATATCTAAATAAGTTGTTGAAGGGAAAACTTACATATATGTGATGCTTCTATCCCACCATGCCATCCAACTCACTCCTCGGTCATCGGTGTTGTGTTATTAGTTTCTTAAAATTTCATTTCATATGTACCAATTAAAGTTATATATGTTCCATCAAAATGGGAGTACCTATAAATAATTTGATTTTTTATTGGTGGGTTTTTGACGTTCTCTCCCAAAACTCTACCCTCCATCATTGAATAAAAAAGAAATAAGATAAAATGGCCTCACTCAAAAATGGTTGCCACATGGACTTATTATTTATTTTTCTACAGATTAATAAAGTAACTTATGCCATTATCATGATAAATGTTTAACAAAACTTTTAAAAGCTACCATAAGTAAAATGTGGCATGTTTCAGTACAGAAAGTATTTAACGCTAAAAAAATTCTTGCAGTGCTTCAAGGAAGCACATAATCACATAATGGATTATTGTACTCGATCTAATGGAGCAAGAATTCATTTTGATATATTTTATTTTCACTACAGAATAGTAGTTTATTTTGTGAGGATATGGACCATCATATTTTCAATTCTTTGCACCTCCATCTACTTGTCAACTCTTGTCATTGCATAAGCAACATGGTCAAGAACATGCCATCTTGCATGTCCCACATCTATTCCATGGCTTAGATTGTTCCTCCACAAAAATATTTATCGTCGGATAGTTGACAAAAACTACAATGGTAGCTTTCCCACATCGACTACACAAAGAATCCACTTTTAAAGAAACACTTTTAGCATAAAAAGCCTCATTTACTCCTACATTGATTGATATGGGTGTTTCACTGGAGTACGTTACAATTAAAATATTCTTTGGTTATTTATCTCTATTGTAATTGATTTCCTACCCCATCTAAAATTGTCGTATAACTATTTTTGTATCGTGCAACCTTCTTTTTTATTCAAATCTTCACCTTCTCATTATGTACTCTCTTTCTCGTAATTTATTTGGTCCCTTTTCTATCCTTCTTATAATCTTCATATACACATTTTGACACAACTTTAAAAAATCGATCCAAAATATATATTTACTTCTTTTCTCTTATATATATTTTACTAAATTAATATGATGTACATATGAGATTATATTATACATGCATTAAACTACCAAGAATTTTTCGTGAAAAATCTTTTTGGAAACATCATTTTTGTGAACTATTTCAAAAGCTACTTACAAACTACTATTAAAATGTATTGTCATATATATAAAGGGAGTGTTCATATTAAAATATACTTAACTCTATTGTAAGAATTACAATAACATTACGATTACACTTCTGTTCTTCTGTTCCTCCGGCGATGGTTCTTCTGCGCGCCCTCTCGGGTCTAAAATCCGCGCATTCTGGCAGGCCCCCCACGAACCCTAAATGGGGAAAGGTTACCACTGATCCACGCAAATCTGTGAGCCCGCCACGCAAGGATGTTGAAAGGGATGGAGGAGGTGCGATTTCGTGGATCGATCTGGCCTTCACAAATGCGGGGAGCCCCGAGGACGGCGGCACAACCCATTTTCAAACTCCAGCTAGGGATGATCTTGTGAATATGCTGGACAATGGCCCTCTCAAACCCTTGCTGAAAGGCTCTTCTTGTGGGGGGCTGGAGCAGGGTACTTTTCCTGTTATTCAACCATTAGATAGCGAGAATAAACGTGGATCCTCCTTCAAAGACATTCTAAAGGGAAAGGAGTCCTCCATGAAACCTGCAGACATTACTCCATGTATTACATTTGGGGAAGATGTTATTTTATCTGAGATTTACTACAAAGAGCATGCTTTGATTTGTAGATTCGGGGGACTGTGGCCCAGCCTTCCGGTTCTTCACGCATGGATCTCTCAGCATTGGACTCCAACTTTAACTGGTAAGATAGACTTACATCTGTGTGCTAAGGGAATTTTCATTGTGACTTTCTCTTCAATAGCTGATAAAGAAAACATTGCTTCCAAACTCTGGACTTGTCAATCTAAATATTTGGTCATGAAACCCTGGTTCCCATCCTTTAACCCGCACATGGAATCTTTCTCATGGAAACCTGTTTGGATCAGGCTACCCCACTTACCTATTCAATTCTGGAGTCATGACTGTCTGACAGCCATTGGCAACACCTTGGGAATTACACTCTTTATAGATTCTCAAACCACTAATTGCACCCATACTACCTATGCCCGGATCCTGGTGGAACTAGACACTGATAAAAATCTTCCTGCTACTATAGATCTTAGGGTGAAAAATAGAACTTGGTCACAAACTCTTGATTATGAAGGTCTACCTTTCCGCTGTAGGAGGTGTTTTGGCTTAGGACACACCTCTACTGCTTGTGAGATGGAAAAACGTCAACATGAAAAGAGAAATTGGTGGAAAGATGCACTCCCAGAGCACCTAATTTTTGATGCTAAAAAGGATCTTGAATCAAAAGTAGAAACAGTGACTGAATCCAAAACTACCCTTGAAACCCCTCTATCCAAAAATCAAATTATTAGCAGCATGAATAATGCTCAAGTTGTTGAGGGCAACACGGATATGATTCAGGTAGTGGCTGTCCCAATTGGGACAAATACGACTAAGGAGATTACCCCTCCTTTGACTTCTCCTTCAACAGTGGAGACTCCTTCAGGTTGGGTTACGGTTAGCAAGAAGAAAAAAATTTCACCCTGAAGGAGGGCTTTCCGTCTGGATGATTCTCTTTGTTGGTGATCGGCCGGAATACATGGTTATCATTTTTGGGGCCGGATTACAACATGCTTTCCATTGGTGTCGGTGTACTATTGCTGGGTTTTCGTTGTTCAGCAGTTGTTTAGTTGCTGCTGAGGTTGATGGTTGTTGCTTCTTTTTGCAGACGATGTTCTGCAGTTGGTCCTTATTGTTATATCTGGATTCGGATCCCTTTCTTTGTGCTTATTTTTTCTATTCTGGCTTCTGAGCCTTGTTGTACAAGGGTATAGTCCCTTTCAAAAAACTATTTGCCAATAATAAAAAAAAACATTACGATTACACTTTTTTAAATGATTAAATGATCCCTTTATCATGTAATATCATTGAAATAATCTTTCTCATACTCATCTTAAAATATAGTTAAGTGTAATGTAATACTTACAATTATGCCATTCAACTATATTATAATTATATTTTCATTTAGTTTTAATTATTGATACATTATGTATATGAGATGTTACACATTTTTGTGAGATAAATGCTTTGTATCGAAACTATGAACCGGAGTACAATCAACCAAGATATATCAATTAAGCTCAACAATTAGTGAACCACGAGCCACCACACTTGAACACACGTCTAGTGAATCACGAGCTGCCATGCATGCACACACCACAAGCGAACCACGAGCCACCACCCTTGAACACACATCTAGTGAATCACGAGTCACCACGCATGCACACACCACAAGCAAACCACGTCATGCTTGAACACACATCTAGCATAGGTCTTCTCGATCCGAAACCACCTTAGTAAAAACCAACCTACTAGTCGCATCACCTCGAAACTACCACCCCGAACAGGGGATCGTGCCTTAGTGGGATTTGAACCTGATGGAGCCGGAAATAACCATCTTACTTAACCGCTTCACTCAAACCCCATCGGCAAAATTTTGGATGTTAAATGTTTTTATTATACTAGAGCTATAAACTGGAGTGTTGGAGGATCACTTTCTCTAAGTGGGACATGGGGGTGGGCTTGGGTCCTTAATGTCCACCGAAGATCCACATTCGAACACACCTGTTATGTTCCACTTGATCCATATGGAGAAGTTCAACCCCTACCTCGAGGTGTCCCCATGACCACTTATTGAAAGCATCTAGTGAATTGAATGGGAATGAAACTTGGGTTAATGATTACAAACTACTTGTAACTCACCAATAGCCCAAGACCTTGAGTTCAAAAATTTGGATGGTAAACGCTTTTATTATACCGAGCTATGAACTAGGAGTGGTGGAGGAGCACTTTCTCTAAGTGGGACATGGGGGTGGGCTTAGGTCCTTAATGTCCGCCAAGCGATCCGCATTTAGAGTGCTCCACTATGTTCCGCTTGGTCCATATGGATAATTTCGACCCATACCTCAAGTTGTCCCCATGACCACTTATTGAAAGCATCCAATGAACTCAATGGGAATGGAACTTGGGTTGATGATTACAAACTACTTGTAACTCACCAATAGCCCAAGACCTTGAGTTCTAAAATTTGGTTCCTTTAACGCTTTTATTATACTAGAGCTATGAACTGGAGTGGTGGAGGAGTACTTTCTCTAAGTGGGACATGGGGGTGGGCTTAGGTCCTTAATGTCCACCAAGTGATCCGCATTCGGAGCGCCCCACTATGTTCCACTTGGTCCATATGGAGAAGTTTGACCCCTACCTCAAGGTGTCCCCATGGCCACTTATCGAAAACATCTAATGAACTCAATGGGAATGGAACTTGGGTTGATGATTACAAACTACTTGTAACTCACCAATATCCCAAGACCTTGAGTTTAAAATTTTGGATGATAAACACATTTATTGTACCAGAGCTATGAACTGGAGTGGTGGAGTAGCACTTTCTCTAAGTGGGACATGGGGTGGGCTTGGGTCCTTAATGTCCGCCGAGTGATCCGCATTTAGAGCGCCCCGCTATGTTTTGCTTGGTCCATATGGAGAAGTTCGACCCTACCTCAAGGTGTCCCCATGGCCATTTATCGAAAGCATTGAATGAACTCAATGGGAATGGAACTTAAGTTGATAATTACAAATTACTTTTAACTCACCTATAGTCCAAGACCTTAAATTTGAAATGTTACACATTTTAAATCATTGATATAAATTTTATATATTTATTTAAAGACATCATTTTATTTTAAGGACAAATATTTTGTTTATGAGACTCAAACTTAACCTTTGTCTCTATTTATTCAATGTCTTTAAACAAAAATTAACATCAACCCCAATTAAACTTTAACTTCGTGCAGCTCTACACTCTATGTATTCTAAATCACGAATATTATGAACTTCAAAGCACAAAATCTCCAAATCTTGTAATACTTTACAAGTTGAGGATTCCTTTTCAATGTAGTAATCTTTATATGGCACCCATTTGAACAAAATGCTGATTTTGTGATCAAGATACTTGTAGGTATATGTGCCTCTCCTTTTTATGACTAAATATCATTTAATGAACCCGCATGCAAGCTTTCCAAGTTTAAGGATTAAAAATAGCAAACTATATTATATCAAAATGCCAAAGTACGCGATTACGTAAGGCAATTCATATTATATTTAAATGCCACTTAACTTTTTAGGTAAAGTAAAGAAGCGTACCGGGAAAGAAATTGAAAAACCCTATCTTTTCTACCTACCTTCCATTTTCCTATTGTTCGGATTTTTCACTTTTCTCCAAAAAAAAACAAAAAGTTTTTGATCCCAATATGGTAGCGTGGCTAGATTGTATCCACTCATCTCTAATCAATAAAAAAATGTGGATAAGGTGATGGAGTTATTAATAAATGTGGAACCCTTAAATTGATAAAGTTATATGAAAATTTTAAGATAAACACTTCAAAATTTATGTTAGTAACAATATTTTTAGATAAACATATATACATACATACGTACGTACGCATGTACATGCATCCATACATACATATATGCCAACAAATGTAACTTACAATAGAAGCCAAGAGGGGTGTGAAGAGCAAGTGAAATGGTGCGAGATGTCAATGAAAATGGTCAATTTTAAGTTAGACATCCATTTGACCCTTATAGGGGAGTTTGTCTTCTCTCCTGAAGAAGTGTTTCGATCTAAAAATCAAAATACCTTGGCCATATGGTGGACTTTAGAACTCCTTTTTCACACAACTATTTTTGGATACCAACATAGTAATGTAACTAAATTGTGGCAATTCATCAATAATCACTAAGAAAATTGTGGATACAATGATAAAGTTGTTAATTTATTTGAAATAGATCAATACATGAAAATGATTTGTACATTTGAGATAAAAACCTCAAAATTGATACACATCTTAATAATATATCTCTATATATCAAATAAATATATAGATTGATAAGTTAGATATTGACTCTATATAACAAAAAATACTTAATTATATATATGTGTATATGTATATATAAATATAAAGTAATATATCTCGCTATATATCAAATTGCGTGTGCGTGTGCGTGTGCGTGTGCGTGTGCGTGTGCGTGTGAGTGTGAGAGAGAGAGAGAGAGAGAGAGAGAGAGAGAGAGAGAGAGAGAGAGAGAGAGAGAGAGAGAGAGAGAGAGAGAGAGAGAGAGAGATGTTAATTAAAAATGGTCAAATTTAAATTTGTTGTCTATTGCATTTTCATATAGGGGAGTTTGTCTTCTTTCTTGGAGAAGTGATGTACGAGAGAATGCATTTCAAGGGATGTATATAGTGAGTATAATAGTGTGAGATGTTAATTAAAATGGTGAATTTAAATTTGATGTTTATTTGATTCTCATAGTGGAGTTTGTCATCTTTCTTGGAGAAGTGATCTAAAATCACGATGTCTTAGTTGGGAACCTTTTTTTGCTTGAAAATATATTTTGAAGACTAGTACAATAGTGAGTCTAGATTTAGTCAATCCACCAACAATTGTCGACGATTTTTTGGATAAGATATAGAGTTGTTGATTTGTATCAAACCCATCAACATGCAAAACTATGTGACTAATCCAAACAAATGACTCATAATTAATATATATTGACATTTTTATATAAATATATTTAAGGTGTTTGTACTAGTCAATAGTAATAAACATAATCTAGAGTGCAATCCATGTTCTAGTAAAAATTTAGATAATATAGAAGACAAATATACATTTACTTTAATAATTTTAAATACATATTTATGCACTTCAATATTTTTAACACTGATAAAATTTTTGGATAGATATTTATCAATAAAAAAATGATTAGATATATATCTTAAGATATAAAACCTTTAAGATTTAGCTAAAAAATTGTTCCGCGTCATATTTTCTCCATGGGATGGGAGCTCTTGTTCAAAACCATGTGTAGTTGATAGGGCTGGTACTAATGCCATGTACAAATACCATTTTTAATCTTTATTTAATTTACATTAATGTGATGAGTTGTTGAACATCACATGAATGAATGACTTATGAGGGTAGATTAAATTATAGAATGTAGCGCATAATATTAAATTATGAAAGTTTTTCATCACAATAAAAAAACATCAAGAAACTTTGAAAAGCCTTTAGGTAAAAGACTATAAGGGTTTTCCACCATTAATCCTTATAATCACTATATATATATAAGTAATAATAAATTAAGTATGAACATACCATTCAACTATGGCTTAAATTTGACTCCCGTTTGGATGTTTGTTATGATTTTTAGTCATGAAATTCTTGCAGACTTTTGAAATACTGTCACACACAATTTACATGTTTAAAATATAACCATCATTTTTAATATATTTACTAAAATTATAGTGATCTGTAATAAATATAGTTAAATCAATATAAAATAGGCTTTTATATATTTTATTAATATAATAAAAATAACCATTTCTTGAATTTTTAAAGGACTATTAAAAAATTAGATAAAATTATTTGGCAGACCGCTTTGCAAGTCGTGCATTTGCTAGTAAATAATTAATAGAAACCCAAATTTTACAAAGGTCCACGTAGCTGCTCTGCCAGAAAACTAATTGGACGGCTGACTCGTGTATCTGTACCAAGCGACCACAGAAGATAATGAACAAAATTGAGAGCGCTGAGAACACAGAGGAGCCAGTAGAATCGATCCAGGTGATTTCTGTTGAGATTATTCCCTGATAGCCATCCCACCTCATCCCCAACACGCCTCGTTACGCTATTCACGAGGGAAACAAGAACTGAACTAAAGAAGTAACCCATCGAGATTGACGTCCATGAAAGAGCCGTGGCCAACGATCTCATTCTTGAAGGCGCCTGCGTGTAGAAAAACTCCATCAGCCCCACCAATGCAAACATGTCCGCAATTCCAAGAAAAAAATACTGCAACCCCACCCACATGAACGTCATCGGCAGAGGTAGAGGAGAATCTATGAGACCGTGTTCTTTTGCAAAAGATTTTCTTTTGACTTCGACCACTGCGGCCACCGCCATTGACAGCACGGACAATAAAAGCCCCACACCGATTCTCTGCAAGTGAGTAATGCCCGTCTCTCTGCCGGTTATCCTGCGGGCGAATGGGACGAAGAAGAAATCATAGAGGGAATAAGAATCATCATGCTCATCACTGAAATTGAAGGCAGAGAGGCTGCAGGGACTATAAAACCTTTAATTTTTCTGTCCATGGTTGTAGCCTGTCTTACAGAGAAGGTCTGCAGCTGGGCAATGCAGCAGTTCATCATAATTGTGCTGGCGAAAATGGGCAGCACTCGCACCATTATTTTCACTTCTTCCACCTGTGCCACAGGACACAGTCGCCAAGGGCTTTCCTGCCCATTTGCGCCTACCATTTTGGGATCCCTTATTGATGCCTTGTCCAAAAATCTGCCCAACGAATTAAGACAGACCAGACCATACATTTATTGATAACATTAACCAAATATATCCAGTCTACATGCATTGTTATGGGCAATAACTAAATACATTAATTGATAACATTAAATATCTAAATTAAATTAAATAGATTATGTATACGTCCATAACATATATAAATACCGGAACTGTTGTGTTCGAGGTGCCACGTTGCCATTTTCCTTGTCACTGCCATAATTTGTATCATCTGTGCTGAGTTGGGTCCATATTCCCCGCTTGCTCACAGCAGCCACAATTACCTGAGCAAGCTTTAACTATTAAACAACTTGCCAGTCCAAATTTTCACTCAAACGAACATATTATTATTTTCAGATTCAATGAATGTCTAACTTAAAATTGACAATAAAAAAATCATTACAAGAGTGTCAGTCAGCGTGTATATTCTTAGAATGCCAAACAATTGTATTTATTTATTATTTTTGCATATGGCATCAACCCAGAAAAATGGGAATTTATAAAATTTAGATATAGGTTAATTTTTAATTTCAAACAATTATAAGTAATTTTTAAAATATGTGAAATAATAATATTATTATTTTTGTATTAAGGATAGGTGAATTTTCAGTGACTTTATGTAGTGTAGTATAACTCTACACATCGCGAGGAAAATAATATTATTAATACATCAAATTAATAATAATATAAAATTATTTATGTATTTAATTTGATAGTTTTTAATATATATTTTTCTATATACTAATATGATTTAGATTAAAAAAATGTTTATATTTTAAATATGAAAATTACAAAGAACAAAGTTTTTAAATATTTAGAAATATTCTAACATTAAAAACACAAAAATTGTAAAAACCCATTAAATTAAAATTCTGAATATAAAATCTAAATCAGTTTACCTAGGTTAAATTGTTGACTAAATGAAAATATAACAGATGAAAAGATCAACAATTCAACTTTATAAGTTTAATTAATTATAAAGATAAAGTTCTTTATGTAAATTAAGTCTAAATAAAAATTGACAATGACTGAATGAATGAAAGCTTTTAATGACGCCCACGAGACAAAAGAGTCTATGGGACCCAATGTGCAAACACAAACTAGACAGCGAAACACCAAACACCCAATATGCGACTTTATTAATGCTACGAATTTAAAAGGACAACACAATCTGATATATTGAAAATGTTAACCAGGGTCTAAATGCCAAAAGTAAAAAAACATATTGCAAAATCTTACAGCTTAAAAAGTGGGTGAGTTAGCTTTTCTTTATCACTTACGAGTTGTAGTGCTTTGAAGGGTTAAAAAGGTCGTGTGTCATAAATATGAACAGACCTGGCATAAGATGAATAAGAAAAAGATACCTGGGCAATTCGTGTGAGAGCGCTGCCCGGGGAATCCTGTTCCTGTACTTACATGTACCCAATACAAAGAAAGCAAGCACAAGTAGTATGCTAATGCTGGACAGTCCGAATCCCCATTGCCATCCCTTGTTTTCTTCCACCCACACCACAAATGTAACTGCTAACAGCGAACCCGCACACATGCTGAACAAAAACCAGTTAAAGAATTTTGATCTGAGCTTCCTCTCCCTTCCATGATTTTCATCAATTGATCGGCCCCATGAACAGGCAAGGAGCCCTTCACTCCTCCCACTCCCACACCCACAAGATACAGACCAATATACAACATTGCAGCTTCTCCTCCTTCCACCTGCTTACAACTACTAACAACATGACTTACTGTGTTGCATGCAGGAGGCTTCAGCGAAGGGTAATGGGCTTGTACTGTCAATAACACCAGGCCCTGCATAAATTTTTCCCCACAATTTAGAAACTTAAGAACGAATTACTACACAGGAAAATTCAGAAATTAACTTACCATTAGCTCTATGAGTGCAAATGTAATCACAGTCCAGTAGGTAGTCATGAATGTATCAGATACAAATCCTCCCAAAAGCGCAAGGAGAAACGACGTTCCCATGAAATTTGTGAGCGTATTCGCAGATTTGGCCAGCGAAAAATGCATGAATCCATAAAAATAGTTTACTAAATTCGTGGCGTTGGCCAGAAATGCCAGATTCTCGAACACCTCAGACACTGCAATTCCTCACATCCAAATATATTCAATACAACAATAAATCCAATTCTCACCGTAGTTTTTTTTTGTTTCTTTCAAAATTGAATCATAACATTTTCACAAAACATACCCAGAACGAATATTGCAGGAAGGATTCCACCGTGCTTGGATTTCTCCACCGGCCGTTTCTTCCAGTCGACAAAGCCTTGCAATTTATATGCTTCTTCTGCTCCAATTTCCTGTAAAATCAATGGAATTTAATCAGTCCAGCTCAAAAATCAAAGACGACATTTTAGGCTTCCAGATTAGGCTGAAGTACATGAATCGCTCGTGTGTCGGTGTTGACCGGGGTACCCCATTTAACGTACAAATGAATGTACCAACCATTGAAAACAGGACAGCATACGACTGGGTAATCAACAATCCCCTTTCAGCAAAATTAAAAAAAAAAAAACACGACTGTAACACACTCAGCTACAAAACCAGTGTAACACTGATAAATACTTGCCATTATTTGTTGAATTGATAAGCTTCCAGCTTGGTTCCCACTAGGGTTATAACTTACACAGCCTACAAAATTCCGGTGCTGCTTTAAAGAGAGGAAAACGTATCATAAGTCAGTAGACGTAGCTCTCAAATAAACCAGAGAGTGAAAGTAAATACGCCTATAAGTAGGCTATATTTATGGCAGGATGCCCGGAGCTATATTTGACCTCATTATTAATTCCCCGGCCAACTGATATCAAGGCTTCACTCCTGATGGGATTGGGTGCCTTGTCAGTCGTAATAATATCAACTATTTTTGTTCGGCGTCTGATATGAAAGCGTGTAAAAGTTGTGGTCGTTCTTTTTCTTTTCGATAAATGTTTAGTAAAAATGGGGCCTCCATATCTCCTAAGTAATAGACGCTTTGATAACTCATCCTTAAGAGTTAAAACCAATTAATCATTGAAGTTGACAAGGAAGCCAAGTGCAACGCATGAATCTCTTTCCTGTTCAAATCAA
This sequence comes from Taxus wallichiana var. yunnanensis, assembly GCA_018340775.1. NCBI lineage: Eukaryota > Viridiplantae > Streptophyta > Pinopsida > Cupressales > Taxaceae > Taxus > Taxus wallichiana. The sequence goes on along the minus strand of CM031238.1, from coordinate 588,521,402 downwards.
TAGCTGTTCGTGTCTTTCTTCATTTGTCCACCACACATCTTTTTACATTAAGCTTGCCCTCTTTGCCCACAATTTATGTTAACTCACTAGCACTGGCACTCAAGTGGCATCTAGAAGAGGTGTAAAAGAAGTTAAAGTTGAAGCAATGAAGGGGAAACATTAGCGGGGATGAGGGGAGATGAAAAAAGGGATAGAGGGGGAGAATTGTAGACATGGGCATTCCATCTGCATGCAATGCTGCAACAACACCTAGATGTCATAAGGGGACATTATTAGTGGAAGTTGTCCCCGAGTTCAAATTGGCATGAGGCATAGCATTGTTTTGCACAACTCGCAATATGAACCTTGATTGAACTATGTGAAAGCGCCTACTCACGGTCTTCGACTACGAGGAAGACAATGACGAATCGATACATGGGGAATACAAGGGACATTAACTCACAAAACACAACCAATAAAAAATTTACTTGTGGTTGTTGCAAAAGAGAAAACTACAATAATATTTACAAACTCAAATCTTGAGCATTGTTCATAGATTCAAAAGATAACATGTATACACATATTCATTGATCCAAGAAATTATATAAATATTTTTTTATTCCATAAATCTGACGAAAACACAAAGCTAAGGATATCGTTAATTTATCAAATGTTGAATCTAATATTACACATCTTGTATTTTGTACTTGTGATATTTAAGATTTATGGCCGGGATGATAATTATTTGGATTATCATATTGATGAGGATGGCATTGCACCTAATTTTAGAGGTGATCCTCTAACAACTAAGCAAGTGAAGTTTTTTTTTACAAGAACAAGACCTAAATTAAGAAGGTTTGTAACTTTTTGAGGATATGCCATGTTGACAAAGGCATTGCCTCTTGGATCAATGTGTGTTTTCATTGCAATTGGAGCATTCATCACCGATCGCTGTGCACTTATAGGAATTTGCCTACTAATTAGGAATCACTGAGCAAGGTCTTTGAGCAACACATGCGCTCTAAGAAGATAATTTGAGGCCTCGAGATATCTAAAAAGGCTGCTAAAAGGAAAGCTTACATATGTTTGACGCTTCTAGCCCACCATGCCCTCCATCTCATTCGTCAGTCAATAGGACATTGTTTTATTGGTTCCTTGAAATTCCATGTCCTAGGTATCAATAGAAGTTATATATGTTCCAACAAAATGGGAGCACTGTAAATACTTTGATGTATTGTTGGTGGGTTTGTGACATCCTCTCCCAAAACTCAGCCCTCCATCATTATATAGACAACAAGAAATGAAATAAAACGGCCTCAGTCAAAGGTGATTGGCTTATGGACTTATTATTTATTTTTCTCTGATTAATAAATAGAATGTCATTATCATGATAAATGTTTAACAAAACTTTTAAAGGCTACCATAAGTAAAATGTGGCATGTTTGAAAGGATTTAATGCTCGGAGTATGCTTATAGCGAGCTTGAGGAAGCACATAATCAAATAAAGGATTACTTTCCTCGATCTCATGGAGCAAGAATTCATTTTGATAGTTTTTTTATACTACGAGAATAGTACTTTTTTTTGTTGAGGGCATGGACCCTAGTTTTTCGAATTCCTACACCTCCATCTACTATTCAACTCCATCTACTTGTTGTCTCTTGTCATTACGTAAGCAACATGGTCAACACCATGCCACAAGTTCCTCCACCTAATAATGCATGTCCCACATCTATTCCATGGCTATTGTTCCTACTCAAATAATATTCTTCGTCGGATAGTTGACAAAAGATACACTAGCTCACTTGCATCCATTACATAAAGAACCCATTAATAAAGACACACCTTCAAAGTATGTTTCACTAGAGCAAGTTATAATTGAAAAATTATTGGATATTTATCTCTTTTGTAATTAATTTCTTAACCCATCTAAAATTTTCATATAATTATTTTCCTCTTAGGCAACCTTCTTTTTTATTAAAATATTCATCCTCTCGGTATGTACTCCCCTTCTCCTAGATTTGTTAGGTCCCTTTTCTATCCTTCTTAAAATCTTCATATAGATATATTGACACGACATTTAAAAAACAATCTAATATAGATATATTGACATGACATTAAATCATCAAGAAAAACTTTCTTGCAAATTCTCTTTGACAATATCATTCAACTATCTCAAAAGTTACTCACATACTACTATTAAAATGTACTCTCATATATATAATTTTGTAGTGTTCATCTTGAAATATCCTCAAGTGCAATATAATCATTACAATAACATTATAGTCATACTTTCATAAATGATTAAATTATCCCTCTATCTTGTAATGTCATTGACATGATCTCTCTTATATTCATCTTATAATATATTTTAAGTGTAATGCAATACTTGCAATTATGTTATTCAACTATATTAAAACTATATTTTAATTTAATTTTCATTATCAATATTTTATGTGTATGAGATGTTACACACATTTTACATTGTTGATATAAACTATATATATATTTATTGAATGACATTATTTTAATTTAACGATAAATTTATTTTGATTTAAAATCCATCTCATTCACATAAAACTCGAATTTAACATTGTCTCTATTTATTCAACATCTTTAAAAACTGAGAATTGTAACTTAACATCATGAACCCTAATTTAAACTTTAATTTTGTAGAGCCCTAAAGTGTATTTATTCTAAATCACGAATATGGATTACGCATTATGAAATTCAAAGCTCAAAATCTCCAAATCTTGTAATACTTTACAAGTTGAAGATTCGTTTACAATAAAAAAATCTTTATATAGCACCCATTTCACAAAACATTGACCTTGTGATCAAGATATTTCGAAGCACGGGTGTCTCTCCTTTGTATGAATAAATATCATTTAATAAACCCGCATGCACGCTATTGATGTGTAAAGCTTAATAATTGCAAACTATATTATATTTAAATGCCACTTAAATGCTTACATAAAGTAAAGAAGCTTACCGGGAAAGAAATTGAATAACCAAATATTTTATCAAGGGAGATGTCCCCATAACAAGCTACCTTAAAAATACGGTGCGTAGATTTATGTAGAGATCTTATTAGCGCAAATTTTTTTATTATTGTATAGCATTTGATCGTGTTATATCACTATTTTTGTTTGTTATGTTTATTTGGAGGAAAAGTGGATTTTGAATTGATTTAGTACACATAATTTTTATAAAACATTTAAAAAGTGTACCACTAACCAAGTACCCATATGTGTCACATTGTGGTTGGCTCTTAAAAAATACTATTAATGAAAAAGTGAAAAACTATTGGTACTTTTTCCATCAAGTTATGGTGAAATCAAATGTACATGTTTTGGTACATGCACAAACTTTTTCCATTTTCTTGTTTAAATAGCTTATTATCTAAACGGATATAAATTTCTTTGAGTGCATTTTAGAATTGTTTTATTAGCAACATTATCTATATATACTCATTAAAAAGTTAATAGCCACAAATTTATTGATGTAAAATTTAAAATGGACATTAAAAAATATATAAATAATTTTTGTAATTATTAAATACATACAATATTTTAATATGTTTTAGTGAATATATTATAAATATTTTATTATTTACAATTTTGTGGCCAATATAAGTTTAAAAATATATATTTTATACTTCAAATTAAAATACATTAAATCTTTCGAGTTTTCATGATTAAATATTTTATATTTGTTATTGTCTCTCTAATTTAAAGATATAATCTAATAAAATTTTCTAATTTCAAATAATAAAACCAACAAACGCATACGAGTAAAACTACATAAGATAATATAACTAAATGAAGAGTATGTCATTTGAGATATTCACTTCCTAGATAGCTTATTTTATTTATCCTATATATTATTTTCTCTACTATAGTATTTCCCATTACATGTTTTCATTAACTAATTATCCCTTATATCTATATAATGCTTTTTCAACCTTTGCAAACTTCCACCTAAAATCCTCATGGTCGCTTTTATAAGCCTTGTTGCACTCCTAATCTGAGTAGTAATGATTTATGATGATTCTAATTTTAGAGGGATGTTTAATGGGCTCTTAACAATGTGGATGTATGTAAGGAAAAACTATGTTTATATGAATTCACCTTAAATTGTTGGGCTCCTATTAATCAATCCCACTTGAAAAGGAAACCACCTTCTCATATTCCCACTCTTCAATGAAGGTGTTGTCTTTCACTCAAAATGTCTTTCAACAATATGAACAAATATTTTCTATTGTTCAAGTAATGTTGGGATCTTCATCTTTTTCATTAAGTTCCTCAAGTTGTTTAAATCCGTTATACAAGGTCCAACCAATCTTTCACAATACTAATGTGCCAATTTTACTTTCTCTTCTATTATTTAATTATTGGTATTCTAGTTAAAAATATATTCCTAATCAAATGTGTTGTATTCCAATAGTGTTAATGATATTATAAAGGGCATTGACTCGCCATTCGTCAAGGTACAAATCTCCAAAGATACCAAAATGATTGAGGTTGGGTTCAAGACCAAGATAAAATTAAAAAAATAGATTCCCCTCAATCCTTCACACTAAACTAAACAAGATCAATTATTCATATACTAATACCAATGAAGAAAAAGTCCAAAAAATAGATAAGAATGAGTATGTTATAGTACTTACACAATTTTCATTAGAAAATCATATTCACACACACACACACACACACACACACACACACACACACACACACACACACACACACACACACACACACACACACACACACACACACGTGTGCGCTTTTGATAAGAATATGACACACTTCACTTTTTGGATCTTTGGTAAAATTCTATGCCCTATAAAAATAAAGTAATATTTGAAAATTAACAGATTAAACTTATTTTTTCCTAAATTAGTAATATATAATTTTAAAAATATATTTTAAAATTGGGAAAAAATATTTTCGATGAATTATAAGGAAGAGGCTATGTTAGCCATATAACACAAATCAATTCACGATTATGGAAAAATATTGGTGAAAGTAAAAACTATATAACTTTCTCATCATAGTAATTAAAAACATTTAAGACCTATAATTAGCATTATCAATGCAAAAATAGAAATTTTAATGGATTATTCCAACTCCAAAAGACACCATGAATTATTTTTAGTTATCTCAAATTTCAAATAGCTTACATGTATTAAATTCACACTTTTTCTCAATTTGGAATGTTTATTTTAAGTTAAAAATTAAATAATAACATAAAGGAAAGACAATATAACTATTAAAAATTGAGTTGGTCATTGAAAATTCATTTCACATGACAAAACATGAAATATTTTGTTTTGAGTTTTATGACTAGCAATTGCATGTGTACAATGCAATGTGAATGCTTTGAATGGTATATGTTATTAGATTTAGAAAGACAATTATTACTTTTTTAGTTGATGTTGATAAGGGGTGTGATTGACAATACTTATTTTCTATTAAAGCCAAAACAAATGTTGCAAAATACATTAGAAGGGATGTTAGATAACAATTAGTTGTGTAATAATTGAATACAAATGCAAGTGAGACATGTAAGTTTGATAATACTCACTCTCAAGAATGTAGTGAATGTGAAGTGTTGTTGTCAAAGTAGATTGAAAGAATGACTAAGTGCTTTAACATATTATCTCTCCATGAAACTAAAATGAGACAGAATATGCAATTATATATAAACAAATATGAAATGGTTATGGTACATTCCAAATTTCTTTATTACCTCAACGAGTTTGAGAGCATCATTGTCAGATCTATTTTTTGCATATCTTACAATCATAGCATTCCATGAGACCACATTTCTTTGAGGCATTTTGCAAACAAAAAATGGTATATGTTATTTTGTTAGAGGGATAGTTTTTACTTTTGTAGTTGATTTTGTTTAAACTATGGGTGATTGATTTTGTATGTGTAGAAATATAGATGAGTCACTTCATTTAAAAAGTGCAAACATGAGGTCTAACCCTTAAAACTATTCAAAATGCAAAAAAGTGATATAATGTACAAAGCTTTGGATGGAAACAACTATAATTTGCATGGTTCTTTCTCGGCATTTTAAAATTGTAGGTATTTGTGTGCAGATGAAGACATTAAAAATGTGTTGTTGTTGGTTAACATAAAGAAACAGAAACAATAAAAAGGAAAAATTGAACATGTATGTTGAAAAGTGTAATTTTGTAATTGTAGACAAACCACTTCATTTAAAGGTTTCATCTCTTCATTTCAAACTTGTTACAAATTCGTACATATACATTTACAAATATCATATCATGAGTGGTATCATTTTGCGGACTATTTTATTTGAAATTAACATGAGAAGAATTATATCATGAATGGTAGCCTTTTGAGGGCAATTTTATTTCCAGGTAAACATGAGTACATTTGATACCCCTTGAACGGAAATGACGTCTAGGATAGAAGAAGTGTTGAGTAAAGTAGTAGCGGAGGTGCTATCAAAGCAGAGTGTAGTATTTATGAAGGGTTGAGTGATAATAGTCTTGTTTCCTCCTTTCTTCTTGCTCTAAGTGTTGCTACGTGCGCCATTTTTGAGTACCTTTCGAATGAAAAAGGAGGTGAAATGCACATATTTGCAAGTGAGGGAACTTTGGAGAAAGTTGTGAATGTTAGACCCTGCCTTTCATGGTTCTAATGTCGACAGTTGCTCTATGCATAGTAAGTCCCTAGGACTTGTGGATAGTTAATGCCCTAGGCCATTTTAAGTGAAAATTTGTCTTTGATTCCCTCTCGAAATAGGGGGTATCAGAATATGTAACGGGTTGGAGGGATACCAACATGGGCCGTTGATCTATCTATCAAATTTGACAACAAAAAATAAAGGTAATGTTGGTGGTGGCATTGATGCATCGTAGAAAATGTCGATGATTGTTCTTGTAGCACCATTTACGAGGCCTGCGTCAACCCATAAATTTGTAATAAGCATGATTTTTTGTTGTTTGCACAACAGAAATTTTGTGCTCCAACTGATCATCATCAGGATTTCTTGGTCCAACCCACCTGTTACTTTCAACAATGGATTGACGATCAAAACATTTAATGCATTTAGCATCTGAAGGTTGTGGGAGTCCACGAGGTCATTTTTTGCAAACAAATGTGGTGAGTCCTTAAAAATTTTGATCTCTTTCTGAGTTAGGTGTGTGTCTATGCAAGACATTAGGATTTACCATTCCTCAATAAGAGGGGTTTAATCTCACATGCTGAGTAGTAAATTCTAGAATGAAACTTGTGCATCGATTGTTCCTTATTCTTTGAATCATAGTTTCAGCAATGTAATGGAAGAATGAAATCCCTTCCAAAGGGTGGATCCATAGGATTTACTTGCATAAAGAGGATTGTCCATAACCAAAGTGGTAATTTTCCAAGGTCGCGAGGAGGATGACTTATCTGTTCCAAATTCAAATGTTTTTGAGTGTGGGAAAGCCTCACGTAGCTTACTTGTCAATTTTTCCTAGCAAATTTGGTACAATGAAACTCATTTCATCAATAAGAACATATTCTATATGTTTTAGTGACTCTTGAAAAGATGATAATGTTTGGCCTTCAAGGGGTTTTAATTCTTTGATTAGAATGTGGAGGGATGCATGGATTGTGGGTGCAGAGATGTTGAATGTTGGTAGGGGTGAGCAAAAGGAGAGGTGGGGGATGTGGTTGATGTTGCTGTAAATGAATTCCATATTTTATTTATCAGAAATGATTTCCTATGCCAGTTGTTCCTTGAATTATCAATCTTAGTGGAGGTAGAAGTGTTTTATTTGTTGAATGGTGCAGTATGGTATCAAGAGCTAGTTGTTGTTATGAAGACAAAGGTAGTGTGGTAGATGGTGGTGTGGCTTGCTTGATAGTGTTATTTGTGTTTGCCTTTTCTCTCTCGATGAATGATGAACTAGTTATCTGTAAATCATGTGTAATGCCATGTATGTTCTAATTATTGTGTATGTCAAAATCTTGTTTCCCCAACATTTCAAGACTATCAAGACCCATGTTGTTTCCTGAAGAAATTTGTGTACAGACTTTCCATTCTCGCAATGGTTCATGTTGAATACTACATTCGACCTCAGAGTCAGAACTAACATCTGTTTCATGTCCTATGTCTACAATAGTATGTAAAACATGCCATGGTCTATAGTTGTGTTTGAACATGTCCCAAGTGTCATTGATGTCATGTGGGCTTAAGCCAAATTCGGAGGCAATATTTCTGAAAGGCTTGTATAAAAGGAGTTTTGACCAATAAAAAGGTCATATGACATTGAATCCTAAGTTGGGACATCCACAAATCTTGGGTGGAACCGAACAATTGCTTTAGTTGACTGCAATTTCCATTTATCTCCTTTACGGTTCTGTTGTAGCTCCAATCTCGAGCAACCTGAATAAGTGGTAGGTGTTCCATGGTTACAAGGTGAACTCTATATGCATCCAAGAAAGTGGTTGTTTCTTGTACATCGATGTCACTTTCAATGAAAAGTCTTAAGATTTTTTTCCCACATTTAATGTTACAAATGAACGGTTGCGCATATAACAAGTGGAAATTTTTGTAGCATGTGGCATGTTTCCTGTGTGCTTATGTCATGTTCAACAATGCTCTCTGTGAGAATTTTTCAAATCGCAATGTGTGCTGATGAATCCGCGTTAACATCTCTTAAAAATATGGATAGATTTTGGTGATAGGTTTCTCGAATGTTGCTACTTTTGAAGCATTATTTTGCAATATACTTGAATGCATGGCGGGAAAGTATCGGTTGGAAAATGAAATTTTCTCTCCATATGGATATCATAGTTTGATTGTGTATGTTCAGTCTATCATCATTTCTTGAAGGGAGGTACTTAATTTTCCCATCACTTTCAATGAGCAGGGATGAAGTAGGTTACGTGGCCCATGGTGCATTGTACCTACACTGCAGTTGTGATTACTTTCTACGCAAGCATGTTTGTTTTGAATATTTTGTGTGGCACTAAACATGATTAAGCAGTTATTCAAGGTCTGCATGTGGGGAGGATGATAGTATTTGTGTTGTATTTAGCAAACAAGGTTCATCTAGCAATGACCTGTGAACAAAATCCAAGTGGTTGCAATCCGGATGGGGGTTCTAGGTAGAAAAGAACTTATCAAAGTATTGTTTTGTTGCCTCAATAACTGTTGTATCCTCCCAGTCCATTGCGTCAACTTTGGGTGTGTTCTCGAGCCACAATAAACCATGGACGTGTGCGGAACCTCTATGTTTCCATTCATACCTGCGAGATGAGAGAGCATAAATATTAGCTATGTAGTCTGGAAAAAACTTATTAAATAGTAGATTTTATTACCTATGTACCAATAGTCTACTACTCCAAGTTCCTTATGTAATATTTCTTCACGAAATATTGTGAATTTGTGATGCAGGTATGTTGATACTCGATGAGGGTTTGAGACAATGTTAAGTGTTATCCAACATTGTGCGGCTCGAGGATCAATACGGAATTCACCATACATAATACTGTGGAGATCTGGCCATTTAGTGTCTACAACACTTAGAGTGAAGAATAAGGTTGTTGTCCCCAATTGTTCCACTATATCTGAAAGATCTCTTCTTCTTTTTCCCAAAATGAACGTGTCCCTCGAAGGCTCGATCCAAACCACATTAAACTATCTGGGAGGTTATCTTTAGGGCATTCCAATAGTTGTCTTCGCAGATCTCCAATTGTTGTAGGGATTCCATTTGATGTTTTGTTTCATGAAAATTGCAGCTGTGGACTGGCTTCTGTACTACATTATGAGGTTTAGAAGGAAGTAGTGAAATCTTGGGTGTGAATCAAAGCGGCCATCATGGTAGCACATCAAATGAAGAGCATATTCATGCATTGGAACTTCTTTTATGCGAGGTTGTTGCCACATTACTTTTCCAGCCGAAACAAAGTTGGGAAGGCCATTGAGAACAATCCCTTTGTATTGTATTCATTTATAGATGAGAGGCCAAGCTTTGGCCATGGCATGGTAAATGGGGTGTTACCATCGTGGTTGAGAAAGAATTGTTTGATTTCCTCTTCTTTTGTTCTTGAATTATGGGGTGTTGGCATGAAAGATGATGAGTGTTCATACGTTTCATCAGAGTCATTACAAGCATCAATACATGAGTTGTAGAGGTAGTTTGCATTTGGGGAAATTGCACTGTGGGTCAGTGTTAAGAGACGAGGAAACATTTGATGACTCGGATGGTAGGGAGGAAAGGGTGTCATGGTTGATTAAGAAATATTTGTAATAGGGATCGTGTTGGATTTTGTATTGCAAGGCAACCCAAACACGAGATCTATTGATGTAGAAATCATACTTTTGTAAATTATATCCTTCCCTTTGTATGCGTACTATGTCCAAATCTCCAAGGCAATGTGGTAGGTACTTTACTATCGAAGTAATGTTTTGTGGGAAAATTATGGTGTGTCCTAAGTATTTGTATTATCCTTTATGTACTTGGGTGACCTATAGTAATGGATTGAATCATGCGATAAGCATCTCCTATATTTGTGTTAAAGATCAATAATGGTAGTCTACTTTTCTAGGGTCCATGTTGTTCCACGAAGAGAAGTGATGGCCATCTTTTTTAGATTTGCATCTGCTACATGAGGGAAATCCTTCAAAGGAAATTGTTTAAATTCTAGGTAATTTTCCAAACAGATTGAGCAAGTTTGGATGTTTTCCAACAAATCTATTCTTTTGCAAAACTGATGTTGGGCTTCAATAGTCTGACGCGAGGGTGACAAGATGGGAAGTTTTTGTGTATGGGGAGGGGTGGGGTGTTCTGTTTGGGTCGATTGTGGATTGCAAGGTGGAAAGTAGACAGAAGGAGATGAGGAATTGGTTGTACATGTGTGAGGAACTAAGGAAATTTGGTACTTGAGATAGTTTCTTGTGGCAACGCAAGAAAATGGTGAGGTGTGGTAAAGATTAGTAAATATGGGTTCGTTCGAAGGAATTGGTATGTTCGTAAATTTTTCCATGGAAGTTACTTTTGGAATGTTGGTTAGAAATCCTTCGATGGTTGTATTTTTCAGCAAGTTTGGAATGACAGGGAATGGTAGGTTGTTGGTCGATGTAAATTGATAGATATTTGAGATTGTCATTATTCTACACTCTAGGTGATGACGTCTAAGAGGAGAATTTATGTGAAATTTATTTTTTTGTGTAGTTCTCTCTTCATCATGCTCGTTTCAGGGAGTTGCCATGATTGCGAAGTGACACACCTATGGAGTACCAAAGTTGTAGAACTGGTCATAAGAGGAGGCTAAGAAATATAGTTCTACTTGCTACATACAAGTATAAACAAAATTTAAATGCATACCTGCATAATTCAATTTAACGCAGGGGATTGACTAGAACTTGGAGAGCCTGAAGAATGAAATTATAGTGTTAGTGACCAATATTTAAAGGTTAATGCATGCAAAATCTATAAAATAAAATTTAAAAATAGTAAAGCCAAAGCAACATGCAAAATCAGAAAAACAAAATTGTTAAAAATAGAAAAAGAAAAATTGTTAAAAATAGAAAAATCGTCATTTAAGCCATCAAATTTGACACAGTCCCATGAATGTCCGCAAAGCCTTTTCCCATAGGGTAACGCCTTTGGCGTAAAAATGGACAAGATGCAAAATTTTCTTTACGATGGGAAATATTGGCCGCACTTTTAAGTTACAAGTATTTATTTCTTAGGAAAGCCATTGATCATACAATTAATAATGAAGTCGAGGATGAAAATGAAACTTAGAATGTAAGCCAACATCTAAGTAAAAGAGTGTAAGTCGAAACTACATTCTTAGATTGCCAAATAATTTTTTTGTATATGACATAAATTATTATTGGTGAATCCACTGAAAAATTACAGTAAATTTTATATTTCAAACAATTTTTAGTGATTTTAAAAATATGTAAAATAATATTATTATTATTGTAATACTTAGGGAGTAGTATAAAGGAGAAATACCTATCAACTTCTAAAATCATTAAATTAAAATTACGAATGTAAAATCTAAATCAATTTACCTACGTTAAATTGTTGACCTTAAATAAAACCTAACAGTGAAAAGATCAACAATTCAACTTTAAAATTTAATCAACTATAAACATAAAAAAATTATGTAATGCCCATGTAAATTAAGTCTAAATTCATCGAATGGGTTGTGGTCTAATGGTGCGGATGATGGTGTACAACGTGTTTCCTAGCTATTCACCGGGTTCTACTCCCAAGAAATACCCGTATAAAAAAGGGACGAGGCCAGATCATACCCCAAACAACTTTAGTAGAATGGATACCCTAATTCCAATCTTTTAAAAAAGGTCTAAACTCAAAACTAAACACTTAATTTCAAAAAAATTGTACATAAAAGAGAATTAACAAAAACAATTGACAATGATTTAGATGTTGAATAAGGATAGAGGACAACACTTCACTATCTTATTCATCCTTCCAATTGAAAGGACAACACCATTCAAAAATTTAAGAAGACTCTAAATGCCCAAAGAAAAATTCATATTGCAAAATCTACTCTTAAAGCTTACAAAATCGGTGAGTCAATACCATTGAATATGAACAACCTGGCATAAATATTAGGATCAATAGGAAAAAGATACTTGGGAAATTCATGTGAGAGGGCTTCTGGGGGATCATGTTCCCGTACTTGCATACATACCCAATACAAAGAAAGAAAAGCACAACCCGGACCCCTAAGAACCAAAGATTATGAAAAAATAACAAATCAAATATTATAAAATCTTGGATATAGCCCTCATACAACGAAGATGCAATATAAAAATGATAAGACCAAAAAGGGGAACGACCAAACTCCACAACCTTTTAATAGCGTCTCATATCTATGCTAAAATGGGAGCTTTGGTGCAAGGTATGGATGCGCATTAAAGAAAATGGAGAGGGGATTTTCCCGGATGTTGCGATTATAATTCTCTTGTAGATATGTTGTGCAAAAATGTGGAAGTAATCAGTAGGGTGTTGGAGCACACAACAAGGCATGACAAATATTTGACAAAGTACCTCAAAAAACATTTGGTCTAATGGGATGCCATGTCACGAGTTTGTAAAGCTAATGGTCAAAAAAACCAATGGGTTGTTTACCACTTTTTAGGGTGGATTTATCATTGGTTGGTTGATCGGTTAGTCTTGCAAACATATGTGATGTTTAGGCTATAGGTTAGGATCAAAATGGGTTGTTGAAAAATGCCTTAGAAACCATCAAGCAATCACATGTGGAAGGTGAAAAGAAAAACTACACAACTTGACCTACATCCTCTACGCTAATGCCAAAACAGAAGCCTTGGAATAGGATAGAAATCCATCAAAACATAGTGGAGGAGGGATTTTTTTCCAGATGTGGTCTCTTGGAACATCTCCTGACCATGTAAGCTTCATTTTTGTTTTATTATCTTCCATCCATGTAGGTTTTGTTAACATGGGTTGTTAAAACTTCAATGTCATGAGTGGAATTCATGGCTATACCTATTATCTTGAGGAAACTCTAAACATTTTCATCAACATGCCAATCAAGTATGTGGTGGTTGTGTATATGTGTTTTCTTGGTGCTCGGAAGAAAATAGGTGCAAATGCATGGATGTTTTTCTTGGTGCTTGGAGGAAAATAAGGGCGGCCGTTGTGTAGATGTGTTTTCTTGGTGCTTGGAGGAAAACATGGGTAGTTGTGTGGATTTGTTTTCTTGGTTACGAAGAGCACATAATATTATGCATCCTACTATTGTAAAAAAACTCTTCTTTTTGGGCAGATTGTTTCACTTGGCATTACCTATAATCTCTACAAGATCATTTTTTTAATAAAGGAATTGATATGCTTATATCACAAAAATTATCTTGCAACAATCATGGGTAAGTGCACCAAGTTGGGGGGCCAAAGGGGGGTCTTAAGTGGACGCATTTTTCTGAAAAAAAAACTTCAACTTGTACATGTTTTTCAAAATAGTTACACTCAAAATTGGAAGATGTTGTAGAATTATGAATCGTAGCATTTTGAGTCTACTTTCTAAGCTACTAAATTTTATTGAAAATGGATAAGTTTAAGTGGGTCAAACAACTAAAATACCAACAAATGCTCTTTTTTTGTTAAAAAAACATAATAGAGTGACTTTCGTGCCCCCACCATTTTTTTAGCACCATTTAGTATTTTTGAAAACCCTTTGGTAGAAAGATATCTAGTAGCATCTAGTTCGGGATCCATTTTTTTAATTTTTTTAGGGAATATTTTTCTAGTCCATATATTTTATGTTTTGAAAATTAATGGAGCTCCAACCGTGCCCCCTAACTACCTCAAAAATATCGAAAATTAGATTTTTTTTTTTTTTTTTTTTTTGAATATGTATAGAATTGTGCCCGGTTTGGGCTAGTATATTTTTTTAAAATTTTAATCACCCCAAAAAAGATACAACATGAAAGATAGACATATTTACACTTGAAAAATAGCTATAAAAAGGCATAGTTAGAAAATAAATAATATGGAAACCTTATATTAGTCAGAAAATTTGAAAAATTATATTTTTAGAAAGAAGAGACTACGATCTATGTCATCGTATAATTTTTTTAAAAATGGATCTATTGTTTTATTTTGATTTATCATAGAGGAAGTGGCATTTTACATTTTCTTGTAAAAACACGTTGTTTGTTGTGTTTGTGCAGGTCCATGCCTCAGGCTTGGGGATCCAAACCGGATCCCAAGCCTTGAGGCATGGCTTGGAAAAAGAGAAAATGCAAAATGTGTACGTGTTCTGATGTGCAAAGTGTAAACATTATGTATGCTTTTGACATGCTTATTTACATAAATAAATTTAAAGTATAAGAAATAATAAAATATAAATAACTTAAACTTAAACATAATAATAATATTTATATTTTATTATTTCTTATACTTTAAATTTATTTATGTAAATATAAGAAATTAGGGTCACTCTGCACCTTATGGAATTAGTCTCATAGCTCCATGAGTCATGGTTTAGGAGATAGTTTTTTAAAGTATAATATGGTCAATACATAGGTAATTTTTCAGGATTTCAACATTCAGCCTAAATCTTTTAGTGTTTAACTTCTACAATTGAAACCCTAAACCATAGGCCATAAACCTAAACACTAAACTGTAAACCTTGAGCCCTAAACCCTAAACCCTAAACCTAAACCTTTAACCATGATCCCTGACGCTAAAAACCTAAACCTTAAACATTTAGCCCTTACACGTGAGCCCTAAACCCCGAGCCTTAAGCCCTAAACCCTAATCCATAAGCCCCGAACCCTAAGCCATGAACCATGAGCCCTAAATTCTAAACCTTAAACCCTAAACTGTAAAAACTAAACCCTAAACCTTAAACACCGAATCCTAAACCCTAAACCTTAAACACCAAATATTAAACCCTAAACCCTAAGCCTTGAACCCTACACCCTTATCCTTGAGCCCTAAAATATAAACCCTAAACCCTAGACCATATACCCTAAGCCCTAAAACCTAAACCCTAAACCCTAAACCTCGAGCCCTAAACCCTAAACCCTAAACCTTAATCCCTAAAAATTAAATCCTAAACCCTAAACCCCGAACCCTAAACCATAAACCCTTAAACCCAATCGTAAACCATAAACCCTTATCCCTAAACACTAAACCCTAAACCATAAACCTAAATCCTTAACCTCGATTCGTAAACCCTAACCATAAACACTAAACCCTAAACCTAAAACCTAAATCCTAAACCATAACCATGAACCTTAAACCCTGAACCCTATACCCTAAACCTTAAACCCTGAACCAAGAGCCCTAAACCCTAAACCCTAAACCCCAAACCATATTTCATCAATATTTCCTATTCTCATGCCTAGAACCATCATTGAGTCTCGCTTTATAGAACTACCTTGTTTATGAAAGGTGGGACAACTAACTAAATGGATATGGCATCTTTCTTGTGCCTTGTAATGCATATATTACACATCTCTTCCAAACTTGTTTCTCCCCACATATACTTGCACTCTTGAATGTAAATTTATTCACACTCTGAAACAAATTTCACATTTATCATATTTCCATGTATGGTATTATGCAAGCCAGGATGACCCATTGGAAGCTAGAAAAAATAACCATCACAATAAAAAAATTAATCTTAAAGGAAACAAAATAAACATATAGAATATATCAATGCAGAGGTGTAGGATCATAATTGAATTTCTTGTAGTATCCTCTCCTTTGGATAAATATAAAGTTCAAGTGTTCTACTTTGGAATGGACAAAATTTGACAGAAAATCCTTAAGTGTTCAAAATAAGCATAGAAACAAGGGAATGTTTAAGAACACTAAGGGGTTATCAATCGCCTAGTAAATATTTATTGTTTAGTTCTAAATGGGAGTTACCTGGCCTATGAATTAGTGACCTTCCATTCATTAATAATTCCTTATATGATAAACCCATGGATATTTTCAAAATCCCTTGAACAAAAAGATAGGGGTAGTCATCAATCCTAGTGAAGGGTGTGATGTGATTTCCAAGCAACTTGAAATTCATATACATTTAGAGGTCATAACATGAATTTACAAATATCTCTATCATTATAAATGGAAGCCAAGTAACAGTGTCTCCCTGTACATCCAAGGATTGAGGACTACTGGGGTCTTTTTAAGGATTGGACAATCGAAATATGACATTTCCCTCCTTGATCAATCGATGAAAACATCAAATTTTGATGACTCTCTTTGAATGTTCTGCCTACAAATTTGATGAACCCTGAACTCTATGACCTAAACCCTTAACCCTCAACCATGAGACCTAAACCCTAAACCCTAAAACCAAAATAATAAATCCTAAACCCTAAACACTAAATACTAAACCCTAAAACCTAAACCCTAAACCCATAACCCTAAACCCTTGACCCTAAACCCTAAACCATGAGCCCTAAGCCCTAAACCCTAAATACTAAATCCAGAGCCCCGAGCTCTAACCCCCAAACCTTAAACCAGTAACTCTGAACCCCGAACCTTAAGCCATAAACCATAAACCATGAACCTTGAACCCTGACCTTTAAACCTTAAACCCTAACTCCTAAACCCTAAACCGTAAACCCTAAATCCTCAACCCTAAACCTTAAACCCTGAGCCCTAAACCCTAAACCATATACCATAAACCCTAAGCCCTAAACCCTAAACTCTAAGCCCTAAATCCTAAACCCTAAAACCTAAACCCTGACCCCTAAACCCTAAACCTTGAGCCCTAAACCCTAAACCCTAAGCCACTGAACCCTAGGCCCTAAGCCCTAAGATAAAACCCTAAACCTTGAACCCTTAAACATAAACCCTCAACCCTAAACCCTGAGCCCTAAACCTTGAACCCTTAACTCTCAACCCTAAACCCTAAACCCTAAACCCTAAACCTTGATCCCTAAACCTTGAACCCTAAACCCCGACC
Organism: Taxus wallichiana var. yunnanensis; assembly: GCA_018340775.1. Classification (NCBI taxonomy): domain Eukaryota; kingdom Viridiplantae; phylum Streptophyta; class Pinopsida; order Cupressales; family Taxaceae; genus Taxus; species Taxus wallichiana. Next base: position 588,503,960 of record CM031238.1, on the reverse strand, counting down.
TTTATACCTTAAACCCTAACTCCTAAACCCTGAACCATAAACCCTAAATCCTCAACCCTAAACATTAAACCCTAACTCCTAAACCCTAAATAGTAAACCCTAAATCCTCAACCCTAATCCTTAAATCCCGAGCCCTAAACCCTAAACCCTAAAATCAAACTATGAGCCTTAAACCTTAAACCCTAAACTCTAAACCTTGAGTCCTAAACCCTAAACCCCGAGCCCTAAACCCTAAACCCTAAATCATAAACCCTCACCCAAAGGAAAGTCCTAAAAAGATCATTCAACGTGTTTCAATGTGTAGGGAATAGTGTTTAAGGTGATCGATTAACTCATTTAGTTTTTATGAGAGACTACTTCCTTTGAAGGCCTAAAAAGGCATTTTTGGCCATTTTGTAGTTAATTGAACACCCTTCAGAACAAGCTAAAATGAGCTAGTCATGTCACCGAGTTATCAAGGACCATTATTTGTGAAGTATTAAGGCATCGTTTGTCTCCATAAGAGACATATGAGCAAAAGCATGTATGAGAATCATGAATTTGATTCCATGAAAGGATGCTTTTAGAGCTAGGAAAGGTGAGGGGATGATCTTTATATGGAGCACCATGTTTCTAAGAATGAGCAATCATCTAAGTTCACTTGATGCAATTCACTTGGTACTATTCGTAATAACTCATTCAACACCTAGTAGTGTTATCACACCTTAAGGAGGAGGCACATTACAATCACCTCATTTTGGCCATAGGACAGAATCCCATTCAGGGAACAATCCTCTATCTACAAAGCGAGGATCTCTTTTTAGTAAAAAGTAGACAAACATCATAGATTTAATTCATGGTCACTAAAGTGAATTATGGACCAAATTTAAAAATTAGTACCAATTCAAGTAGTGGTAGGGCCAAAATCCATTTTAGAAGGTCAAAAAACCTAAAAATTGACTATATGCTTTCCCAAACCAAAGACCGACTACAATATAAATGCCCTGAAAGTTTTAGGTCGTTTGTTGAAATCCCGAAAATGAGTAAGTACTCTACTGCATTAGATTTTGAAAAAATATCTTCTAGATTATAACTGTTGGAGCTACGAGACCACTTCCATAAGGTGCAGAGTGACCCTAATTTCTTATATTTACTAAAATATTTATTATACTTAAACATTTATTTTTGTAAGTATAAACCACCAAAACACATATGCATGGTCCATACTACACAAAACACATACGCGTTTTGACTACTTTGTAATGCGTACACATTTTGACTTTTTGAAATGCGTATGTGTTATAGGTTCGGTGATTACCGAGCCAAACAAATTAAAACGCGAGCGCGTTTTAGCAAAATGCGAGCGTGTTTTAGCAAAATGAGTATGCGTTTTGTCTGTTTTCAGGTTTTTGTCCACTTTTTGGCCCCCCAACTTCGTGCACTTACCCTCATGGAGATGAACTTGGTTTCAATGGGTAGTCATGCATACTCAAAGTTCTTGATGACTCCAATAATTGTTAAGGAAGTGTAGACGAGGCATGAGATTTATTTGTTAAATGCCTCAAAGAGGTATGTCTTCTTAAACTGCAATAATTACAAGAGATGCACAAATGAGACTGGAGAAAAATCCTAAAACCCCAACAAGAAAATTCAATCGACACATGTAATTTCAAACTCCTCAACTCTTACTCATTGGATCATTACATGTATGGATTCATTCCTCCTCTCCAACTTGCTTTTAAATTTTCACTCCATTTATAATATTTTAAATTTGTTAAATATGAAATCAAAATTGTTATTGATTTTGTGTTATCAAATCATATTATAAACCATATAAAGCATTTTCCACATCGGAGTTAAACTAGTGCTATAAATAGTCACCTTGGATGGTATGTCAAAACACTAGGCCTTAAAATTGATCAAAACAAACCTAGAACATATTCATCATTTCCCATGTCCCCGGATAGTCAAACTAGATGGATATACATGATTTATATAGAAAATTGGGAAATTTTAAACATCCCTCGAGTCTTGCCAAATGCTTCTCAAAACCGATGTGCAAAAAGGCTCTCTAAACTTCATTTTTTCTTTTAAACTACTACGACCTCTTCCATGTCATATGATGACCTTATTCCAATAAATAATCATTTCTAAAACTATTGGTGAACAGGTTTATGAAGTGGGTTTCAGGCCTACTTTGGAAGACTAGTTCTTTGAGAGAAACCATTTTTAATGAACCCTCCCGAAATCGCCTTGAATTTTGTGCCTAGGGATTCTAGAAATAAAATATGACCACGAAAACCTATTTTTGCTATACCAAGAATGGCATAGAATATTTTATTTCACCTATTTCTTCCAAAATTGCATTTTGTCCACCCGTATCAAAGCCAACTTTGCTTAGTTTAGTAAAGGGAAAACATAAAAAATTTAGCCAACTAGCTCCATAATGTTGTCCAAATTTGAGCTCAAGGTTACCAATTTTGGACCTCTGTTAGTTTCTCTTGATTATTTGCATAGTAGATAATAGGGTAAAATAAATAAATATCAATTAAATATTTTTCAAACCCTTTTTATAGATCCATTATATGGCCACTTAGGCTAGTTTGTGCAATAATGCAATAAAGAATCAGTGGAACTGCATTGACCCTCTAAGGTTCGTTCAATGCATAAACCTAATGTGATGTTTGGAAATACGTATGGTGAGTAGAAATATGTGGTTTAGTACACTTAAACAAGATTGTTAATGAAAATTTAGAATTGTGTAGTTGACACATTTACCTAGACCCCTGTAGTGACAACAAGAATGAGAACTGTGTTAGAGGTCGTAAAACTTGGTAATAATTTGTAAATATTTTTGGAATTTGAATGTTATGAATCAAAATTTATTTTTTCATCTCTCACCCTATCTGATCATGGAAATGTATTGGTTTACTTGTGTAAAATAAAATGTGTGTTTTCTCTCTCTAATCTCTCTCTAAATCCTGTAAAGATGTCTTGGTTTGAAAAGTATGGAAAGTAAATATTTTGTTATCTCTCTCTAACTCTGAATTTTTTTCAAGTCAAAGTAGCGTGTTAGATGGGAGGGGTGGGTCCATGTTAGCATTTTTCATTGACCCATGCTTACATGGTTTTACAGGTTGCAAGTAGTGCAGTGGTATAAAATGATTGATAAAATTGAGTGTTAAAGATGTATATGGTTTCTAACATGTTTGTTCTACTAAAATGGGAAAGTGTATTATTTTCATATTTAGTTGTACTTTTGTATGTTTTGTAAAGTAAAATAATTTTATTGAATTGTGTATGCAATGGAAACTAATGTATGAAAATTATATAGATAGTACTTGAATCATTATAGAAAGATGAATTTGAAATCTTGTTATCAAAACTATTGTACCGTCATAATTTGGATGGTAATTGTACCAGTTAGAATTGAAAGTACTTGAGTTTCAAAATGGAATTTTTTTACCTATTTTGTAATGACGTGTTGAACTAGATAATTCACCCGATCCGCCAAAAGAAAAACAACAACTAACATATGTAGTTTTTCATTTTGGAGGGGAAATTTTCAATCAAATTTATAGGAGGAAATAATAATTCTTGTTATAAGGAATGGTACCCTTTTACTTACCCTCATGTCCTTGTTTCTATAGTTGGACCAAGTTATTTAGTTAACTCTTAAATGGAGTGCCTTGAATCCATGTTATTGTTGCATTATAACATTCGCTACCTTGCACAATGAGGGCCTTATCGTTTCCTTGGTATCAAACTTTTCATGAGTTTCAATTCATGTATCTCGTACAATCCTACGCCCTAACTCATGTAAATTATTTTATTATACCCTAAGAGAAAAAGTGTGTTAACTTGGTGTAATAAGGAAATGTTGTTCCTCACACCTTAGAACTCTTGTGAGATAAAGATGGCGTGTTAGTCCTAGTATTAACTCTTTATTGGGTCACTTATTGAAAAATCGGGATAAACTAATCTCAAGACCCTTAAGACCCTAGTTATATATATAAAAAGACATATACGAACAATTAGGTTGGTTCCCTTGGACTTTTTCCATAATTTTTTTCCCATAGTGGAATTGTGTTGAATAGTCAACTCTCAACTATATAAGAAACCTTCATGATATCATAAGTTTGTATTTCCTTATGCCATATAAATATACCTTGCTTGTGTCATCATGGTCCTCTTGTGAAAGGACCCTTTCATGATAGTCCTAGGATTGGACCCATTATACCCAATAACAATTTAATATGCATATGAGTTCTTAGACCTCGTTTTAGGTTCTTGTGGGAAAGGATACGATGCATACTCATCATGATCATTTTGATAACTATGATGATGTATGGGAAGTGTAGAGCGCAATACGAACTTCCTCTTTTAACTTTATGCTAAACCCTTCTTATATTATGGAAAGTGTAATGTATCATTTTTAAGAAATCATGTCTTTCATACATGAGAAATCCTAGCTTGTAAATATGCCCTATGTGACTCTATTGTGCTTATAAGGATTCCGTATTTGGAATAGAGTAGTTGACTAACTTATGAAATGGAACAAATGAGATATACTCATTAAGAGTGAATGTTTTTAATGAAACAAGAATTTTGTAGCCTTGAAACATGAGCATATGAACTATTTAGATTAAATGTTGTTCAACCAATAATGCCACTTGAAGAAATTTAACTATAGTGGAGATGTGAACCACATAACTTATGTATATGGTGGGAAAAATCCTTCCTTATTAAACCATTATGTGGGTAACCTATTTTTAGGTTTCAATTATTTGATCAAATGTGGTGTAGTTAGTTATGGTATTAGTCATGAGAGCATACTTACTTATGAATATTATTTGTCTTTTAGTTAATTCTTCTTAGAAAGGGTCTAAATTGTAATATGTTGTAAATTGATACATGTATTTATATGGTTGATAAATATATTTATATGGTGGATAAATTCCTCATTTTACCTCTCCCTGGTGGTTTAGATTATCATTCTTGTCTCTCCTTAGGGCCAATGTAACATTAGTTTATGGATTGTATTTCCTATTTATATTGTTAAATGTGTCCAATAAATCATGATCTTGGGGCCATGAATCCTCAAACCTAGCATATCTTGGATTATAGTTGTGTCACGACTCTCTTCTTCTAGTGTTCATAAACAAATGGAATGTTTGCATCATGGTTTAGTGATTCGTACCAAAGAGTGTTGGTGTGGACTTGAAGGCAATCAAACCTAAAGTTGTGTGTAGTGTGATAACGAAACATAAAAATGACATGATTTTAGTGGTGTTTATGTGGTGAAAATTTTTGGGCATTAGATATGGTTTCATAGTGGAGGTTCAAACACTTGAACTTCTGGAATAAATTGTAAATGAGTCATGTGTACTTGTTTGTATGTGCATTGCAGAGTGTGTTATTAGTGTGTTATGTGGAGTTATTGTGATGTTTCTTTGGTCCACTTATTGTACTATGTATGTGACTCCTTGCGAGCATGTTGTATAGTGGGTCCCCAAATTATGTGTTATAAATTTTACTATGTTACACTTCATAGAGATCTTTAAATTTTGGTTCAATGATTTCTTGGTACAACTTTTGGATACTAGTACTATGGGTAACATCTAGAGACCAATATGGGAGATATCATGAGATTTTTTAGTTTCTCTTGATTTTTATTTATCATTGGTTATGAAAGTTGGGTACGGTATTTTATAGTTTTTGAGCATCCATCATTTGACATTATTTATCATGTAAAAGACTTGTTTCTCTTCTTGGAATATTTTACTTGGCTTTTGACCCTTCCCCACATCATGACATACTATATTATTAATACATTGTTGATTTATCATGGTTTCATCACTACTACAATTCTAAGAGATATTATTCTTATTCTTGTGTATTTGACACCTATTCATACTCGCTCAAAAATTCATGGATAACCCTATCTCCCCTCGTGAGATCTAATGGTCGAATAACTACATTAACATGATTTCTTAGATCTTCAAAACTCTAAACCTTTGAAAACCACAACAATCATTCTTGGACTATTCAATTGACTAATCATGTGACTCTCTAATTGATAACACTATTGGAGATCTTTACTCTAGTCAAGGTGACATTTCATGTGGATGTTGTTGCTAGTAAAAATAAATGTTCTTATTCCAAATTATAGGTATCGTGTAAGATTATGATTCAATCAGAGATTATGAAAATTGTATTATTTTATTAATTATTACATTTATATGCAGAGATGCACACTCGATGATGTAGTACCCCTACATGTGGCCTCTCGAGGCTCCAAAGTTATTGTGATGTAGATTTTATCACATGTATTTTATTTGTGAACTTGACTTTCTATGAACCAACTTTTTATTTGATTTGGGAAGCTTTGAGGCTCTTCTTTCTTACTTTTACCTTCTTGCAATATTTTCATAGTTTGAATGTGGCTACTTAGCCATTTCTTTTTGGTTTCTAAGAATTCTTCTGTCCTTTTTTTTGTAACTCAAATCTTTATAGTTTTGAGGCCATTTGAACAAATTGTCATCAAGAATGTTAATGTGGATTTTGTTACAAGTGTTTATGAATTTGTTCTATATTTTTGGTAATATGCATACATGTTATATGGGGGTACACTCAAGGTGTCATGTCTCGCATACTTGGTTCTACAGGGCATGCCCTTTGTTTAAAGGTTACGAGGCTCTATGTGTCCAGGACCATGAGTGACCCCGCCTCACTTGGATATTTTAATAGTCACTCCTCCTATGGTGGAGTGACATTTGTGATACTCATTTGTCTTATGGTGGAGTGACATATGTGATACTTAGTCCTCTATGGTTGAGAGACTCTTATGATATGCATTCCTCTATGGTTGAGTGAATTTTATGATACTTTGTCCTCCTATGGTGGAGTGACATTTGTGATACTTAATCCTCTATGGTTGAATGACTCTTATGATACTCATTTATCCTTAGTGGAGTGTCCTTTATGATATGTAGTACCAATTTTTGGGTTTGATAGTGATTTTGCTCTCTTTTCACCCTATGATGAGGAAGTTTTCCATTGAGATCGATATGATATTCAGTTAAACTCCATGATTATGTTTTGGGATTTTTACAATAATTCATATTATGAATTTGTTACGAATGATGTACTTTTTGGCCACGTGGGATTCCTTGATAAATAGATTGATGGAATACTTGATACTTTTTCTTGGTTCTTTTAGCTCCCTTAAGGAGAGGTTGAGATATTTGACTATAAATTATATTGATCTAGATATTGTTATACTTGGATTCATTGGGCATTGTCCATGGAGAGATTTGTTAAAATGGTCTTTGGGACCCTACTAGAGATATTTTTTTGTCATTCAATTTTTGCTATGTGTTATGCATACACCGTTATAGAGACTTTTTATGGATTTTATGATACTTGGATCATGTTTTTTTATCTATTACTTTCCCCTCCTAGGTGCATGGGTGTCCTCTTCACGAGGAAATGTTTTTTTATGATATTATATTTGTGTAGTCATAGACTCATGGATAGTTAATGTGTCTCTCCACCTTGGTAAGGTGAATGATATGTGTATACACTTCCTTGTTGTGTGAGCACCAAGAAGTAATTGTTGCACCTAATTAGTTAAAGAGTGTTTTGTGGAGTTTTTGTGTTGTGCTTTGGACCTTGTGTGACATTGTGATGTCATGTGTTATTTTGGAACATGCTGAAAAAATTAAAAATTAATTTTTAAACAATGAAAATAATTCAAGCACTAAATCAAGGAAATGGTATAAAGGAAAGGAAGTAAATCAATAAAAAAGTAAAATAAATACCAATCTTCGGAAAACATGAATAATTGGAGAGATATTTTAATTTTTTGTTCCCTTGTGGACATGCATTAGTGGCGGGTACATTCTCTAAGTCTCATTGGATATGTCAAATTCCATGTAAGTTTGTGTGTAATATTCTCGGTTCCTAATGTTAGTCACATCGAGGATGATGCTCTTATAAGGGGAGGGGAATGTATTTTTCCCTCCTCATTACACCTATTCGATAAGGGTGTAAGTCCCTTCGTAAAGTGAATTGTCTTTTCCAACACTCCAATTTTGGTGTTTTGAGAATGGACTTACATTTATAAGTTAATTGACTCGAGATCGAATCCCATAGAACAAATGAAATTTCTATGCCAAGCAAGTTGTAACATTCATTTAAGGGAGTGTTTTATAAGTATATATATTTTTCATTTAGTCAAACTTATCACCAATGTTTATTCAAATGTTTGTGTGTAATTTTAATATGGTTTTATGAATGCAATATATTATTATCATAAATAATAATAATAATAATAGTCATTATTATTTAAATGATTAAAGTTATAAAATGAGAATTGAAATATTAATAATAACAAAATAAAATAATTAGTTAATTTTTTATTTTTTGTGCCTCAGAAAAAGGTCTTGGTCGAATACACACACATGCACATTTATGCAAATAAATAAATAAATAAATTTTAGTTTGAAATTAAATGAGGAATAATGAAATAATAAATGAAAATAAAATCCCATAGGGGTGAATTAGGTTTTTTCTAGATTTATTTATGGAAATGACAATGGAAACTCTCAAGAAAATGTATTTGGTAAGGGTAGCCAAACTCCACAACCTTTTAACAACGTCCTACCTATCTACGCTAAAATGGGAGCTTTAGAGTGGTGCATGGACATCCATAAAAGAAAATGGAGAGGGGATTTGGGTCAGATGTTGTATTTATAATGCTCTAGTAGATATGCAAACAAAAATGTGGAAGTAATCAATAGGGTGTGGGAACACATAGAAAGACACAAGAATTCTTTAGAAAAATACCTCAAAAACACATTTGTTTGCATGGGATGCCATGGTTGCAGGTTAGGCTCAAAATTGGTTGTTGAAAAAGTCTTAGAAACTTTCAAGAAAATGTATGTAATAGTTGTACAAAATAATTCCACAACCTTCCCAAAGATCCTCCACGTCTGTGCCAAAATGGGAGACTTGGAACAATACAAACATCAATCAAAGTATAATAGAGCAATTATTTTTCCATATGTGGTCTCTTGGAATGTACCTTGACCATGTAAGCTTCATTTTTGTTTTATTAGCTTCCAACCACACAGGTTTTCTAGACGTGGGTTGTTAACACTTTGAAGGCACGATTTTCATTCATGGATGCACCTACTATCTTGAGGAAATTATAAATATTTCATCAATGTGTCACTCAAGCATGTGGTATATGTGTAGATGTGTTTACTTGGTTTGTGGAGGAAAAAGGATTTATATGTGGATGGATTTTTTGGCGCTTGAAGAGCACATAAAATTATGAGTCACTATTACACAATAACTCTTATTTTGGGGTCATATTGTTTCACCTGACATCACCTATAATCTCTAAAAGACTACCTATTTTTTTAATAATGGAATTGATTTTATTCTCTCAAAAAAATTCTTGCAATAATCATGGATATGCACTTTGTGTATGGAGGGAAAAAACGTGTCTAAACACCGTGTACTCTTATCATCCATTCAACTAAGGTATCGAGGCAATGAGTAAGGGAGACAACAAGACCATCACACAACAGATAGAATTAAAGGGGTATATGGATAGCTATGATCACATACCCCAAGGAAATAACACTAGGAAAACCTAAGGTTTCCAAGTCCCTAGGTCGAAGAAGAGGAAGGAACCCTATGGAGGTATCGACACTATGAGGGGTAATAATGAACAAAATAAGCATGCAAAGTCTATGCTAACAAAGTAAAGCATGTAACATGAAATAAAGAACTAAAATACAATATGTTAACCTAACATGTGCATAAAATACTAAGATAACATAGAGTAAATAATAAATGTAGGAGACTACTCTATACAAAATTACAAGTTGAGTTAGAGTACTTACCTATTGGGGGATGGTCGCTAATGCATCTATCTCCTAAAGGACCATACACCAAAAGAGAACAAATTTCAGGTGGAGAAGGGGAAAAATCTAGTCCTAGCTCACTATAGATAACCCAAAAGTGCAAGCAAACCAATCCAAGAAAGAAGAATCTCCAATTCAAGAGTCAAGATGAAAGAAATTCAAGAGTTGAGTGAGTAGAGTACAAGTTCGCGCAAGAGAGAAAAAAACTAATGACGATTTCCTTCATGCATTTATAATTCATTTTTATGTGAAAATGAGAGTTGGGCTTTTTATATTGACGCCATCACCCGGTGTGAAGGCGTCACCAGAGTTTGAATTTTCACCAACACAATTTCTTGTGAGTGATGACATCTACTAGGGAGGGAAATGTGAAGGGGAGTGTGCAAGGTTTCATAAAAATAAATAATATTACAAGGCAAAAGAAATGAGGTCATGAGCAAACAAGGTGTCGGAAAATGAGGAGGAAAACAAGATAAGAGCAAAAGAAATACATATATAGGACGAAAAGTTGTTCTCTCTCCATGTATCATCCCTAACCCAATGGTTACATGAATAACCATATCCCTGTTCCAAAATGAGCCCCTTAAGGCATCCGTTCCTAGAAATAGACACATTAGTGAATTCTAACCTAAAAGATAAATTATTAGTAACATGTATGAAAATAGAAAGCGTAAGAAAATAGGTGTATCCACCCCAACCATTGATTGCCACATGTTGTAATAGCAAAAAATGGGGTAGTCAATAGAAAGAAGGATACATAACACTGAAACAGAAAAGCAAATGCTGAGAGTAAGGAAAGGACTAGCTGAAATGAAATATACCCACCAATGCATACCTAATAGTTTTGGTCTTCCTACCACGTATGGGCATAATCCATGTTGCTAAAACCTTGGAGAAGAAAAACTGAAATGAAACACTATAGGGTATTTAGTAAAATAATACATAAATCACCTAGCTAAGGGCCCATGGGATGGATGTTATGAATTTGGAATTTGGAGATAAAGTGATTAAAAAGTTTCAAAGCCAAGCGGGGGTAAAACAACTGAAAAGTGAGAAAAACCATATGGTAGAAGCTACAAATGGGTATTGTCATTAAAAACAAAGGTGTAAATAAAGAGAAGATGGATGATTATCCTAAAGGGTGGATAATAATGTTGAAAAGCACAAAAAAACATGATGTAGATGTTATAAGAATAAGCAAGCATATAAATCCAAACAAGACTATGAACCTAAGTCGAGGATGCACAAGACCACGGTGATCCCATAGGAAAGGCCAAGAAAATCAAAACCAAGATTGTGTTGTCATAGAGAAAAAGAAAGTTGATGAAGTAGTGAATTTGAAAAGGAGAGGCAAGAGAGGGTAATTGAGTACCGAAAAATCTTAAGCTCCTTTAGGCATGAAATTTTTTAAGAAATTGGGCATTTGTTAGTTCTTTGAATATGTGGCCTTCATTGGTTTGAAGGAGATATGTATTAGGGTCAATGATATCTTTGATGAGGTAGGGACCCCACCATTTCTAAGCGTATTTTCCTTCTTTGTCATGGGTATAGTCAAGTTTGAGGACAAGGTCACCCACGTCAAAAATATGTGACGAACAAGTTTATTATGATGTGCAACCATGTGTCATTTCTATTTTTGATTATGAGTATAGGCACGACACGTTGTTAGTCAAGGATATCAAGTTTATGAAGGTGCACCATATGATTTCTTCATCTAGAATTATTCCACGGAGGGATATACAAAGTGAAAGAAGTTCCACCTCAAGTGGAAGGACAACCTTGGCTCCATAGATAAGGGAGAAATGTATTTCCCTAGTGGTCGTGACAACACTAGTGCGGTGTGCCCGTAGTGTAGGATATAAGTTGGTATGCTAGTCTATATGGGATTTATGATTCATCTTTTAGAGGGTGTTATTGATGACTTTGTCATGGATTCACTTGTTTGTTACATTGGGGATGGTAAGGTGTTGAGAATCGATGTTTGATCTTGAACTTAGTACAAATTTTCCTCATTTATTTTCATTTAAAACTCCCACCATTGTCAGATATGATGGTGTGGGGAATTCCAAAGTGGTAAATGATTTGGTTGAGAAAAAATTTGGAAGTGGTAAGTCCGAAATGTTGGTGAGGGGCATGGCTTCAACCCACTTGGTGAAATACTCCATGGTAGTAATGATGAAGACATGACCATCTTGATATCAAGGGAGATTTCTAATGTAATCCAATCCCCATATGTTGAAGGACCAGGGGAGCGCTAATGGATTATTGCTAAGCCAAAGGGGAATGAATCAAATCATCATGAAAGTGGCAAGGTTTGAATTTCTTAGTAAAATCATGAGTGTCAGATTCTAAAGTAGGCCAATAGTAGCCCATACAAAGGAATTTGTGGGCAGTAGCATGACCGCTACAATAACCATTCAAGTGCCCCCGTGTGATTTTTCCAAGACAAGGGGAACCTCATCCTTGTTAACACTTCGAGTAGGGATCCTTCAAAGTTTTGATAATACAATACGTCATCTTTGAGCACATATTTGAGAGCCTTTTTACGTATGAAAAATCATGCTCATGAATCTGTGCCATATGGGTAATTATGTTGTTGGATGAATTGGTGAATTTTTACATACCAAGGATAAATTGTCAGGGAATTTGATTCAATTTGGTAGGTGCCCTAGAAAATTTGTGATAAGAGGTAGTAGGAGCTTGGCGAGATTTACTAAGGGAGTAGTCTCATGAGAATCAAAATATGGCTGAAATTGAGTGGAAGTTGTGGGAAAGGAGTTTTGCAGGGCGATTGATTCGATGGTAAATCATGTGAAGCGTGGTTTTAGCTCTTAGACCAGGTCATAATAGGCTTTAAATTTTTTTCTATAACATTGATATACACCAAGAACTTGGCAACACACCAACTAAGAATTGCCCATGGCATGGAGATAGACAATATTCTTAGCGAGGGGAAGCATGCTACCAAGTATAAGATCTTCATATTTGGCCATGTTATTGGTAACCTCAAATTCTAGTCGATAGGAAAGGGGGAAAGTTTGGTTGGAAGGATCTAAGAGCACGCATCCTACCCCTCTTTAAAGGAATTTCACACCATAAAATTGTAACAACCATGTATCCTCGCAACTCAATAGTGATGTCTTCTTCAATGATCTTAGTGCTTGGTTTAGCCTTACGTGAGGGGTACGCACTTCATTATTGGCTTGAAAGGAATATGCCCTAAGACCAAATGTGAAGCTAAAGAAATATTCTTTGATGGAGGTAATACTCTCAATACCCTCAATGAGGAGGATGTCCTCATCGTAATGTGTCATGAATAGGTTTAAGGGGAGGGATGGGAGTGGTGGCCAATTGGTCCACAGTAACATCTCCTCTTAGTACTCATTGGGTGATGATACATAGGTCAAACTCCATAAGAAAATTCATTCAAATTTCCCAATTCGGTCCGTTGGTAGGACAAAATTTGAGAAAAGGCTTCACAAAGGATCTTTGTGAACAATGACATAGGTAGTTTGGCAAAGCATATAATGGCATAGTTTTGTAATTGCATAGTAAATGGTTAGGAAATCCATCTTGATGGAAGTGTATCATATCTCATAATATAGTAGGGATTGATTAACATAGTAAATGACATGCTCCTTTCCTTTTCATCTTCTTGAGATAGTATTTCCCAACAAACACCAACATGGATGAGGTATATAATAAAAAAATCAATCAAGAGAAGGATGTAATAAAGTTGGTAATGAAGACATAGATTGTTTCATGCTATCAAAAGCTTTCTAAAAATCCTTGGTCCACTCAAGTTTGGTATACTTTCGAGTAGGTTGTTTATGACATGCACACGATAAGTGAATTAAGGAAAATTGTCGATTTACCCAAGCTTGTCGACTAAAGTCCATATGTAGACTATGGAAGGTGGTCCCGGCATGTCGAGGATAGCCTTAATCTTTTCTTGATCCACATTGATGCCACATTTTGAGACTAAGAAGCCTAAAATATTACCTCGAGTCACCATAAATATACATTTTCCAGGATTGAGACAGACCTTGTATTTGTGAAAGATGCCCTAGGGAAATGTTTAGATCATGAGCATGATCATTTGTGTGTCAAGGTTTTTGACCAAGAGATCATCCACATAAACTTCAAAAAAATTATATATGAGGTCATGAAAGATGTGATTCATGGCATGTTGATATGTTGTGTCAATTTTTGAGCCCGAAAGGCATTTTGACATAACAATAAGTACCCCATTTTGTCATGAAAGTGGTCTTATGTTGATCTTCAAGAGTGATTTGGATTTGGTTATATCCTAAGAACTCCGTCCATAAGAGATAAAATTTTGTACCCTATTGTGGAGTCAATTATGGCGTTAATAGAGGGTAAAGGAAAGTTATCCTTAGGAAAAGTGAGGTTAAGGTTTCTAAAATTGATGCAAATTTGAATGGCAAGAGTAGCCTTCTTCCTAACTAGGACGATGTTAGAGACCCATTCGAATAGTCCACGGTATGGATAAATTTTGCATCTAAGAGCTTAATGATTTATGTATGATAAAGGGTTGATTTTGGGAGGAAATTTTTGTATCTTTTGTCGAATAGGTGTAATGTCGGGATAAGTTATTATGTTATGGGATACAATCTCAGGATAAATGTCTTGCATGTTGGCATATCCCCATTAGAATACCTCCTTATGTTTTCTTAAAACTTCAATGTGACATTTTTTTAAATGAGGGAAAAAATCTCCAAGCATGACTACATGCGAGGGATCATCATCTAATTATACAATGATGGTTGAATCAGATAACATAGTGTTTCGTATTGCAAATGATATGGAGATTCAAGAAATTTGGCCACTTCATCCTCAAGCAAGGATCGATAGTAGTGACATAATCATCACAAAGCACATGGGTGTTTAGGGAAATTCCCAAGTTTTTGATGGCTTTGAGGAATCCTATCCTCTTGTGTATAATATTGATAGGATATAATCATCATTATATAAAGTGGGGAGATGGTCATGATATTCCACATCAATTTCTAAGCCCACATATCATTTATTATCTCAATTTTTCTAGAACTAATTTTTCATACATCCAACACCCTAGCATCCAAGGTGACCTCTTTGGGCGTAGGATCCACAATGGCCATGCTAGTAGCATAGGACCATCGCTAATCAGAGAGGGGCTCAGAGATGAATCAAGTGGTGGACTTGTAGGAGTTGAAGTTACTTTAGAGAGGATGATGGGATGAATAATTGTGGAGTTTCTCCAATACCCAAGGAGTGTTCAAAAGTGGAGGATTAGCGGGAGGCACATAGGGAATTATTTCCTCTTCATCCTCATTATCACTAGTGTCATAAATAAGAAGTGTGTGTCAATGGTATTATATTAGACCCGTAATGATTACATTTGGGCCAAGGAATATTGGTAGTATAATACTTCAAAGTGTCTGGACTCAACTTGCAAAACAATGTAGTATTCATCATCAGGGGGAGAAGGAAATATATTCTCTTGTAGGTGCCTCCTCTTTATCTATGACACCAATCTTGCTAAAATATTGAGACGAAAGAGGAGGATAATAAAAAAATAGTTACATAATCCCTAATTCGTTACATTCTAAATGGTTGGAAGTTGAGACATGATAAACATGTTCTTCTGGTTTGGGTTGTGGCAGATATTGATCCCATGGTAAGAGGATTGGCAGTAACTATTACACAATGCCATCAAGTAATCTATTCTTGTTGACCCTATTTTGGAGTTCATTAGGTTCTTTGTCATCTGAATTTGCTAATGTAACCTAAATTTTAGACCTAATATTAAAGAATTGTGTATATGTAATTCCTTGGATATCAAGAGCAAGAGGAATTAGGAAGGGGCCATTAGGAAATGGAACTAGAACATCTCAAGGATTTGGATCAACATCATGCCTAAAGCGTTGGTTTTTGTGAATGAATTTGATACATTGGTATCTAGATGATGTGACTACACACATGTGATGTGTCCAAGGGAGACCTAGTAATAGATTGTAAGAAAGAGGACGATCTAGAACCATAAGCTTTGTATGAACCATTTTGGGTTTGACCATAATAGGTAACCAGATATATCCTATGGGATTCTACTTAGTTTTTTTGAAGCCTTGACAAGTTAGGTAAGTAGGTTTGAGGTTCTCGATGAGAATCTAAGGTTTTTGATTAGGGAGTAAGAATCTAAGTTAATTCCAAACCCTTCATCCATAAGGACTATACATGTTTGAGCATCATGAATAACAACACTAATTTGTAATGGTGGGTTATCTCGCACAAAATAAGACTTCATCTATAATCATGTCATCCTCCATAAATTCCAAGGCTAATAACTCAAATAATGAACTTTTTGGAGGTTTCCTCGTGGTCTTTAGTGATGAATTTTTGGGTTTGTAGACATGGAGGGAGTTTGGGAGCTACAAAAGAAGTATCCTCAAATCTTTATAACTATTGAGGAGGAACCTTTGATGCGAAGTTGATGTACGCATGAGCTCCATGAAAGGAATCTTTCATGTGAGGGAGTTTAGCTCATCTAAAAATTTCTAGGGTGACTTGGAGTAATTCCCATAATGATATCATGGTAATGACATGATAGAATATGTGTCCAATCCCGATGGTGAATTTCCGTAGATGGAACTATCTTGTTAGATGGAGGAATGGGGTCCTTTCTTGGTAATATTTTTGATGTCACGAGTGGAGGCTCAATTGTGGGATCGGGCTCCACTATTAGTGGATCTTGGGAAGTATCAAGAAAATATGAGTTATCAACATGTTTCTTCAGTTTGATAACAAGATATTTGTGAGCTGGTGTACACCTATAGTTAGTCTTGGTAGAATTGACATACTAGGAATCCAAGAAGATTTGATCATATGAGGGATATATAATACCCACAAAATTTCTTCATGGGATTTTTATGGTGCTGATTTTTATTATTGAGTGATATCTCTCTAAAGATTGATATTTTCATAACATTCTTATATGATTGCAAAGTAATCAAAAGAGGCATTGAGGAAGAAATCAAGGGCTACCTTCCTAAGATCTTTACAATCACTATGCGAGTGTCCTATGGTTGCATGCCACCAACAAAATAAATCACCCTTAAAGTTGGGAAAGGATTTTTTGAAGGGGGACTATCCATGGAGTGGGAAGTATTTGGAGAAGTTCGACGTGAGATAAGGGGGCATGGTAGGGAGAGTGAGAAGGTTCTTGATTGTCTCACATTCTTTCTCTCTAAAATGACTAATTACATGTGTTGTACCTTTAAGTTTGGGTGATGATTTGGAATTGTATCCAAAATCACACATGATATGGTCTTTCCTTTTGGCCTATTCGAGGGCTTCCTCTAATGTATTAGGAGACAAATACCTACCTTGTATTGAGAGTCGGTGTAAGGGTCTTACAAAAATATTTGCGATAAACTTTTATTATCAAGATTATTTTTAGCTTGTGTGGACACAACTTTACATTTTTAATAAATTCATGAGCTTATTCATTTATACATTGTTTAAGATTTATGAATCTTTGAAAGGTATTTTTGGATAGTTCTTATTGTTGAAATTATGACATTAGATCCTTGACTAAGCCTTCTAAGTAAACTATTGATTTGGGAGGAAGCTGATTGTACCATTCTAGGGCCTCACCCACTAAGGTTTTTGTTATAAGTTTAGTTGTTGCATATGTATTTGTTTGAATCCATTCTTTGTAAAAATTTCCAAAAGTTTTGAGAAAGAGAGTTGGATCCCTAAAACCATCATAAGAGATGGTAGGGATAGTCTCTCCCAAATCCATGTATATATATGGAGCTAAAGGTTCATTTTGGATAGTTTCAATATTTTGTTTTGAATTAAAGGAGAAGGAATAAGATTCCCTTGTGCATCCACCAATAGAGGATACGTGAAGGAAGGTACCTACTCGGCATCACACTTTGGGATGTTATTTGTAACATTTTATTTTGCATTTGGATCATACTAGCTATAGTAGCAGCTTGGGATAAGGCCATATGATCTAGGAGCTTAGTTATCAATACGTTATGATCCATAGAAGAAGATTGGCCTTTGTATATAGGTGCTTCTTGGTATTCATCATGTTCTGGTGTTCATCATGTTCATTGGTAGGAGTTTTAGGAGACTCGTCTTGATCAATCCTACAAGGAGGGGTTTGACTATGAAGAATCCCTTTGTAATTGAGATGAGGCATGGTCATCTCCATGGATATCTTACAAAGACTTCCATCCTTATTAGGTGTAAGATATTCATTTTTATTGAGATTTTTATGATGTGTCTTGGATCTATATGCTCATTCTTGAGCACATTACACTAAGATGAGTGACCTTATTTTGAGTGATCGAAGGAAATGGCGAGGAAAATGGAGCTTTATGGGTAGTATTAGGATAAATACAAGGATTATCACTTACAAGAAGAGAACTATAACATTTTGGAGTGTAAAGAGGAAATGCAGGCATGAATGAATAACTAATGGTGAAATTTAGGGGATTCAATTGATCCAAAAAGATCCTAAGAGGAGATATTGGTGCAATATGGAAGTTGAAAACAAGATTCTAAAAAACTTAAATTTAGACACAATCAGTCTTGTAAAGATTTCTCACGAGGGGCCAATGGTGTCGAGAAAGGAAAATAGACTAAAACAGATACAATCAGCCCCGCACAAACCTTCTATAGGGGCTTCCGCATCAATAATGAAACTAAACTAAGATAGATAGGATCAACCCTATATATAAATGAAACAAGAGTCGATGGCATTTGAAAGAAGTTTATACAGAATAGACAGGATCGACCCTGCACAAAATTGACACACGGGCCGATGACATCTAGGAAAATTATTTTTAGGGTTTTATGGAATTTTAAAGATTGAGACAAGACAAAAATGAAAATGGGTGCTTTTAAAGAGTTATTATTGATTATAAGGAACAAAATAAGGTTTCACGTCAGGTTCACCAAGGATGTATGGTAGGAAAAATGTGTCTAGACATCGTGCACTCTTATCATCCATTCAACTAAGGTATCGAGGCAACAAGTAAGGGACACACCAAGATCGACACATTACATATAGAATTAAAGGGGGTACAAGGACTACTATGATCACATACCCCAAGGGAAACAACCCTTACACTAGAAAAACCTAAGGTTTCCAAGGCCTAGGTTGAAGAAGAGGAAGGAGCCTTGTGGAGGTATCAATACTATGGATGGTAATAATGAACAAAATAAGCATGCAAATTCTATGTTAACTTGATTAAAACATGTAACATGAAATAAAGAATTGAAATACAACATGTTAACCTAGCATGTGCATAAAATATTAATCTAACATAGAGAAAATAGAAAATGTAGCAGACTACTCTATATAAAATGATAAGTTGAGTTAGAGAACTTAATCTGTTTGTGGCGATCACCGATGTATATATCTCCCAAAGGACCATACACTAAGAGAGAACAAATTTTAGGTGGATAAGGGGAAACAATCCAGTCCTATCTCACTATAGATGACCTAAAAGTGCAAGAAAACCAATCCAAGTAAGAAGAATCTCCAAGCCAAGAGTCAAGATGTAAGAAATCCAAGAGCTGAGCGGACGAGTGCAAGTTAAGACAATGATAAAATCTAACGGTGAGATTCTTTGTGTAATTATGATTCATTCTTATGTGAAAATTAGAGTTGGGTTTTTATACCAACACTATCACCCATGGGCGAAGGTTCGGCCAAGATTTTAAATTTGCACCGACGCAATCCCAGTGGGTGATGACATCACGGCTATGGATGGAAATACAAAGGGGATTGTTAAGTGTCATGAAAATAAAGAATAATGCAAGGCATGAGAAATGAGGTCATGAGAAATAAATTTATTAGAAGAATGAGGATGAAAACAAGAAAATAAGATCAATACAAATACATAAATAGGACCAAAAGTTGTTCTCTCTCCATATATCATCCCTAACCCAATGGTTATGTGAATAACCATACCCCTATCCTAGAATGAGCCCCTTAAGGCACCCATTCCTATAAATAGATGCATTAGTGACCTCTAACTTGAAAAGATAAATTGTTAGTAACAAGTATGAAAATAGAAAGTGCAAAAATTAGGTGCATACACTTTTTAAAATGGGAATTCAGCTATACTCAAAGTTTTTGATGACTCCAATGGTTTTTCAAGAAATGTATACAAGGCACATGATTTGCTTATTAAATGACTTACAGAGGTGTGTTATCATGGAATAAAATGTTTGTGATTGATGCACAAAATAGGTGTGACAAAAAGGCCTTTGAACCCCCCAAGAAAATGCAACAAACACGTGTAATGTAAAATTCCTCAACTCTTACTCGTCGGATCGTTACAAGCATGGATTTATTCCTCATCTCCAACTTGATTTTAAATTTCACTTATTTTATAATATTTTAAATGTTAAATCTGAAATGATGTTCTTATTGATGTTTTATTATCAAATAATATTATCAAACACATGAAATAGTTTCCACACCAGTTAAACATGTGTCGTAAATAGTCACCTTAAAAGGCATGTCAAAATACTAGGCCCCGAAATTGATCAAAATAAACCTATAACATGTTCACAAACTCTCATATCCCATGATTGATCCATAGGGATCTATAAAAATAGACCACTTCATTAGTTCCATCAACACAAAGAAGGAGAAACAAAGAAACTGAATAAAATGAGGTAAACGGAGGTTCTAGATAGAACCAACGCTGCATGCGGAGCGGTGATTAGAGAACCACCACCCTACATGGTGGTGGTCCTGTGAATGCTACCTAGCCAGGGTGGTGGTCCTGAAACCATTGGTCTAATCAAGGCAATGGTCCCGACACTTTTGAACATAAAAGAAGAATGGAGTGCGAATAGACATGGATCCCTTGCTAGTTTTGGTTTTGCAAATGGTATCAGAACTTGACCTTTCACTTGCTCTTGTTGTTTTTTGTATACCAATGGTTGCAGGGATAGACATGAATTTAAAGTGCCTAACTGTGCCTCTTCCCACCTTGACCTTTCCCATTCTCCAGTACACTGGAGGACATGGGAGAAGGCTATAAATACAAGGAGGAGCAAGATAATTGATCATTCGAAGATCCAAAGAGATCAAGAAGTAAAGTATTAATATGAGAGCAAGTGAGTAGAGATTCTTCAGTGTTGGAGTGGAATTGTAGGAGCAAGGTGTAAGAAAACAGAGAAAGCAAGTAATTGGAGAGAAGGTTTACATTGTTTCTTCTTTTCATACTTATTCTGATTTGTAAAATTTGATTAATTGGCTAATACAAGTGGGAAGAAAGAGCAGTTTCCCTTCCCGACTGGTTTTCCCTCATTGGGGTTTCTAGGATAAAAATTCTTATGTTGTGTGTAGAATTATTTTAGCATTTCTCTACAATTCTATCATAAGCACTAGTTAATCAATCACTAAAGCTCTAATTTTCAATCAATTTGTCATTTTCCAAAGTTGAAATTAGAACAACATAATTGTGTGGTTTCGTAGAGTTCCACAATTGGAAGTTTACTTGATAATTTTGGTATCAAAGCTGATTATATATCCAGGACTATGGTATTTGATTATTTTTTGTGATTTTTATGATAGTGACAAAGTCCAAAGGTGAAGAAGTTTTACCTTACGAGCTAGATATTTCTACGAAGAAGTGGAAACATAGAATTCGAGCTCAAATGGAAGAAGAGAACTTGGTCCGTAGATTCGAGATGCTAGAGACCATGATGGATAGATTGCATAGAAAACAAGAAGAGCTTTTAGATTTGCAAAAGATGGCTTTGGTTAAGCAAGATTCCATGGACTCAGTGGTTCGAGCAACTGGCCAAAAAATTCAGTATTGGAAAGAGCCACAAAGAGGAAGAATGGGAAGAGCATGAAGAAGAGACTCCAATTGTAAGCGAAAAGGTAAAATCTGCTCATACACCTTTTAAAGTCAAAACGAAAGTTGAAATAAAGAATTTTGAACAACAAGTAGATTCGGAATTATTGGATAAATGGATAAAATAGTTGGAAGTTTATTTTAGTGTGCATAATGTCATTGAGGCACAAAGGATCACCTTTGCATGTCTCAAAATGGAAGGTCATGCTCTGGTTTGGTGGGAAACCCATCTAGCCACTTGTGAAAAGAAGAAACGCCTTATTGTCGGTAAGATTGGAAGGGTTTTAAATAATTTATTACAACTAAATTCTATCCTATTGGCCATAAGACTTACATGATGATTATGAGGCAAGTACTTTATGAAGGGTAGCGATCAAAGTGTGCAAGACTACACTATATAATTTCATAGACAAGCCATGTTGCTTAATATGGAATTGGATGATGAGGAAATTATGACCAAGTATTTAGGAGGACTTCACACTCACCTTCAAACAAAGGTAATCTCCATGAAGCTCAAGGATCTCAATGAAGCTTATATACAAGCATACTACATTGATGACAAAAAGAAGCAAGGATAAATAGAGCTAAAGGGAGACCAATCAAAAGATCGGTAGGAAAAATAACAAAGGAAGACAAGTACCAGAGGTAAAAAGAAAGGTAAACATGCCGCTAATGCTTTGCATACTAGTAAATATCCTAAGAATTGTGATATAAATGGACATACCGACGTAGCATGTTGGAAGTTACATCTAAAATTGTACCCAAATCATCGAACCAAGGATTTTAAGAAATCCATGGCCACTATGAAAATAGAAGGGGAGGTGGAGATTGAGGATGATTTAGATATAGATGGGAGGTCGGGATGTATGGTAGCTAACATGTACGGGGCAGCGAGAAGAAGAAAAGATGAGTAAGCTTTTCCAAATCATAATCCAAATCAAGAAGACTAAGGTAAATGCTTTAGTAGATTCTGGTTCTCAATCAAATCTGATTTCTGATGTGGTTGTAGAAAAAATTGGTCTAGAGACTTATGCGCATCCACATCCATACCCATTGGGATGGGTGAAGAAGGGTGTAGAAATACAAGTTATAAGAAAGTGTAAGTTTCAGTTTGGGACAAATACCCAATACATAGATGTATTAGAGACTAATATTATTCCACTTGATGCATTTTACATTATTTTCATAAGTCCTTACTTGTATGCCATAGATTTTGTGTTCACAAGGAGGGAGAACTAGTACAGATGGGTCGAGGAAAAAGTTATTTTTAACATCTAGACACACTAGAGAAAATCAAAGAAGGCTATGGTAAGTGCCAACCAAGCATAAAGACTTATTCAGAAAAATCATCAGTTTTGTTTACTTTCATTGGAAGAAAATCAAAATGGACTTGAGAGCATGAATATTTTGGATAGCACTTTTCAGTTTTTGTAGAAGAAGCCACTACAGAAATGCTCATTCAAGGAGAAAAAAAAACTTCCGCTATACAATAACCGCATCTACCTATGGATTCACCGGACATAACTATGGGGCAGCGAGGAGAAGAGGGGATATAAGGAATGGTGGTGAGTATAGTAGCAACTTACATGGAGAGGATTCAGTTGATCCATCTCAAGGGAAAAGACAAGAAAGAAGGACTACACCACTATAATATGGGACATTTGTCATACTTGAGCAGGTTGGAAAGGAAACCTTCAAGGCATGCTTCATGTAGATGCACAAGATAGCAAGTTGCAAGAGCTCGCACCTACTAATACCATCTATTCATGACAAAGAAGGAAAGATATAGAAGCTTCCTTCCAAAGATGATGGTACTCAATGAAACTTCGAGTAGGATGTAACATTGGAGCAGCAAAGTAGAGATCCACAGGAGTCTTGGAAGGTTGAACAAGACAAGACACCAAGGTAGACCCAAAGGTGGTGCTCGAAGGAGCGAGAGAGGGAGTTAATTCCTCTACCATTCCCCCACTAAGATTTTGTGGGACCAAAATCCTCCTAAGAAGGGGAGGTATGATCCATCAATTCCATCAACACCAAGAAGAAGAAATAAAGAAACTGAAGCAAATGAGGTAAATAGAGATTCTGACAAAACCGCCACTATGTGCGGGCAGCGGTGGTTACATAACCGCCGCCCCCTACTGAGAGCAATGGTCCCAAACTACCGGTCTTCTCAGGGTGGTGGTCTTGAAACTTCTGAATAGAAAAGAAGAATGGAGCATGAATGGACACAAATTTAAAGCACCCGACTGTGTCTCTTCCCTCCCTGACCTTTCCCATTCTCCAGTGCATGGGAGGACATGGGAGAAGGCTATAAATACAAGGAGGAGCAAGAGAATTGATCATTAAAAGATCCAGAGAGATCAATAAGAAAAACATTTATATGAGAGCAAGTGAACATAGATTCTTCAATGCTATAGTGGAATTGTAGGAGCAAGGTGTAAGAAAATAGAGAAAGCAAGTAATTGGAGAGAAGGTTTACATTGTTTCTTCTTTTCATACTTATTATAATTTGTAAAATTTGATTAATTGGCCAATACAAGTGGGAAGAAAGAGCAGTTTCCCTTCTTGACTAGGTTTTTCTCATTGGGGGTTTCCAGAGATAAAAATTATTGTGTTATGTCTGTAGAATTCTTTTAGCATTTCTCTACAATTATGTCCTAAGCACTAGTTAATCAGTCACTAAAGCTTTAATTTTCAATCAATCTATCATTTTCCAAAGTTGAAAGTAAAACAACATAATTGTGTGATTTCATAGAGTTCCATAATTGGAAGTTTATAGATCAATGATATTGAAGGCTAAGAAGAGCGAACTGATTGATTTGATGATTATTATTAAACAACATAAGAGTATATATACAACAAGAATTTTTTTGGTTGTGTAGATCAATTTACCAACCAAATTACTACGTGGAGAAATCAAACCAACCGTAAAATATTAACAATATAATAACAAAAAAATTATACTAACATTTCCCCCTTATTTTACATTGTTTTTAAAAATGTAGCCCCTAAAAACTAAAATTTCACCTTTCTAAGAGACCTAGTGAGTATAGTAGCTACCTAAGAATTTGTTTGGAAGTATGGTAGCTAGATGTGGTGGTTCAAGACTTTTCTTGAGTATAATGACATTCGACCTCAATATGATTTATTTATTCCCATAAATGGGAGGAAAATAAATATTATTTAAAACATTTCGTTAGTGATATATGTTTCATAAAAATTATAGACCCAAATGGGTATAAAAATCAACCTCCACAAATACATTTCACACCTAGATAATGCATAAAATGCATAGACCTAGAAATGGGTAAAACATTTCCCACATGCAATCATTTATTCAACTCAGTATATTTTCATAATAACAAACCCATAAATGGGTATAAATAAAACTCTTGCAAAACATTTTCATAGTAAAAATAAATACTAAATAAACAATCCTAGAAATGGGTGTTAATCTATATATTCATTTTCAAAACGTAAACCTAAAAATGGGTGAAATTTCAACAAAGAATTTCCACATTAACAACATTTTTTTCCTTTCCAAATTATTTTCAAAGCAAATAGAATAAGAAGAAAAATCCATGCCTGTTAAAAACATTATCCAACTTTATTCTACCAATTTCCAACTTGATCTTCCTTCCAAATTTCCAATGCTCCAGCCTCCAAGTCCAAGCAAAAACCCGTATCCACAATAAACCAAAAATAAAATGAAATATACCTACTTCCAACCATCCCTCCTCCATTTTCTCATGCAAACCCTAGTTCAAATCCTCTTTCCCCATTTTTCTTGCTCCCAAAAACCACACGTATGTCAATAAAGTCCACATTACTCACAATTAAAACCAAAACAACTTCCCATTCATTCTCCACTTCCCTAGCATTTTTCCACTTAAGTCAACATGCCCAATGATTCAATATTGGTGCATGTTTTATTTTTAAAAATTAAATTTAAAAACAACACTTATCTCCCCCTTACTATCTAACAACCGAGCTAGAGCTCCATGCAAAGTGGCCAAGTCTATATACATGACAACCACAATCAACAATTTAGATTTAATATAATGAATATTATATTATATTATTTCAATAACCATGCCATGGTCAACTTATACATAGACCATTCCATGATAATGACAAAGTCAGCGAGATTCATAATGGATATTTTATAATGTCAATCAACCTTCATCCACACACAAGTGAATATAACACACAAACATGGTCCATTTGTCTTGTTACATTTTCCAACTTATATCCATAAGTATAATAAACTACCTATAAAAGGAATAAACATTCACTCACAACATCATATTAATAGCGATGTATGATAGTTGGGTTATACCAGTTGTATTTAGCCACATCAACATAATCCGCTCATCGTCTATCGATATCAATTGAATAGATGAAAAAGTAAAACATAAAGAATTCACACATCACACAAGTAAACTAAATGCTACCCAATCCTATGGCATGTGTCGGTTCTCATATTACCTTTTTTTTGTTTTAAGTTTAATATCTTGATCTAACAACCTCTCTTTGATAATGTCCTCTCTTACCATTTTAATGAGGGTGTACCTGCTCCTACATCCACCTCATGTCACTAAGAAGGTAGTTAGTCCAAATCATTAAAATTCAACATAATGATAATAAGCATGCTAATTTCCACATTTGAAAATGATCATAACAAATAATTATCCAATTTAAGCATGTCATTTTAATCATCATGATTAAACAAGTATTGAATTTTTAAATCCACATATGAGGGATGTGATATCCAAACTTTTCACGTGGTACTATTCCTCTGTAATGACCTCTATAAGTTACACCCGATATTTTCACAAAGCATCCTTCTAACCAGTCTTGGCTCATCCCACTCTAGTTTTTTTAAGATAGTATGATGAACACCATTTTTTTGATATGTGAATTAGTTCTAAAAAATGAAAATGTTATATTTTCAATTTTCTACTAAAATTCATTTTAGAGTAATATGAATCCAATTAGTTGATCCATTTGTTTAGTTCCCGAGTTTCACTTTTATATTTAAAAAGAGAAATATAACAATGTACTTGTAACTTAAAGGGTGTTGGAACATCAAAGGATTTTATTAATTGAATTGGTCTATTATCTACCTTCCCTACTTATTAAGGGATTTATCGATCAATAATTGTAAACTTTCTCTTGTTCCATATTTTTCCGCCATCTACGATTATTTAAAAGTAGATAATTTGAAGGTTTGGGTGTCTTGATATTTTACTTCCTATATAAATGCATCATTCGTTGGGGAATAAAAAAATCGAAAAAAGCTGCTTTGATATAATTGATCCGAATTTATTTTCAATCTTGTGGAAAAAACACTAATTTATAGAAAATGAACTAAAAATGAAAAAATGAACCCAATAAACACACATGTAAGTGCAATGTAAATGAATGTTTTACTAAAAATATGAGTTGTTTATTGAAAGGTAGTTATCTATGTGATTGCATTTTTTTCCAAAATTATTTTCTCCCCCTTTTGGGTGACAAACCTTCGTTGTATATATTGATTTAACCCTATTTTAGAAAATAAGCTCCTTGATATGGTTTATATATAATTAGGATTGTAATATAGAAAATATGTACATTCAAATAATAAATTACACATTTATATATACATATGAATATCAAATGATTGATAAGTTGGATTAATTAGGGCACATGCCAAATATACAAAATTGACAAGAGGATAATGCACTTAGATTTTTTGTGCTTTGGAAACTACTCTAGGTGTAAGACCATATGACACATGATGGAAATATTTTGTATTTTCTTCATATTTTAAATTGAAACTATTTTCCTTTATACATAATCTACCAAGCGATAAGATCAACCAACCACAAATCATCCAAAGTTTAAAATACAGTTCCTACTCATATTAATGGATATGTGATTATACAACCACTTACAAATTCTAAACATGCTTCTATATGTGGAATATGGGATCTGAATTATGTGTACAAGTTACCAAAATCAATCTTCTTCTCTTAAAACCATAGCTTCCTTTAAATTCATGTAAAAAGAGGTCAACATATTGGTTTTCGGCACACCCACATAACCTATATAAGACTACTCTAAAGATGATTTAAACCCATCTATTTATCTATCTATTGGAAGTGCAATTGTGATAATACAATTTACATGTATATAACTATAATTTATCCTTTGAATACTTGATAATTCTTCCTTTGAATGGCTAGGAATGGTTTTGTCTTGATTTAGAGTGTGTCTTAATTACACAGGAGTTTCTTCTTGTGTAATATCATGCAATAGGAATGACAGGGAAAATTTCCTTGATTTTAAAAGGAAAACCAAGTGTATGACTTGTAATTTGTCATGTTTCCAAGTGATTAAAGGATTGAAGTTTGATTTGCATTTACATAGCTCCAAGGTAAAATTTCATACTAAGGATGATGTAGAGGGAAAATACTAAGTCATAATAAAATTTCCCATTTAAAAAATTAATCTTTAGAAGACCAAGAAAAAAATTGATGAGCAAGGACATAATCAACCATTCAATCATATCCATACTAGAAGGTTCTATCTAGTGGGGGAAATATCAATTGATGAGTTCCAATGGTCTACATAGGAGACATAAGTGGTTTTTACTAACAAAGGTATTCTTTTAGGTGTCTAAGTAGTGAAATGTGGGATTTCAAGTATTGGGATAACATAAGATAGTGTGTTTGATATTTTTATGTGTGATTTAAAGAAATTTTAAATCTTTATCATAGGATTGAGATCAAATGAATATAGTAGTAACAAGAAAGATCTATCATGTAAGAAAAAATAAGGGTGTACAATAGGGAGATAAGAATGAATTAGCTTGTATTAGAAGATCTGATTTGATTCTAGGCTGGGAACTAGGCTCGAAGGTTGGATCTGAACTGTGTAAGCTCAGAAGGTTAGGTCTAAACTTGTCTTCTTCCTTTCACTCTCTGTCACATCCACTTCATTTTAGGGTTCTTGTGTCGCACCCAAACTTACAAAAACAACCTAGCTACCTACACAAAGCTCAAGAAAACATTATATGGAATAAATAATGCATATTATTGAGTCATACTAACCTCGGTGGTCACCCCAATGTGATTATGATCAATTTTACACTAAATTTTAGAATTGATGTATTTCTAGTTGTCCATTTGTGTGTGTGTGTGTGTGTGTGTGTGTGTGTGTGTGTGTGTGTGATTGAATTGTGTCCCTTGAAGCTAGGTTTCCCTTGTGCCAATCACACCAAGATAG
Organism: Taxus wallichiana var. yunnanensis; assembly: GCA_018340775.1. Classification (NCBI taxonomy): domain Eukaryota; kingdom Viridiplantae; phylum Streptophyta; class Pinopsida; order Cupressales; family Taxaceae; genus Taxus; species Taxus wallichiana. The sequence goes on along the minus strand of CM031238.1, from coordinate 588,474,874 downwards.
TGGGATACAACTACTTTACCCCCAAGATGAATGTGTGAGATGGAATTTAGAAATAGCCCCTCTTATGTAGTGAATAATGCATCCCAAATATAGTCCTTGAATATTGCTTTTCTAGCCCAAAAAAATTTAGCCATTAACAATAGTGAGTAAGTCATGTATATATTTGATTCCCTTATTTTAATTTTATAATTAACAAAAAAAAACACAAAACCAAAGTGATAAAAGAGATTTAATAAAAGATAACAAATGATGTGGAATTTCAAACTTAAAAAAGAGAGGGAAAAATATAGAAGCTCCCAAAGGGTACATTAGTGTCTAGGATTTTCAAAGCATATAACAGAAAATACAAAGATGGGTTATGTGTTTTCCAATGTCCAAAAGTAAATTGATTGTTATCTCCGAATCACAGCACCCTTTTGTTTGCACAAGTGTGTGTGCTTGAGCTCACGGTGTGATTGGATAACATGGAATCATCTCTCAAGTTGTGGGACTTGCGGGCTTGAGATGATCCTCCAAGAGAAGGTTGGTTCCTACTCCTAAACTACCTGCCACAATCTACTCTAATGCAGGAAAACTATCTAATCCTAATCTAACTTTCCAAGGGACCAGGGAGGGAGATTGCATGAAAATAAAGCCTACACTAAAGCGGTGATACACTAGAAAAGGAGGGAATGAGGATAGTTTTCCAATGTGTGAAAAACAGAAGCAAAATACATACTAGAAGGGGTGATAACAGTCCTCCACAATCTGGAAAATGCATTCACAATCATAGTTCATACATGCACAATAATAATGAATCCCTACAACAACATAGAATAGAAACAATATGTATGTAATGAGATTGAAGGAGCAAGAAGAATGCAAACCAAACAAAGCAAGGGAAGATACATCCACAAACTTGCATCTAGTGCTACATTTTGAAAATACACAGTTTAATCCTTTACAAAATATGGGCCTGGATCACCATGCAAGGAGTCCACTACAAGGGCCTATGCAACACATTGGCTTCACAAAGCAATTTTGACAGAGTTTTTCTACTTAAAAACTATCTCCCTTTACAATGAGCCCAACACTCCAATTTATAGAAATTTGAGAAGAGAGAGAGAGAGAGAGAGAGAGAGAGAGAGAGAGAGAGAGAGAGAGAGAGAGAGAGAGAGAGAGAGAGAGAGAGAGAATGAAAATCCCAAAATATGTCCTTCAACCACTTGAAAAAGGTATTAAATGGATTAGAATGATGTTATGTTACTTGTAAAAGGCTCCCCATAATGCCCCATAACTTGCAGCAGTGAGATATGTCAGCCCATGCTTCATTAATGCATCCCAACTACCAAATAAAACATTGTTTTGAACCTGGGCACGTTTTCTGCAACATATCCATCGATTCTTCATCAAATTCAAGATTTCTTGATTTTATGTGCATTGGGCTCAAAACATGATTCCAATGGTACTAATTTTGTGCATTTTCATTGAGAAATGCAAAAGTTATGGCCGTTTGAGTGCGGGCAGCTATTTTGGGTCTACCAGGCATTTATGTCATTTGATGGGACTGGGTTTTTAATTGACTGGAGCTGAAGATGTTTCTTTATTTTTCACCCACCTAACCCTAAAAAATTAAAATTTTAGGCTTCCATGGCATAGAGGATGTTGAGACCTTTCCAACGATATAAAGTTTGTTGAATTTCGAGCATCCGTCAAAAGTTATGCCCATTTGAAAATTTGCATTAATCCGTACAAGAAATGGTGAAAATGTAAATTTTCAAAAAAAATCCCCCATGCCCCCAAGCCTGAAATTGGAAAATTTGCAAAAAAATTCCCCAGTGCCCCTAAACCTAAAATTGGAAAATTTGCAAAAAAAATCCCCCAAGCCCCCAAGCCCGAAATTGGAAAATTTGCAAAAAAATCCCCCAAGCCCCCAAGCCCGAAATTGGAAAATTTGCAAAAAAATCCCCCAAGCCCCAAGCTCGAAATTGGAAAATTTGCAAAAAATCCCCCCAGGCCCGTAACTTGCAAAATATGAAGAGTTAGAAGGACTTCTTTATATTTTTGGAAAGGGGAAGAAATTTCCTATCTGATAAAGATGCTTCCATGAATCATTAAGTACTTAAAAGATGTAAAAAATCATATTGAATCACTAAAAGGGGGAAAAATGGTGTTAGTTGACCAAAATTAAGCATAACCTAGATTGAGATAGATCTCATTGAAATGGAATCTGAATGGGATCAAGGTGAGAAATTTGCAAAGGAAAAATGTGTTAGAGAAATCCTAGATTGAGATAGATCCCATTGACTGGAATCTGCAATTCTTCACCATCCAATTTAGCCATCCGGAAGGCATTGCTACCTTTGCATTCGGTGATCATGTATGGGCCACTCCATATGGCATCGAACTTGGAATGCTTTCTGGCTTTGCACGATCAACATCCCACTTTAGTACCAAGTCTCCAACTTGGAATGTCCTGGCCTTAGCTTTCTTATCAAATCTCTTTTTGATCAATGCTTGATCCTTCTCCATAGTTTGCATTGCATGTTCTCTTGCTTCTTCTAGTTCCATTAGCTCTACATACCTGATTTCCATGGGTCCAAATTCAACTAGTTCCAACTGTTTCATGAGTTCCAATGCCAGCAACTCAAGTGATATAGGTAGAACTGCTTCTTTTCCATATACAAGCTTGAATGGAGAGCTGCCTGTAGACCTCTTGGGTGTGATCCTATCAGCCCATAGAGCTGATTTGAGCTTTGTGTGCCAAGTTCTCTGATTCTCATCAAGAGTCCTTCTGATGATTCTTAGTAAGTTTTTGTTTGTGGACTCTTCTTGGCCATTACCTTGAGGGTAATAGTTTGATGAAGTGCTAAGGTATACACCATTCTTGATAGCCCATTCGGTGATCTTTGTACCAAGAAATTCCAATGCATTATTTGATATGATAGTGGCAGGGACTCCAAACCTAGTGACTATCCCTTCATAGAAATCCAAGATATTAGATTCATTTGCCTCCTTAAGTGCCATTGCTTCAGTCCACTTGGTGAAATAGTTTGTTGCCGTAAGTATCCACTTGTGGCCTTGACTTGAATTTGGGTTGATCACTCTAATGAAGTCTAATCCCCATTGCATGAATGGCTGATCTACTAAAATTGGATGAAGGGGTAGGGATGTTAACCTTTCTTTCCCTATGAAGAATGCACACTTCTTGCATTTCTTGATCCATGAGTAGAAATCACTAAACACTATAGGCCAATAGTAACCAACCTTCATGATTTTGAGAGCTGTTACTTGTGGAGCAAATTGGCCTCCTACTTTTCTCATCATGGAACTCATGTAATATCTTCCCAACTTGACATGTTTCAATGCATCTCAACAGAACACTATTGATATCTTTCTTGAACAAGACACCATCAATAAGCACATATGGAATGGCTTACAATCTGAAGTATCTCCTCTTTTATTTGCTTATTTTTGGAGGGCACAAACCTATTTGGAGATAATGCACTAAGTCTTGAGTCCAACATGGAATGGGTACGTCATTAGTTGGTTGTTCTTGATCATTCTGCAGTAGTAGGACAACCTCTTCTTCTCCTTTTGATTCATCATGTTGTTTGGAAGTGAGCTGCTCACAAAAACCTTTGCCATGAACCAGCTTGGTCACCTTGATTTCAATATCATACTCCATTACATAGGTGATCCAACTTGCTCTCTTCTCATTCAAGTCCTTTTTAGGAGAAAGTCCTTGACACCAACATGAGACACTAGTAGTTGAATCTTGTTGTTCGAGACCAAGTGTCTGAACTTCTTCAAACTCCTAATGACAACAAGGACATGATTTTCAATAAAAGAATACCTTACTTTGTAATCTTCCAAGATCTGACTAAAGAATGTTATGGGCTGTTCAACCTTCTTTATTAGGTTGTACTAAGATAGCTGAGATTGTATCTGATCCTCCAAAAGCATACAACATGAAGTCCTTTGAAAAGTATGGGTTGATAAGAGTTGGATCTTGTGATATTACATTCTTGATAGCCTCAAAACTCTCTTTGCCTTCTGTTGTCCATTTGAATGCAAGAATCTTCTTCAACATCATTGTTAAAGGCTTCACAAGAGTGGAAAAATCAGGCACAAATATGCGGACAAAATTTATCCTTCCCAAGAAGCTTTGGAGATATTTCTTGTGGTGTGGCAATGGAAGTATTTGAATGGCTTCAACTCTTTCAGGATCAATTGTTAACCCTTCTCTTGAGACAATATGGCCCAACAATTTTCCCTCATGTACCAAGAATACACACTTCTTTGGATTCAATGACACTCCAAATCTTCTACATCTTTGAAATACTTTCCTGAGGTGAAAGAGGTGGTCTGCATTGCATTCTTTGAGAAGATGGTGATATCATCTAGATACACCAGCACTATCTTGTTGATTAATCCTTTGAATGCCATATCCATGGCTCACTGAAATGTTACCCCGACATTTGACAGTCCAAATGACATCTTCTTGTAAGCATATGTACCCCATTTTGTGGTGAAGGCTATCTTGAACTGATCTTCTTCTTTCACCATTATCTGATTATAGCCTGAGTATCCATCTAACAATGAAAACCTTTCGAACCAGCTACAACCTACAAGATTTGTTCCATTGAAGGAAGTGGGTAGTGATCCTTGAGTGATGCTCTATTTAGATCATGGAAGTCTACACACAATCTGATTTCTCCATTTCTTTTCCTCACCGACACCAAGTTTACAACCCAACTTGAATGTTTGATAGGGAAGATGATGCTAGCCTCAATTATCTTGTTCAACTCCTTCCTCATGAGAGGTTCAATGTGAGGATTCACTGCCTTTTCTTATGTCTGATAGGCTTGGATTCACAATTTAATTCAATTGTATGCTCACCAATCTTGGGTTGAAACCTCTTAAATCCTTATAAGTCCATGCAAAAACATCAGAATTCTTGACAAAGTTGAACAAATTCAGATTTCTCTTGTGGGGTACTCACTTTGCCAATTTGCAATGTCTTACCTTCGTCTACTGAAATGGGCTCTGAATCTTCACCCTTTACCTAGATGTTTTCCTTCTCCTTCCGAATTGATCATTTGGGTTGAATATTGACTCTAAAGTTACAAGACCTTTTGGTAATTTGTTAGTTCTCAGTTGCACCACTTCGTCACCATACCGTTGCTTCAATTTTTCTTGGTTTCTGGCGGAGAACTCAACTTCTTCTTGTAAAAATTTGACAATTTGCTGATCATTCTCGAAGATTTTCCAACTTGTGTTGTTATCTGGGACAGTTGGCCTCACAACCACTTTAATATGGGGCTGATATTTCTCACTCTTGATACTTTCTACAACATCAAATGCAACCCCAATTACTGCTAGTCTATCTACTGCCTCATTCTTATTTCTTGGGATGGAATTGATACCAAAAGCTTCAAAATCTTCGATAAGATGTCATACCCAATTCTTGTAGTTCTTCAACAGATCATTCTTGGTATTTTTTTGTCCTCTAGCTTGGTTCACGATCCTCTCACTATTACCAAATACTTACAAATTCTTAATACCTCTCTTTCTTGCCCAATGTAATCTGTGAATTAAGGCTTCATACTCATTGTGTTGTTTGAGCAAGAAAACTGAAAATGGAAAGTTGAATAATATTTTGTACCTTGAGGTGAAATAAGCATAGCTCCTCCTCCTACACCTTGTCTACTCCTTGAGCCATCAAAGAATAACTGCCATACCTCATTATCATCCTTGTGGTTTGGCTTGGTGATGCTAGGGAGAGGATGATTCTCTTCATGTAAACAATAGAATCCTAACTCAGATTCTTCCATTTATTTGTAAGGGTCAAAAGCATGTATTTTGTTTTCCCATTCATCAAGAGTTAAGTCTGGAATGCATCCAACCTTAGTATCTACTTCATAAGTGCTTGGGAGATCTTCCTGATCAAAATCTGAACAATTTGAATTGATTGGACTCGATGTAAGAGGCTCTATGTGGAAGTTTGCAATGGGCTCAGATCTAATTGTAGCCTTAGCTTCGTATCTTGTTCTGAATAGCATGTGTGACCAATCAGTAGACAAATAGCCTCCAATTTTGGTAGTGAAGTCTCTTGACAAGCACAATGCAAAGAGTGGTGACAGGTCTATGATTGATACATCTTAAAAAGTCACATTGGGATATGCATGCAATGTGAGGCTCAAATATTTGATTACTCTAACTATCGTTATTGTTGTCCTATCCAATTGCATCACACCTTTAGAGATGAATTAATATTGAAGGCCTAATTGATTAGCTATTTGTTTTGGGATAACTAAGCTACTTGCTCCTCGAATCAATCATGCAATTATGTACCAATTTATCTCCTATGATCAATGAAATATAGAATGGTGGTGGCTTCAAATTCTTACCTTGGTGGCTTCCTTGATTTTCTCTTTACTTGAGATGCATTGGTAAGCACCTTTTCTTGTTGATTAGGTGGCTGATTTGATGCTGACCAATTTTCCATAGCAGCTTACAATAGGTCTCTTTTTCCTGGGATAGCCAATGATTCCCACATTGAGATGTTTACATTCGTTTTTATTCATTTTCTCAATGATGTTAAATGGAGATGATCTATCTCTCTGCTTCCCCTTGCCTTGCACATTCTTCTCTTGCACATGGGCTGTTACAACGGGCACTTGAGCTGATCTAGAAGGTGGCTTGGGCTGACCTTACACATTGGGAGCTGCACTTTGATTGCTAACACCTTGTGGAGTGATGGAGGGTTGTGGATCACTTAAATTTGATGATTGTTCCTCTCCAATGTTCCTTTTCTTGGACCGTGTATTGGCTGCTACACTTTGAGAAGGTGTTTGGTTTATACCACAGAAATCTTCAACCTGCCAATTGACAAGTGTGGTCTCATTTGGAGGTACATCTTGTTGAGTTGCTCCCTGTTGTTGATTTCCTTCTTGGCATGTCTCTTATTCCGCACCCGTTGTTGTCACCATAAGGGCTTGATTCAAAGCACCATTAAAACACATTGACTAGTTATGAGGTTGATTGCATGGGAAACACCAGTCATATTCCTAAGCCATGTTATTTTCACTGGTACCAAAGCTCTAGATGTGGATGTAACATTAGGATTGTAAGGCTAGAATGGTCTATTAGCAGGAGGCCTGACTTGGTTCTTGATTTGCAGCTTGAAAGGGTGGCCTATTAGGTTGATATGGAGGTCTATTGGGTTGAGTTTGAGGCTGATATGGAGGTCTAAAATTTTGAGCTTGTTGCCTCTTAAGTGTCACCAACTCATTACCCAAATTTTGCAGTTGCTTCATGACTTCTTGGAGCTCATTTGAGGTACTAGAAGATGAAGTAGAAGCTTCAGTTGAATTCTGATTTCTTGGAGCAGGAATGGGAGCTAATGTGGGTGCTTGACTAGTGCTTGGAGCTCCTAATTCTGGGTATAGAGGCATAGGTGGCCTAGGTGCAAGTTTACCAGCTTGGATCAAGAAATTTTCAGCTCTAATAGCAATGTTATAGGCCGCAGGGTAAAGTTATACCTCCCATGGATTGAATCATCATAGCAATATTAGAATTTAAAGCTTTAAGGAAGTATAGGAAAGCACCTTCAACTTTGTTGGTCTCATGGCCATTGGAATTCTATCCCATGTCCTTTGAAATCTGAAGTTGAAATCCATCAATTGTTCATTAGGAGCCCTCTTAATAGTTGTCAATTGTTCCAACAAAGACAAATTATCCCCCTTTTCTCCAAATTGATTGTGAAGAGTTGTGCACAAATGGTCCCAATTCTGGATAGACCCTGTTGTTAGGCTTCTGAACCATTGAAAATATTTTCCCTTGAATGAAGATGCCAATAATTTAACAACAATGTCCATTTCAGTAATTTCAGGATTGCATAGACATTTGCAATGTCTTGGATGTGGTCAATCGGAGTTTTCTAGTTCTCTCCAGTGAAATATGGAATGTTCTTCAATGCTGCAACTGGAATTGGATTTTGTGCATTGAGAGCAAGTGGGCTGTTGCCAGTGAAATTGACATAAGGATTAGGTTGCACCATCCTGATTGGTCGAAGAACTCTAGTTGATTGAATGAAAGGGCTTCCAGGTGGAGGTGTTGACAAGATTCTATTCAGTGGAGATGGAGACCTTTGAGCTCTTCTTCCTCATCTTGCTTTATCTGGGGACAAGTGAAAATAGATAAATATTCCCTCTTCTCTAGTTCTTGACCTTTATTTGGATTCTTAGATGTGTAATTCCAAGTGATTCTACCTCTTTTGACGCATATCAAAGCTTCGAATACTTACAACAAGTGCACATCAATCTTGCTGTAATTAAAATGAAGACCTCTTGTCTCCACCGGGCATGTCGAATCAAGTATCTACGAATCACATCACCCTTTGGTTTACACAAGTGTGTGTGGTTGATCTCACATTTTGATTGGATAACATGGAATCATCTCTCAAGCTATGTGGACTTGTAGGTTTGAGATGATCCTCCGAGAAGGTTGGTTCTTGCTCCTTAACTACCTGCCACAATCTACTCTAATGTAGGTAAACTATCTAATCCTAATCTAACTTTCCAAGGGACCAGGGAGGGAGATTTCATGAAAATAAAGCCTACACTAAAGTGATGATACACCAGAAAAGGAGGGAATGAGGATATTTTTCCAATGTGTGAAAAATGAAGCAAAATACATACTAGAAGGGGTGATAACAGTCCTCCACAATCTGGCAAAAATGCATTCACAATCATAGTTCATACATGCACAATAATAATGAATCCCTAAAACAACATAGAATAGACACAATATGTATGTAATGAGATTGAAGGAGCAAGAAGAATGCAAACCAAACAAAGCAAGGGAAGATACATCCACAAACTTGCATCTAGTGCTGCATTTTGAAAATACACAATTCAATCCTTTACAAAATACGGGCCTATATCACCATGCAAGGATTCCACTACAAATTCCTTCAGCACATTGGCTTCACAAAGCAATTTTGAAAGATTTTTATACTTAAAACTATCTCCCTTTACAATGATCCCAACACTCCAATTTATAGAAATTTGAGAAGAGAGAGAGAGAGAGAAAATGAAAAATCCTGAAATATGTCCTTCAACCACTTGAAAAAGGTAGTAAATGGAGTGGAATGATGTTTTTTTTCTTGAAAAATGCTCCCCATACTGCCCCATAACTTGCAGCAGTGAGATATGTCAGCCCATGCTTCATTAATGCATCCCAACTACTAAATAAAACACTATTTTGAACATGGGCACGTTTTCTACAACATATCCATCAATTCTTCATCAAATTCTAGATTTCTCAATTTCTGTGCATTGGGCTTAGAAACACGATTCCAATGGTACAAATTTTGTGCATTTTCATTGAGAAATAAAAGTTATGTTCGTTTGAGTGCGGGCAACTTTTTTGGGTTTACTAGGCATTTCTATCATTTTACGGATGGGGTTTTAATTGATCAAGATGAATATGTTTCTTTATTTTTCACCCACCTAACTCTATAAAATTAAAATTTCATGCTTCCATGGTGTAGAGGATGTCGAGACCTTTCCAACGATATAAAGTTTGTTGAATTTCGAGCACCGGGTCAAAAGTTATGCCCATTTGAAAATTTGCATTAATCATGCAAGAAATGGCGAAAATGCAAATTTGCGAAAAAAAATCCCCCTGGCCCCCAAGCCCAAAATTGGAAAATTTGCAAAAATATTCCCCTAGGCTTCCAAACCAAAAATTGGAAAATTTGCAAAAAAATCCCCCCATGCCCCCAAGCCCAAAATTGGAAAATTTGCAAAAAAATCCCCAGACCCTAACTTGCAAAATATGAAGAGTTAGAAGGACTTATTTATATTTTCGGAAAGGGGAAGAAATTTCCTATCTGATGAAGATGATTTTGGGAATCATTAAGTACTTAAAATATGTAAAAAAATCAGATTGAAGCACTAAAAGGGGGGAAAATGGTGTTAGTTGACCAAAATTAAGTATGACCTTATTTTAGACAACAATGACCATTCAGGAAAATAAAATGTCAAGAGTATTCAAAAGGGATAAAGCAATGTAAAAACAAAACAAGTGTTGTTAATGTCTAGTTTTCTTGCTTAGGAATCATGTATATAATAACATACTTAGAGGAATGATGTAAATAGAAAGTGTGTAATTTTGTGACTAAATTTTCCCCCACTTTATGTCGGTCAATGAATATTTTATAGCATAAAGTAGATAAGAAGAGCATACATTGTGGAGAAATAAAGGGAGTTGTAACCGATAGCGTGTCGAATGAGGATTGTACTTGATATCGTGTCGAATGGGATTGTGAAATGTGTATCGTGGAATCTAGAAGAGGATAAGGATCTTAGGGGTGACCTTTCATGCGTAGTAGAAATGATGTATGTGTTTTTCATCATATATTTCCTTTTCCAAAGCATATTATTCTTGAGATTTTTCCTTGTTCCATTTGTGTGTTTCCCTTTTGTCGAGTAAGGTCAGACCTATAAAATAAGATAAGTGTAGTCAATGCTCATGATAAATGAAATTGAACTTTAACTTAGTAAATGTGAAAATATAAATGTTTATTGAAAAACAAGTGAATCAAGGATAGAATACACATGTATGTTGTGAGAGAAGAGATAGAATTGGTCCTTTGTGTTTGCTTCTTTATAGATGGTTAGAATAGTACTGAGGATTTAGGTATTCTATGGCCAAACCGAGGATTAGAGCATCCTATCACTAAACCGAGGATTTGAGTTTCATGTCACTAAATTGAGGATTTAAGTGTCATGTCACCAAGGGAAGAGTATTGGGAGAGATATAGGATTTTCCCTCCACTCATTAATGATTCCCCACGAGATAAGTGCCACTACAAATGGTCACAAATCTAATAGTACACTGGTCACGATAATCCCTATAAAATAGAGTAATTAGTTCCCTTACTCAAAGTTTGTAACTTTCTAATGATATTTTCATGTTGTTCCTAATAGTAACTTGTAACTAAGTATGTGTTGTTGGAAATTGGAAAATATTGTCACTAGAAAAGTATTGATCCTATATGTACATGTTTCATCCCCCAAGACAAAACCACCCAAGTCAAACACTAGCATCCACCACTCCTCGCCTATGTTGGACACTTCATCCATGCATTGATTTTGTCCCAATTCTAATTATAAACATATTTCTTGGCTCTCGTATATCCTAATTTTGTTGTGTACCATTAATTTTTAGTCTCTAATCTTCCAAGAGGGTAAAATAATCACCCAATGATTTCCCCATTAATTTAGGGTGTATAAGATGAACCAAGGAGAACATGGCCCAAACAAGGAAAGATGAAATTGATGTGAACATATGAAATAGAACTCCCATAGGGGGAATAGGGAATGCACATGGTGAAAACAACAAGCATGTAAATTGATGGGGAAGGATAGCCAAAAGTGTTAGTCACAAAAATTATCCATGATGTAATAAAAACAGTCAAAACACATAATAACATGGTAAAATAAATAATGAGTAGTTTTGTAAAATACATGGGATACCACTCAAGTATTTCTCAAGACACTCAAATCCCTCAAGGATATGGAATCAAAGAAACATAATCAAGCATAGGGTGTAGCCCACAAACAATGAAAATTAAAACACAAACATAGACAAAATACAAACAAGTTAGATAACCATGGTTAAATGTAAGCTGTAAGAGAAATGTTACACATGAAGCACCCATTATCATGTTAAAAAAGTGATAGTATGTGTTATCCAAAATAACTCTCCTAGTTATTTGGACAACTTATATTTCCATTTGACTCTAAGGTTCTACATTGCAGGTTGTGCACACTTCATTTACTCCTTTGGCACATCCCCTTGGTTGCAGATTCTTCGTGCGCTCCTCCTTTCCCCCACCTCTCCTTTTACTTTTCCTCTATATTCCATTTTTCCCTTGCACGCATCCTTTGTACATTTTCCTTCTTCTCAACAGTTCATGCATCATGTGCGCACACCTTGATCTTCTTCCCAAAATTGGCTAAGTCCCTAGATTTCTCACACGCTCCCTTCCTCGCTATTACACATTACTTTGTAATGATTTCACCCTTGACATATGTTTATTCCTCGTATGTCTCTCATTCCTCCCACACATGTCACTTTCACGTCCACACTTCCTCTTTTTTCCTTCCATGCCTCACCTTTTCACACACATGCCTTCGCGCCATCTTGTGCACCCTCCCGTGCCATGTGGCATCTGTCGAAAATTGAGCGTGCTAAACATAACCAATCATAGTGCACTAGTTGGGTGTCAAATCCTTGCAATGAACTAGTGGATGATGCGTGGTAGAAATGACAAAACAGATGTACGATTAGCTGATCTTATAGTCAATTAGTGTGCACCACATGTCTTACATGTTCATTTTACACCGACAACTTCGATAGCATAACTTTTTACTACATGGCTCTAACACATGCATGCCCAGTCTCATTTAAAATTTGCTAACGGGGCTACACTTTAGATCATTCAAATTAGAATTTCAACAGGATTTGGTAGGTGAGAAATAGGAAATGTATTTCTGGCCAATAATGAAAATATCTAATTATCACAACCACCCGATTTGATTCGATTTACCCTCCTTGCTTCTCCTACAAGCCAAACATGGAGAAATGCATTTGACATATTCACGTGTATTGAATGCTTGTTGGTGGTGGTTGTGATTCAAATATGAGTTTTCCTTATTTCTCTTCTTCTCTCATTAATTCATCTATAAATGTAAGAACATGGATCATTATAAAGGGTTGGATATTTTGGATTATAACATTCACTAAGGATCTTGTATCTTTGTATTTTGAGTCACAGACCTCTATATCTAGTTCTTGCATGTGGATATTGGCCTTCAGATGCCATTGTAATCAACTGTGCATTTCTGAAAGTAATAGAAGCATTGTTTTGTGGTTATTCTCTACCTTAACATTTTTATCCTTCTTTCTTGCCTCTCATTTGTATTGTGTGCTTGTTGTGCCATTCTAAATCCATTACAATTCCATTTTCTTATTGTGTCTCATGGAATCAATTGTGTGAATACATTCTAGTATGTGTTGTGCATGCCTAGCCTCCTTTATGCTTTCTCCTTTGCTTCACTCAAAACATATAGTGTTCATCCCACTTTTTCTGGTGCTATCACCTTCCTTAGTTTAGTTTTCCATTTTATGTTATCCTTCTATCCCTTGGTCCTTGGCATTGTTAGCTTAGGTTTCACTTTCAACATTAGGAGTAGCAGTAACAATAGAGGTAAGTAGAGGAACCGACCTTCTCTAAAAGTCTTTCTCAAGCACGAAAGGCCCCACAACTTGGAGATAGTCCCATGGTTGACTCAAATGATTCAATTCCTTTAGATCTGAGACATGGGTGCAAGTTTGAACAACCAAAATTTTTGGCATGCCGGGTGGGACAAGCATTGAAAGCTTAAATTTCATTATTGCTAAGTTTGGTGTGTGACTTAGGGATTTTCAGCCTTTTGAGGCTTGTTTTAACACATATGGTGACTCCAAACATTTCTAGATATACTGATTTCAGTAGTCCTTGATGCCTTTCATGAGAAGAGTGCATATAAGAAAAATCACAACAGCTAAAGCATCTTTCGAGTATTCTCCAACTATCTACAAGGAGAATATGTAGTAAAACACCCACGCACACATCTCCATCTTTATCATTTCACACACATTCCAATCCTCCTCACAATAGACTTGCATGCCCTTTCATGGCATTACAACAACCTCCTCCTCTAAGGAAAGTTTCTAGTTTCACTGGTAGAAGCCATCTTAATCTCAATGCACAACATGATATGATGACAACCATGCTCAAGAGTATCCCATACTTCACTTGTGAGAATCAAGTCACCCTTGTTGAGCATATCTAGGATGTTGCAAATGTGTGCTCTGTCTATCTGATCATGCATGATGATGTAACAGATCAATTTCTTGCAGATCCTCATTCAAAGGAAAAGTGTTTCAATGGTACCATGTCCTGAGACTTGCATCTATTTCCACTTGGGATGATCTTGGAACAACTCTATGCAACTATTTTGAAGGTAAGTCAGATCACCATCTCTATTGGAACAAATGACTACAAAAATAGGGAGAAAATGACTGATTTCAATATTAGATTTCAGAAGACTTGGGACATAATCCCTCAAGTGGTAAGGCCTACAACCCAATATGCCTTCTTGTATTATCTAAGGGCCTTTAATAGTGACATTTCTATCATGATTCAATCTATGGGTGGTAGGACCCTACCTATTGCTTATAACATTACAATAAGGGCAGAGAATAGTCTCATCTAGGCGCGAAAGTTGGCTCCTAGCCCTCCCGCACTCTTATTCTCGTGAGATGTCTCCAACGCCTCAACTTTCTATTGCTCTGTTTCGATGCAGAGTGCGTAACCTATTGCATCTACATATTATTCTCCCACATAGGACAAGGAAGATGATGAGATGAAATCCCTGATTAAAAACTTATCTAATAAAGTCATATCTTTAGAAAAACAATAGGCGCAAGCCTTTAGGAATAATTATAATTAGGCACATAACTAGAGAAATCAGCCTTGTCGAAATCAATATGGAAACCAAAGATATGGGAAGAACCAAAAAAGTGATAGATGAAATGTCAACGTGTATCTTCCCTTGCGATTTGTTCCTCCAGTACGCTTCTGCACAAGCCAAGCACTTTTTCTAGTTCAAAACAACATGGAACAAGAGTCAGAATGGTTATTTCCTTGCAACATGCCTCACACTAGTATTGCTGCACTAATGCTTGTGCTGCGAACATGCCTACATGATTCATGCCACTTCTAACTATGAACCTTCTACAAGTGCAAATGATCCAGAGAATCAAGAAAATCTAGAAGCTCCTTCAGAATCTAATTTTATAGTCTTTGAAATTGAATAATTATTTGTATTCAATCGAGCCATGATGATGATACAAACAAACAACGCACCCAAAGTTATTTACAAAACAAGGTACAAGAAGAGAATGCTTGAGTAGAGTGCATAAATATCAATTCCTGTAACGAAGGCTGATCCTCAAAATAAATAAAAAATGCAGCTAAAACATCAATAAATAAAGGTGCAAAAATATAGTTGCACGAGTTTCCATGTGATTCTCCTTCTAAAGTGGTGCACTCCCCTCCTTTAGTAGTTCAGCCCTCTCATGCCATCTAGGGCTTCTTCCTCTGCACTTGAATAATAAAGAAGAGATGATGTTGTGCCCCAAATGTAAAAATCAGTGGGTCTTTTATTCAACATTGTGGACCAAATGAATAAAAAAAATGTGAATATCACAATGTGGGACACCCTATCCATTCCATCTCAGCGCGACTTGTTGCATAAATCCTCAGCCCAACTTCCACACACCGATCCAATTATCAAAACACCGCACACTGCTATTGTCAATATCTATCAAGTAGAGGAGAATAAAGTAAGTAAGGTTGTTAAAACACAACCTTTCTATATGTCCTTGATCATAGGAAAAAACCTTGTGCACAATTATATGATTGAATTAGGTGCTAGTATTTCTGTCGTGCCTAAGAAAATTGCCGATGTCCTAGGTCTTCAGTATAACCCTTTGTCCAAAGGAGTCCTGTAGCTTGATGGCTCAATTATTACCACTTTGGGATTCATCAAGGATCTTGAGTTAACCTTCCATGCATGTCCAAGCCTCACAATAATTCAAGACGTGTCAATCATTGACCTACCTCCTTTGTTTTCCCTATGTCTATCAAGATATTTTACTGCTAAAGTGGATAGTTAGTTATCTTCTGATTGGTATCATATGTTACTAAAGACAAGGTATGGTACTCGGTTTACCATACAAGCTGAGCATATATTTTCCTATCTAGTTGAGTCATATGACCCATCTCCTATCTAAGCCAACTACTTAATCCAAGAAGGCCAACAAGAAGTTTATGAAGAGTAGCCTATTCCTTCTATACTTGACTTAGTGCTAGATGAGTGGGAAGAGAGGCACCACAAATTTGATCCATATACTAAAGAGCTTGAACCTTTTGAAACTGGGCTTGTCACTTATATCATCCTTGAAGAAGAAGTTATGTTGCCACGCAAGATGAAGAAAAATAAAGAAAATTATGGTCTGTGGAAATTATACTTCGATGGATCTAGAAGCAAAAATGGCGCGGGTGTAGGTGTTATTCTCATTTCTCCCAAGGATGAGAATTTCTTCTTCATGCATTGGTTGAAATATGATAGAGTACGAGGCAGCACTTTGGTGCATGGTCTTCTTTCTACTTGAGAAAAAAAAATATTAAATTACTTTGCAGATCTTTGGGGACATAGAACTATTTATCCACAAGTCACCAATAAATGTGTGACAAAGAATAAGCTTTTCAAGGCTTATAAACACATATATTGGGACCTCCTTGAGAGCTTTGATGCTCTAAATCTGCAGTGGTGCCAAGGAACATGAAAAAGAATATGATCGGAGATGGTCATGCTTGTTTTGTAGTTTTCACCTACGAAGCACTTTGTCAAAGGAAACGCGTAACATGTCAATATGGTAATCAGACCATCCATTCTAGACAAGAACACTAGGTGGAAAGTATTTGACAGTGATGACGCATATCATCTAGTTCATTTAGAATGAAGTTGAGTTCTCTTCAAACATGTAAGTTGATTTGCATGACAGCTATGGTGACCAAGTGATCTAGTTAAAGAAAAACAAGTTGCCTAAAGGGATGGTCACCTTAGAGAAAATATTTAGCCCTGATGATGAATTCAAGGGTGAAGAAAATAATATGTGCACAGTACAAGAATTTGCTCCCTAGTCACTATCATGCATGGAAAGGAGTTACTTCTCAGTAAATCTTGTGTGCATAATGAAAAATATGCCTTCATCTCTCTATGTCATAGATTCGGTGATATCTTTTCATGGGAGTATGAATACTTGAAAGGATTTGATCTAAGTGTTTTTCAACACTCCATTGATCTTGATCCTACGGCATCAAGCCCACCAGACAAAAGAAAAGGACATCCAATCCATGGATAGATACCCTCATGAGGAAATCGTTTTCTAAGCTCATTGAGGCAAAGATCATATTTCCAATCAAATACTATACCCGGGTCACGAATCTCATTCCAAAGGCACAAGAAGAACGAAGAAATTAGACTCTACATTGATTTTAGAGATTTAAATAAGGCATCCCTCAAGGATCATTATCCTTTGCCTTCTATGGAGCAAATTTTGTAGATAATGGCTAGTGTGTAGAGGTTTTCTATTCTAGATACGTACTTTGGCTTCAATCAGATCCTGGGAAAAAAAGAAGATCAACTCGAAATGGCGTTTACAACCAAGTGGGGAACATATGCATATCAAAAGATTCCCTTTGGTCTGTCAAATGCAGACATGGCATTTTAATGTGCAATGGACATTTCCTTCAAAGGATACATCAATGAGTTCATCTTGGTTTACCTAGATGACATAATTGTCTTCTCGAAGTGGAGCGTGGATCACATGGTACATCTAGAGAAAGTCTTCGAGAGATGTAGAAAGTTTGGGGTATCTCTTAACCCCAAGAAGTGAAATTTTTTTGTGGCGTAGGGTAAGTTGTTGGGCCATGTGGTCTCAAAGGTTGGCATTGCAATTGATCTTTCCTTTTATGCATAAGAAATCCTTGTAGTCCTTTCTAGTCAAAATCAATTTTGTTAGATGCTTCATTCCTAAATTTATAGGACTAGTAAGGCCCATCACCCTCATGTTCAAGAAGGACATAGCCTTCAAGTGGACAATAGAAAGAAAAGAGAGCTTTGATAAGAACAAGAAGGAAACCGCTTGCATGCTAACACTCATCAACCCTAACTATTTAAAGGATTTTATCCTTCACGCTTATGGAGCCAATGTGAGTGTTGCGGTTGTTGTGACATGATAAAATGAACAAGGGTTAGAGTATCCAGTGGATTTCTTCAATCAAACACTAAAGGATTATGAATTTAAATAGAGTCATACGGAAAACTAGGTCTACGCCATAATGCGTGTGCTCAAAAAATTTAAGACCATGCTCACCACAAATCATGTTAAAGTGTTAGTTTCTCACCCCGGTGTTAGAGACTTAATCATGGGAACAAAAATAAGTGAGAAGAGAGTGCGATGGGTGACCAAAATCATGGAGTATGATGT
This sequence comes from Taxus wallichiana var. yunnanensis, assembly GCA_018340775.1. Taxonomy (NCBI): domain Eukaryota; kingdom Viridiplantae; phylum Streptophyta; class Pinopsida; order Cupressales; family Taxaceae; genus Taxus; species Taxus wallichiana. The sequence goes on along the minus strand of CM031238.1, from coordinate 588,456,715 downwards.
GACTATTAAAGCCACAAATCTGGTAAGAGGTAGTGTGCTCTGCAAACAGCTTGCTAAGGACGGGAAGGATGAACCCGAGACTTCATTTTTCTAGATGGAGATCTCCAATGCACATAGCATGAACAAAATGAAGCCCCAAGTGCGTGAAACTAGATGAAGGACATGATCACATTCCTCTCTGAGGGAACATACCCTCCTAGTCTAAACAAAGCAAAGAGAAGGCATATTAGGCTACAATCTATTCTATATGTCCTAATTGATGGTCTTCTCTTTAAAAAGAATCTAGATGGCATGTTGTTGAGGTGTATTTACGGCACATAGACTAAAAATTATTAGCAGAATTTCATGATATATTCTCTTATGGACACTTCTCTGCCAAGAATACAACAAAGAAGATCATAATGGTAGGACTCTTTTGGCCTACCCTATTTGGCAGAATGCGCACAAGTGGGCCGTTAAATGCAAAGAATGAAATTTCTTTCCAGGAAAGAAGAAATTGGAAGTGCTTCCCCAACCACCAATCCAAAAGGATCAACCTTTTTGCACAATGGGGTCTTGACTTCACAGGGAATGATCAATTCTTTCAAGTGTTGGCCACAAGTGGGTATTGACAACTATGGACTACTTCACTAGATGGATAGAGGCTATCATGCTCAAAGAATCAATAGAGTCATTCATCCTCGACTTTCTCAAAGATATTGTAACAAGGATTGGTGTTCCATAGACAATCATTTCAGATAATGCAAAAGCATTCCTTGGTACTAAAATCATTGATTGGGATCTTAGTCTTGGTATATATTTAAAGACTTCCTCCAATTATTACCCTCAAGGTAATGGCTTGGTAGAGTCTACAAATAAGAACCTAATCAGAATTATGAAGCACATAATGAACATCATCCAAAGAAAATGGCATATAAAATTCTCTCACACGCTCTGTGTAAACAAGATCACAATAAAGAAAGCAATAGGGACTTCACCTTATAAGATTGTCTATGGCAAGGAGGCTACCCTTCCTTTGATACTTGAGTTGAATTCATTAGCACTTTCCCAATAGTTGAAATTCAAAGGCATGAACCAAAGATAAATCAGAATGGTAGAGATGGTTGAACTTGAAGAATCAAGAAAATATGCCATAATCAAGCTAGAACAACATCAACAATCAACAAAGAGGTGGTTTGATAGAAAGGCTAGGCCTCAAGCTTTAAAATTTGGGGACTTGGTCTTAAAATGGGATGCTAACAGAGCTAAACTAGGGCACCATTCAAATTTTGATGCACTTTGGAGTGGCCCATACACTATCAGTTTTTGTAAGGAGGCTAACTCTTTCAAGTTGTCTCACCCTAATGGAAACACGCTTCAATCCTAGACAACAAGATCTATCTGGAAACCCTTCCATTGAACTTGTTTCATTATTTTATATATATTAGAGTAGTTTCAATTACTCCAAGTGCATTGCATGCATACTATCTTTTTCACATAGTTATTTCCTTCCGTGTATTTCTTGTGTGCACTCTTTTGTTGCTTCCAGGATGTCATTCACCTTCCAACAGTTTTTAGCAGTTTTGTAGGATTCAGAAGAAAGTTCAGAATATCTTTCAAAGCGAATCTAAGGGTAGTTCTTCAAGAAGACTCCATGCCTAATGAATGCTCCAAGATAATGATCTCCTTCATCTAGCATGAATATGGCCCCGAAATTCACCAAACTGTTATCCAAAATAACTCTCATAGTTATTTGGACAACTTATATTTCAAGTTTGACTCTAAGGTTATATGTTGCAAGTTACGCACACTTCATTTACTCCTTTGGCACATCCCCTTGGTTACTGATTCTTCACGCACTTTTACATGCTCCTCCTTTCTCCTACCTCTCCTTTTCCTTTTCCACTTTATTCCATTTTTCCCTCGCACCCTCTACACATTTACCTTCTTCTCAACAATTCATGCATCCTGCGCGTGCCTTAGACCTACTTCCCAAAATTTTCTAGTTCCCTATAATTCTCACATGCCCCCTTCCTCATTGTTACACATTAATTTTTAATTATTATGCCCTTGACATATGTTTCTTCCTCAAGTATGTCTCCCATTCCTCCCCCCAGCCCATCACTTTTGTGTGCACCCTTCCTCTATTTTCCTTCCAAGCCTCACCTTTTCATGCTCTTGTTTGTACACCCTCCCGTGTCATGTGCCATATGTCGACATTGAGTGTGATACACACAACAAATCATAGTGTTCTGCTAGGCACCGAATCCTTCCAATGAACCAATGGGTGACACGTGGTAGAAATGACAAAATAATTTCACAGTTGGCGATCTTACGATCAATTAAAGCATGCGCCACATGTCTTGTGTGTTCATTTTGCACTAAAAACTTCGAGAACAATAACTTCTTCTATAGGGATCGACACATGCACACCTAAGCTCATTTAAAATCTGCTTGATAGGGGCTACACTCTACAACATTCAAATTTGAATTTCGAAAGATTTGGTAGGTGAGAAATAAGCAAATGTCTTTCTAGCCATTAACAAACATATCTGATTATCACAACCACCAAAATTTGATCTGATTTTCCCTTCTTGTTTATCCTACATGCCAAAAAGACTCGGAGAAGTGCATTTGAAAAATTTATAGGTGGATTTACGAGGCATTGAATTCTTGTTGTTGCTGGTGGTTGTGATTCAAATATGAGTTTTCCTCTTTCTCTTCTTCTCTCATCAATTCATCTATAAATGTAAGAGAATAGGTCATTGTAAAGGGTTGGAAATTTTGAATCCTCTAGCATTCGCTAAGGATTATGTATCTTTGTATTTTGAGTCGTAGACCTCTAGGTCTAGTTCATGCATGCGTATATTGGCCTTCAGATGCCATTGTAATTGACTTTGCATTTCTGGAAGTAATAGAAGAATTATTTTATGGCTATTCTCTACCTTAACATGTTTGTATCCTTCTTTCTTTCCTTTCATTTGTATTGTGTGCTTGTTGTGCCATTCTAAATCCCTTGCAGCTTCTATTTTCTTGTTGCATCTCATGGAATCGATTGTGTGAATGGATTTTGGTTTGTGTTGTGCATGCCTAGAGTGCATCATCGAGTAACAAGGGGGAAGTAGTATACCACCAATTTTTATGCCATATTTATCTATCTAGAGACAAATGTGATAACTATGTGTATACAAGTGGTGAAGCGATGCTAAAGAAGACACATATGATTTCATTGGGGTGTTATATTTTTCCTTTTATGTTTCTTTATACTTTTAATCTAATCGGTGAGAAATTTGGAATGCTTCTTTGAAATAGTATCATCTTATTCATCAATAAGATCAAGACTCATCAAGTTCTCATCAAGGTGTTTATATTCATCACAATAGTAGGTAGGATCAAAATCATCTCTATAATCAGAATTGAGTAGTAAGGATGAATCGGTGTTATCCATGAGATTATTTGGCATATTACTCCCGAGAAGATGCTTTAAGAGTATACTTAGGATTTAATTGATATGATCCCATGCATGTGGATATCCACCTATCACTTGGTAAGTCATTGATACTTGTGTTTGTATAGTTTATCTTAATATGTTTTTAAGGAGTAGAGATATTTGTAGATTTTTTTGTCGTGTTGACCTCAAATTGAGCTTATGGTGGATCAAGTGATGGTTTTTAGGTTGTGCAATAGTAGGATGTGATGTTGTGACTAAGGTTAGTACTTCCAATGGAGGTATGTAATTATTATTTCCTTTTCAACAAGTATTATTGCATAAGTTGAGGAATTCAATATGGAATCATGTTCATTAGTTGTGGATGAATTAGATTTAGGAACTCATTGAGATTTGCAAATTTTAGAATGTGGGTTACTAAATGAAATAAATACCTTATGCTCAAGTTGTTGGATTTTTCATTGTAAAGCATAAAACAATTGTCACGATGTCCATTAATGCCATGATAATTGCTTAATAGTTATCCTTTATATTTTGTAAGCCGATATGAGGATAGTAATGATTGTGTAATAAAGTAATTAACTCGATGATTAAGTATCTCAAATAGGATATCTTGTTGTTTAACATATGTATTAAACCAAAGGGGTGTTTTATGTTGGATTACTTTACCCTCACTTATATGAGAACACGTAGTACTTATATCATATTGCATATCCTTTGCATTAGGAACATTAATGTGTGCATTAGAATTATCTTTGAGGTATTGTATCTCATCCTTGAGATATGTAATTGTAGCATTCATGGAATGAAGTTGATCTTCAAAGACACTGCAAAAATTGAATAGAGTCTAAGATAGCTCCTTATAAGAGGTTTAATCATTACTAATATAAGGATTTTAAATTCAACTAAAAAAATTCACTTGGGAAGGTGTCGTATTATCAGGGATTTGTACTTGTTTCACTAGTTGTGTAAGAGTATCTCTACATGATGGGTGACATTGAAGTAAATGATACAAGGATACTTGAGAAATAGAGGCATGGGACATGGTGGTGGAGAGATAAACCCCAACTTATATATAAAAGTGTATATGGGACCAACATTTAAGAGATCATGAGATAAATCCCAAAGAGTGATGTTAGACAAAAATTAAGTGTCATCAAATGAATAAAAAGACCGTATCTCAAGATAGAATTTGAATTTTACAAAAAAAAAAGAGGTAATTTTGAATTTTATGAATTAGAGAAAAACCTCCAAAGAATTTTTCCAACAATGTATATTTTTGAATTATTCCTTAATTAGTAAAAAGTATAATTTTGAATTTCCAAAAATTACACAAAACATTAGGGAAAACAAAAGAGGTTTTCGATAAATATGTAAAATTTTAAAATAAAACTCAAAGAAATTTGAAAATAGAGTCTTTATTATTGAGATGTGAAATAAAAGGTGTTTTGAAAATTGGGAGCCCTAAAAAGTGACCAAAAGGGTAGGATGAAGCATGAAACCCTAAGAAATTTTTTATAGATCTGATTTATGTCATGATATAGATGAAAATCAGGTTTGGATCTAAAGATAAGAATCGAATATGAACCCTAATATAACTAAGGTTTGATTTTGGAGAAGAATGGACCTGTTAAAAAGCATGTAAGGGATTGGGTTCAACAAAAATTTAAATACATTTAAATCTTTATTAGAGGACTAAGATCAAATGAATATAACATTAACAAAAATATTTTTCATGTAAGAAACAACAAAGTGTGTACAATAAGGAGATAAGAATGACTTGGCTTGTATCGATAGATCTGAATTTATTCTTGGATGGGAAGCAGACTAAGAAGGTTGGATCTAAACTGTGCATACTTTATCTAAGAAACTGGGATCTAGAACCTCTTCATACAGGACCACCCAAGTGCAAGTGTCTGAACTAGGTGCTAGTGTCTTGGAAACAACTCTACTTTTGATATTTTCAAGGTCTAAACTTATATTCTTACTTTCACTCTATGTAACATCCGTTTCACTTTGTAGGGTTATTGTGTCCCACATGAACCTACAAAATAAACCCTATCTATTTTCACAATGCTTAATAAAACATTACATGGAGTTAATAATTCATATTCTTGATTCATGCTTTGGCCTCGATAAATCCACCCTAATGTGATTGTCACTTAGCAATGCACTACATTTTAGACTCTATGTAGCTCTAGTGTGTGTGTGTGTGTGGTGTGTGTGTGTGTGTGTGTGTGTGTGTGTGTGTGAGAGAGAGAGAGAGAGAGAGAGAGAGAGATTGAATTGTATCCCTCGAAGCTAGGTTTAACTTGTTCTAGTTACACCAAGATAGTGAACTATAATTACTTTACTACCAAGATGAATGTGTGAAATGGAATTTAAAAATATCCCGTCCTATGAAGTGAATAATGCAGCCCAAATGTAGTCCTTGAATGTTTTTCTTTGCCCAAGTAGTAGATGGTAAGTATGAGCCTAAAATTGTCCATCCAATAACAATAGTGAGTAAGTCATGTATATATATGATTCCCTTGTTTGAATTTTATCATTAACAACCAAAAATTCCAACTCAAAGTGATAAATGAGATTTTATAAAAGATAACAAATGATGTGACATTTCAAACTTTAAAAAGAGAGGGAAAAGGAAAAAAGTGCCCAAAAGGGACAGTAACACTTGGGCACTCTTGTCCCTAATGGGTGGTACTATTCGTAACACTCGGAGGATCTAACAAAAATATAGAGCTAGGTCATGTGTTGTCCAATGTCTAAACTTAAATTGACCATTTGAGAAAAGTAAATGTCAAGAGTATCAAAATGGATAAAGCAATGTAAAAGTAAAACAAGTGTTGTTAATGTATACTTATCTTGCTAATGAATCATGCATATTATAACATACTTAGAGGTGTGATGTAAATAGAAAGTGTGTGATTTTGTGACTACAATGTATACAAGTATTGTATAAGGGATATAAGTAAAAATCACATTATCAAATGCTAAATGACCATATTTGAGTGTCTACAATTACTCCCCCTTAAAATAGTGAATGAAAATTTCTATATGAAGCAAATTTGTACCTCACTATGTAGACACAATTTTCTTTGCTAAAATACTTGAGTGCTTGAGAGGTGTCCAAAGATAAACCTAAAATAAAAGAGTGTAGTCAATGTCCATATTTTGAAAATTGAAATTTTAACTTTGAAATTTGTAATTGAAATTGAAATAAGAGAGAGAAATGAAAGAGTAGATATGTATGTGTAGAAACCAATTATTTCCCTCTGAATATTGAGTCTTCTTGGTGAATCACTTGGAGAATATTGTGTCCCTTGATTGAGGCACATGGAGAGCGAGACTCTTGTTGAACAAGATGGAAAATTGGTGTTGATCAATCCCCAATTTATAGAAACCAACACTATCTAATGAGGTTGGGGGAAAAATAAACCCAAATTTCATGATTTTAGGAGTATAAAATATACTTTTTAAAAATTGGCAACCATTATGGGTCCATTAGGAATGATATTAAGGATGTTGGGAATCACTAGACCCAATATACACCACCCATTCTAACTGAACCACACCACTTCATATATATCTAGGTTCCAATTTTAGAGTAAGTGCATGGAAATGGGGCTAAAATGGGGTCTTAAGTGGACACTTTTTTTTTTGGAAAAACACGAAACTTCAACTTGTACGAGTTATTTCGATATTTACACTCAAAATTTGATGATGTTAATAGAACATGAATTGTGGCATTTCGAGTCTAGTTTTTAAACTATTTTTTTAAATGCTTAAGTGTAAGAGGGTTTAAAAGATAAAATGTCAATAGATACTCTTGTTTTTGGAAAAAAATAGTAGATAGTCGGCGTGCCCCCTCCCCTATTTTTTAGCACTATTTAGTATTTTTGAAAACCCTTTGGTAGAAAGATAGATAGGAGTATCTAGTTTGGGATAGATATTTTTTACATTTTTTAGTGAGTATTTATTTTTATGATTTTCCAAGTACAAATATTTTGAAAATTAAAAAATAATGAATGTTTGATGAGCCCCCAACTACCTAAAAAAATATCAAAAATTAGATTTTTTTAATATATATAAAATTAGTCCTAGTTTGGGACTGTATAATTTTTATTCAATTTGGATAAGTGAAAAAAAGATACATGACAAAAGATAGGCATTTACAATCACTAAAAATAGAGGTATAAAAGACATAGTTTGAAATAAATATAAATGGAAACCTTACAATAGTAAAAAAATTAAAATGTATATATTTAGAAAGAGGATAGTTTTCTTTACATTGTAGGCATATTTTTAAGAAAGATTGCAATCGTTTTTGTAGGATTTATCATGGTGAAAGATGATTTTATGCATTTTCATCCCAAAAATGTAGGTTGCAGTGTTTTAATAGGTGAAGGGATCAGGTACGGAAACCAAAGCATTTCCAAGCCTAGTAGAGCTTAGTTTGTGTGCATAATTTAAGGAACTTGTACGCGTTCCTTAGATTATGACGTAATATATCCGTTAGAGAGATTTATATTTACAAAAATAAATTAATTAATTTAAATTTATTTTTGTAAATATAATAAATTAGGTTCACTCTACAGCTTTATGAAACTAGTCTCATAGCTCCATGAGTCATGGTTTAGGAGATAGTTTTTCATAATCTAATATGGCCAGTACATAGGTATTTTTTAGGATTTTAGCATTCAACCTAAATATTTTAGGGTTTAAATTCTAAAATTGGTGTCTATTTTAGGAAAAATATAGTCATTGACATTTGTAGGAGTGTTAGATGTGTCAAAATTATATTTTACAAACCTCACAACTCTCAAAGATAACAAAAATTCTCAAATATATGGACTCATGAAATGCCTTATAATACATAACAAATCAAAACACATGTACATGTTTTTTATTAATTTAAAAATCCTTGACAACATCTACAAATACTACTCCCACTATTGGGATTGTTACAAAAATCAAAAAAAATCCTAAAGCTATTATAATGGTGTTTCTTCATGACCCTTGAAAATTTTCACTTGTTTTGTGTGACTCAACTCATATCTCTACTCCTTGTCACTCTAGCCCCTCAAATGGTAGACTTGAATCACTTCATGCACACTTGTGTAATCTAAAATTCAACTCTGTTGCACAAAGCATCCGTGAAAGCCTTACCTAATTGTCACCATCACCCAACTTTTTTGTTGCACTTTCCTTTCTCCATTATCCTTCTCACCATCCTTGTGTGTGCCCATACTTAACTAATATTGTAAAACTTATGTAAGAAATTCAATTCCCCCATGATACTCCTGCATCACAAATTACATCTTCAATTTCAATCAAATTGACTGATTGATTCATGCCTAGAGTTTTAATTAGTCCTAGATGAAGTAAAAAACAAATCATATAGTTCCAATAAGTTTCACATGGCTCAATTTAATCAATATTTCTTCTCTTATTGAACCAATCAACTAACTATGTAATGCATGATATAATTAGGGGAGAATTGAGTCCAAATTCACATCACATAGTAACAACTATGATTAGGGTCTCAATTTTTCCTAAATTGTCTCTTTAGCTAAACGAATTGACTAATGACGACACAAAAGGTGGTGACCACTTGACAAAGTTTGTAGAGTTAACACAATGGAATGAAAATCAATGGTTTCTTCTCATTCACTCAATGGCCTTGTTGTCATGATAAATGTCTAGCATGCAAAATTTAAATTTTTGGTCATGACAACTAAACCCACACTTGAAATTCCCTTTCTCAATCAATGTAAACCTTTCCTCCGGCCAACATTTCAACTAATTCACCCTCATTCTGGTTGAGAGGAATGTGCTAACATGATTTTCAATTTTTTTCATGTGTAGGGAAGTTTATCTAGATGATTCATGAGGTTATGAAGATCCAAAGAAAGAACAATTTTCCCGAAGGCTTCAAAAGGGCTATTTTGGTCTTTTTTTCACTTGTGAACATCCTTCGGAAGCATTTAATTCAATTCATTTGGGATTTTTATGGGATATTAATGAAGTTTTATGAGGTAGTATAGGAATATTTTATGGACATAATTGATTTCAAGAGCGAGTTGAGAAAAATTGGGTCTTTTGGGCAAGGCACTGGGGAATGCATGTTCCAAAGGAGCTAGTCACCTTGTTTGAAGGGTTTCAAGAGCCTCGTGAAGTTTTGGGAGATCATATCCCAAGAATTGGAAAGATGACATGGCTTACTTCATGGTGCAATAATCAAGGAAGAATTTTATGAGTATAAAATGCATAAAACTATCCACCAGTGTAGTATAAAGGTCTTTTTACAAGGTGGAACTTTCTCAAAGGATTTCAGAAACCTCAAGAAGAGTTAGGATCCTAAAAAAGGAAAAAAATGATTACATTGGACCCTCCTCATGGTACATGTGTTATATTGGTTCATACTCATTTTGAAATCTAGTGGAAACTCAACTTATTGGCGCACACGCAAGGCTAAAGTGGAAAATGGACTGAAAAGGAAAATTATAAGCTAAATCAGGTCTTGAAAGCCCCTAATTTTCCCTTGTGAAAAATTATTTCACCCCTAATTTTCCCTTGTGACAAATTATTTCTCCAATAAGCCTTTATGACCTATCTACATGCAACTACTCTCCATGGAGCTTAGAACTCTCTTCTAGAGATTTTATAGACTCTTGTTGTTCTTCCTAGGGACCTATCCTAGACTGTTTATTCTCTCTACTTGGATATAATGGCATAGAATGACATAGCTTCTCTCAGTTAGCTTCTAATTTCTCACATTCTCGAGTGTTATTTTATCTTTTCACTCCTCAAATCCTAGGCTTGGAATATTATTTTCTTGCACACTCCTTTACGATCTCTCACATTTCCACTAAGGTATCCTCTTTTGCGCACTTAGTTGTGCACCATGGTAATATTTTGTTCACTCTAGTCCTTTTGGTGGGATTTTTTACACACCCTTCATTCTTCAACTATGTAATCTTCTCTCCCTTATCTTTTCTTTTCTCTACCACCTCATCTTACTTGATTCGCAATCTCATGTGTGTTGATGGTCTATAGTGACCATCTCCTCCTTTATGGAAACCTCCTTCCTCATTGCAACATTCTTGCGCAAAACCATGTACCTCTAGGTGACTTCTCTCTTCACCCATATAACTAATTATTTTAGATAATGATGTAGTTAGGGTCCATAAAACCCCAAAACACATCATACAATCACATTTTATTTACTATGCATGATGTTATTGAGACCAAATAATCCCTAAATCTCATCACATCATTGTAATTAAGTTCATATGACTCAAATAGGGTAAACTAGGGTAAATGATGCAAGGGAAATCAAGAGGTATATAGAGAAATTTTAGTGTGTTGAGGTCTTAAACCTCATTTGGGTGAATAAAGTCTTGTCTTCTTGTTTTTTCTTGTTATCTAATTATATCATAGCTTTTCAAAAAAAAATCCTACTAAAACCTAAATTTTTAAAAATTCAAATTCCTATTTTATCTAATAGGTGTTTCCTTTAGTCTTCTCTCCTTTCTTGATCTTGATCCTTCAAGGAAATAGAATGGAAACTTAGAGGCACATTGTGGATGGAATATCAACTTATTCAACTTGTAAATACTTGTGCAACCCAACTTGGTAACCACCTTGGGTTGAGAAACCAAAAATGTGTTTATTTTTCTCTAACTGAATTTAAATGATAAGGGAGAGAGGATGGGGGATTTTCATTCGAAGAAAAAGAGTTTGTAATGGAGTGGGAAATGGAAAAAGATATTTTCAAGTTTTATATGCAAGGTTGTAATAATATACCAATGAAGTTCATAGAGTTGTGTTCATGATTCACTAATCCTATCTTAACAATGGAATGAAGTTGTTGCATAGTTCCAAGGTTTAGAAACACTCATCTTGACCTGGTTATTTACCTAACTCTATATTTGTTTCATGAGAATAGTCAAATCCTAAATATAGTAACCATAATCAAATTAACATCCTTACTCTTGTTATGGGTATGTAGATGTGTGGATGATGTTTAGGAAGGTTTGAAGCATGTATACATTAATTTAGAATACTCCAAGACTCTAATTTTTGATAAAACCTTGTTATGAATCTTTGTTCTACCATAAGGCTTAGTCCTAGAAATGTATTGTGAGAAGTTTTGGTGTTCCCATGTAGAAAGGGATTTTTATGACGAGAATGGTTTTTAAACCTTTAGTAGAGAGGAAAAAGAAACTAAATTTTTATGTGTGTAAAAGTATCCTTATAGGATATCTCTGACATCTTATACAGTTGTGTGCAAGACTCTATTTGGGTTGAATTGAGTGAAATCACTATTAGTTGGGAGTATACAAGTAGACCATCATAAAAATCATTAGATTAGTGTGCAGTCACTAGATTGAGTGAAATCACTATTAGTGTGGGAGTATTCATGATCATAGGTCCAATATCCTATTTTCCTATTCATAATTGAGTCTTTCTTATTTTCTTCTAAAGGGAAAGTTCCCATGAGGCTTGGATTTTACTCTTCTTGAAACTGATGATGATAATTTTATAGTACACTCTCATTTACTATCTCCCTCTTACCACTTTCACCAAATTCCATTTTTGCAATGCAGAAATTATTTCAATGGTGTCTTGGCCATATATGAATTTATTTCAATGGTGTCTTGGCAACAACACAAAAGGATATATAAAAAGCATTTCTCTTAATGTTGATGTAGATTTGATTGTTTATGAAGTATGTGGCACTTGAATCAACCTTCCTACTCCTACACTAAGGTGAGAATGCAACTAATTTTCTTAGCATAAATCTTGATGAAAGTCTTGAGTTTCTTTCTCCATGGAAATTAAATGAATGTGTGGAATATTTTACACATTTTCACCTACTCCTACCCTATTTTTTTAGTGTTATAAATATATTGATGTGATGCACTCTTTTAGCTTCCAACTCTTCAAGTTACCTCTTATTCTTCTATTAAACAAATGAAGATATTATGGGTCCTTAGATAGATCATCTTCTTGCCCAAACCTTACTATTGCTAATCTATATATATATATATATATATATATATATATATATATATATATATATATATATATATATGTTAACATGGGAACCAAGGTCACTCCTTGCATTGTTTATTGTGAGGATCACTCAAGTGGTCCTCTTAAAGATGCATTCCCTAAGCTTATAAAGTATGTACTCATCCATAGTATGATTATACCATATTCTAAGATGAAATTAGGGATTCAACTCCATGCTCGGGGGAAAATTCATGAGTCCACATATCTAATCAATTTTCGTTACCTTTGGGAGTTGTGAGGTTTGTAAATTCTAATTTTGAAACATCTAACACTCCTACAAATTTCAGTAAACAATCTAAAAGGCCCTAAAACCTAAAAAATGACTATATTCTTTCCCAAAATAGACATCGATTGTAGAATTTAAACCCTAAAAGATTTTGAATGCTAAAATCCTGAAAAATACCTATGTACTGACCATATTAAATTATAAAAAAATCTCTTAAACCGTGACTCATGGGGCTGTGAGACTAGTTCCATAAGGTGTAGAGTGACCCTAATTTCTTATATTTACTAAAATAAATTTGAAGTATAATTATTTCATGTATTATTCTTAAACATTTATTTTTGTAAATGCAAAGCTCCCATAAACACATATTTTCCACCATAGACTAAGCAACGCATATGTGGTATTGCGCATACATGTTATAACATGTATGTTCAATAGTGCACACGTGTTATTACATGTACACATTATATCAGTATGTGATTTTGGTTCATGAATTGTGAACCTATAATTATAAAGTGTGAATTTTCTTTTTACAAACTACATGTGTTTTGCTTAAAATCACATTTTTTACCACTTTTTGGCCCCCAACTCCATGCATTTAATCTTTACATAATTGAAAGGGAATAATTATGCTCATGCCCCCTCCATACTCATAGTAATTGATAATTATTAAATAGGAATTAAATATGTTACTTCCACCATAATTGATCTAATATTGAAATTTATAAGAGGATAGTGTGTATCATATAATATTTACAAATTAAATATGTAAATCAAAATCAAACCATTGAATTAGTAACATTCCCCTTACCTTTCTAACAAAATTTTAGTGTACATGTATTGCAAAAATTATCATTTTACATGTTTCAATTCCTAAACCATTATTTATTATGTAATTTTTATAATTTTTTGAAATTAACTATCCAAACTATTCTAGGAAAAATCAACCAATATAGGATAGAATGACCAATCGATCTTGTCCAAAACTAAAGGTTTTATCTTCGATTAAATTGTGTATGTGTCCTATTTGTAACCCTATATTTTTGTGTACCCTTTTCATTGTAATTTGGAACTTGTATTATGCATTTTCTCTTAAAATGGGCTTGTGTTTATATAATAAGAAAAATTAATGCCTCTCTTTTTAGGAGAGGGATATAAACTTAGATATATCATCTTAAAACAAAGATGATTTTATTATACCATGTAGAAGAAGATACTAGTGTGTAGGAGCATACACACATGTGGAGAGTAACCATATAATATTGATTTGAGATACAACTTGTTGTGTAGAAGGAGAATATGATATGAATCATGACACCAAGGTATAGGGATGCATGATGTGAATGAGAACATCAAGTGTAACAAACATAACCAAAACACAAGCCCATTCATGCAAAATTTAGATTCAATGTCACATAGAAGGCCAAGAGGCCACATATAAGAGCACAAAGGTTTCATACAACTAAACAAGGGCCTAATGGCCATGTAAGAAATGGATAAAGACGTTACAACTAAGGGACACTAATTTTTCACACAAAAACAAAGGCCAAAGGCCATACACAAAATATCAATAGCTAATCCATTTGTGTGTTAGAGAGTAAACAATATTTGTATAGAATAAGAGAAACCACTCCATACAAGCTATATGTATTAGTATAAAAATCCGTAGAATCATATCACAAATTAAGCCATAAACATGAGAAATGCATGTTAGAAATAAAAGGATATGTAAATAAGCATAGAAATATATAACCTTGTATAGTATGTGTTGTATAGAAATATGCCCCCAATAAGGTAAGGCCACTAGGAACAAGGGTGATTTTAGTGGCTTATATTTTGCATTTGGCTAAAACTAGATTTTGGTCCTCCCGAAATGGATAAATCCATGGACATTTGGATCACAATTAGCTTAGATTCTATACAATTTCATATATTTTTACTTATAATAGCCTTATAAGATATATTCTAACATATTTTGTAATAGAGATTCACGATACTTACTACAAATGTGTGGGCCTTAATTTCCCGAAATTTATATGAGACATGTATAAGTTATTTTGAATCACTATTATATGTGTATATGTATATGTATATGTATATGTATATATACATGTGTATACATATATGTATATATACACACATGCACATATATGTATGTGTGTGTTTATACATATATGTATATACATGCATATACGTGTATATATACATTTTTGTCATACAAAATGATTAGCCTACAAATGAAACTTTAAAGCATGGCAACCAAGCCCATAGTGTAAAATTATAGTTCCCAAATCACTGAGCCCCTCTCTTGGCCAATGTGCCTTTAGTTGCACTATAAACTTGGCTATGAGGAAGGTATTAATGAATTTATAAAGTTTTCTTCATTGTGTGAGGAGGATTGTTTAGTTAATGATTGAATTCAATGAAGTTTTGTGAAAGAAAAGTCCTCCTGGAGGCCTAAAAAGGCCATTTGTTTGGTCATTTTTAGTAGCCAATATGCATCCTTCAGGAATGAACCAGACGCTCTAAATTATTTGAGGGGAGTTTAAGAGATTATTGAAATTGTTTGAAGCAATTTAGAAATATTTAGGGAATAAAATATCATTTAGGAACAACTTGTTCAACACCGGGTTTTCTAGGTGCAGGGAATGAACATCCTAATGGTAAAACTCGAATTCTCTAGATGAATTTGGGAGTTCCGTAAGGATTTAGGAAGCAAAAAAGTATGCATAGGAAATATATAGGAATTATATACAAGGTGGAAACATGAATTTTTCTCCAAGACTTAAATGTTTCTGAAATATTTCAAACCACTGCAGCTTGCCCTTATTAGTTCCAGATAAAAAGGCCCTAAATTTTGAGTTTCATATATAATAAAGTGCTTATAATGGTTCCATTTATCTTATAATGTGTTTTGGAGTCAAAATCATATAATATTTTACCCCAAAACATTCTCGCTAAGCCCTGGGGTGAAATGTTCAATTATGGTGTCCCCATTTAGACACGGTGAGAAAAAATGACTTACCAAAAGTACGAAAGTTTCACTTTGGAAGCTCTTGTGTCCCCTATATCCCCCAAGAGACAAGTGGTATAATAGGGGTAATTGTTTTTATCCCCCATGTTAATAAAATCCTTCTTCACTTAAGACATACCACTTTTGTCCCCTAGGATGCACTTTCACTCAACTAGTTTGCCCACATTTCATGATGGCTAACCCTAGTCACACTTTTGTACCCAATCTACCCCAACTATCCCTAAGGGGACATAGGTGATATAGGGGACACAAAATTGTGACCTTAGCCATCTTGTGTAAGTTTTTCCAAATGTGGTTAGCTAGTTTGGGGTCTCGAGTGGGTCGAAACTCATGTATAAATTGAATTTTATCTCATTCTTTAAGAATTTAGAAGATTATTCATGCCACGGTGTTGGTAAACATCCCTAAAAATCCATTTTAATCCAGATGTTCTAAAAAAGCATTAGACATCCATAGCCATCAAAATAGAGATTCGATCATAACTCTTCAACCAAAAGCTCGATTGCCTTGAAACTTTTCTAGAATCTCCCTCTTCAAAATGCCTTTGGAAAGACTGTGACAGAAAATTCATTAATGCCCCTAATTTTTTATAGTAGTAAACTGAAATATTAAACCTTATAACCTTATTTTTCATTTTCACATAGATCCGAAGCGAATGGGAAATCATGAAATTCCAAACAGTTCCCGGTGTAAAATAGAAAAAAATGGCAATGGTTTCGTTGCAACCCAACACTAGTAAGTGAAATTTCTAAAAATAAAAGTATCCATAACATTAGATGGATAAAAATGTAAGTTTCTTAAAATAATTAATTCCCAACATTTGTAATATCTAAAATAAACAAGAAACATCATAAAAGTGTAATTCAGGAAACTTTCTAAAAATAACAGTATTCAAGGAAGTAGTCATCGGAAAATAGTAGGTTTATAAAATTAGTAAACCTTCAATAGTTGCAATAATCTAAATGAAATCGGAACATTAAATATAAAAAACAAGTGGAAATTTTCTAAAAATATCATTCTTATACCATACCTACTACAAAATAGAAAATTCCATATTTCATTTTAGAAAGTTTGCATGGTAGCTCTTGTTCTACTCATCTCGGTGCTTTTGACATCATGAAGTTTGAATAATTAGGTCTTGAATCCATTTCAAAATTGGTAACCGAATATCCTTGTATGGGAGACATTGATGTCACTCACATGGATCTAGAAGACCTAAAAATAAGATGCTTGGAGGACCACAGAGCCGGTAGAAGACAAGATATTTTTGAGCTGGATATTCTCATCATGAGGTCACCCATTATCCATTCATAGCATTGAATTGATCCTCACCTATGCATGAGACTATGAATATGACTCCGAGATAGTACGAGCGGATGATAATTTAATTCTTGTAGTCCTCGCCCCTAGAGGAATCTCTCAATGTCTATAAATTTCCACAAGCATAACATGGTTATCATTAGCAAGGATTTTACATCATAGGAGTTGGAGAAGAATGATTCCTACTTGCAAGGTCGACACTTTGATCATGGCTTAGGCGGGAATAAAACCTTCCCGTGTTCCTAAGATAATTTCAAGAAATGAATTTCATAAAGGATATTCAGATGTCAGTATCCTACTAAGAAGGGTGATGGGTGAGGAGACAAAAAGAAATTCAGGATTGGATGGCTTACTTCATACTTGTCTCCACAAAAGGGAACCAGGTGATAAATTGGAGAAAAACCATCAATGATACCATCCATCAATAGTTGTTTCAGTTTCTTTCTAATAACAAGTTCACCATAACTTCTTGTCTAGTATATGTTCTCAATTTCACAAGACCATTCAAGGGACTAACCATTACTCTCAACATACCTCATATGTCACCTACCTATGATAAATATCCACAACTCACGTACACGAGAGTAATTGTCACTTTTCCGGGGTGAGTTATGTATTTATCATCTTCATCATCAAACTCCTCATTCACTCACTAGGGTGAGTAATTGGCTTGTTATAATTCACTCACCAAAATGCCTACGTGATTATAAATCACTTAATATGAATAAGTGAGAACTAACAATAAATTCCTAACATTCCCTCCCTTAGTGCGAACATGGAAGAAAAACAATCGCACTTCTTCTGCAACTTTCTACCCATGTGTGCTCATGATCTTAGCTCACTTATGGTTTTGAAAAAGATGACCAACAACCTTGGTACAAGCCCTTGCTCATCCGGTATGAACCCGTGTTCATCAAATACGGGCCTTTGTCCACCAAAAAGGAACCTTTGTTCATCCTCTTCAAGTATCATGATGTTCTTTTTCCTTGTGCTTTCATCTTTCCACTATATTTTCACATCAGGAAAGTACATAGGAATCTGCTCACTTTATTATAACAGGAACATATTGTAAATTGAATACAAAAAATGACAAGTACACTACAACTGAAAAAACACACTAAAACAAAATGCCACAACCTCATTTTACGGCCCCATCACTTGCGGCTGGCAAGAGGACGTTGCTTGTCCTCCATCCTCCCGTGCCTCCATCCTTTAGTTTAATTGCTACTAACTCAAATGGAATGTGAACATGAACCACATTTTTTCACATTGTAATTATTCTTTTCTCTCCTCCCCACAATGTGAAATATTTTATTTTTTGGATGTTGGGTAACACCAAAATGCGTTCGCAAGGAAAAAAAAATTATATTTTTGACAAGACTTCATTTGGCACCTTACACCGACTTTAGACAAGAGGACTCTACATTGAAATGAACTTGACACGATACAGCTGAATTTTGATGAAAAGACATTTAATGACAACAAACAACATATTATACAAAAATTAGATGAATACTTCAATTTAATGGACGAAGCCAATGATAACAAAAACATATATTGAATGGGTGGAAATTTAGAAACCGAAAACTAGTACTTTTAACACCCAAACTATGACAACTTACTAGAAAAAAAGATTTAATAGATTTAACCATATACCACTTTGAACGTTAACACTAACATATTGACTTATCAATCTTTTATAAAAATATCATTCTTATACCATACCTACTACAAAATAGAAAATTCCATATTTCATTTCAAAAAGTTTGTAGTAGCTCTTGTTCTACTCATCTCGGTGCTTTTGACATCATGAAGTTCAAAACTTAGGTCTTTAATCCATTTCAAAATTGGTAACCAAATACCCAATTATGGGAGACATTGATGTCACTCACATGGATCTAGAAGACCTAAAAAATAAGATGCTTTGAGGACCCCGTGAGCCGGTAGTAGAGAAGATAGTTTTGAGCTGGATATTCTCATCATGAGGTCACCCATTATCCATTCGTAGCATTGAATTGATCCTCACTTGTGCATGAGACTATGAAGATGACTCCAAGATAGTATGAGAAGATGATAATTCAATTCTTGTAGTCCTCACCCATAAAGGCATCTCTTAGTGTCTCGTAAATTTCCACAAGTAGTAACATGGCTATAATTAGCAAGGATTTTGCATCGCGAGAGTGGGAGAAGAATGATTCCTACTTGCAAGGCTTGACACTTCGATCATGGCTTAGGCGGGAAGAAAACCTTACCATGCTCCTAAGATAATTTCAAGAAATGACTTTCATGAAGGATATTCAGATGTCATTATCCTACTAAGAAGGGTGATGGGTGAGGAGACAAAATTTTTTAGGATTGGATGTCTTACTTCATCCTTGTCTCCACCAAAGGGAACCAGGTGATAAATTGGAGACAAATCATCAATGATACCATCCATCAATATTTGTTTCAATTTCCTTCTAATAATAATTTCACCATAATTTCTTTCCCGATATATGTTCTCAATTTCACAAGCCCATTCAAGGGCATAACCATTACTCTCAACATACCTCGGATGTCACCTACCTATAATAAGTATCCACACTCATGTACACAAGAGAGTAATTGTCACTTTTCCAAGGTGAGTTATGTATTCAACATCTTCATCATCAAACTCCTTGAGGTAAATCCATATTTGAGGATCTCTCCTCGAGTAGCTACATTGATCAAGAATTATGGGAGCCATTTCACCCAGTCTTCTACCTTCACCTACATTAGGATCTTAGGATATGATCTTTCCCCTCATCGGCTACCTAGGTACCTGAGTGAAAAAATAATTATGTTTGAAGTATATATGCAATTAGATCATGTGCATGATAGGTGTAAACATAAAAAATATGGGTGTATCATCGCCCATCTCTTTGGTAATCTACCCACGTAAGAGTGTCATGGATACACCGAACATTAAAGCCTTGTTCGCTTATCTCAACCTATACTCTTACACATCCAGACATGGTTTTGATATTAAAAATAATCCTGAAACCTTCATCCTTCATGGATTTCATCATACGCCTCAAATTGAGGAGTACTAGGCTAACTGTACAAATGAATTTGAAGTCAAAAAAGAGACTACATACGAGATGAAAATCGATCAAATGAGGGATTTCAAGTTTGAATAGTTTGTGGATGAAGTTGAAGATGATAGAACATAGTTGTTCAATCATGATTATAAAGTAGAATAGTATTTCTCTCTTCTCCTCACTCCATAGAACATCATGGAATTAGGAGATATCAAAGAGAGGATCATGGTGGTGATCTAACAAGGGAAGGAATGGTTCAAGTAGAAGATAGCTTCTTTCAAGTCATGTAGCATTTTTTCTCCACAAGTACAAGATACCTGATTATTCTCATGTTGCAGTCCTTACATGGTTCTCTTCCTCTTTTCATGATGATGATTTGATGAATACTGAATAGAAAGGTATACCCTTCCCATTTAGTGTGGATATCACCTCTCTATTTGAAAACAATGAAGATTATACATTCTTTGACTTGCAAGAAAGTAACTCCCAAATGAGAAATGTGGATAAAGAGAGAGGATTTTTCAAATAAGTTATGGCCATATGCAAGGAAGGTTTTTAGTCTTCTCCTTGAGACCCAAGGTGAACATTATTCAAATGAATTTTAAGATGAGTACATGGAAACTTTGAAGAAAGAATGCGTGCGAGACGTTTTAAAGATTGTAGAAGGAATTAAAGACCGTCAACTTAGTCTTAAGATCCTAACTTATGTCATGACTATGCAATATAAGTATGAGTTCAGTTGTGATTTTCCTTTTGATGAAAAAACATTTCAATAACAATATAGAACAAATAGATGATCTCAATGTTCTCTTTGAAGCCTTGGTGGATGAGTATGAATGTGAAGATGATTCTTCCCCTTTCTCATTTTGTGAAGAAGATTGTATCCATGATGAATGGAGTGGAAATGAAATTATTGAATATTTTGTGCTTGTATCCAATCATGAGGATAGTGCCTCCATCAAAGAAATTGATACTGAGGTCAATGATAAACCGGTCTGTATAGAAAGTAATTGTTCAGAATAGAAAAGTGAGAAGCTAGAAGAAGCTTGTGAATGGGGAGAGAAGTTACTTGTTCTCACTAATTTTGTATTCCTCGCTAATCCTAGAAATGATTCCATGATGCAACCTTCACTCAAGGATTATGAATACCTTCATGAAAAAATCATAGATTCTATTTTTGAAAACATGATAAAATGGCTTCTTATGGTCGGGAGACATCAAGTAGAGACTATAGGAGGAAAAAATCCAAAAAAGTAACAAAGTGGCCATTAGATACAAGGGTGTTTTCTATATAGTATCAGTAAAAAAATAGAAATTTGGCATTCCTCATTCTTCTCAAACCATGTAGAGCCATCATGAGAACATGGCATGACCAGATGATTATCTTTGAGCTTTGGAAATGGTATGAATTTAGCCCACTGTTCCATGATGGTACATAATTTTCTCAACCCGTTGTAGGGTGTGTGTACATTATTCTCCCACCTCAATAAATTTCCCTCCCATGTACTATAATTTCCCTTTCCATTATGTGTTTTCTTTCATATTTTGTGTGTTTCCCTTTCTGTTTGGTGTGTTCATTTAGTTTTCCCTTGTGTGTGTTCGTTATTTGTATTAGTAGTGAAGGAATGATTTTATTTCTCGATGTGAAAAATTACTAGTCTTCTCACCCATGAGATGTATGAGGTTCTCTATTTCCCCTTACATTCCAATCTCCCTAAATTATATCCATCTCGTTGTCATGCAAAATACTAGCCTAAATATTGAAACTTTAAAGCATGATAACTAAGCCCATAATGCAAAATTCTAGTTCCCGGTCACATCGAGCCCCTCTCCTAGCCATCCTACCTTCAGTTGCACCATCAACCTAACTTTGATAAATGTCCTAATGAATTTATCAAGTGTTCCTTAGTTTTAAGGGAGGATTGTTTAAGTAAAATGTAAATTTAGTGAAGTTCTTTGAAAGACAAGTCCTCGTGGATGCCTAAAAGGCAATTTTTTTGTCATTCTTTTCATCCTCCAAGAATGAACAAGGAATATATAAATTAACTAAGGGGATTTTTATTAATATTAAAGGTTTTTAAGCAAATTAGGAAAATTTAGGAAATAAATCTCAATCGGAATAACTTGATTAACACCGGTTTTCTAGGTGCAAGGAATGAACATCCTAATGGTGAAACCTGAATTCTTCAAATGATTTCGAGAGATTCGTATGGATTTATGAAGAAAACAATTAGGAATAAAAATATATGGGAATTCTCTACAACGTGGAAACATAAATTTTTCTCCAAGGGTTAAAGGTTTTGTAAAAGATTTCAAAACACTGCAATTTTTATAAGTTCTAGACAAAAAGGACCTAAAATTTTAGTTTTAGGAATATTCAAGCCTTGATAATGGTTCCATTGATCTTATAATGTTTTTTCAAGTCACAATCGAATAATATTTTACCCCAAAACATTCTCTTAAGCCCCGGAGGTGAAATTTTCAGTTTCGGTGTCCCGATTTTGACATGGTGAACAAAAATGACTTACCGGAAGAGGAAAGTAACATGTTTGACAAAATTGTGTCCTATATGTCCCCGGGGAAAATGGGGATAGTGAGGACATAAAATTTTGACCCCTTGTTGGTACAAATCTTCGTCACTTAACACATATCACTACGCCCCTTGGGATGCACTTTCACTCAACTAGTTTGCTTATTTTTCATGATGGCTAAACCTAGTCACACTTTTGTGCCCCATATCCCCAAATTTCCCCAAGGGAATAATATGGGAAAAAAATTGTGACCCCTCTTCCCACACTCATCCCCCTGGTTACCTTCATAACACCTTTCACTCTAATATAGCCTAGTTTCAGCCATCTACTCTCATTTCCCAACCCCTCATGCTCTCTAGTCGCACTTTTGTGCCCCACCTTTACCAATTGTCCCCAAGGGGATAAAGGGGACACAAAATTGTGACCTTTACCCTTTTGTGTATTTTTTCCAACTCTCGTTTTCCAACCGAGGTCTTAAGCGGGTCATGAAACTCATATAAATTGAATTTTCTCTCATTCTTCAAGAAGTTAGCTTGTTCTTCATGCGAAGGTGTTGGTAAACATCCCTCAAAATCTATTTTTATCTATAATTTCTGTAAAAAAATATAGAATACATAGTCATCAAAATGGAGATTCGACCATAACTCTTCAATTGGAATCCCAATAACC
Organism: Taxus wallichiana var. yunnanensis; assembly: GCA_018340775.1. Lineage (NCBI taxonomy): Eukaryota > Viridiplantae > Streptophyta > Pinopsida > Cupressales > Taxaceae > Taxus > Taxus wallichiana. The sequence continues at coordinate 588,433,368 of CM031238.1, read as the reverse complement.
TTGAAAATTTTCTAGAATCTCGCTCTCCAAAATTCCTTTGAGAAGATTGTGAAAAAAATTCATTGATTCCCTTGATTTTTTATAGTATAAAACTTAAATATCAAACACTAAAACATTATTTTTTCGTTTTCACAGAGATCTAGCAAATGGAAAATCATGAAATTCAAAACGGGAGTTCTGGTGCAAATTAGAAAATTTTGACAGTGGTTTCATTACAACCCGACATCGGTAAGTACACTTTATAAAAATAGAAGGTAATTAGAATAGGAGGAGGCTAAAAGATAGTAAGTTTCTCAAAATAATGGATTCCCAACATTTTTAATATCATGATTAAACAAGAAACATTAGAAAAGTGTAATTCGGGAATTTTTCTAAAAATAGGAGTATTCAAGGAAGTGGGCATCTAAAAATAGCAGGTTTCTACAAAAATTAAAACTTCAACAATTTCAACAATCAAAATGAGATAGGAACATCAAAGAGTAAAAACAAGTGGAAATTTTCTAAAAATAACATTTCTTGACCCTACCTGCTAAAAATAGAAAGTTCCAGATTTGAGTTCAGAAAGTTTATGATAGCTATTATTCTACTCATCTCAAGTGCTTTTTGGCATCATGAATTTCATTTTCGGGTATTGAATCCATTTCAACATTGGTCAAAAAATATCCTAGTGTGGGAGATAGTGATGTCACTCACATGGATCTTGAAGACCTGAAAAATAGGATACTTGGAGGACCCCGTGAGCTAGTGGAACTAAAGATATTTTTGAGTGGGTTATTCTTAGCAAGAGGTTACCCATTATCTAATCATATCACTAAATTTCTCATCACCTATGAATGACACAATGAAGATGACTCCAGGATAGTGCGAGTATATAACAATTTGATTCTAGTAGTCCTCACCCCCAGAGGAATCTCTTAGTGTCTCTGATTCCCACAAGTAGTGACATGGTTATTATTAGAAAAGAGTTTGGATCGAAAGAGTGGGAAAAGAACTATTCCTATTTTAAAGTCTTGACACTTGGATCATGGCTCGGGAGGGTAGAAAACCTTCATGTGTTCCTAAGATCTTTTCCAAAATGAATTTCATGAAGGATATTCAAATGCCATTATCCTACTAAGCAAGGTGATGGGAGAGGAAACAACAAAATATTTTTAGGATTGGATGGCTTACTTCATCCTTGTCACCACCAAAGGGAACAACGTGATATATTAGAGATAAATCATCGGTGATAATATCCATCAATAGTTGTTTTAGTTTCCTTCTACTAAGAATTTCACCATGAATTCTTACCTAGTATATGTTCTCACTTTCACAAGACCATGTAGGGGCCTAACCACTTCTTTCAATTTACCTCAAAGGTCACCGACCTATAATAAGTATCTGTGGATCATGCACAAAGAGAGAAAATTTCGATTTTCCAAGGTGAATGATGAATTCACCATATTCATCATGAAACTCCTAGAGGGAAATCTAGAGTTGAGTGTCAATCCTCAAGCGACTGTAATGATCGAGAAGTACGAGTTCCATTTCACCCAGTTCAATACCTTCACCTATATTAGGATCTCAGGATATGATCTTGCCCCTCGTCAGCTACCTAGGTACCCAAGTGAAAAAATCATTATGTTTTAATTATGTAGGCAATTAGATTATGTGCATGCTAGGTGTAAAAATAACAAAAATAAGGGTGTATCATTTCACATCTCTTAAGGAATCTACTCATGTAAGATTTTCACGAGATGAATAGATCATTGAAGCCTCATTCACTTCTCTCAATCTCTACTTTTACACGTCCAATCCTGATTTTGTTATCATAAATAATACTAAAACCTTAACCCTCTATGGATTGCATCATACGCCTAAAATTGAGGACTACTAGGCCAACCGCACAAATGAATTTGAAGTCATAAAAAGACTACATGCGGATGACAACGATCAAATGATGGATTTCAAGCTTGACTGGTTTTGTGGATGAAGCTAAAGATGATGGAATAGAACTATTCAATCCTGAATATCAAGCACCACAATATTCCCTCTTCTCCTCACTCCATGGAACATCAGGGAATCAAGAGATATCAAAGAGACGATCATGATGGTGATCCAAAATCAAAGGAATGGTTAGAGTAGAAGAGATCTTCTTTCATGTCGATAACATGTTGTCTCCAAAAGTACTAGCTTCCCACACTTATCCTTTTAGGATAACTGAAAAGGCCACAAATTTCACTCATTCAAAGGAGTCTTCAAAAAGAAAAATTATGGAAGAACAACGTGCAAAGGTTCACTATTCTAGGAAGCTTCATAAGAAGTCCAAAATCATTGAAGATCCCATATAACCTCTCGAGCCAAGAGATATTGACCCATCACCACCTCACATTCATCATCAACATCTAAGTGTGTCTCTATTAGTGATGAAACCTTCCCATCATGAACAAGATGTGACCCCTCACCAGCTCCCAAAATTTTCCCTGTGACAATCATCATATCTACTCTGGAAGAAGCATTCCCATGGATTCAAGATTTTCTCATGAGTGAACCAAGAATTATGCAACAAGCCACGCAAGCCTAAAATTTGAGCCATCGAGAAAAATGTTGAGAACCAAGTAAATAAAGAAGGCACATGTGATCTCTCGCTTCTTATTTAGAGCCTATAGATCTCAATATGTGGAGGTTTCCCAACCAAAGGTCATAAGATCTGTGGAGGAAATGAATCAGAGGACTATGAGTTAGCCCACATCTCTTTGGGTCAAGCTACACACAAAGGTGATGCTCATTTGTTCAAGGAATTTTTTTCCCACATTCTCGCTCATAATAAAGAATATTAAAAGACAATTGAGAAATTAAAGGAGCATGTGAGAAGTCTTTTTGCCTACGCCCAATCTTTCTTGGATCTTAATAAAAGCCTCCTTCTCCTATAGAATACATTTCTCTAATGATTATTTTCAACCCCACGGTGATCAAGAAGGCGTAAGATCATACAATGCAAGGGATATCTAACCAAAAATGAGTTGATAAAGGAATGACATTTCTTATAGAGGTACTCTCTATTCAAGTATGTTCTTTCCATTATTTTGGAAGTAAAGAAAACAAGGGAGGAGATTGAAAAAGAGAAGATCCATTAGGATGATGTGTTCCCACTTTCATTAGATATGATTTTCCTCTAATCCCACACTTTCGTGAGTAAGAATGTGATTACACCCATTGTTGAAAACTTGTCCTTAGTTTTGATCCATACAATAAATACTTGATATGACATGATAAAATATGCCATCTTTAAACTTGAATCTAGTGAGTAAAATGCCTTCAATATTTTGGATGATGTCAACAATTGTGTTTAGAATCTTAGATCCATTTCACTCCTTGATAATTCATCATCGAAAGGACTCGTTGATTCTATCCAAGAGTTGGTCAATAATGAGGCAAGTGACCCTTTCTCCTTTAACAAGGATACTTTGGAATCACTTTTCAACATCAAATGCTATATTTATAACATTGAAAGAGATCAAAATGTATGGTTTAATTAGTGTAAGTCTATCAATGATGTTCCCAAGACATGGATCAAAGTTTTGAGTTGCATTCATATTGTAGAAGTAGAAAAGGTAGCACCCGTAGCAGCCTAGGTTGACAGAGAATTCAAAGGACAAAAACTTATTCCAAGAATTATTCCTCAAGGATCATAAATGGATAGTTATTTATCAACTAAAGCTTCATCCTTGTCATATTTTTCAACTCTATATCTCTCCTTCTTCTCTTTCCATATTCTAGTTTTCCATTAAGAATGTAAATTTTTGTTATTTCATCCTATTCACTTAAGTGACCTCAAATATTAACATTGTAAGAGTCCTTTTTCACTAATAAGGAAAATAATCACTTTTGTATCCTAGGAATATGGAAGGTCACAAGTGATGAGGATAGGTGAAAATTCATGTGGGGGGTAGATGAAGAGACATTTTTGTATGCTATAAATTGGAATGGCTTCTCCATTCCAAGGGGTTAGAAATTGTTGATTGATTGTATGTTGTTGAGATTTACCACTACTACATCAAGCAATAAAATTTGCATTTCCTCTATTTATTTTTCTATGTTCCTCTACTCTCTCTCCCTCTAATTTTCAACTTTGTAAACATGATGATCTTGTAAAACCAAGAAAGGTGTCGGTGCCTTTGATAAATGAATCAATAGAATTTTGTGTCTATGATTTGTTAGTCTTATCATTGTTAGCATTGTTGTGTTCTTCTAATTGAATGTGGACCTAATTTGGTTGATGTATGTGAATTATGTAAGCCTACTCACAACATTAACCCTTTCTCTTTATTTCTCCCACTCCCCTTTACCTTCCCTCACAACAAATTCCTCCCTTATACTTTGTACAAGAAATTTTCCACAAGTTTAGTGGAGTATTCCTATGTGATCCCGACTTAAAATCCAACGCATAGTTTTAGGTAGTTTACATTCAATAATGGGATCCTCCCTATACACAAGAAGGAGGGGCCTAACCCCGTGACCATTGGTGAATTCAATAATCTGCATTGCAACAAATTATTTCACCAACACACGTACACACGAGACACACAGAGAGATATATTTATAAACACAAACACATTTTAATTGACATATATGTGTGTTTTGTATATATACATGTTACTATTTTATATTTTCTCAAAATTAAAGGTAAATGTGAATTTCAGTTGATTGTGGGGATAATAATTAAATTCTTTTAATAGTTTACGAATTGTGATGCATTAATCTAGCATTATATTTTAAAATTTAAACGGTAGAGATTATATACATGTTTTGAGTTTAATATTATACCTTTCATTCATTGGCATCATCAATCAACCTTATTAAATTGAATGGATATTTAAATTCTCTTTAAAAAATGTAATAGATGTAGGAATTCTCAATTGATTTTATGAGTATTGTGTCCTTGTTGTGGCCTAAGGGAACATGATATGTTGAGTCATAGATTTAAAACAAATACAGCTTCCTTAAGTGTGGTGGCCTACTATTGTTTAACTTAATAAAAATATGAGTCAATGATATGTTGTTTTCTATTGGTTTTCCATGGACACTCGATATGAATTATTGAGGTGGAAGTAATGTACCTTTAACCTAGATAATATAATGAGAACCCTATCAAACTACTATCACTATGCCAACAAGGATGATTCCATAATGATCATGTCAATGGGGTGACATATTGATATCACAATAGAAATGAAACTCCTAATGTGATGGGTGATTGGTTGCATGATGAGTATATTTTAATGATTATGTTTCAATTATATATATATATATATATATATATATATAACTCTTAAATCATGTAAATTAATGACTCAAAACAATCTTATGGGAATGTATAATGTATTATTACACCATATTTCATGCTTGGGTTTTTAGGTTGATAAATAAAAAAGTAAACATAAAATCTCACCCTTAATAGAGATTATCTATATTCTATTTGATCCATTATTTATGTCGGATCATGTTGATTCCAAATTTATAAGGATACATGCCAAATATTTAATAGAGGAAAGTGAAAAATGTTAGGAAATATACAAGATAAAAAATAAGTTTAAACTTTGTTTCCCTCATCTTATAATAATTTCATAATTGGATTTTTTTGTAAATGAGATGTGACAATTGATTGATAAAAATGAAACCCTAGATAGTTAGGAATGTATAACGATCCAAGATAGATTCTTGTTGGTGAGTGTTCCTTTGTTTTTTTAGTTTCTCCCTTTTCCATTTATCTTATATCTGATTTTTAATGCTTTCAAATTTAATTTAAATTGGATTAAATCTAAAATTTAGAGTAACTCGATGTAATGAATGATATATAAATGATAAATGTATAGTAATGGACAAGAAATAAGCAAACAATAATATTAAACCATATGTAAAAGAGAGAGAGAGAGGGTGACTTACTTGATTTCACACAATCTAGAGATGATCTGGGTAGAGGAACTGTTGAAATAGATTGTAAGAAACATCATCAAGTATCGTAAATGTTTTAGAACTTAGAAATGTATAGACAAGAAGATTCCACGGAGAACAAGAGTTCTTGGGTGCTAGTGAATGATCTTGGTGCTATCATCTATTTAAGTTTTCAGTTCTACCCCTTTTGTGCAGGCAAGAGGAGCTTCAATTTTAACTTCTTTTTTTCTCTCTGGTTTTGATATAATGTCACAGTTATACCCGTAACATGTAAAGAAAGATACCTAGCTTCACATACCCACAAACCACATCAAATATAAAAATAAAGATGCAGAATGTGGAGTCAGATCGACCTCGGTAGTCACCCAAAGAGTGAGATTAGTACCAAATTATGCACTTGTTATCCCATAAAATTGGCAAGGGCAATTTTACGGATAAGCCTACATAAATTTTGTTCCGATCCTCGTCAGGACTCCTTGCGTTCGAACGTTGCAAAATCCCTTCCCGGAAATCTAGTTTTCCGAACTTAGCCATTTTTGGTCTTTTTTGGTCGGGCGCACCTAATGTCTATGCAACATGCAGTGTTCCTGCGCCCCCTTTAATTCCTTTGGCGCACGGTTTGAAGTGTTGACACACATTTTGGTGCACCTCACCATGTTGCGCCTTTCTTGCATGCGCCTTTGTGTCAACAATGTTTTTGTTGCGCCGCATTTTGGTGTGCCAAAGGGCGCACATATTTCCGTGTTGACAACACTTTTGGTGCGCCAAAGGCACACATAACTTCATGTTGACAGGTGTTTTGGTGCGCCAAAGGGTGCATGCTTTCCATTGTCGACAGGCGTTTTAGTGCGCCACTTCAAAAAGTGGTTGGCGCATTTATTACAACCTTGCCTATATATAGGCGCATCCGCCCTGTCACTTTCACCAGTCAGAAAACACGTGATTGATCTTTTTCCTCTGCACCTATCAGCACGGCTGTCTTCGTGTCGCTTTCGTGGACCCAGTTTCACCTCTCACATTTTATAATCCTGGTATGTGGTCCTTATTGCTCTCATATTTTATGTTTTGTTTCTTGCTGTTTGTTTGTGGGGTTGGATTGTATGATTTGTGAAGCCATGAAACCCTCCTTTGTTGTTTTGCTGTCCTCCCCCATGCACTTCTCCCCCTTTCCAGATCTACTGGTAAAGAGGACTCTGCCTCTAAAAAAATCACTTGGGTCTCTTTATTACATCCTGTTCATCACCCAAGAAACCCTGCAGAAGAGGCTTGAACTCATATAACCCCTCCAGAGGAAGAACATAGACTTAAAAGTTGGTAAAATACTTTTTTCTTCTTTGGCGCATTCGCCACCCTTGCAACATAAAGTACAGTCGTGCCAATGGCGCATCCACCATGCTTGCTGCATAAAAATAGTTGCGCCCTCAAGGCACACTTTCCTCGCTTGCAACACCCTGCTTTCCCTACGCACTCTTGGTGCACCAAACTCGTGTGCAACATTGCAAAAACTTGCACCATTGGCGCACCCTGCATCCATGCAACATCAACTTTATTTGCGCCAAGTATAAACTGTTAACAGCGCAGGCGCATCCCTTATTACAGCAACATAATGTTATGCAATCCTTCTCTCGTGCGCGCGCCGAGTTTCCTTTTGCACACATAATGCATATGTCACACAAACCATATATGCGCCCTTTGGCGCACCAAATTTACATGTAACATAAAGATTATATGTGCCACTGGCGCATCCTGTTCCCGTGTAACATGAAGAATATCAGCGCCTGTTATAAAATGCATATATATGGCGCAGGCGCACTTCCGCTTGCAACAACAAAAATGTCCTCTGCAGTTTTCATGTACCCTGCGCCCTTTGGTGCTGATTTTTCCCTTGCAGCACCTCTTTTCTATGTGCCATACTATTTAACCCTGCAACCTGCAGTGTTCATGCGCCCTGCGCCCTGAGACCTTAAAATTGCTAACTCTTCCTTCTGTCAACGCTTTAATGGAAGATCAAACAGCTAATATGACTTTCCTGCATTGGGTTTCACTTCTTCTTCTTGCAGATCAGCAACTGAGTTCAGAACTACATATGTCAACATCAAGTAAGAGACCAACCAAGTCCAAGGGCAAAGCCAAACTTACAGAAGAAGAGATGAAGTACAAATATCAGAGGGTCAGGATGCCCGAATCCCAGGCAGAGTGTGACCTAGATATAAGAGACTCAGAGCTCGGGCACATTGATATGGAGGATTTCTGGGCCAGAACCCGGAGGGTCACAGGAAGTCCCTGGATGGACAAACTGGTAGGCAGTGGCCTGCATTTTGCTAGAGGAATCCCAGTCAGTGCAGTAAATAATGAATTCATGATGGTAGTGGCCCGCTGCTACAACAAAGACACCAGGTGTGTCCTGAATGAGAAGGGTGAGGTCGTGATCAACCTCACTGCCTGACACTTTGAAATTATGCTTGGCATTCCTCACCACCATCACTTTGTGGCCGTAAGCCAAGAAGACTACACCAAGGCTTGGGAGGATAATGAAGATCAATGTATGCAGTTGATGAATGAGGTATACCTAAAAAACAAGAAGGTGGTGACCAGATGGCCACAAGTCATTCATCGCAGATGATTTCTCAGAGGAACTCAGTGATACAATCACGTTCCTGAGTAGAGTATTTGGGCTTCCTGATGCCCACTACTTTCACAAATGGATGCTTAGATACTTGGAGACAATGAACAAAAATGTGCCAGATCAACGCTTCGAGTGGGCGGAGATCATAAGCAGCACTATATCTGAGCAGCTCCAACAACTCACCACAACGGGAGGTTCTACATGAACTCCTACGTAGTTTATGTTGTGGCCTCAGAAAGAGATTATCCAGCCTTAATGCGGTGCGGGGTTTGGCCCCAAGTCAAAATATATGAATACTATCCAGAACTAAAGCTGGAAAATAGTATCCCCCAGTTTACAAAGATTAACGATGCCTTCTTCTACGGCATCGTCTGCCTTTTGAGGCCAAACATGACTCACGGTCGTATGACCAAGAGCATTGTTGCAGCTACAGAGAAATGGGGAGCCTTGTTCACACAATTCCCCACCTTTACCTATCTAAGGGCAGCCAACTTCTTGGGGGAACCAACCAAATTGCCAAGATACGCCGGCCCCAAGTTGATCCTGTTGGAGTTATCAAGACAACTTATAACCTACCATGAGAAGTGCCTAAAGAGAAAGAAGGGTGGAACTCCTTTCCCCCTCACAGTGGGCAGGTATACTTGTCTCTCTCACCACAAAGCACGGGATATGTTTACAGAACTGGAGCTACTAAATTTAAAGCACAACTTCCCGGCAAGGCCCACTTTCGACCCAAGGAATTGCTGCCCAGAGCCAAACTTGATCCGATCCATGTTCCACAGATCGAGGATATTTATATCGACCTATATCATAAGGTCGAGCTCAGGAGGAAAGACCATTCCCGCTTAGCCTTGGCTGAAATCATCCAGTACGGCGTGGCCATTGTCCCAAAAGGTTATCAAACTGCTGATCAAGAAGTTGATCAAGTATATCTTGACACGGGTGGGGACGACTGGCCTTTCGCTGTAATTGACAGAACCAAAGCACCTCAGACAATAGAGGAAAGGGTCAAAGAAACTCTGCGAAGAACAGAGCACTGGTGCAGGATGAATGGTCTCATCTACCTCGAGTTGATTTCACCACTTCTCCGTTGGGCAACGCACCTTCCAGGCCAAAACAGCTGCCAAAGAGCAAAGGGAAAGACAAAGAGGGTGAGTCAAGCTCCACCCAAGAGGAAGCTCCTGAAAGTCCTCCTTCCGCTTCACAAGAACGGGTTGTAATCCCGGAAAGCCTGGAGAAAGAAGCAGCGGAAGATGTTCCGATAGGCACATCCACTCAGGATGTTGCCACTACTGTAACCATTGAGGTCCCTTCTATCCCTTCTCCCTCTCCTCCTTCCCCTCCTCGGGTGACCCAAGTGACCATTCCTTTGGTCGTGTCCTCTCCCCCATCTTCTGCTATTCCCCCTTCCTCATCGTCCATCTTCTCTTCTCTCACGGAGCTGTCCCCCACCATTTCTTCCCTCATCTCTCAGCTCCCTTCCTTTCCCATGTCTACCTCCCCTGTAGTATCCCTTCCTCCCGTGAGCACTTTCTTGGCTTCCCTCTCAATGCCACCTCCAAGTGTCTCCACGCATTTTCCTTCTACTACTGCAGCTGCTCCCTTTTCTATTTCTGGTCCTTCCCCATAAGTCCAGCATGGATCTCCCAACACCTGAGTCAATAAAAGAGGAAAGTTCCCATCGCACCGATGGACTTCTTCGCCATCCCATCAAAAGGGGTCAAGAAGCAAAAATCCTATAACCCGCTTCTCTCAGAGTGCGTCAGGGGAGAGAGTAATGGAAATAGCATACCCCAATCCTTTAAAGGATAAAAAGGATCTATCTTCGACAGATTACACAGTGACCCAAGTCACGATGGGGACATCTTCAAAAATCCTTCAGGGAGAGGCCCTATCTGCAGTTGACGCCCTTTGCAAGAAGCTCCAGGAAGCAAAGGAAGAGAAAAGGCTGTTAAAGGAGCAAAATAAACATCTTCTCCACGCCTTGCAGAAAATGGGTAGTGCACCTCCTACAACTGCCACCGAAACTCCTGAGCCTCTGAGCTAGGATAAGATTAATGAGTATACCAAAATCAGCGAGCAGGGCATGGCAGTTTCCGCCTAGAGGAGCCAAATCCTCAAAGAAAGTGAGGGAGTGATCGCTAAGTTCACCGGATTATATCAGCATATCAATCAGGTGAACAGAGAGCTCTAGGTGATAGTAGGACCCATCTCCGAAGAGCTAGACCACGCCAAGATGCAGCATGAGACCTTTCAGAAAATGCTCGACTGTTCAGTCGAAGATCTGGTCAAGTTCGGCGTCTTTGGACACCCCAGAGCCCTCAACAAAATCCTTTCTACTCTGGATTATCGGGTTGATCAGCTGGAGTTTGTCCTGGAGAAGATTGATAAGATAAAGGAGGAAGCCCTGGATGCAATGCATCAAATGGAGCAGATTGTCCTGAGAATGTCTCCGGGTTTGCTCACTCCTTTCACCTTAAGAAAGGTAGAGGAAACTATTCGGATCTTCAAGGAGATCATTTCACAAGGGCTGGGACCAGAGGTCACTTTCGACGCCGAATCCATCAACAACCTGCTGGCTTGTCGTGACTTCATTGGGTACCTGATAGAGGTAGAAAATGATTATTCCAAACTCCCAGAAAATCTCACAGATGAGCGGGAGACTTGCGAAGCTATCAGTGATCGACACAAGGATCCTTCCCAGGATCAACTTCAACCCATGATCAGCAAGTTCATGGAGTACCATGCCCAGTTCCACATCTCGTCACCTGAGCAGCAGCAAAAGCAGGATACTCCCTTTCAGCTGTGGGACAACGATGAATAGTTTTCTTCTTCTCGACTTTCTCCTTGTAATTATCTAAAGTGTGTTGACACAAATGATGACATCATCCATGTTGCACCATGGGATGATGTCATCCACAAAGTTGTCAAAAAGTCAACAAATGACTTTAGAATCTCTTGTAAGATATTTTTGTAATTAAGTTGTTGGTTTGCTTTTGTCTTCTTTTCTTCTCTCCTTCTATATATGCTTGAATACTTGTTGTATTCAAGGGGGTGGATATCTTTTAGATGAAAAATAGAAGTGAGAAGAAAAGGCTTTGTACTTTTTGTAATAGAAGAAAATATTAATACAAATATTGAGACTTTGTGCTGAATATGTGTGTTATGGGCATCTAATCTTTCTTATGTCAGATCTATGCATTTATTCTGTTGGATCTATCTCTACTTTTTTGTCATTTATTCATCAGTATTGCTTTGTTTGTCTATGCAAGTAGGTTCGGCTCTGTTTACTACCAGCCCAAAACATAGACCCTCTGACCTTTCTACTTTGGAATTCATTTCTTTTCTCCCTTCAGATCCATCTTCCTTCCCTTCTTCTTCGTCGGAACTACTCTACTGGGATGAGATCCCAACCCTGAAGGCAGAATATTGTGAGATTTGCACAAGATTCCTGCTGGTAGAATAGTAATAAACTAGTTTCACTTTGCTGACTCAAAGAGGGGCTATGCCCTGCACACTTGTTGGCTTGTCTATCCATAGATCTGCCCAAGCGATAGTTTTTCGCAGACCAACATCACTACATTTCGAGACTCCACGTAGTTATGTGTGAATGTGTCTGTAATGATTCCCTAGGATGCCTTTGTGCAAGTTGTAAAGTGATAGCGAGCTAGATCTAGAATGTAACAATGTATAGAATGTGTGAGATAGAATAAAATGAACTTCCCCTCCTATGTTGTGTATGCAGAGTGATACAAACATCATCCCTTGTGTGAGTTTTCTAGATGAATGCCTTTGAAGTGCTCTTGTTCCTTTGAATGCAAGCTTGGGTGATGATAGGTAATACTTAGTTCTGACCCCTCATTTGGGAGCAATTTATAAGTATATATGATTCCCTTTGTTGAATTTTGTAATTAACAATTGGAAATCCTACCCAAAATATTAAATGATGCCCAAAGGGTGAGAAAAGGATAGAGAGGGTCTGCGGTGCCCGGGAGGAAAGAGCGCCCAGAACTTGTGTCATGATTGGGCGCTAGCATCCGAGGCCATAAAAGATAAATAAGTTAAGTTCCAGTAGGGATATAAGATGTGTAAGACCAAAAATAAGACAAGAGATAAAGTAAAGAATCCAAAAGAAGTTTTCAACCACTAGTTTTCTTTCTTAGAAATCATGTATATATTAGTATGCTTTAGTCCCTATAAATGTACTTGAAGTGCATAGATTTTTGTCTACATTTCCCCCCACTTTATGTTGTTGAGTGGATACTTGATAGCATAAAGTAGATAGAATATGTGTACCTTGTAATCCAAAGAGAGAGAGTGTGGTCGATAGCGTGCTGAGTGGAAAAATGAAGTGTGGAATGATCGTAATGTGAAGCATGGAGAATAGGAAAGGAAAGTAGATCGTAGGGATGAAGTGTATGCATAGTAATGTGTTGTTGGAGCTTTTTATTGTTGATGTGAGATGCTTCTTGTTGTGCATTAAGGATGGATCTGTAAAAAAGAGTAAGAAAGTAGTCAAAGTTCTATATATGGAAGATCATAGTAACATGTGTATACATATGTAAAAAGTGTGTAAAGGAAAGTGTGCACCTTTGATATATATGAGAGAGTAAAGGATATAAATTTATCGTATTTTCTTGGAGTTGTTGCATTTTCATGTTGATGGTGAGGTTTTGGGTGATCACATGCCAAGAGTGAATTTTTAGGCTATCTCACACCAAGAGTGAGTTTTTTGGGATATTTCATGCCAAGAGCGAGTTTTTTGGGCAATCTCACACCACGAGAAGAGTGTTGGGGAAAGAGGTCCAGTTTTTATCTCTATCCATGATGCTTCCCAAGAAACACCACTGCAAATGGTACGTCCCCTAATTTATTCATATTGTTCTTGTCGTCACCTTTTGTATCTAAAATGTAGGCCGGTAGACTAAATTCTATAAGCTGGAGGAAAGTTCTTGATACTAGATAATTGTGTTGTAAATTATTGGAGATTATGTTAAACTGATAATTGACTATTTTTCCCCCATGACACAAGTTCCCTGAGGGACACAAGATCCCACCGCTACTCTGTCTTCAGGACTCGGGCACTAGTGTCTCGCTCTATGTTTTAGACCTAGGTCTTATTTTGGGCCAATCTATAAATGTGTTCTTGTACCAATTTTGTATTGTGTTATTTTGATATGTAACTATGAGATTCTGGAGGGTGATTTTTTCACCCAATAGATGGCCCCTCATTTTGGTGCATGCGAAGACCGTAGGATAATGTGGTCCAGAGGAGAAGACCCAATATTGATATGAAGTGGATACCTATAGGGGGTAGGGGATGTGCATGGTAGAAACCAAGGCATATGCAAACAAGATGGACTAGTAAACAAGTGTTAATTGTAACTATAACTAGCATGTAATGAGAGACAATGTAACAAGTAAGTAGGAAGACAAAATGGACCGCGAAAAGTAGGTTTCATACACGGGACATCACTCACAATGTCACAAGACAATCAGGGCCAAAGCAACCAAAAGCATACAATGGTCAAACAAATACATAGGTCATAGCCCTTAAACAATAGTAAACAATAACAAACATAGAGTGACAAATAACCATGGTTTTATTGATCTTGTAAGGAAAATGTTACACATGAAGCTCCTGTTATCATGTTATAAAGATAAGTAGTACGTCAAAGCATGTATAAATCAAAGAAAAGTAAAGTGGTAGTAAAATATCGTAACTATAGGACCTATGACTTGCGTAGAGTGCGAGAATAGTAAGTGTAGATTCCCCACGGAGCCTTGGTGAGACTAGTAAAGAGAAGTTTCGAACATCATGCATCGTGTGAAAATATGTAAAATTCCTACATTAATTTCAAGATACCAAGTGAACGCGCATGTGTGTGTAGAAAAATATATTTATATACTAAGAATCCGACTAACATGGAAAAAAAGTGTAACATGTAAGTAGAATAAGCTAACAAGATTACATGCAACCAAGATATGGAAATTTTGTGTGAGTGTGATAGTGTGTTATGATGTGAAAGATGCGAAGAGATATATAGCCACGTTTCCCCCTAGAAGATGTATATTATATGAGGTTCATTTAGAAATTCTCCCTCAAAAGTCAAGAATGAACCATTGAACAAGAGTGTGTCATCGAGAAATGAGTGTTATTTGTGTGATTAAGAATAGATGCTAGAAAATATGTATCATAAAGAACTGATTTTGAAAAGCATGTGATGTGAGGTTCATTTAAGAATCATACCCTCAACAACTAAGTGTGAACCGTAGCCCTAGATTGCATCATCGGGTAATGATTAGAAAGTATGTGAACAAATGGTGTGGTGATTCTCAAAAATATAGTCATGAAGTGTGGAGCGAGAGAGAGTAGTAGATGTTAAGAAAGATATATCATGAAGTATTAAGATCAAAGTATAGAAAGAGTAGATGATTTATGGTTCATTGATGAAGTGTGCCCTCAACAGTCAAGTGTGAACCGTATCACTAGAGTGTGTCATCGGGTAATGAATTTATTGCATGTGAGTAGATGCTAATAAAGATGTATCATAAAGCACGGAGTGTGAGGTGTAGTAGATAAGCTATGAATAGATGATAAAGAAATAAAATAGTGATGGGGGAATGTGTGATGTCACCAAGTGTGTATATCATGAGTTGTTGGTAAATAGATGTGATCATTGTGAGCAAGAATAGATAGAGTATGTATAGTGCACGAAAGGATGCATATTGTATATAGAAAGTAGTATGTGTATCATGGGTATAAGTATCCATGAGGAAGCATGATTATTAAAAGGTGTATGGAGTAGCATAAGAGCATAGATAGATATAGCAAGGTGTACTCACAATGTAGATAAGAGAAAGCGTTGATAAAAATATTGACGTGAATTACAAAGAAAGAGGTGTGTATATGAATAGTACGGATAGACAAGTGCATATTATAATGCAAGACCATCATGTGGGGAGTTTTATGTCCCCAAGCATGCGAGTGATGGAGATCTATCTAATGATGGGAGAGAGGCCATGCCATGGTGGTGGATGTGGCAATGTGTCAAGAGTATTGGTATTGGTGTTGGGAGGATCAGAAGTTCCCAAGTAATTTGTAGCATTGAAAACATATGGAAATCAATTTTTTTGATGGTGAGTATGTGAAATACTGTAAACCTTAGGAGAAGATGTGGCAGGAATAAGAGAAGCAAGATGAGGGAGATATCCAATGTTGATTCTAGTAGATTTTGTGGGAATGGAAACAGGATCTTTGACTCCCTTTACATCTTTGTCTAATCTGGTGCCATTGAAACCGTAATAAAGCATATATTGATACCTGGACCATACTTTGTGAAATTAGGAGGAGAGGTGGCCGAAGTAAGGGCTTCAGGTGAATGATCAATAGTGTTGTAAAAGGAAAATGGGGAGGGATCTACCAAGGCATCATAGACCACATCCTCGAATACAAATTGAATATGTGTGTGAAGGGTTGAAGAGACCGTATACATGACATGGATCCAAGGTCGTCCAAGGAGAATATTATAATTAAGATTATTAGGCATTACATGGAATAGGACGGGAAAAGTACATGGCCCAACAAGTAATGAGAAGTGTGATTGTACCTAAGACCTTTTTAGGAATATTGTCAAAGCCATAAATACAAATAGATGAGGGTGTTAAGGATGTTTCGAAAGGCCAAGTTGTTAAAGGAATGGTAGATTACAAATGTTAAGGTTGGAGCCATTATCAAATAAATCTCATTTAACCCCTATGTTATTAATTTAAACTTGGATATAAAGGGTGAATCATTATCTAAAACATCTTGAGAATAAATTTCAGCAGATGTAAAAGTAATATGTTCTTCATGAAAATATAATGTTGTAATGAATCTATGATACACATATTCGGGAGAAGTATTAGGATAAATGTAAGTGTTAGAAAAAAATTATACTTTGCACGCACATTCATGATTTTCCATTAAGAAGGAGGGGAGAGAGGAACTCGTGTTGATGAAAATGGAAGGATCCAAGGATATCTAGGGTGACTAGAAAAATGGAGGTAATATCAAAATGAAGAGTTGGTGTTCAAATGAGGGTACGAGTTCATCAACTGATTTAATTTAAATTTCATTAAATATTTATTTCAAAGTAACTACCGTAATGAATTATATACAAATGATAAATTTATAGTAATGGAAAATCAATAAGAAAATAATAATATGAAACCCTAAGCAAGAGAGAGAGGGTGAGTTAGCTGATTTCGCACAATTTGAGGGTACTGCATGAAGTTGGGGGGCCAAAAAGTGGAAAAAAACTTGAAAACGCATAAAACACGTATGTGTTTTGCTAAAATGCGGTCATATTTTAATTTGTTTGGCTCAGTAATCACCGAACCTATAACGCGTACACATTTCAAAGAAGTCAAAACACATACGTGTTTTGAATAGTATGGACCATGTATATGTGTTTTGGTGTTTTATAGTTACAAAATAAATGTTCAAGTATAAGATTTCTTATATTAGAAATCTTATACTTCAAATTTATTTTAGTAAATATAAGAAATTAGGTCATTTTGCACCTTATGGAAGTGGTCTCATAGCTCCAACAAGATCACTTAGGGCCTAGGGTTCAAGGCTTAGGGTTTAGGGTTTAGGGCTCAAGGTTTAGGGTTTAGGGGTCAAGGTTTAGGTTTTAGGGTTTATGATTTAGGGCTTAGAGTTTAGGGTTTAGGGCTTAGGGTTTATGGTATAGGGTTTAGGGTTTAGGGCTCAAGGTTTAAGGTTTAGGGTTGAGGATTTAGGGTTTACGATTTAGGGTTTAGGAGTTAGGGTTTAAGGTTTAGGGTTTATAGTTTATGGTTTAGGAGTTAGGGTTTAAGGTTCAAAGGTCGTGGTTCGGTTTTTAGGGAAAATGGTTTAGGGATCAGGGTTGAGGGTTTAGGGTTTAGGGTTGAGAGTTGAGGGTTCAGGGTTTAGTTATTAGGGTTTAGGGTTGAGGGTTTATGTTTAAGGGTTCAAGGTTTAGGGTTTTGGCTTAGGGCTTATGGCTTAGGTCCTAGGGTTCAGGGCTTAGGGTTTACGGTTTAGGGCTCAATATTTAGGATTTAGGGTTTAGGGTTTAATATTTAGGGCTTAAAGTTTAGGGTTTAGGGCTTATGGTTTATGGTATAGGGTTTAGGGTTTAGGGCTTAGGGTTTAAGGTTTAGGGTTGAGGATTTAGGGTTTATGGTTTAGGGTTTAGGAGTTAGGGTTTAAGGTTTAAAGGTCAGGGTTCAGGGTTTAGGGAAAAGGGTTCAAGGTTTAGGGTTTAAGGCTCGAGGTTTAGGGTTTAGGGGTTAGGGGTTAGGGTTTAGGGTTCAGGATTTAAGGCTCATGGATTAGGCTCACCCATTCAGTCACAGTAATGTTCTATGTCTTACCCATTCTTATAAGTATTGACAAAGAGTATTCAACTAAAAAAGGTTAATCTACTTCGTAGGCAGAACATTCAAGGGAGTCATCATAATTTGATGCATTTCATCTACTGATATTTTAAAGGAGGGAAATTCCCATTGCATGCGAACTATTTCACTCACTGTAATGTTTTGTGTCTTACCCATTCTTATTAGTATTGACAGAGAGTATTCAATTGAAAAAGGGTTCATCGAATTTGTAGGAACAAAACTCAAAGAGATTCATCAAAATTTGATGTCTTTCATCTATTGATATTTTGAAGGAGGGAAATGCCCACCGAGCTCATAAACAAGGTAGTTGTAAAAGCAGGCTTAATAATGGTTCTATGCACAAGACTAGGAAATATGGTCCTAAGATATTCAAAAATGAACTCACTCACAAGACCTACTAGAAATATATGAAGTTTAGGGGTTAGATCTTAGGGTTCTGGATTTAGTGTTTAGGGTTTACGACTTAGGGCTCAGGGCTCAAGTTCAAGGTTTAGGGTTTAGGGTTTAGGGTTCAGGTTTTAGTGTTCAGAGTTTAAGGTTTATTATTTTTGTTTTAGGGTTTAGGTCTTAGGGTTAAGGGTTGAGGGTTAAGGGTTTAGGTCGCAGAGTTCAGGGTCTGGGTTTAGTGTTTAGGGCTTAGGGTTTAGGGTTTATGTTTTAGGGCTTAGGTTTTAGGGTTTAGGATTTAGTGTTTGGGGTTTAGAGTTTAGGGACCTTTAGGATTTAACATTTAGGCCTTAAGGTTTAGGGTTTACGGTTTAGGGCTCAGGGCTCAGGGTTTAGGGTTTAGAGGTTAGGGTGCATGGTTTAGGGTTTACGACTCGGGTTCTTGGTTCATTGTTATGGGTTTAAGGTTGAGGGCTTAGTTACGGGTTTAAGGTTTAAGGGTTAGAGCTCATGGATCTAGATTTAGGGTTTAGATCTTAGGGTTTAAGATTTAGGGTTTAGGGCTCTTAGGATTAGGGTATATGGTTCAAGGCTTAAGGTTTAGGGTTTATGGTTTAGGGATTAGGGTTTAGGTTTCATGGTTCATGGTTTATGGCTTAAGGTTTAAGGTTCAGAGTTATTGGTTTAAGGTTTGGGGGTTAGAGCTCGGGGCTCTGGATTTAGTATTTAGGATTTAGGGATTAGGGCTCAGGGTTTAGGGTCTAGGGTCAAGGGTTTAAGGTTTAGGGTTATGGGTTTAGGGTTTAGGTTTTGGGGTTTAGTATTTAGTTTTTATGGTTTATAGTTTAGGGTTTAGGTCTCATGGTTGAGGGTTAAGGGTTTAGGTCACAGAGTTCGGGTTTCATCGACTTTGTGGCGGACATTCAAAGAGAGTCATCACAATTTGATGTCTTTCATCTGTTGATATTTTGAAGGAGGGAAATTTCATATTCCTAACTATCCAATCCTTCCAAAGACCCCAGTAGTCCTCAATCCTTGGATGTACAGGGAGACACTGTTACTTGGATTCCATTTATAATGATAGAGATATTTGTAAATTTGTGTTATGACCTCTAAATCTATATGAATTTCAAGTTGCTTAGAAATCACATCACACCCTTCACTAGGATTGATGACTACCCCTATCTTTTTATTCAGGGGATTTTGAAAACATCCATGGGTTTATCATATAAGGAATTATCAATGAATGGAAGGTCACTAAGTCGTAGGCCAAGTAACTCCCATTTAGAACTAAACAAGAAAGATTTACTAGGTGATTGATAACCCCTTAGTGTTCTTGTACATTCCCCTATTTCTATGATTATTTTGAACACTTCACGAAGTTATGTCAAATTTACTATCCATTCCAGTAGAACACTTGAAATTTATCTTTCTCCGGAGGAGAGGATACTGCAGAAATTCAATTATGATCCTATAGCTCTGCAATGATATATTCTCTATGTTTCTTTTGTTTCCTTCAAGATTATTTTTTTATTGTGATGGTTATTTTTTCCACTTCCATGGGTCATCCCGGCTCACATAATACCATACATGGAAATACGAGAATGTGAAATTTGTTTCGCATTGTGAATAAATTTACATTCAAGAGCGCAAGTATATGTGGGGAGAAACAAGTTTGGAAGAGATGTGTAATATATGCATTACAAGAGCACAAGGTAGATGTCATATCCATTTAGTTACTTGTACCACCTCATAAACAAGGTAGTTCTATAAGTATAATCAATCATGGTTCTGGCACGAGAGTAGGAAATATTGATGAAATATGGTTTGTGGTTTAGGGCTTAGGGTTTAGGGCTCATGGCTTAGGGTTCAAGGCTCATGGTTTAGGATTTAGGTTTTAGGTTTACGGTTTAGGGTTTAGTGTTTATGGTTAGGGTTTACGGATCAAGGTTAAGGATTTAGGGTTTAAGGTTTAGGGTTTAGGGTTTAGAGTTTAGGGTTAAGGATTTAGAGTTTAGGGATAAGGATTTATGGTTTACGATTAAGGTTTTAGGGTTTATGGTTTAGGGTTCGGGTTTAGGATTTAATGTTTAGGGCTTAATGTTTAGGGTTTAGGGTTTAGGTTTTAGGGATTAGGGATTAGGGTATATGGTCTAGGGTTTAGGTTTAGATTTAAGGGCTCGGGGATAAGGGTGTAGGGTTCAAGACTTAGGGTTTAGGGTTTAGGATTTGGTGTTTAAGGTTTAGGTTATAGGGGGTCGGGGTTTAGGGTTTAGGATTTAGTTTTTACTGTTCGTGGTTTAAGGTTTAGCATTTAGGGCTCATGGTTCATGGTTTAGGGCTTATAGCTTAGGTTTTAGGCCTTATGGATTAGGGTTTAGGGCTTAAGGCTCAGGGTTTAGGGCTCATGGGTAAGGGCTAAATGTTTAAGGTTTAGGGTTTAGGTTTTAGGGTCTAGGATCATGGTTAAAGGTTTAGGGCTCAAGGTTTATAGTTTAGTGTTTAGGTTTATGGCCTATGGTTTAGGGTTTCAATTGTAGAAGTTAAATGCTAAAAGCTTTAGGCTAAATGCTGAAATCCTGAAAAATTACCTATGTACTGACTAGATTATACTTTAAAAACTATCTCCTAAACCATGACTCATGGAGCTGTGAGACTAATTCCATAAGGTGCAGAGTGACCCTAATTTCTTATATTTACATAAATAAATTTAAAGTATAAGAAATAATAAAATATAAATAAATAGAAGCATGTCAAAAGCATACATAATGTTTATACTACACAGAATGCGTACGCATTTTGTGTTTTCTCTTTTCCCAAGCCATGCCTCAAGGCTTGGGATCTAGTTTGGATCCCCAAGCCTGAGGCATGGACCTGCAAAAACACAACAAACATCGTGTTTTTGCAAGAAAATGTAAAAATGCCACTTCCTCTATGATAAATCAAAATAAAACAATCAATCCATTTTTAAAAATTATACCACGACGTAGAACAGAGTTTCTTCTTTCTAAAAATATAATTTTTCAATTTTTCTGACTAATATAAGGTTTCCATATTATTTATTTTCTAAGTATGCCTTTTTATAGCTATTTTTGGAGTGTAAATATGTCTATTTTTCATGGTGTATCTTTTTTTGGGTGATCGAAATTGTAAAAAAATTATACTAGCCCAAACTAGGCATAATTCTATACATATTCAAAAATAATCTAATTTTTGATATTTTTGAGGTAGTTAGGGGGCACAATCGAGTCTGTTATTTTTCAAAACATAAAATTTTTGTACTAGAAAAATCATAAATAAAAAAATATTCACTAAAAAAATCTACAAAAAATGGAGCCCAAACTAGATTCTCCTAGTTATCTTTCTACCAAACGGTTTTCAAAAATACTAAATGGTACTCAAAATTGGTGGGGGACACGAAATTCACTCTATTATGTTTTTTAACAAAAACAAGAGCATTTGTTGGTATTTTAGTTGTTTGACCCACTTAAACTTATTTGTTTTCAATAAAATTTAGTAGCTTAGAAACTAGACTCAAAATTCTACAATTCATATTTCTACAACATCTTCCAATTTTGAGTGTAACTATTTTGAAAAACTCATACAAGTTGAAGTTTTTTCAGAAAAATGCGTCCACTTAAGACCCCCTTTTGGCCCCCCAACTTGGTGCACATACCTGGAGATGATTTGGGAAGAGGAACTGTTGAAATAGACTATAAGCGGTGTTGTCAATGTTCAATAAAGATTATGGAACTCATAAATGAGTAGGACAGAACCACCCACATGAGGACATGAGTGCTCAAGCTCCAATGACTAATATTGGCGCTAGTGTCTAGTTAAGTGCTTAGGTTCTGTCCTTTCTTGTGCATAAGGAGATTTGTTGTTAGCTTCCTTTTATTGCTCTAGTTTTGATATATTTTTGTTGATTGTACCTATAACCTGCAAAGTGAGATACCTACTTGCACATGCCCACAAACCACATCAAATCTAAAAATAAAGATGTAGAATGTGGAGTCCAACCGAACTCTGACTGACGGTCACCCAAAGAGTGAACTTAGTACGATCGATGCATTACATTTCGACTCCATGTAGTTCTCTCGTGAATGTGTGTAATAATTATTCCGTAAGATTCCCTTGTGAAAGTTGTATAGTGATAGAGGGATATATTAAAAATGTAACAATGTATAGAATGTGTGTGATGGAATAAAATGAACTTCCCCCTCCTATGTTGTGTATGTAGAGTGATGCAACCCTTGTCCCTTGTGTGAGTGTGCTAGATGAATGCCTTTGAAGTGCTCTTATTCCTTTGAATGCAAGATTAGGTGATGATAGGTAATACTTAGTGCTTGGCCCCTCATTTGAGAGTAATAAATACACACACACACACACATATATATACATATATATATATGATTCTTGGAAGGCTGACCCAAAATATTAAAATATTCCCAAAAAGTAAAAGATACCAAAAAGGTTGAGAAAGGGATAGAGAAGGTTAGGAGCACCCAAGAGGGACAGAGCACCTGACATTCGTGTCCTAATCGGGCACTAATGTCTGAGGCCATAAAAGATAAATAAGTTATGTTCCAACATGGCTATAAGATGTGTAAGACCCAAAATAAGACAAGAGATAAATCAAAATGTCCAAAAGGATTTGTCAACCACTAGTTTTGTTGCTTAGGAATCATGTATATATTAGTATGATTTAGGACCTAGAAATGTACCAAAGTGCATACATTTTATGTCTACACTTTCACCCTTGTATTGTTCTTTCCAAAATGGTTTTCCTCTTTTTGTGGTTGGTATCATCACACTCTTTTCATGTTATAGGATGGAAACTATAATTTGGAAAAAAATTGTACATTTACCCATTCTTTTACATTGAAATTAAATTCCAAACTAACCTTACATTTGAAATTGTTTCAGAATACCTTACAACTTCTTCTACGAATCTAAAAATCCTCACTCAATAAAAAAATTAACCCAACATTGGTTGGTTTACTTGGTTTTGGAAATATATAAACCTTAATTTATCATGATACTTATGCTGAAAAGGCGATGCCACAACGGATGTGGCCCTCTTACTAATATAATAGTTGATTGGTTACATGATGAGTATGTTTTCTTGTTGGTATTTCCCTATCATCCTCTATGATTCAAAATCCAAAAAAATCCTCAAGGTACAAGCACATATTGTTAAGAACAAATTGATCTTCTATTCAACATATATTTCAAACAATACAATAGCCTAATATAGGTTGAAGTTTACCTAGAATATAAGAAACTAACTCAACTAAATATATTACCAATTTCGTATATTCGTGAGTTGTTATAATTCACTCACCAAAATGCCTATGTGATTATAAATCACTTAATATGAATACGTGAGCACTAACAATAAATTCCTAACATTCTCCCCTTAGTGTGAACATGGAAGAAAAACAATTGCACTTATTTTGCAACTTTCTGCACGTGCGTGCTCATGATCTTAAATCACTTATGGTTTTGAAAAAGATGACCAACCTTGGTATGAGCCCCTGCTCATCCTGGTATGAACCCTTGTTCATCAAATACGAACCCCTGTCCACCAAAAAGGAACCCCATTCCAGGTATGAACCATTGTTCATCCTCTTCAAGTATCATGATGTTTTTTTTTCCTTGTGCTTTCATCTTTCCACTATATTTTCAAGGAGAGTACATAGAATCTGCTCACTTTATTATAACATAAACATATTGTAAACTGAATACAAAAAATGACAAGTACACTGCAACTGAAAAAACACACCGAAACAAAATGCCACAACCTCATTTTGCGTTCCCTGCTCACTTCATGGGATGACGAGAGGACGTTGCTTGTCCTCCATCCTCCTGTGCCTCCATCCTATAGTTTACTTGCTACTAACTCGGTGAAATGTGATCATGAAGCACATTTTTTTCCACATTGTCATTACTCTTTTCTCTCCTCCACCAAAAATGTGAAATGTGAAATGTTTTATTTTTTGGATGTTGGGTAACACCAAAAATGTGTCCACGAGGCAATTTTTTTTATAAGTTTTACAAGACTTCATTTGACGATGACACTGACTTTAGACAAGAGGACTCTACATTGAAATGAACTTGACATGAACAACTGACTTTTGATGACGAGACATTTAATGACAACAAACGACATATTATACAAAAAAATAGATGAATACTTCAATTTGGTGGATGAAACTAATGATAACACAAACATATATTGAATGGGCGGAAATTTAGAAACTGAAAACTTTGACTTTTAACACCCAAACTATGACAACTTACTAGAAAAAGAGATTTAATAGATTTAACCATATACCACTTTGAACGTAAACACTAACATATTGACTTACCAATCTTTTATAAATATAAGACCCGGCTATTCTAAACTATCGACTCGAATGCACAAGAGGAAGACACATGGTGAAGACTCGTTGAAATTCTTTCCCAAGCTCTAATTGACTAAGACCAACACTTAATCGACCCAATACTATATTGCATGCAATTAGGCTTTAACCGAAATGGCAAAGACACGAACAACATTAAAAAATGATTAAACTAATCATCTAAAACAAACTAAAACGGCTCACTAAAAAGACAAACCGGATCACCTGTCGATATGGATCCAAGGTCCACCAATGTCTCCAACTGGTAGACCGGGCAAATTATATGAATAATGCAGGAACTCCATGAAAGGAACATGAATGACTCATACAAATTACTTAACGGTAAATGTCCCGAATAGAACGAACGAGTAACTAATACTCCCGTTATACAAATAAACGTAACTATCATGCCCTTTCTTCCCGAACTACTTAGTTCTTCACTTTGATAAACTAAGGTTCCCCAATAAATGAGAGTTAGAACAAAAGTCAGAGAAAAAGAGACATGAGCTGATATATCTATTTTATTCTTTCGTTATTGAGTTGGGTGGTTAGAACGATCTGATAATCACGCCACATGGAAAGGCCAATGCACAGATTTCTATTTTCTAATGTTGATGTAAATTGTGTCGTCAATGAAAAGTTGTGAATCAAAAATATGTTATGTCTCGGTAATGTTTACTCTACATGGCGATGTGAATCAATAATGACGACGTTCAACATAGAATATGAAAATATTAAAATACCAAATACCCAGCTTGAACTCGACATGGATCTAATCCTGATTCTATTCCAGCTTGGACGTGATCAACAGATTTCGTGGAGAGTTTGAATGATTTACACTATACGTGTTGGAATCGACTCATGCGAATTGAGACTCTGGCGTGTCTAAAAATGATTGATTCAAGCGTAAACCAAAATGCGACCCTACAGTCGAGTCTGGTGACTATAGAATCAAAGACACCAAATCAAGCTAATCTTCACAACCTCTGTGAAAACCTTGAGGATACCAATACAACGAAGTGTCTCAAAACTTAACTTCAGTGGTAGACGCATGTGAAGAGGAAGAATATGGTCTGCCAGATGCAAGGCAGAGTGGCGATGTTGGCACAAAGATAATCTAATGAAATTTGATCTCTCATCATATATATGATTGCACGATGCTTGTCAATTACCTGCAGCCGAGATGAGGATATCAGTGCACGACAGGAATTGTGCTCATCAAATGTAAACAAATATCTCATACACAGGACAATCTATGACTATAGTTGCCCATGCAAATCAACTCACTTCTCCATCACAGAAATAAAATCATTCATTCGCTTTGATACCAAATCAAGGTACATGTGTTAATTGTTATGATCAAATTGATCTTCTATTGAACATATATTTCACACAATACAATAGCCTAATATATAGGTTGGAGTTTCCTAGAATATAGGAAACTAACTCAACTAAATATCTTACCAATTTCCTATATTCGTGAGTTGTTATAACTCACTCACCAATATACCTACGTGATTATAAATCACTTTACAAATATGAATAAGTGAGCACTAACAATAATTCCTAACAAATCCTATAAAATTACCTCTAAATCCATGCCTTATACCCAAGTCGAATATTTGTCTTTAGTGTGTCTTGGAATTGCTTCTACGACTCTAAAAATTCGCATTCAATAAAAAAATTAATCTCACATTGGTTGGTTGGCTTGGTTCATGGTAACATATAAACCTCGATATATCATTATCTTTATGCCAATAGAGGTGACACCCCAATGGAAGTGACCCTCTTACAAACATAATGGTTGATTAATTTTGGGATGAGTATGTTTTATTGCTCGTCCTTCCTCTCTCTTCCCTTGTGGATTCAAAAATCCAAAAAATATTGTCAAATTACATCTAAATACATGCCTTACTACCTAATTTGGAAATGTCTCTTCACTATATCCTATAACTATACAACTCTAAAATTTCTCATTAATCAAAAAAATGATCACACATTAGTTGGTTGGATTTGTTCGTGATAACATATAAACCTTAATATATCATAATTCTTATTCCAACAGAGGTAACACCACAATGGAAGTGGACCTATAGCTAACATAATGATTGATTGGTTTTGAGACGAGTATGTTTATTTACTTGTTCTTCCCCTCTCCTCCCCGTGGCTTTCAAAATCTAAAATTAGACCTCTAAAATTGCCTCTATATACATTTATTACTGCAAAAGTTGGATATACCTTTAATGCATCTTGAAATTGCTTGTATGAATCAAACAATCCTCACTCAATAAAAATTTAATACCACATTGGTTGGTTGGCTTTGTTAGTGGTAACATATAAATCTTAATATATCATGATCGGTTTGCCAATACAAGTGACACGAGAATGGAATTGGACCTCTTACTAACGTAATGGTTGATAGGTTAAGGGATGTGTATGTTTGCTTTCTCGTCCTTCCCCTCTCCGCCCATGTGGCCTTAAAAGTATTAAAAATATTATTAAATTTCACTAAATACATGCCTTACTACCTATATCGAATATGCTTTTTCAATGCATTTTGGAATTTCTTCTACATCTCCTCACTCAATCAAAATTTAATCCCACATTATTTTGTTAACTTTCACTAGTTGGTTGGCTTAATTCGCATAATATATATCATGATCCCTATGCTAATAGATCGACTCCATAATGGAAATGGCCTTCTTACTAAAATAATGGTTGATTGATTGTGGGATTGGTATGTTTACTTTCTTGAAATTTCCATATCCTCCCTATGGCTTCAAAATTTTTAAAAATACTATTAAATTAACACTAAATACATGTCTTATTACCCAATTTGGATATGGATTTTCAACACATCTTGAATTTTCTTCTACGATTCTAAATATCCTCACTCCTCAACAAGTAAAATAGAATTATAAAACTAAATTAAAATACTTATCAAATATGCTTGAATAATGCATTTAATCACTAAATAAAATCAAATATTTGGTATCAAATTTATTAAATATATTACCTACAAGCCACTTTGAAAATTACTAGTAGTGCATTCCAAACAACAATTTTAAAGGCATACATGACTCTAAAACCCTCATTCATTGTCTAATATTTCATATATTAAATTATATTGATGTATGGTTCAATTTAATGAAGGAAAAACATTAATAAGGAAAATGTTTAGTGGAAATCAAAGTGAAATTTCATTCACATTTTTGGCAATGCTAATGCATAGTATCTTTCATGGAAATAAAAGTGAATATTTTTCAACAAGATCCTTCTTCTAGGAGGGGTATAGAGTATGTGGGATTTTAGACAACTTCAAGTTCAAATTGGGAGAAAATCATCTTAGAGTTCCAAATGGGTGCAAGTTTGAATTGAAGTGGGTGTAGAGTGTTTTGTAGCTCAAGTGGATGAATGTTCAAATTGGGCACAAGGTGTGATGGGTTTTGATGTTTTGTCTATTCAAATTCAGCCACGAGGTATGTGTTTCTTTATAGTTTTAGGTTTTTTTTTTTTTATAAATATAAATTTACCACAATGTTCAACCCACTTATCTAGGTCTTTCCTCACATCAAATTAATTGTATTGTCTAGTTATATTATTTGAATATGGTTTTGTACGAAGATTTTTTTATCTTTAGTGTATGTTCTAAGGAACATTTTGTTCATTTGCATTAGGGTTTATACTTGTGACTTGGAACCATGGATGGTGTTATTAGTATATCAATTGTTCAAGTACACATAATTTAAGTAAATTTAATTCTAAAATAATGAAAATTACTTTGGAATAAGTGTTGTATGAACGCAATATATATTTTTGCTTCTTGACTTTGTGGAAAGCATTTATTTAGAAACTCCATAATCTTATGAAAAAAATCATGATACTTATGAGTTTTCTATGTAGAAGCACAATGATGTTTGAACTCTATTCAAAAAGGAAATTTATTTTTTTCCATGTAGGAAATGGATTACATTTAAATATTTACTTAAGATTTGATTTATGGTTCATGTTATATTACTTATCTTTTATTTACATACTTAAAATATCTAAAATTTTATACTACAAATATTTTCACAAGAAAATTTTTAAGGATCATAATTCTTACAAATATTTTTGAAAAGATAATTTTGTAAATCTTCATTATACAATAAATGTGGCTTGGATTAGAAATTGTTATGTTGGTAGCATAGTACATCTTGTTACATTGATGTGTATTTTTGTACAATTTACTTGACTTTCTTTGTGAATGACATCCATTATTTTTATTAGTGCATATAAATTTGTTGAACTATTGTTATTTTTCTAAAATTACCATTTTATGAATGTAAAGTGGTAAATTTTGGTGATGAATTAGAGCTATAATTGACATCATCGTTGAGTTGGCTAAAATGCAGTTATTTCTATGTTCTTGTGTTCATTTTTACTTTGTTAAGATATATTCTAATCAATTTCATTCCTATTTATACCTCCAAACTTACCTCCTTAGCTACCACCATGATTTTTTTCTAGAGTCATATTGGTATTGTTCTACCCATAGTTCTTTTGTTAGCATAGGCACATTTATTTCAGCATCTTAATCCTTATCTCCAATTTTTACAACTCGAATGACTCTAGAACACCACTAAAACCCAATGATGGGAACCTTCAGTTTCTGAACACACCTAGGAGATGGGGATATCTTCATGTTAATCTTTGGCATCTTTTAAGGCCTCAATGAATTTCTCCATAATTAAAAATGAAATATACCATAAGCCCTAAAAGGTCAAAAGACCCCATCCCAAGACATTTATCACTCATTTAGATTGAAAATAACAAGATATTTTGAGATCATGTAAAGAGCGTCAAAATAAATTAAAAACAAATAGAGAGTGAGTATTTTTTAAAATCAAGTTTGGGCAGAAAATATTTGAAAGGAAATATGTCACATCACAAAGGAAAGATCATAAGAATAACCTAATTTCCATACAAAATCGACTACAACTCCCAAAGCATATACATCTTCATATCCAAAAAAAAATCCTTTAAATTCTACCCATTACATCATCTATTTGTGCTAAATGTGATCATATATACACACAATAAAGATATTAGTTGAATGGTTATCCCATATAGTGATACAAATATATAGGAAAGCATATAATAGTCTAGAATTTTCCATGTTTAAATTATTATGAAGACTTCAAGAAATAAAAGGCATCAAAGTTTTATCGAATTAAAAACAGCCAAAGTATTTTCGGGGTGGTAAGAAAGATTGGTCTATGTGAGGTGTCCCAGGTGCTTAATAATGGTTGGTTGGTTATGAGGCAGTATGTTTAGTTTCTTTTCCTTCCCTCTCTTCCTTTGTGGCTTCATAATCTAAAACAATCTTGTTAAATTTCCTTTAAATGCATGCCTTACTACGCCAAGTCGGATATTCCTTTTTAGTATCTTGCATTTCTTCTAAGACTATGAATACCCTCATTCAATTGAAAAATCAATTCCACATTATTTGGTTTGTTTGGTTTGCGATAACATATTTTCTAAAAATTGTTACAACATTGTGGTAGGTTGTCGACTTGCAAACCATAGGTTTAGGGTTCAAGTTTTTTTTACTTTAGTAATAGTATTTGCAAACATGTATGATATATAGGTCCTCCCATATAAACCCAAGTATATCATGATCCTTATGCCAATAGGGGTTTTTCCACAATGGAATTGACCCTCTTACTAACATAATGGTTGATTGGTTGGACATTGCAACCAAGATACCTAAAACAATCAAGATTATTATAGAACTTCATGCCCTATTTAAGATCTCCTATTTTGGAATTGGATAGGATTTTGGACTCAAAACATGTCATTTTAATTGTCCAAAACACATTAAAGACATTCCCAAAAATTCATATGTTTCAATGATTTCTCTAAGGCATTTTTTCAAATATTTGTGTGTTTTTTATTAGCTATTGGTCCTTTGGTGAAGATTTTATGCTCACAAAGAGCCCACTATGGATCAATAATTGTTGAGTGCAATGGCCTAGACACCGAAAAATGGATGAGGTCGAGATTGTTCTAGAGAAACTTTGGTCAATACCCTCGGACCTTGGCATTAATCTAAAGAGGGCTGAAAAATAAATTCAGACCTTAAACAAAAAATAATAATTACATGCTACCATTGTCAAGGGTTTTCCAAATAAAAAATAAATAAATTACTAAAAATTAGAAATTCTTTCAAAAATCTTTATATACTTAATTTGTACAATATGGATTTAGTTTTATAATTTCAAAAATATATATATATATACATAAATGTTTAATATTGTATTAGTTAAATGGATTCATCAACATAATATAATATGATTCCTTTACTTATAAAGTTAATGCCACAATAAAATTGGTCCTTTTATTAATGTACCATACAGATTGATTGGCCTTAACCTCCTCCTGCTTGAATTTCCAAATAGAAATATAAGTATGGAATTGGGAATTATTATCTTACATGCACCTATCAAGCACTACAATAATGAATGAGTAGGAATTTTTAATCTACTTTGTTGTACGAAATTTCATCTTATACATTCTTCTCGATCTATAAATCTTCAACCATCTTCATGGAAATATAAAAACAAAAATAATGTTAACAAATAAATTATACATCAACTATCATATCAAAAATTAATTTCAAAACTAGGTTTACATTGGCATCCCTTTGGTGTACCTTACTGACTATGTGCAATTTCTAATTACTATTATGGCACTTAGAATATGTCAACATAGAAAATGATTTCATATCTAGTTATTTTTTAATATTTTATTGAAAATTTTATAGCTTTCCATTTAAATGAATACATCTAATTGATCAATTCACAGGATTGAAAAGTGTTACCTTGTTTTGTGATCAAATCTTGATTCATAAATGTGACTATACTTCATTTTTATTTTTAAATCATGTGTGTCTTTGTTGAATTTGCAATAATGATATTTGCATTATAATTTTTTAATATAATCCATGAGGCAACTTATTTTCATGTAAGTTATATCGCTCCGATTCTCTCTAATGGGGTCAAAGAAATTTAATCATTGACATCCCTTCCTACAAATTTTTCAACTCATGTGCAATCTCTAGTAATAATCATAGTCAATTTATAAGTATATGTTATTATTCTCTCTATTTGTGTCATAATACTGATATAGATAATGTTTCCCACTTTGGTTATTCTTTACGAGTGTCAAAATATCGAGGACTAGAGCAGGCTCAAACAAACGATCTTATTATCTTATTATATTATTTTAAAGCAAATTTGGAATGACCCCCATTTTGAAAAATGGGTGGGGAGAACATATTCACCAAAATAAGGTGATTCCCGTTTACCTACTTTTATCCATGTGGGGGGGGAAAAGACGTCTATATTCGGCCACAAAATTTCAAATTTCCTTTCAAATTTTGTTCGTCTATTTATAATTTTATATCACACTCCTAATTTATTCAAAGGGATGTTATTTATAATTTGGAATGGTATAGTATCTAAGGTCTAGAAATTCACGGTATTTTCTCAAGCACCACATTATGAAATGGCAGTCTCATAAGATTCTTGATGCATGTATAACGAGAGGAAGCAAGATGATGTTAAGACATAACATATACTCTTACAGGGCCAACAATTATGATAAATGAAATTGAAGTATTAAATTTTGAAATCCATGTATTACAAATTACATGTCACTTGTGCATCTAATCATGTAAGACTAGATGAAAAAAGGAAAGGAATCCCTTCCCTCTTGAAAAAATGCAAGATCTCATTACAAATATGTCCCATTAAATATCAATTAAAGTGGAATGATTGATGTAACACCATGGTTTTGATGTGTGAAACATTCACCATTAATGGTATCCAAGTATTTAACAATTGCACAATGCTTATTAGAATGATAAGCTTAGTTTTTGATTGGGTCTTTGTACACTAAATTCATAAGAAATTTGTTTTATAAATTTACTCATAAAATTTTGGCGATTAGAGTGACCATTCTATATTAGCTGGTTGTGTTGAGTATTACATTATACTTGGGAAGATATAGATCATATTAGTTTTAAGTGGAAATGTTATTTAGAAAATGAATGACATAGTGTATAACTCTAGATGGTGTATTCTGCATTCTCTCTCTAGAGGTAATTCAATCATTTTTGCTCTTATATTTTCATTGTTTCAATATTTATAGTTTGTTTATTTTCATAGCCTACGGTAATTTTTACCTAGTAATTTTCCATTGTAATTTAATGTACTTTCCTAATAACCTACTTTCATCATTTGAGGACACTTGTACAATTTCTTTCTTTTGTAGTCCTAGGCCTCATCCTAGGAACTGATATGACTATATAGCAAGTGTTAGTCATGTTATGTGGAATTAAAAACAAAAATAAATATAAACCTATTGATGCAAAATCACACTACAAACATTTGCATCATGTACTAGTTTTGGAATGCTAAATTTACACAATAATCTCAATAGAAAATTATGTGGAACAACTAATTTATAGGGCACAACTAATTTCATAGAGACATGCTCTTTAAATTATTGTTTCATTACTCATTTTTCATTTTTTTAAACCTTAAAATAAATATAATTGTTATAGAAAGTAATAAATGGTTGGGATTAAATTAAATTGAGATACATTAGATAAGCTGTGAAGATAGGCATGGTCACCATAACGAGCGCACGATGGGCAAAACCCATATAAAAAACAAGTGAAATATAATATGTTTTTAAGGAATTCAGCGACGAAATAGAATAAAATGAGGAACATATAACAATTCTACGAATTGAATATTATTATGCACATAAGCTCTTAATTCAAGGAATTGAATATTGATAGCTTATTTATACAAGTAACCTCGATGAAGAGAACTAATCATAAACTATAATTCTTCTCAAATTACTTGAATTTTATTTTATCAATTTTAATTAACTCAATATGAATGTACATGTTAGGATATTTCCTAGCTAATGAACCCCTTGTGGATGATTGTAGATCATTCCAAAAGGATTGAGAGTGCACACTACTAGAACACGGAGATTTGAACCTAAAAATGCATCAAAATGAGATTATAATTGCAAACCAACCTAGGTTAGGATTGTACCATACAATTTATCTCCTTCTATACGATCTTGGAGCTAATTTGCTTCTACTTCGTAATATTCAATTTTCTAAATTTTCTATTGTTATCAAACCCTAGTTGTCACACCTACGGTGAGGCTCTCTAAAAGGACTAGAATTCACCTTAAACCATAGCCATGGATGAATATTCTTGCAAAACAAACATTACTGATGGTTTTGGTAACCCCGTGCACTTTCAATGTTAGCACTACTTGAAGAGGCCTCAAACCATATGTCATTCTCCACCTAACATGTGATATCTAGATAGATCAATCAGATTTGGAAATTTCTTTAGCCATGCTTGTCTTGAGTTCACTATTGCTAAAACACTATGAGAGAGGATGTTTGAGTGCTTATGGATAAGAGATATGAATTCCTTGATCTAGTTTGTAGCTTCAAATTTGATGAGGGTGTTTCCCTTTAGATGTGACATTATGAGATTTAGGGAGATTTGTGTTCCTTTTGAAATTGTGTGAGGTGAGTGTTCTAATGCATTACCTTGGGAATCCCATGTTAGCAAATGAGGCAGTTTTTCTTGATTTTATATGGTTTCATAGATTATTTATCTAATAAAGGACGACCAGATGATGTATAATACCCAATGAAAGACATTAATTTGAAAGCGAGTTGGAGGACATGTTGGTCCAAGGCATACGAGGATAAACAAGTTTAAAAATAGACCTCATAAAGTGTTAAGTGGGAATGGAGAAGTTTTATTTATCATAAAAAAAGTGCATAGTCAAATCAATGGCTACTAAAGTGAAGTTTACCAAATTCAAGTGTCTATATTTCCCCCTTTATGTATGAATTGAAAATTACATGTTTAAAGTAAATTGTACTTGAGTGTGTAAACACACTTTTCCTTTTCTTGAATGTTTGTTTTGTAGTTTCATTGTTTTCTTGGTGTTTGTAAGCTCCACAATGAAACCTACAACCCAACATGTATTTAATGTCTGTGATAGAGAATTGACCTCAACTCACATATAACATGTTTTAAAAAAATGCATTTGCATATATGTAAATGAGAAAAGAACACACATGTTTTCTCATGCTTTGTTTTTTCTTGGATATTTGTATTTGTTGAAATTCATTGAAATATTAAGGGTGATCATTCCCCAATTTGTGTTGAGGAGAAATGGTAGTGTTAGATGCATGTAACCCAACACAAAGATGTACAATACTGAGAGAAAAGAGGTACACATGCACCCTACCAGGAATAATAACACGTACCAAATTTATTCAAACTCGATATCTTCCCCTTTTAATGTAATAGGAGAGGAAATCTTTTGACAAAGCACTTAGCTACTTACTACCTTCTATAACCCCACATTTCACATAATTTCAGATGGATCTAGATGTGATTTTGCAAACAATGACATATAGTACAAAGAGAATAGGTTCCCCAAACTCCCCCACATTCAAAAAAATAAGTATGAGATGAATAAGAGTTAAAATATGTTGAAAATGTGCTAATAATGTAGAACTAGGAAGGAGATCTATGCTCACAAGATTCCTTAAATTATTCCTAAAGAAAAGTGTTGATGTGAAGAAGGAATGAAAACTTTCATGCCCCCATGTTAATCTTAAATGATTATTCTAGAATTGAAATTTGTAAAAATCCTAAATACATAAGTGGAAATATGATAATATTAAAAATCCTGTTGAAATTTTCCCTATTCAAAAATGTGTGGGGGTCAAGACTATACATACGGTTCGGCGAAAGTGTATCGTTATGACCATGTGCTAATTTTATAAAATTTCTATGTATGAATGCATTTCTAAATGCATGTACCATGTTTGTACCTACATCTAGGCTCATAATGATGTCTATATATACTGAAAATGTAGAATAAACCCATATAGATGCCCCCTCTTTTTAGGCATGTGTGTTGAGAATGTATCTCAAAATAAATGAATGTGTACTACGAAAGGAGATGGCTGAGAAGCTATGTAGAATGATGAAGATGTGGTCACCTTAGAGAACCGGTACATGTAAAAGGAAAGGTGTTTTACACATGGTGGAAACCATGGCGTGCAAAAAAAAAATAATGCTAGCAAAAAATAATGATATTAGAAGCTAGAGTTGACAACTCAAGTAGTATGCACATGTCTTGATTTTATATTTTCTTACCAATATTTGAATGTTTTTTTATTATCACAATGCATAACTATGTACAAAAGGGGTGGGTAGCAAGAAACCTATGTAATGAGAATCTCTTAAGGAGGTGAAGAGATTGTCGGGGAGATGGAGGCTTAATCTTCAATTGTGGTTCAAGTGGTACCATAGTAGTAACATGTGCCAAATAAGGTCTAATAGATGTAGAAGTAGCATGTGAAGAATGGTGTTGGTGCAAAGGACTAGAGGAACAAGTGTGGCGAGAACTAGGAGGTTGTGGAGAATTTGTGTAGGTAGTATGTGCATTAAAGGATTGACGTAGGACTCGGGGAGGGGGACGGTGAGAAACAAAGGCATGAGATTACATCCCCATAAAAATACCTAGAGCGGTGAGATGAAGTGTGTGTAACCAAAGGCCTATTGGGAGACCTATGAGGACTAGTGATGATCCCCAAAATGGCCCATTATATACAAAATATAGTATTATTTTTCCTTCATAAATGGTGGATATAAGTGTAATTTCTGAACTTATGGTTTATTTAGAATAAAATAGAGAGTATATATCATGGTTATTTCTTTATAATTCATTGATATCTTTTTGTTAGCTATTTCTAATGATTAATGATAAAAGATGTCATTTTTGTATATGCAGTCCATACTTAGATATAATTGTCAAATAAAGGATTTTGAGCACTAAGAACCGACCATAACCAGCCTTGGAGGATCTTCAATATCTCTCTTATCAGCTCCACATATTGTTATTTCAGCATTGCACTAGCTCCATAAATGTATGATAGTTCTATGAGTAGCTCCTTGATATACGTTTTAAGAAAAGTGAAAAATTGTTATTAATAACATTCCCAAACCCAAATCTAATTACATATTTAAAATCCTCTTTAAAAATTACACAATTTCCAAAAAAATCATCTTGATCTTAGTTCAGATGCAAAAATTATGGCCATTTTAGGTAGCTTTGGAGATGCCTCCACTAGCTCTAGAGATGCCTTCACTAGCTCTGGAGATGCCTTCATCAACTTTGGAGATGGATATTAGAGCTCGGAGATGAAAACTAGAGCTCTAGATATGGATACTAGAGCTCCAGAGATGGATACTAGAGCTTTGGAGATGGATATTGGAGTTCCGGAGATGAGTAGTAGAGCTATAGAGATGAGCATAATAGTTTTAGAAGTGTTTCTTCTAACTCTAAGGGTGGTTTGAGATGTATTTATATCTATTTTTGAAATCATTATAAAATTAGATATTTCCATAAGTATTTACACTTGTATTAAATAAGGAGGAATCAATATTCATTTTGATTCTCAACAATAAAATAAAAGAGTTGGATTATTAGTTAGAGTTAGATAAGGTCTCTCCATATTTTTTGGAGATTGATGCTTTGTGGATAGATTAAGATCTTAGTTATAAGATTGGATTGAGATGTATACCCTAAAATAAGGAGTTGTTTGGAAGCATGGAATTATAAATTCAACCTCCCACACCACTAAATGTAACCTCCATTATTCCGAGTAATTCATTCTAAGGTTTTGTGGCATCAAGCTTGTAAATAGTGTTGGTTAAAATCATCTTCTAAGGAATGAATTGACCACTCATTTCAAGGAAGATGGATCTAATTGTTTTTGTTTGTGTTTATTTCTTCAATATGTGATTTTCCTTTTGTTTTGATAATTGTTATCTTTTTTATCACATAAACATTCATTTGTTGTATAGATTGTTGTCAACCTACAGGTTTTTTTTTGTGTTTATCATTTCTTTCCAATTCATAAATTTCCTTTCCTTGCGATTTTTCTTTAATTTCATGCAAGTTTGATTTAGATTAAGTGTGCTATTTAATTTTTTTAGAAAGTGTGAAATTTCATTTTTTACAAGTGTTCCTTTCAATTCTTGTAAGTTTGAGTGTGCTTTTACATTCCTACAAATGTGGAGTTTGGTAAAAGGGACAGAGTGCTAGATATATCTTTCCCTATTGCATATTTCCTTTGGACACAGCACTAGATAGACATTATTAATGTTGAGGATTAACAACCCCATCAACTAGAGTGATCGGGAATAGTGTGCGAGAGGACAAGCCTAGGGAGGAACTTAGAATTTTTTGGCCATGAGAGGCATTTTGTAAAACTAAAGATTTATTTCTAGGACTAGGAAGATGAAGCGTAGAAGGAGAACTATGCATGTTAGGACGTGCAACCTCAATTTTATACCTATAATGGTGATAACCTATTTAATGTGAATGAACTTAACACATTGATGGATAATTGAGGGAATGTCTCAAAGAGTATGTAGCCAAGGAGACGTGACCGTAAGGCACTAGAACGAGAGTAGAAGCAACCAAGAATGAAATGATTAATTTTGGCAATCATTATCCAAGGGGTGATCATAATAAGGTGGTGAAGGTCTTTGCTCATTATGTACATATGAAGAAGATTTTACAATGTCATGTTGAGGAAGTGGATCATTGGATATTTTCAAGTTAGTGTTATCACCGGTTTTTGAAGATTCAATGGGCTCATCATATTTGTAGTTTCCACCCATGTGGGATCCAAACATAAGGCCAAAAAACCATGGTAATTTTTTTTTTACTTTCATTTTGTAGACCCTAAAATATGCTTACACTTAGCATTTCCTCCAATTCCACCGATTGACGACGTTTCGTTAATCAACCCTTCTTTACTCCATTTTCGAATGCCCATTCACGACACCTTCTTTGTCATATTCTTCCCATATTCGGCTTGTTTGGCTAATATCTCTCTTATTAGCTAAACATTCCTCCTTTCAACCATTCATAACCTCCCTAGTTCTCTCTAGACCACTTTTATTGGCTTCATAGGCTATCTATCAGTCACAATTGGTTATCTAGACCCCTCCCAACTCTCAATGAGTCTCTAATCACTTGCTAATCAAGTTTAACTAGCCTAAACCCTAGTTAACTAGCCTAAACCAAGCTTAACTAAGCCTAAAGCATGTTTATCCTAATCTAATCCTAAAGTTCTTTTTAGACTTTAGTCCCACATGCACCCAAAGTTCAAACTCTTCCATTTGGAAAACTATAAATAGAAGGGTCACCCCTCCCTCTCAACCTTACACCTTGTTTTCATAACAAATCTCTCTCACATTTGGAGATATTGGCATTAGACCTCATTTGCATTAGCTAAGCTAATAGGCATTTGATCTTGGCTATCCTCCATTGTTGAAGCTCCTCCATCTTGCATCCATAACTTCATAGTAGGTTAGTAGGAGGGTATCTAACTTGGTCTTGTAGCCATTTTAGAGAGACCTCTTCACCTCCATTGAAGAAACAACAAATCTAATTTGATTTCTCATAGGTTTAACTAGGTTCAATTTATGTTTTAAGTAATCATAGAGTAGTTAGAGATAAAATGATAGTGTTTTAGTTTAATTCATTATTGTAGAAGTTATCTTGTTTAGCACTCATCTCATGATGCATGGATGAGTTAGAAAAGCTTTGAGGTTCTTTATCCTCATTCCATAGCTTTTTCAACTTTCCATTGCATACATTTGGCATGCACGCCTTTGATGGGACACTTATGTCCACCCTCCATTAATGGAGGTCTTTTAGGTTTTTCAAAGTTCATTTTCAAGTTTTTTGCTCAAATCACTTGTTATTTCCTCATTTTTATTTCTAACCCTAGATAAATGACCTTCATTTATATACATTTTATGGGTTTGATATAGAAATAGGACACTTTGACTAACAACTAACCTGTTTGCTCTTGAAAATTTGAAAATTCGTGTTTTTTGTTTTTCACAAGGTGTGCATAGGTGTCTACAAAGGGGCGCATATCAAGTCATACTAAAGGCGCGTACTGTCATCCTTTGTTTCTATGATTTCTATGTTTTAGGCATAAAAACACCTATGTGCATGCGTATACATTGAAATAGGCACGTATCCGTCATCTTGGATGCATCTACATCACTGTTTCTATGTTTTCTGTGTTTCTAGGTGCAAAAACATCTACACACACGCATATCCGTTGAAACAGGCACGTATCCGTCATCACTTGGGCATGTCTCGTCACTTTTTTTTTTTTATATGTTTCTTGGGCACAAAAACACCTACGTGCACATGTATCCATTGAAATAGGTGTGTATCCATCATATTGGGCGAGTGTGCAAATCATTGTTTACTGTTTTATGTGTTTCGGGCCCAAAAAACCTATGCGCATGCACGCGTATCCGTTAAAACAGTGCGTATCCATCATATTGGGTGCATATGCATCACTATTTCTATGTTTTCTATGTTTCTAGGTGCAAAAACCTACGCGCACATGTATCCATTGAAACAGGCGTATCCATCATATTGGGCGCGTCTGCGTCGGACTGCATTCACCACCAATCTTCCGAGAGGCCATAACTTTTGCTCCCGAGCTCAAACGACTCCATTTTTTTGTTGCGTTGGAAAGGTATTGAAGATAAATACACAATGGAATCATAAAATTAGGATTTTGACTTACAAAAAAATTATGGTTTTCATTATTAAGTAAATAGTCATTTTTTAACGTGTCTTAAAGTCTAAAAATTGTCTTATTGGCCATTCTAACACTTTGAAAGGTTTTGTGGCACTAATCAGTTGTTTGTAGGGTTATTTTGGTCTTATTTTTGACTAAATTAGTTAAGTGTTCCATGTCTTAGTTGATAGAGGTTTTTCAAAGTGTGTATGCTCTTCCCTCGCACCTTCTAGGTGATCTTGGGAACCAAAAACACTTCCAAAACCCTCTTATTGCTTTCAAAAAAACTTAAATTATGCTTCCTAATGGATTAACATTTCAAATTTGGTTAAAAATGAACTCTATCTTTTACAAGGCACACTTAATGTATTTTTTTCATAAAACTTATTTTAGTTGAGTTTTTCGTTTGCGTATGCTCTTCCTTCGCACCTTTTTGGTGATCTTAGGAATCAAAAGCAACAGGAAAAATCTATTTTGATATCATGATATTTTGTGGAAAAATACTAACTCCTTGCATATAGGACCTAACGATTGTCAAAGAAAGGAGGAGCTAAGACAAAACACAAAACCTTCTAATACATGTGTTTTACAGGTTGCCAAATGGTGTGCTACTTAAAACCACATTTAAGTTAAAAAGATAAAAAAACACACCATATTCAAAACATTGTATTGCAGGTTTCGGAAAAGGGTACGTCCCTATCCGCTCAACTGGAACATAACCCCTTTGGCATAACGCCTTAAGCTATAACAATGGGGGTGGTTCTAGGAACCCTAAAGTAGTCCACCACTGTAACCTCGTGGATGAAACAGAAGCGCTCCGCTTACCCACTTGATTAGTTTTCCTTGTGAGATAGAGTTACAAGTTTTCCCTATCATGACCCTATTAAAAGTACACGATGGATGCATTTACTTGCCCACTATGCTTGAAGGGGGAAAATCCGAGATACTCCCAAACTAGTCATTGCGACTTTTTGGGTAAATCACCCCACTCGTGGATAAACTTTGTAACACCTAGTTGAGAGAACTTATTAGGAAAGCCATTTTGTCTTGGAGCCCACTTTGCTAGTCCTTTGTCACATCTTGGCCATCACGAAGTGATAACTTTTTTGGATTCAAAACCTTGTTTTTCAAACAAGGCAAAGAATCCACTTAAGTTGGATCTAAGTGCCTTTCATCACGGAAATTGATGACGTTTCACTTAGCTTAGCTTCTTTCTCACCTTTAGATGAGGCGAAGCTCTACCCAAGTGATGCTTAGTTCATTTCCATCTTTTGATCTACACCTTTGCATTCTTGTTGCCCATTTGGGGCAAGAGAAGGCATCTTTCAGGAGTGTTGTCATAGATGGTGTTCACCACTTTTTTTGTCCATTTACGCTCATCCATGTTTGCGGCTGAGTTGTTAAACATCTAAAGTGTGTGGATGCGTCCTTATATCTTTGATGGCCACTTGATCTTGATTTCAAGATCATCATCATAGTTCATATTGATTCATCATTTGATCTCCCTTTGTTAATATTTATGCCTTGTTCATTTCAAGCTTGACGTAAATATTGACATTGTGTTGATCATCTTTTGCATCGAACTATCACTTTGCACATGCATTTGCATAGGGTGTATTTCCTTGTTGATTGGCTTTGTGTTTCACACTTGCATGATTGTTCCTTGTGATTATTCATCTAGAAATCTTGTTTTCTAGGACAATCCTTTTTGATCTCGTCGAGATTACATCATCACAATGTCCATTTTCCTTAGACCTTCTTTGGAAAATCACACACGCATCTCCATACTTACCAAAATGTCTAGTTGGTTGCCATTATGCTTCCTTGAATCGACATGGAATTTCCTTCCCTTTGAAGGTTTTCCATCACACTATCTAGATCTAGACATTTGTAATTAAAAATGACGCCAACAATGACTAACTATCACGCGGTTTCTCACATTTACAACAATATGGAACCTAGGTTTAGCAATTCAAATCAAAAGATTCCCATTACAACTAAACCTTGTTTGGTTCTTCATGCTAGAGGGCCCACTCGGTACCCTGTTCCCCACCTTCATCTCATATTCGGTGGTATGGTTTGGATGCTTCTGATCCAAATTATTATTCAGTTCCCCCACTCTTCTTCTTTGATTCAGATCCAAACTACCATTCGAATCCCACTCTTCTTCTGAAGACTTGGATCCCAACTATTGTTCGATACCCTAGATCAAATCTGAATCACAGTCCTCCCTTCCTTTGCAGGACCTTTATTCCAAATCACCTCAATGACGTCTTCCTCCTTTGAAGACTCGTGTGACTCCAAGTTCCATCGATCGAACATCTAATTTGGTTCTTGAGTCACGGTCCTCCCTTTCTTCGCAGACCTCCTTCATCAGTCATCTCAATGACCTCTTCCTCCATCGAAGAGTTCCACGACTCGATTCCCTCTAGTCAATCATCTAATTCGACTCCTACATCGCAACTTAATGGATGGCTATGTGATCCTACTTTCCAACCTACATTACATCATCTTCTAGAAAAATGACATAGGTCCAAATCCAAATCGTCCATTCATGAGACATTTTCCTCCAATCCTACTTCCTCTCTTGAGTCATCTTCTTCTATCAATCAATCTTCCCTCCTTATCGGACCTATTTCTTCTATTCAACCTTCTATGGTAAATAAAAACAACCTCTACTGATTGATTTCTCTCAGAATGAAGAAATAATTAGAGTACATGATGATATCCCTTTAGAGGATTGTAAACAAGGATTCTTTCTAGAACTTGATACGCTCACGTATTGGGGAAAATAAGTTGATTCCTTTTATCATAACATAGAGGAAAATCCTAAGGTCATGGAACTTGATTCTTCTTCTTATTCCATCTTCACCTTCTTCTAAGCATGATGAGATGTCGGGGTCTAGCATTGAGCCATGGCCTATCTTCTCATTACCCAATCATTCATTATCTATCATCAT
Source organism: Taxus wallichiana var. yunnanensis (assembly GCA_018340775.1). Taxonomy (NCBI): domain Eukaryota; kingdom Viridiplantae; phylum Streptophyta; class Pinopsida; order Cupressales; family Taxaceae; genus Taxus; species Taxus wallichiana. The sequence goes on along the minus strand of CM031238.1, from coordinate 588,389,898 downwards.
TCCTCAATCAAAATCTCATCCTTGGGTCACCACTAAGTAGCCCATCGTCTTCTTTATCTTAGGGTCCATCCCCAGTAGCCCTCCATTTTCTACTTGTGGGTCACCTCCTGGTAGCCCATTACCTTCTATCTCTTGGGCCACATCCTAGTAGCCCTTCATCCTCTTCTATCTATGGGACCCCTCCAAGTAGTCCCTCATCATCTTCTTCTATTCTTGGGCCACGTCCTAGTAGCCCTCCATTATCTTTCATATATGGGTCACCTTGGGGTAGCTCATCATCTTCTATTCTTGGGCCATATCCTCGTAGCCCAACTTCTTCCATCTTAGGGCCATATTCTAGCAGCCCTTCATCATCTTCTTCTATCAGTGGCTCACCTCCTAGTAGCCCATCCTCTTCAATTCTTGGACCGTATCCTTTTCATCCATCACATATTTCTTCTATCAATGGTCGTGGCAAGCCCATGGTCATTTCTCACATCAGTTCTAAACATCAACGTTCACTTTCTTCTCCTTCTCGGGATAAAAAAGTCACATGTCAGCTTATAAGAAACCCAAACAGGTTCATTATCAAGCTCAGATCAAAATATCCAAGAGCTTGAAAGCCTCCAACAACTCGAACAATCTCAAAATTATAAATCAAGCACGATTCAAGAATGCAAATCAACATAACCATCAAGTATGGCATAAAGTGCAGAAACCTATGGATAGGGAACTCAAGATCCCGCATACAAAATCCTTGTTTCAGGATAAATCACAATCATTTGTTGAGTACGAGCTCACCTCGATCATCGAGATCGGGAATAATATTACTCTTGATAAACAAACATGCCTAGTCTCCCTTATCAAGAGAAGTCACAAACATTGTTGTTGGATCTTATCACATGGAGTGAATTTTTGGTCCCAAACTTTCCAAAACTATCAAAAATCTAAAAATAAAAAAAAAATTCAAAAATACAAAAACATTGAGAAAACACAAGAAAAATCAAAGGTACAAATATCAAACATTGCAATCAGGTATTGCGTACACATGGATGTTATTTCTTCCCTTCCTTGTCATTCCTCTGTAAGTCTTCCTACCATTTTCATCCCTTCGGTGATATTTTGGTTAGCCTTTTCACACACATTTTGTGACATTTATCTCTATGGTATCTGTTTGACCCTGGTCTTTTATCACCTTGGTAAATTAAAGAACAATGATGACCTCTTAGAGATCCTATCACATTCAACATCTAATAAAATTGTTGTGAAGAACTTTTGGACATATTTGTTGACACTAGCCAATGTCATCATCACAATCACTTCCACCTCCTTCCATCAAGCCATCAGTGGTTCTTAACCCCTTGTCAAACAAGAGAGCTGAAATAAGTTTTTAGAAAGAAAAAGAATCAAAATCAATCAAAAATCAAAAGTTAAAAGCTAAAAGCAAAAGCAAATTGATATATAACTCTCTCTTGGGGTATTTCCAATAATCTCTATCAAGGCTATGGATGCCTGACTAGAAGTAGAGAAATGTTGTGATTAGAATCAAATACATCTCCATCGGGGCTATGGATGCTTGGTTGGCAGCGGAGAGCAATGTACGGCTATCCTTTCACCATCCATTCACAAAATCACCTTTCAAAATCAATCATTCCTACACATTGGCTAGGGTGTCTTCACTTGTTGTCTATTAAATCTTCCCTTCAAGAGGTAATTAAATTCCATGTGCACACACTGGATCTCTATGAGTAAACAGGATTAGTATGTTACCAAGTGTCTTTTTTTGGACCTTGTTCGAATCTTACTTAGTCCATATCTTGTCTCAAATTTGTGCCTTTGGCTAATCACTTCTTCATCACGAGGCTTCTAAGCTACATTCATATCATTCACATCATTCTTCTACTTCATTTAAAACATCCATGTGTATAAGATTACTTTTTTTCCATGTTTTCGGACACCTTTGTCCCCTTTCACAAAACAATCTTCTCCTTCCTTTCTATCATGTGCTTTTAGGCCAACTTATGCTGGGGGCATCCTTGCTTCTTCCCAACACTTCATTGGTTTACGTTCATCATCATGTTGAACCTATCCATAATGGCCTTGGGTCCCGCTTCTACCCATGAAGAGTTTTCCTTTGAATACTCCCACCTAATCACTGGGAATTTTTGCATCTTCACCTTTCTCATGCACATGGCCTTATGCCCTTGTACATCCCATCTATCACTAGGGGCATCCATGCTTCCTTGTCTTCCTATACATAGTTTTAGAAAACTTTAAAAATCACAAAAACATTCAAATATGTTAGAAAAATCAAAACATTCAAATATGTTTAAGAAAAATTCTAAAAATTATAAATCATCCTACAAAACATCGCTCTTTGGTTCTCACATGTTCATCATGTGACTCATGGATCATCTTGATCTACCTCCATCAACAAAAGCTAAGCTACTTACTTCATCTCGTACTCTCAGGGGCACACGAGTTGCTGGTACTTGGTTTGTAGTGCACATTGCTTTTTCATCAACCGAAGTGTCCTCATTTTCCTCCTCATGCATCCTTGCTTGGGAACCATCATTAACCCTTGTTGTTAATTCACATAGGTCGGAACTAAAGTTGGATAACAAAACATGGTACTTATTTCTCTGTTAGGTTTAGCTTGTTTACTTTCTCGTATTGCATTGCATTTTGTATGTTGCATGGAGTTAGGTCTTTTTTCTCGTATTGCATTGATTTTGTATTTGTTGTATTGGTGTTTTTAGCAATGGACATTTGTTCATATATGGCTTTTCATGTCATACTACACTTGTGTTCATTCTTTTTAATAAGAACCGATGATGAAGATCTCTAGCAATATGATGAAAATAAAGTTGTTTAAAAGGCACTGGATGGATGTTAGCTCATTCCCTCTTCCTCATACTCATTTTTCTTCTATATCCCCTTTCTTCTTCTTCACACTATTCTTTCTTCTATTATCTTTCTTTCATCTTTTCATCATCGATCGAGTTCTTCTATCACCCCATCGACAATCGAGGGGGCATCCTCCATTCTACTCATTTTTCTTCTATCCCTTCAAAATTTTCTACTTGTTTATACTTGTCTACTTTCTTTGAAGTGACGTCACTTACACCACCTCAAAGAGGGGCAAATGTAGACACCTAAAATATGCTTACACTTAGCATTTCCTCTAATTCAACCGATAATTGAGACATTTTTTTAATCAACCCTTCTTCACTCCATTCTCATATGCCCATTCACGACACCTTCTTGGTCATATTCTTCCCATATTCAGCTTTATTTGGCTAATATCTCTCTTATTAGCTAAACATTCCTCCTTTCACCATTCAGAACCTCCCTAGTTCTCTCTAGACCACTTCTATTGGCTTCATAGGCTATCTATCAGTCATAATTAGTTATCCAGACCCCTCCCAACTCTCAATGAGTCTCTAATCACTTGCTAATCAAGTTTAACTAGCCTAAACCTAGTTAACTAGCTAAACCAAGCTTAACTAAGCTTAAAGCATGTTTATCCTAATCTAATCCTAAAGTGATTTTTAGACTTTAGTCCCACATTCACCCAAATTTCAAACTCTTCCATTTGGAAAACTATAAATAGAAGGGTCACCCCTCCCTCTCAACCTTACACCTTGTTTTCATAACAAATCTCTCTCACATTTGGAGATATTGGCATTAGACCTCATTTGCATTAGCTAAGCTAATAGGCATTTGATCTTGGCTATCCTCCATTGTTGAAACTCCTCCATCTTACATCCATAACTTCATAGTAGGTTAGTAGGAGGGTATCTAACTTGGTCTTGTAGCCATTTTAGAGAGACCTCTTCACCTCCATTGAAGAAACAACAAATCTAATTTGATTGCTCATAGGTTTAACTAGGTTCAATTTATGTTTTAAAGTAATCATAGAGTAGTAGAGATAAAATGATAGTGTTTTAGTTTAATTCATTATTGTAGAAGTTATCTTGTTTAGCACTCATCTCATGATGCATGGATGAGTTAGCTTTGAGGTTCTTTATCATCATTGCATAGCTTTTCAACTTTCCATTGCATACACATTTACTAAATAAACTAAGTGACATCACATAGGATCACAAGAGGTTGTTCCACATCACATAAGATGACCACCCCACATGAAGAATAGGAAAACTAAATGATGACACCCGATACACAACAAAGCCACACTAGCATAGCAACAAGCACATAACCACTACCCAACCACAACATGACCATCACGAGTATGCACCTTCCACATTATCACATTTTCATAGCAACAACTTATTTATGTTCATATTTGAATTAGTTACAATCATGCAATGGTTGTGTGTTTTTGGATAAATATTTCAATTAGTTGTTGAAGTAGTTGCACTTTTGTAGATTCCCTTATACACTTTTGTAGCTTTCCTTATTATTTCTAGGCTACATTTCTTTTGCTTCATTTATCACTTAACTTGTGTTGGTTCCAACTAAGTTAGTATGTTTATCTAATTGCAAAGGGATCATATAACTCAATGGTTACTTTGGAGTAACTTGACATTTACACAACAAAGATTTATTAAGTTGTAATTAACTTCCATGGTACTTATAAAACATAGCCCAACACCCCAAGGGTATTGTAACACCCACACTAGCAACCCAACCAAAACACAAATAATTTAATTCACTTTTCCTTTTTTGATTATTTGGTCATTTAACATTTTTCTTAAACCTTGATTATGATCATGAAACATGGCTCATTCATTGAATATAACAAGTTTTCCCATTATTAAAAATTTGATCCCCTATGGTGTATTCCATTAGTCCCATTTGCTTTAAGCTCATATTAAGCATGCTAGCCAACTTGGCATAATTCAAAGTGTAAGAGATATTCATCTCGATCATTCCAAAATTCATTACATCTACTCTTGTTCTTATTACATTTTCATTCTTTTGTCTTTTGTCTTAGGTTGGCGTCATTTTAGAAGAACTACGAATCATAAAGCACTACTTCTTCACTTAGTGAAACAAGATTCCAAGGGTGTTATCCCATACAAAGCACATCATTTAATTACTTAAATAACTCAAGTATTTTAAATACACTTCACATGTGAGGCATTCAATATAATATAAGGAGTTCAAATTCCTTCTATGACCCTATCTCAATTGTTGGATAAGCGTACACTAAGGGTAATTTACCAATGATCCTCGTAGGAGTTACAATACTTAAAGACATCATTGACACTCAAGGGGTCTACCCCCTACTACGAGGAAAAACTTAGAGAAATCAATTATCCTTTTGTCGCAACATTCACACAACCTAGGATACTTCAATATTACTTACCAAGGGTACATTTCTATAGTGAAGAGCTTAAGTTGTTCAAACTCAATAGATTCATGTGCAGACAATTGGGTCATAATTTTTACTCATGTCATTTAAATCTCTTAATGAGATCATTTGAGTGTGAAAACACCTTAATTATATTCACAAAACTTAGGCTACCCACAAGAGTACAAGGACCATACACACACAAGAGAAATAACTTGTTCAAGAGGAGGCTAGGGCTACAACCTCTAGGAATAACGGTCATTTTCCCACCCAAAGTGATATGGTACAAGTAGTGTCATTTCCTCCCACAATAGTACCCAAGTCATGGAAATGGTATAATAAGGCTTGTCCCAAGTACAAAACAAGCAAACAACTTGTGATAGTTTTAAGCCTTTTCTTAGCACTATAGAGGTTTTCGGGCTTAGCAAGACTCGACTAAGAGTGAGGGTAAGATAAAAGGGTTATATACTCATTTCATTTAGACATCTAAGGAAAGGTAAGTTTCATCCAATATTTTAAGTGTTTAAAAGATATAAGAGACAATTAACATCATAAATGATTGTTTTATCAACTCTAAATCACATTACAATGCACCATTACAACTACAAATAAACTTCAACACACACATGGAATAACTACTTATACTTGATTTCCATTTTCTCCTTTCAAAATGATAATAATTACAATTATTCAACAATACAATACATCTCATCATTTTATGCATTTTACAATTAAGTACAACTATAATGTCAAAATTCCTTCATTTATCTTACTTGTCATGCTACCTGTAACCTACAACAACCGGCATGCATGGCATCCAACTATATTCAAGCACAATTTAAATTTCACAATTTTCTAATCATTAATGAAACTATACTTATTACACTTCAAAGGAGAGAAGATACAATTGTCATTTCATTTCATTTTCAAAGCTAAGGAGAGATAGAGAGAGAGAGAAAAAACACCATTTTTCCACAAACAGTTTCTTAACAAGAAAATGACATAAGAAAGTTTCCTACAGTCATGTGATCATGTTTACAAGGTTTCTCTATCATTATTTTACTTGGATGAGTTCATATGACAGTTTTCACCAATTAGACGCAAGTTTCCAAAACGTCAAATTTAGATAAGTTGCTCGAAAAACAACGTTCAAAAACCATCTTCAAAACTCAAACAACCATGGAAGAAAATTCCTACCTATTCCCCAATATATAGGGAAACACTCGGAGCTGACGAGATCCAAAAAGGAAAACAGAGATTAAATAGGCACTCATTTTTCCGGAGCTACCAATCATAATTGCACTCAAAAACGTTGTTGCCCAATGACCGGAGGCCTATAAAACCTATCGAGAAAAACTAGTATGCGGGACGTTTTTACCAAGAAGAGGTTTTTATCAATTATCTTATAGAAATACTAGAGGTATGTGGAAGCGAAAATCTATTTCGACACCCAAGGCCAAAATGGCGGGTTAGAACCAAACTACATTTTTTTAATTTCAGCACATGTTTAAAGTGACACCTATCCTGTTGGGAACCTAAACATGTTATGAAACAAGGTAAAGGACATCAGGGGACAACTCAAAGTTTGGTTGATGTTGGGCCCCAGAATATTGGCTAAGTACAAGAAGGCATGTGGACGCGCGAGTTGAAGGCGCATAGGGAAGGGTTCTAGGAAGGTTTTGCAGAACACGTGGTGCACGCACAAGCAAAAATGGTTTTGGTACTTAGCCATATTCAACATTCCAGGAAACACATGAGAAAATCATGACCCATCTAGCATGTAGAATGGATAAGGTGCCAGCTTGGCAGTTGTAGGATCAAAAGGGAATATTCCATGCATGCGACGAAAGGTTCCAAAAGAACATCATTGCACATAGTAGAGAGCTTGGATCAAAGGAGGCATGATCCATTGGAGGACCACTTGGACACTTGGAAGCTGATTTTTACCTCAAAAGCATGGTGGTGAAGGCAAAAAAGCTATATATAGAGGTGCGTGGATAGAAGAAGAGGGATATCTAGAGAAGGAGGGCATTAGAAGAGTAGCAGAGGTGGTGGAAGAGAGGTGAAGATCTGCAGAAATATCATGGAGGATCCTATGGGTTGGGATTAGAGAAAATATAGGAGTGATGTAATATCTATAGGGATGGATATGTGTTTATCTTTGTAATATGAAGGACATAGTGTAGTTCTGATGCATGACCTTGCTCTGCATTGTTATATGGGTCTGTTATGACCTCAAGGAATGTAATGTGGTTACTGAACTCACTAATATAAATGGAAGGTTCTGTTCTAAAGTATATATGTGTTCATGAGCTTAAGCCTAATGCATTTCCTTCATGTTATGAATCAGTTCTATATGTTGTTTGTTATTTCTCTTTTATGGATGCATTAATATGATAACTCATCCTAGGTTCTCATAATGATGCATGGTCCTTTTTCTATTCTTTTGTACTTGAATATCTATCATAAGATGATGTATTCTCACAAGAATCACATAAAGGAGGGGCTCGGTGCATGCGCGTGCCTCGAGTGAGCGCTTAGTGCCCGCTGGGTGATAGGATGGCGCGCATGAGATTTTACTTTGTTAATCTAAGGGTATAAAAATGACTACATCTTGGTTCCATTGTCAGGACCTCTTTTCAAAGTTGTTGTGAGAAATGGCATACATCTTTGTCCCTATGATGTGTGATGATGGAATGTCTGACCTTGGAAAGTGTTGAAACATGGTTCAAGAGCACAGAGGACAAATTTTCTCAAAGATTTAGCACTGGACCTGAGTTTGATGCATGTAGATGGGTAGAAGAGAACATGTACCATGAGTTGTATGAGACATTCTTCTATTGTTTTCCAGTAGAACTATATGAATGGCTTTCAGCATATGCATCCAAATCGAGTGGTACTACAGATCATGTGTATGGACCCAAGATTATTATCAGAGGCTGCAAGATGCATATTTGACTTGGATATGTGTTATTGATCACTGGTGGAAAGGAGTGTTGACCAGTTATACTCTAGAATATGCCATTTCTACGTATTATTGCCCAGAAGTTGCTGAGTTTGAGTTTCTGAGGGAGCCCAGAGGAACATTTTTCATGTTATTCCTTTGGCTATAAAGATCTTGGTCATTACCCTAAGTTAATAAGCATTTCCCATGGCTGGCTAAGATTCTTTGAGCAATGGGTGAGGAAGCTAGGGTGGAGGAAGATGGCAGAAATTATAGCTCAGAAGGGAAGGGAGGAGAGACAACTCAAGTATAGTGAAGCTCGTGAAAGGGAGATGACTAGACAACATGAGGGTGCAAGTGTCATGGATCTATGGAGGAAGACATTAAGGGAAGGAGTTGAGGTTCACGCAGAGGACATGGAACACGAGAAGCTGTGTTACCCCATCTTGGCAAGTGCGAGAGAATCCTTGACTTCGATGAGAGTTTTCACATGGAGAAAGGAGATTCATCGGCGCACATTTGAACCCACCGACAACCAACCCCGGCACTTGGTTTTCCGTATCAAGGAGAAGTATTGTTAACCCAAAGTTGTTATCGATGGGAGTAACCACTCTGTGCCCAAGAGATATAATTTCTCATTTGGAACATCCATGGCTGTGTAAACCATTCCGGTATTTGGAGGAATGTTTGGAAAAGGTGCGAGTACACAAGGTTTGGGTATCGTGTTTGGGAGTGGTGCGGGACACACAACTGGCGGTGGGACAATATCACAAACCATCGGTGCACAATTCATTGGGATGTTGGGAACACTAGGTGCAACCACTTCAGGCCATTTTCTAAGTGCAAGGGGTGGATCTAACCGTATAAGGGCTGCGAGAACCTTGTGGACCTAGCGGATCTTGAGGATCTAGTGGGTCAAGAGGAATAGGATCTGATGGATCTTGTGGATCTGGTAGAGGAGGAAACACTGGAGGGAACCAAGGTTCTAGATCAGGAGGACAAGGGCCTCAACCACCCCCACAAGTATTTTTTGAGATGTCATTGCACTTACCGGACTATATGGGTATTGAAGATGCTTTGCAGAGCATGTGTAAAAGTGTGAATTACTATTGCGTACGAAAGGGATCACTACCCCAGCATAACGCAAGCCGATTTGCAACAACATTGTAAGGTCACACGCATAGTTGGTATCAGAAATATGACCCTCATCAAACGGTGGTAGACTACTATTGGCTAGATTTTATGCACAACTGAAAACCTAGGCAGTCATGAGATAAATCTCCCTCATTTACCGGTGAGGCTCCCGTGTAAGATTTTGTCAGTTATATATCCTAATATATTTTTTTGGTATTACTTTAACTATGTAGCTCATGAACCATAGCTAGACAGTTTTGCAGCAAGTAAGCAACTGTAAGAGAAAAGGAAATATCTGCAGAAGAGGAAAATAATAGGAAACGGGAAGAAAGGAGAGAAGATGTGCAACCCAATCAATAGTTTATAGAGTTGATCGCATGCACATAGATTAAAATAAATAGATCATGAAATACAGAATTCAAAGCAAAGGAAATTTTTAGATCTAGATCTAGATCTAGAATAACACAAAGTTTATGAATAGATCTAGAAATAAATAAGAGAGAAATGCACCATTGTTACAAATTTCTCTGGAAAACTCTTCTTTATTCCTCTGCTTGCAGAAAGCTATCAAGGGTCTTAGCTCAAAGTATGGAACACAAGAATTTTGATAAAAATTCTGATCCTTTAACCCTTAGGTTCTACCTCTATTTATAGTGTATAAAGGGCAATTACAAATAGGAATCTTTAAATGAATTCCCACATGCAGAAGCTATGAAAAGGGAAACAGTTGGAAAGCTTCCTCCTGGAATTCCTCTTTGCATGACATGCATGATTTATAACTAAAAAATAGTTTCTTTTGTTTTGCATGTCTGCCACCTATTTCCAAGTAATTGACTTCTTCAAGTAATGGCTTTTAAACCAATCACTTAAGTTTTATAATTTAATTGATTTCTCAATTACTTTGTCGGAGAAAATAAAAGAAAGAGGAAAAGAAATAAGAAGAAAGATGCAACCCTCCCAGTCTTGTTCTTCTTCCATATTCTACATGCAGTTGACTCTTTTGCCTTTGATTCTCACCAAATTAGATCTGGAAGCAGGTGACTATGATTTGCTTGCAGGTATTGTCTTTGCCTTGTCTTCCCTCTTATCCTTGAAGCTTTTGCAATTCTTCTTCAGTACATGCAAAGTAAATTCAATGAAGGCTTCAACTGGAAGATTGGGAGCACATGCATAAGATCCTAGAAGGAATTTTCCATGCATTGACTTCTACACGAACTGTTTTGGAAACAAGAGGATGATTTTTTTCCGGAAGCCTTTGCAATTATGAGATCTAGATCTGTCAATTAAATCAGTGATAGGTTCAAGGCCTATGTCTATATCATTGACTTCAGCAAATATGGAAGCTATGCATGATTCTGTTGATCTTTCTCTTTCATCATGCTTCAACATGGCTGGAACAATCTTTGTCTGAGCTCTTTTTCTTTTAATTCTGTTGGAATCCCTTGCAATTGGATCCATTTGTGCAGATCTGACAACTTCTTCAGATTCGAAGATATATTCAATGTACCTGACATTGATTTGAGCACCTGTGATGAATACTTGCAATTAATTCAGACAAAGATGAAGTCCAGAGCATGAATACTTGATTTCTGTCACCAAAAATCTGCATATGAAGCCTGCTGCCCTAAAATTTGAGGTTTTTCTTGCATGCAAAGCAAGAAAAATATTATTTAATTCACTAGAGCACTTATACCAACATGTAGATAATTATCATAGCAAGAATCAAGCCATTCCAACCCTAGGTGCCAAACCTTGAAGCTCCTTGGCAATGAAAAACACTCTTTAATGCAAAAACCTCCTTCCTTTGGCGCCAAAACATGTCCTGGGCTGCAATCCTTTGCAAAAATAATTAATTTCTTCTTTATTATGACAGATCATGCTTATATAACCCTCAAAGATTCTATTTTTAATAATTTCCCTTCCTATTTCTGGCAATTTAATTAATAAACAATCATGTTTATTCACCCAAATTGGGCGCCCAATTATGCATGTTGTTGGTTGCTTTTAAATAAATTTATTTTATTTATTTTTAACATGCATCATTGACTTCTCCTTAGCTCTTCCACTTGCATTGACTTTCCTTCTATTTATGGCACCAAAATTGGGTGAATAAACCATTAATAAATATTATTAAATGCATTGTATTCGCCAAGGTGGGTCGCACTTTTGACAAGAGGAATTGCTAAAAATAAGAAGTCACTTGACAAAATTTCCACCCTTCACTGCAGCTCCAAAAATCCCCTCTTCTACTTAAGTGATTTGACTTTCATCATGGGAATTTTTACCTGCAAGGCAAGCAAGAAATTCTGCCGGTGCTTTAACTTGATTTTCTTTTATAATGGGAATTTTTACCTGCCGCCAGGTAAGTAAGAAATTCTCACTGCGCATGCCACCTCTAATATTCCCATTGTATCTTAAGTGACTTTGAATTCATGGGAAAAATTACCCTGCAAGGCAGGTAAGAAATTCCACCTTCCTGCCACTGCCAAAATTCCCACTAGCAGCTTAAAGTCTTCCTTCCAAAAAGTGTGACTTGCATTAAAATTGGCCTCCTTTGATAAAGTGCAACTTGCATGGGTGAATAAATCTCTTTGGTGGGAAAATTTAGCCTGTCATGCAGACAAAAATTCCCATCGGTGCTTTAAGTGATTTTTCTTTATTTTATAATCGGAATTTTCACCCTGCAAGGCAGGTAAGAAATTCTCACCTGTCTGCACCTCTAATTTTCCCATCGCAACTTAAGTGACTTTGACTTCATGGGAAAAATTACCCTACAAGGCAGGTAAGAAATTCTCGCTTGCTTGCCACTACCAAAAATCTCATTGTAGCTTACACTCATTCATTCTAGAAAATGTGACTTGCCTGGGAGAGGCTTTTTGTGCATGACTTCATCCTTTTTGGTCAAAAGCTTGCATTTTTAGGCTAATTCCTTCTGGTGTTGTGTCGATAGATGATATTCGATGCTTTAGGAAATTAAACAGATTATACTAGTGAAGGAATTTACCTAGGAGAATTTCACAGAGAAACAACAGAGAAAAACGTAAAAGAAATAAATAAAAGCAAAAATGTTGCTAGAAGTTGCAGATAATGCCCTGAATTCATTCCTAGTGAAAACCCTAATGAGATGAGTGAATAATGGCATGCAAAACTTCAACAGGATTCAACCAGAGCACAATTTACTTCAAACGGGCATTATTTATTCAATAAATAATTAAATAAAAATTTCCTGCAGACAAAACTTGGCGAAGGGATAAAATGAGTTTGGGCATCTAGGTATTTGTCAAAATTGGCTCATATGATTCACTGGGAATATCTTAACATAATACAGACATCTTCTAGCAATAAAAACACAAAAAGACCCGTTATTTTAAAAAGAACAAAAAAATTTCAAATGGGTAGTCCCAGTTTCGTGGTGGAATCTGGGACACCAACTACACTACATTAAAGAACACCTTCCTAGCAGAATTCCATATCCTAGAATTTGAACAAAAGAGCATCGGCGCTCCTCAAGGAGATCCAACAAGGAATGACAGAGAGTGTGCGGAGTACGACGCGCGGTTCAAAACTCTCTTGTCAAAGCTATCATATGACATTCACCCCTCTCAGCATGCTCAATGGTTTTTTGGAGGATTGATAACACCATTTAGAAGGGCTCTATGACATGAGACTTTCACATACCCACATGAGGCATTAGAAGCTGCCCTGCACATTGAGGTTGTTGGGAGCGTTGATACTAGTGTTAGTTATTTTCTCGGAGGTTAAAATTGTTATAATGGCTAAGCAGTTGGAGAAGTTGTCTGCAAACTTAGCGCATGAGGTTCATAGTGGTTTTGGTGTACAGACTGTGAGGTGGAAGGGCATGCAAAGGATAGTTGCCCCTGAAATTTGGTACGTGCCATGGTGGTAGACTGTGAGATTTGTCATGGGGATCATCATGTAAGTAGGTGCCCCCTACTACAGCGTGTAATCCGTAAGAATGTGTTTTGGTATTGCAAGATTTATACCTCTACGACCCATGATACCAAGGATTGTAGACTGATTGATCATATCCATGATGTTATTGATCTTGGTATACACCAGACTAGTCTTGCAAGTAGATCCAAGGACGATGATCATCGTTATGAAGGGCACGTAGATGGAGGGGCGCATGGAAGAGGTTTTTACAAAGGATTTTGTGGTCGCAGAAGAACATGCAATAGCAGAGGAAGAAGTGAATTCCCGTGAGGAACCTATTATAACTATGGATCTACAGAGCATTATAAGTGTTAGTGTCCTGATCTGTTGCAATGCTCGTTGTGCAGGAAGAAACATAAGTACATATATTTATGAGCATATGAACCAGCCGAACCGGAAGGACAAAGGCACTTTGGGATGGTAAGTATCAAGAAGGACAATTCACAGTGGATGTCAAGAGTGGCGCGTGAGTCAGGACTAGAACTTGTATTAGTGACGACGTGAGCAAAGACCGCGTGCACCAAGGAAACGCCAAGATAAAGGACACTAGTTTCAAGAGAGGAAGTAGTATATGGAAGGTATCCAGACCTTGCTCATCAAAAGGAGGTGTATCAAGAGACTGTGGATGTGATTTGGAGTTTGCAAGGATAGATCCAGTGTCTAAAGTAGTAATCAAAGCGATTTGGAGTAAAGGAAGAATGTCAAGGCTCCAAAGGATGACCTGGATGAATTCAAAGAAGTATGTAGGATGTTAAGGAAAGAGAATATTATTCCCTTTCTAGGAGAATGGTTGAGGGAGAAGGTACCACGCACCGAAGCAGAATGCAAGAGGTAGGTTTTGCATACAAACCTTCCTCCTCACAACCTTTCCTACGATAAGGAAATTACATTGAATGCAATTATTGATGGATGGCTTTTGAGTAATATCCTCATCAACACAAGAGCAGAAGTCAATGTTTTTACCTTGGATGCCTAGCATCAAATGGGAAGACTCACATTACAACCATCTTCGAATGTATTATATACGGAAAACAAAACAAAGGCAATGCTCATTGAGTCTTGAAGGATTTACTTATCACCATTCAAGGGGCCAAGTTCATTGGAGATTTTGAATTCTTGGCACTCGTTGAGGTAGAAAATTTTCTAGCATTACTTGGGTGCCCATGGTGCTATAAGAACAATGTTGACATGTGGCTTAACAAGGGGTATATCAACTTTGAAAACAAGGAAGAAAGGGTGATTATCCCTTTAACATATGGGAAATCAATGCCCTATACTAAGCCCTTAGGAGAGGAATTCCTCGACAGAATCTATGTGCGCTCCATCAAAGATCCAGAGATAATTCATCCCATGGAGGGAGTTATCCAGTTTGAAGATGCTCATTCCTTGAGTGATACCACTAGCATGGCATGTGACAATTGGGTGCATGGGACTTATGAGTTGATTGGGTGACAGTTGAGAGGATCTGTAATAAGGGTAATGAAGGCACACTTAGTCAAATGCCTGGGAGGAAATAAGTTGTCAAGTTACTCTAGAGGATCATACCCTAAAATTTTATTGTGAAAAATGGAGGCTCAATGGAAAAATGAGGATGAGAGAAGGGGAATGCTCAGTTATAACCTACTCAGAACTGTAGCGTGTTGGTAGGCTACACATCGAGAGAGCCTCCTAGAATAGCGTGAGGTAAGAATCACATTTTCTGTAAGGTTCTCCAAGATAACAACATGCTCACTTTGTCATGCAAGTTCAAAATGGTAAAGAAACAACCTCATTTCATGTCCAAGCGTGTGAGAAGGCCTAGATGGGAAGTGCAGAAGCATTACCACCTTTGTTATGGGTGCATAAGTTGTATTCCACCTTACAAGGTTGTGCACGCGCATGGTATATTCATTCGAGAGATGCGTTGTCAAACAAGTAATTGGAAGGAGTTGGCGGCTGATCTCATTCAAGCTTTCGAGTATAGGAGTACCAAGCCATCAATGGATAAGGCGTTGCAAGTAATCAAGTTCCTTACAATGGGAGATAGTGCTATGGAAGAAGATAGGCTACTAGAATTACTAGCTGAGCCTTATTTGGAGACATACCTCAATGAAGAATAATCAGAGGAAGTATAGCTTGAGCACGCATGCATGGAAAAGGAAAAAGGAAAAATGGTCTATGTAGTAGACGGTGAAGAGATGGAAACTTTGGATGTTAACCATTTTGAAGGTACATGTGAAGTCATAGATAGCATTGATGAGTGAGCACGCGCCTACCATGAGCCCTTGAAAACAAAGAAGGTTAACATTGGGACAGAGACATAACCTAAGGAAGTTATCATTGGGGACTACTTGTCGGTGAAAAAATAAGTTTCAAAGGTCATTGACCTCGTTGCACGAGTTTCGGATTTGTTCCATCGTCGGTACCATGAACTCTAAGGAATCCACCATTCCTTGAGGGAGATGAAGATAAATTTGAAGGAAAGTGCGAGACCAATTTGGAAAATGCCTTATTAGATGAATCTAAATTTTTGCGTATGGGTCAAGGAGGAAATAGACAAGATGATAGCATCTAGTATCATTGAGGCAGTGGAAGAATCAGAATGGATAAGCCCAAAAGTCATCAATATCAAGAAGGATGGGAGGATAAGGATTTGTGTTGACTATAGGGATCTGAATGTAGTATGTGTGATCAATCATTTTCCAACCCCCTTTACTGAAGAAATTTTAGAGGGAGTAGTCGGGCGTAAGATCTACTCTTTCACGGATGGATTCTCATGGTATCACTAGGTCAGGATTGCAAAGGAAGACCAAAAAAGACAACTTTCACCACTGAATGGGGAAGTTTTTCCTACACGGTTATGCCTTTTAGATTGAATAATGTACCTATTGTGTTCTTGTGCATTGTGGTACAAGCATTTCTGGACTTTATCCATAAGTTTCTTCAAGTTTACTTGGATGTTTCTTGCGCATCGTGGTACAAGAATTTCAAGATTTCATCCATAAGTTTCTTCTAATTTACCTAGATGACTAGACTGTGTATGGATTGGTAAAAGACCATTGTGACAATTTGAGGCTAATGTTTGAGAGATGTCGGCAGTTGAGGATATCCCTCAACATTAATAAATGTGTCTTTGCTACTCCATTTGGAACCCTGTTAGGACATATTATATGTAAGGAAGGCTTACTAGTGGATCCCACCAAAGTTACAATTATTGTGGGGTTAGGGGAGCCTACTAGTCAAAGCGCAGTGCATGGATTCCTTAGGCATATAGGGTACTACAGGAAATTCATCAAGGGGTATGCCAAGATCATCGTGCCCTTCAAGGAATTGCTAAAACTTAAGAGTGCCTTTCATTGGGAAGAGGTGTAGCAGAAGGTGTTTGACACTTTGAAGGATAGGATTGTCACGGTGCCCATACTACATTTTCCTTCTTGGGATAAGCCTTTCCATGTGCATTTTGATTCCTCAAGGACAGCTATGGGATTTTTACTAGCACAACCCGGTGAAGGAATTGTTGATCATCCCTTGTGTTTTTCCAGTAGAAATTTGACACCCACAGAGCAAAATTACACAACCACTAAGCATGAGGCACTATCAATGATCTAAGTGTTACATAAGTTCAAGTATTTGTTGGCAACACCATTCATATTCTACATGGACCACATGGCATTGAAATACTTGGTGAACAAGCCCATTTTGTAAGGATGTATATGTCATTGGGTTCTATTATTCCAAGAGTTTGAGTTCACAGTGGTTATAAAACTAGGAAAGAGCAATTCAGGACTTGACCACTTATCAAAGATTAACTCAAGGGAGGATGCACAAAGCATTGAGGATACCATGCTAGACGTGCAACTATTTAGGTTGCATCGCATGCCCTCAAACTTGGAAGATATCGTAGTGTTTTTGAAAATAGGTGTGGCATCGGAAGGGATGAAGGATTTGGAGAAGAATAAGTTAGCAATACGCGTCACACCCTACATGTTGATTAGTATATATTTGTATAAGTTAGGTTGTGATGAGGTTCTGTGCTAATGCGTATTAGAACATGAGCATGTGGTAATTATGGAGGAATCTCATGGTGGGATTGCAAGGGAACACTATGCAGTAAATGATACCACGTGGAAGATTTTACTAGCAGAGCTTTAGTGGGAAACCATTTACCAAGATTGTATTGAGTTTTGCAAGGCCTATGACCATTTCCAGCGCCTTGGAAAACCTAGGAAAAGGGATGAAATGCCCTTACAACCAATAACTAGTGTTGAACAATTTGAAAAATAGGCAATCGAATTTGTAGGGCCAATTTCACCAGCCGCGCGAAGGACTGGTTTGTGGTATATCATTACTTGCACTGATTACTTGACACGTTTGGTAGAGGTAGCACCTACGAAGGATTGCACCACAATAACAACTACTAGATTTTTATGGGAGAACATAATGAGCAAGTATGATTGTCCTTTAATCTTAACAAGTGATAGAGGTACACATTTTCTCAACGAAATGGTTAGGATTTTGTTAGTAAAATTTATGGTGGCCCATCACAAGACTACCCCTTATCACCCTCAAGAAAATGGAACCACTGAGGCATTGAAAAAATACTAAGTCATATGTTAACTAATATCTATGACGTTGGAAGACAAGATTGGGATGACAAGGTATCATCCATTCTATGGGCATATAGGACAACCTACAAGAGGTTGAACAAGGCCACACCGTTTCAATTGGTGTTTGGCGTGGAGGCTATTTTTCCAGTTGAATTCATGTTACCATCATTGTGTATAACACGCGCAGGAGGATTGGATGATGAACAAGTGTTGAAAGAGAGGATTGCTAAGTTGATGTACTTAGATGAAATTCAATCACTTGCTAGATGGAGTCAGAAGATAGAAAAAGCAAGGCAAAAGGCATGGCATGATCATCATATCAAGAACAAGCAGTTTGAGGTTGGACAGATGGTGTTGTTGTATGATTCTAAGTATCTATGCCATCCTACGGTTAAAATTTAATTGGTTGGGACCTTACATCATCTCGTACATCCTTGATTCGGTGTTTTCTAGTTATAAGCGCTAGATAGGATGAGATTACTGGTCATTTCAATAGAAGTAGTCAAGCCCTACTATAAATAATTCCTCTTGGTGTTTGTAAATAAGGCGGTATTTCCATCTAGCTTAGAATTTCCCTATATTTAATTTTTCTTTTCTTATGTTTCCCTTTCCCATTGTGTGTTCCTTTATTTTGTTTTGTTTTGCACCTTGTGCGCCAATAAGCACATTATTTTCCAAAGTTATGTATGCAAAGAACGATGCATCTATTTTAGTGTGGGGTAGATTAATGCAAAGCACAATATACACCAAGAATACAAGTTGAGTGGCCCAAGAGAGAAGGAAGTGCGTAAGGTTGAGAAAGTGAGTGGGGAAATGGTGGATAATGAATTATGGTATCAAGAAGGTTATAACAAATACCACGTATAAGGAATAAATAAGTACATGAACAACATGAGGTAGGCAAGGAAAAAATCAGTAAAGGACGAAGAAGTGCCTTCATCTTATAGATGTGCACGTAAGAGTCTTTGGTCAGATTGGATTTTTACATGTCGAGGGTTGTAGAAGGTTTTTCACGCAGGATTGGGTGTGTGGGTAAGGGTGCTTAAGGTCAGCTTAGTGGAAAAATTTGCATTTAATGTTAATTACATTGGTAGGTGGTATAGCATTTATTGCTGGAGGAAAGTAAAAACTATAAATATGAGGTCAGGCAAGTCATTATTCTACCTTGTTACTACGAAGTTGAAGCACTTTTGCAAACTAGGGCATTGTTGATGAGAAAAATTTCAGGTGGAAAAACTTGTGGATTTCTTGCCAACGCTCTGGGAATCTACGTCCTTCTACTTAACTGATGCAATTGTCGTATATGCATGCGCATGAAAAGGTGGATTTTTATGGTGGCCTTTCGACTGGGGATCCAACAGGGACACTCCATTGACCCTATGAAAAAGCTTGTAGATACCTGTAAGAGAGGACTTTTTCTGTAGAGAGGGAAAGGGGAGTGAGAAATGAGATAGGGGAACTAATGTTGTAGGTAGGACATCAGATTCTTGCACACACTAGTTAGAAACTTCAACACATGCATTTATGAGAAGAAACAACCCTGTAAATGGAAATAAGACGAGATAAGATTGCAAACTCATAGTTTCTAAAATATCCTCATCAAAAAGGCTACAAAATCCTTCTTCTTGTATTGATGCTTAAACAAAAGTTGTACATAGTGTGGGAATGGAAGAAATTTGAGAGTGGAGGAAAGTAGAAGAAAATGGCTATCTCCTTTTCTTTCTCTAGGTACAATGCACTCTTGAGTTTACAAGATCAATCGCCAACCCTTTGAAATGGGAATGGCGTTACAATTTATAGAATGAGAGGTGACTTATCATCTTCCTCATGACCCTCCATATGCCTTAATTCTAACTTTAGACTATTCATATTCCTACAAAATATTTAAGTCCCTTTTATAAAATCAAGGTGACTTAATTTACATTATGTTTCTAAAGTCACTTTTAAGTGACTTAAATGCATATCAAAAAGTTCAAACCCCAACGAAGAATTATAACATTTGAAGAGAGAGAAAGTTGGGGAGAGGGAAGAGAGAGGAGGAGGAGATGTTGCCCCTGATGAAGTCTCGATGATCCTCATTGATTGAAATCTCTGATGCAATGAAACTCTAAATCTTCAAACTCGTGGAAAAATCCTTCAAATGGGCTCACAGATGCTTTGGAATGAGTGTTTAAAAACACTATTGAATGGTGTTGCCGATGACTGCAACTTCTACCCCACACAAGATACTCCTACAACTCGAGCCATGGAGTGAGTGTCGGAGACACTGTTGAATTCTCTAGAGGTGAATCTCACATTCCCCATGAGAAATTCCTATGATGATCTTGCATGATGATGTTGACCTAAATGATCATTCCTTAATGTCCCATTGTGCCAAACTTTCCCTTTCAGAACAACCTGTTATTTTTAGTAAGTGTGGATTGTGAATTGAGATGAACTATTTAATGACTTTCTATTTTTAACAGGTGTCCATGGGACCACTTACTATTTTTATTAAGTTTCAAAAATGTTCGTTCTAGTGAATTCTCATTTGTAGTGCACCTCCAATGTCTTCGCCTCCTTCGTAGGTTCTTCTGTCGATGACTTTCCCGAAATAGTAGTTCCTATGTAGTAGACCTATTATTTTTAGAAATTTAGCTTCTGGGAGTTGAATTGATGTGGAACGAAGTTTTTGATATGGGTTTTTTTCCCAATATCACCCCTATGAAATTTTGGGCCCGCCCACTTAATAGTCCAAGAGATTTTAAAGTTTTAATTTTCGGACTGATTGCTTCTAGATGCGGCAACCATTAATGGACCTCAAAATTGCAGGTCTAGTTTTTTCCTCCATTTTCGATGAAATAAATTTCATTGTAATAGGTTTTTGCTTCTAGTTCTTCACACGAAATTCTACTTCATTTCACCCAACGGTTTGACGGGAAATTGGATTTTTTCTTCGTTGAGCCAAAAGTGGGATTTCTTCGTTGTGGATGCTCTGTTGCATAAGAGGAGAGTTTGAAGGTGTCTTATTGATGGTCTTGGGTAGCTAAATGAATAGAAAAATATTTTTTTGTTTCACACATCTGTTTGGGAGATTTCTTTAACTTCTTGTTTTATGCCCATGGAGTTTTCTCTGTTTTCTCCTTCTTCTTTCTGTGTTTCTCCTTCTGTGTTTGCTCCAATTTTCCTTCTAGGGCCTACGTGCTTTCATGGAGTGAAGGGAATTAACTCTATGGTAGGTATGGTTTGAGGTTCAAAAATGGAGGAATGATGGTGAGGAGTTACAGAGGAGGAGATGGAGATGTTTGTGCACACAGATGTTAGAAGCAACAAGAAGCAACCAACAGTTAGAAAAATGTCAAATTTTTGAGTTGGAGTTGGGCACACTTTTTCATCCCTAATATCCCTAACCTCGGGGATGTGAGGGACATCAATTTCCACAATGAGCAAGATGGCGACACATGGCAGCGATCCGACGACAAGGAATGAGTGCTCCAAAATCAGCTTTAAAGCACCGAGGGGCTAGAAACTGGTCATATGGGTGACCAAAACACTCTCCTAGAGGGTTGGGTGCATTTTCCATGTTTTTGTCCCTCACCTTAGGGACATGAGGGACATCAATTTCCACAGGTGGTCCTGGAGCTGACACGTGGCGCTTGATCCGACGGTAGGGAATGGATGCTCCAAAAATGCACCTAGGGGCTGAAAGTTGGTCATGTGGGTGACCAAAAGACTCCCCATAGGGTTTGGGTGAATTTTTCCATGCTTGATGTCCCTAAACTTAGGGACATGAGGGACATCAGTTTCCATGGTGGTCCTGGAGCTGACATGTGGTGCTTGATCCGACTGACAGGGAATGGATGCTCCAAAAATGCACCTAGGGGCTGAACTGTCAAGTCTGGAGGTCACATGAGGGTCCCAGAGGTCACATGGGGGCTAGGAAAATTTTCAAGGGTTGGTGTACCTGACCTCAGGGACTTCAAGGACATGAAATCCCACCAAGCTCAAGGTGCAGACATATGTCCTCTCGAAAAATGACTAAGTCATGAACTGCATTTAAGAGGGTAACTTGGAACGATGATAACTTGATCTCCCGGTGGAATGTATTGGTAAAATTTTATATGATCCTAAATGTAAATGTAATTTTGAATCCAATGGTGGTAGTATAATGTCTTGATTCATCCATCTGATCCTTGAAAAAGTGGATTTGTGATTTGAGACTCCATTTGTGCCTGATAAAAACTGCCTGCAAATCCTATACGCCAAGGTGTTGTGAAAAATATTATTTCACCATCATATAGGTCTTATAATCATCTTTCTGTAGATGTTTTTTTACTTCTAACTCCATCCGGAGCTCCCAGAATCTTCTTCTGAAGCTCAGCAGTTGTTTTAGGCCTATGTATTGCCTAGGCTTGTGAACCTTGTTTTTACTTAGATTGCTCCAAGTGTTTCAAAACTTCTCCCGGTCAAGGCAAGGACCCTTGAAGAAGAGGTGTTGGAGCATGAAGAGCCCCTCCCGTGAATAATCACCAAGGAAGAGGTCACTTGTCAAGGAGAAGGAGAAGGAAGAATCTCCTATACTTGGAATCACCGATTAGGAAGAAGCGAAGGTGACCGAAGAGGCAGGCCTCGGAGGAGACAAAAATTTTAGATGCCTACATTGGTGACCGGATGACGATGAGCCTAAGGGAGGAGAATACCATACAATGTATGATATACATGATTCGAGGAGGGATAAGAGGAGGAAGCAGAGGATCAAGGAAAGGGGGTGAACAAAGAGGTGAGCACCAAAAACCAAGGAACCCCAAGCCTCACTAAGGAGCAAGTGGAGAAAGCTGCGAGAGAGAGAAGTGGTGGGCATCATGAAGGAGTTGGTGGAACAGGATTTGGAGTGGAGCGCGGATGAAATTTTGAAGGAGATGGAAGAAGAAAGCGTTGGGA
Organism: Taxus wallichiana var. yunnanensis; assembly: GCA_018340775.1. NCBI lineage: Eukaryota > Viridiplantae > Streptophyta > Pinopsida > Cupressales > Taxaceae > Taxus > Taxus wallichiana. The sequence goes on along the minus strand of CM031238.1, from coordinate 588,367,064 downwards.
AGGAGTATGGTAGCATGGGTGGGGATCCCAAATTAGCAGTAAGCTTCCCAAAAGTTGTGCAAACAGGTGGGAAAGGCATAGTGGTGGAACAAGAGAAGGGAATGGGATACATAAATTATCCCAAAGCAGGTGCTACACATGTGCTTCCAAAGCACCGTACCAACAGAGAAACTCCTATCTATGTCATCATTTGATGAAGAAGGTGCATATCCCCAACCAGAAGATGCTATCTTAGGCATTCGAATCTCGCGTAGATGAATCTGAGTTCAAAGTAAGTCAGAGAGTGCTAATGAAGGTGTTAGAAACAAAAGGAATAAATCCCTTGGTGAATGCTTAGCAGCTTTCAAATGAACAAGTCTGCAATGCGCTCAACAAGGTTTCAGTTGAAGTTGAGGCTAGACTATTCGGGAGAAATGATAGAGTGAGGTTCCGTAGGAGGAATTAGAGACAAAAAATAAGGATCTTGTAGAAAAGATAAAAGACCTAAAGCAAGAGGAGTTGATTAGTGCTCAGTTAAGGCATGATTTGAAGGAAGAAAAGGAAAAGGTGCACGAAGTCTCCAAGAAGTTGGAGATGATTACGGATTCCATCATCCTAAAGCATCCCAACTTAGCACCACCCAAGAAAAAGTATGAGTCACCTTGCAATGTCTGGAAGATCTGACTCGCATTCTCACAATGAAGAGGTGACCACTCACTTTAGAGTTTGCAGAAGAGGCGTAGGCGCACCGGGAGAAAGATTAAACAAACAAAGGTTGTTGAGATTGTGGCTCGATACACTAAACTTTTGGCAGAGGTGAAGGCCACCACGCAAGTCGCTAAAGTTGCTTATGACAAATGTGCTAATAGGGATAGAGTGGCAAGCATCTTGGTTGCCACCCATGAAACAGAACTCAAGGAGTTCCAAGAGAAAAATAAGGGGAATAGAGTGGAAAGAGATAAGATCCTGGATGAGGTGGAGAAGAAGTCAAAAGCAATCGAGACCCTGTGAGGCTTGATCAAGAGCCGACTAAAGGAATTATACCCCCAGATCACCCGTAGGATGGATGCGCTTGAGGACTTGGGAAAAAAATTAGAAAGCATTATTGATACCCTGAGCACCAAAGGAGAGGAATTAAGTTTTGAGGAGGTGAGCACCTCAGTCAGAGACCTCTGTCAGTAAGCGTAGAACAAGGTCGACACTTGGGAGAAGCTAGAGGCAAAAATAGGAAAGGATTTCCCTCTCCTCCTCCAAATAAACAAGTCCCCCATTCTTTCATTATTTCTCCCAATTCTTCATTCCTTTATTCTTTCTTTCCAACCATTTTAAGATCCCACCATTCTTTATTTTATTGAAGAGTGTTTCGAGGACAGAGAACAGGCGTAGTGTGGGGTGATGTTGGGCCCCAGAATATTGGCTAAGTACAAGAAGGTGTGTGGGCATGCAGGGCCTATTTGAAGAAGGGCACGCAGTTGAAGGCACACAGAGAAGGGTTCTAGCATGGTTTTACAAAACACACAGCGTGTGCACAAGGCAAGACATGTTTTGGGACTTATCCATATTCGACGTTCCAGATATAGCACATGATAAAATCATGACCCATATAGCATGTGGAATGGATAAGTTGCCACCTAGTGGTGTAGTAGGATCAAAAAGGGGATATTCCATGCATGCGATGGAAGGTTCCGAAGAACATCATTGCACATATTGGAGATCTTGGATCAAAGGAGGCATGCTCCATTGGAGGACCACTTGGACACTTGGCATCTGATCTGCTACCTCATAAAGCATGGCGGTGAAGGAAAAAAGCTATATATAGAGGTGTGCGGATAGAAGAAGAGGGATATAAGAGAAGGAAGGTAGTAGAAGAGTAGCAGAGGTGGTGGAAGAGAGGCGAAGCTCTGCAAAAATATCATGGAGGATTTTGTGGGTTGGGATTAGAGAAAATATAGGAGTGATGGCATATTTAGAGGGATGGGTCTATGTTTATCCTTGTAATATGAAGGACATAGTGTAGTTCTTGATGTATGACCTTTCTCTGCATTGTTATATGGGTCTATTATGACCTCAAGGAATGTAATGTGGTTACTTGAACTCACTAATATAAATGGAAGGTTTTGCTTTAAAGTATATATGTGTTCATGAGCTTAAGCCTAATGCATTTCCTTCGTGTTATGAATCAGTTCTATATGTTGCTTGTTATTTCTCTTTTATGGATGCATTAATATGATAACTCATCCTAGGTTCTCATAATGATGCACGGTTATTTTCTATTCTTTTGCACTTGAATATCTATCATAAGATGATGTATTCTCACAAGACTCGCATAAAGGAGGCGCTCGGCGCCTAAGCATGCCTCGGTGAGCTCCAAACACCCGTTGGGTGATAGACCAGCGCGCATGGGATTTTATTGTTAATCTAAGGGTATAAAAATGACTACAATTGAACACTCCACAAGACTAGGTACTCGGCTAAAGTTTGTTTTTCTCATTTCGAGTTTTATAGGGATGTTTTGCACCTCCATGAAAACAAGTTTTATTAACATTACACAAAGTTGACAAAAATTAGTTTTACTACGTTTCCCATTTATCCTGCCAACCCCATGGTTTCCATATCCAAACTGGTATTGTATTTTATCCATCCATCTTACGTGGTAAAGGAGAGTAGTGTTTTCATTCATGGTTAATGGTCTTGATGTATACCAACAGAGGTGTAATTCGCTATACTATAACCCATCCCATTTAATTCACCTAAACATTATTTTTCTTTAAAATTGATTTACAATTCCCTTACAATTAAGAAAACTAGGAATGTTAAAACATGCAAGGATAGAGTAAGATGACCATGCCTAATAATCAAATTGGCAATGTATAAGGATCAATCATAATTGAATTTGTGGCTGCCGAATGCCTAGCTTTTATCAATAGCTCAAGTGCCATACTACAAGCAGATCGTAAAGCCAATGGAATTGGAAAATAAGTCAAATCGAGAACCAATCTCAAGAGGTCAAGCTCCACCAAGCAAACCAAATACTAACGTTGTCCTTTGACCACACTTCCTTCGGGCATTTTGTCAAATAATTCGTGAACATTCTTTACACATCTACACTTGAGCCTATTCGAAAATAATTACGGTTCAATTAAACACACTTATCTCGATATTTTGACGAACATTTGCGTGTCAATCTCGTGCTACCATAATTTTTAATTATATCTTCCACCGCATTAACCAAGATTTCATACCATGCTCTACTTCCCGGGGTTTTGGTGGATGCATCCACCCTGTTTTAGGCTCCTAAACTTGCATAGGCCGAGAGTAAAATGTCTTACATACTTGACAAAGAGTTCCAAGGCTCTTTTTTATATAAACAAAACCCCTCTATGAAAATCCTGCAATCATGGCACACCATGAAATGACATTTGGTTAAGGCATTTCTTCTAAAATACTTAAAGCGCCATCACACACACTATTTTGGGCATATCCTGCGATCCTCGCATTTCAACAAAACCACACATTTTTTGAGTTATTTTATCAAACAGTTTGGGTGTCATGTGTATGCTTCCACATTTTTCCTCACTAACACCCAAAACAACAAAAAAATTCACCCACTCCAATTTTGTTTTCAACCATGTCCAAATTCCATTTGGTGAACCAAAGACTCTGCTCCAATGTCCACGTAATAATATTTTTTTAAAGCATTTTAACTACAATTCATGAACCCTATGCATTGTCTCGATCTAGCCAAAGGCGGCCCAAAACATTTTCAACATATCCAATTTTTGTGAGAATAATGTGATATGGCAGTCTGCCAAACTATCTTCACATTTTTCTCTTAAATGGCTTAACTAACCGAGAGGTCAACACCCAAGTGCATGTGTGGATGAAAAATAACAAAAAAAAACATTACATATATTTCATTTCATTTGAGAGAATTCTTAACTCCTGATTTAAATCCCCATTGGTAGCTTGCAACCAAGGAGATTATAGGTACAATATAGAGGAAGGGAAGATGATAATTGGTTCCAATTGAATAAAAACAACATCTCCTTGTTAAAATCAACTTTGGGTGTTAGTCTTGCAAAGGAGAAAGGAATTAAACATATTCTTATTGAGGGGGACTCTCTTCTCATTTTAAATGCAATCAGAAAGACTAGTCACAATAATTGGGTCTTGGGAAATATTATTAATGATATTAAAGAACTCTAAGTGCTTTGATTCCCATATCATTACTCATATCCCTCGCATCAGCAATGCCTGTGCGAAAAGATTGGTGAATGAGGGAGTTCAAAATAATGATTACAAAGTGTGGAAAAAGGTGAGGTCATACCTGTGCATATTAATGATATTATTAATCATGAAAAGTTGTAAGCACTTCACCTTAAGCAAAGACGAGGGAGAATAATGGGTTCATTTTCCAATATTGCAAAAGCATGTTTGGATTAAGCTATTCTTGGAAAGACAAGTCTAATTTCAAAATTGCAGACCTCAAAGTGTTGTGCATTGTTTGGCTGCCATGGGTGGTGATAGAACCATAGTCAAGTCGTCCAGCCATGGGTGTATTGTTGAGGATAAGTCAATGTGGCACCTTTTTAGAATTGGGGTTTTAGGAAATTTATCGCCAGACTCCAAGGGCATGATCCCTCACTTACTATGGAGTTCGGGCTAGTGTGGAAGGAAGGGAAAGTGGTGATCCGTGGCATGGAAATTAATACGTCGGAGGAAGCCATTGCCTATGCTACTAGCATGGACATGGAAGGTCTAAAAATCTTTAAGGATAGGAATCGGAGAGAGTAAAAATCAATACTTTCTTTATGGGAAAGGAAACTATCCATTACTTCACTAATGGTATCGCTCATTCCTATATTCTTGGGGTGTGGAGAGAGGTCTTCCTGCACATCATGAAGTATCTGACTCTGGAGGGTAAATATCGCAAGATATATACCCACCACTTGTCGTTTCTGAACATGTTTAGACATAAGAAATTGCTCAGTATCCCCTTCTATCTTTTTATGTCTCTGACCACCTCGGTGAGGGATTTCCAATGGAGTAAGGTGGAGTCTCCCATCCATGAGGGCCTCATTCTTCTCCTATTTCACAATGGGAAACCGACCGGGATAAACAAATGCCCCTAATTGAAGATGAGGAGGATATTACCCTAGCTGAGTGTCTATCCAAGATGAGGGAAGGAAATCTGGGTTCTAAGAAAATGGGTGAGGGGAAGAATGTGGAAGGGATGGAAAATCAGGAAGCTGGTCCGTTGAAGGGGAAGGATAAAGTTACCTCGGAAAGGAGAGCATGGTATTGATATGTGGAAGAACAAAGTCCAGTACTTGGAGACGGTGGTCCAGGTCCTGAAGAGACTAACTCGGTGGTGAGAAAGGGCATGATTGATAGTATCGAAGCCACCAAGAAAATATGTTTGGCCTAGAAGAACATCCGAGGGGATATCAAGTAGTTGGATTCTCTAGTTCACGTTTTGGGCACCCGTATGAATGTTGTGGAAAAAGAGAAGTGGAAAAGGAGGTGGATCAATTTTGATGAAGAGGAGGATTCTAAGGAGGAGGAGTTTGAGGAGATCAGTGAGGAGGATGTCAAGGAACCCACCCAAAAAAATTTGAATCTAGATTCTAGCACAAAATAAGAGACCAAGGAGGTTAAACCCTCAAAAAAAGTAAAGATAACTAATGGAACTTATTTCGAACTATCTGCGGAATTTCGAGGAAATTTCTATATTTTTTCTTATTTAATGGCTTAGTTCTCTTCTTGCTTGTTGTTTCTTGACCCCCTTCTCTATTTTGGAGTTAAGTTTTTTTAACTCGGGGTCTTATTCCTTTTTGTCCATCTTTGTTTCTATCACGATGTAATCTTTTTGTACTCGACCTCTGGGAGCCTATCCTTGCTTTTTACCATATCTAATAAAAACTGTTATTGCTCTTCATGCTAGCATGAGGCCATCCTCACTTAAAAATTAAAAATAAAAAAATTACTACAGGAAGGGAAGCCATAAAAACTTAGATGAAAACCAAAGAGTAGCTCGTTCTTCTATGGTGCATTAAACAAAAACAAACCTCATCCATCTCCTTTGGCATTCACTTATGCCAAGAAAAGAATTAAAACATTCTCTCATTAACCCAAAAAAATCATTATTCTTGAAATGTGTATGGCACAAGATCCAAGAAAAATTGAGGGATTTAAGAATATTTCATAATTTAATTCTTTTCATTTTTGATTTGTTGTTAACATCTTAAATTTCAAATGATTTAAAACATTCAATTTTATCAAATATTAAAAATTAATTTATTTAAATTATTGTTTTAATATTTTAAAATTCACTTCAACCAAAGTCTCATCACTCCCATTAAAACAATCACCTAATGCGTAAGTTACTCATTTGAAAATGATGTGGAATGTGTTTATCGTTACCCATATTATAATTGCTTGGATAAAATTTAACATTAAAACCAAATATACATATATATGTTTCAACTTCAAGATTCACAATGTTCTTGAGTGGAAAATATCATAATAATAATGACTTCACCACACACACCAAAGGTGCGAAGGCACTTTAAGGGTTACAGAGAGGTTCGTCTGCGAAAAGAAAACTCTCAAATTTCTCTTAATATTTTATCATTGTAATTGCAAATTTTATTGCATTGTCAATTTTATTTATGATCACCCTATCGATGGTCAAAAAGACAACTCAAAATGATCCCGACATTCTATGTCCATCCCATGGTCCTTGAGCAAGGGTTCAAAACACATTTACTCGACAACTAGAATAGGCTTATCCCGATCCCCATGACATATGCACGCTGGCAATAACACAAGCACAGAAAGGTAACTACAACATTCATTATCTTTATAATCGATAAGATATTGAATAATGTGACGAAATTTTAAGTAGTTATCTATTGAGTTCCTAACACATTGATAATAATCATAATATTCATCGACATTTAACTTCTTAGTTTGAGGTCTACTCATATCAACCTTAAATGGTGGAGGAAGGGATATGAGATTGAACTCAAGTAATTTAAGACCATGTGAGGAGGATTTGGCAAATGCTTAAATTATAAAGCATTTAAATCTCTTTTTCTAGTAGTGTGCACTCCCATATCCTTCCATAATCATCTACAATCAACTAAGTGTACTTATTCCATTGTGTTTTCAAAGTTATATCTTGTGTTGCATGATCTAGAACACTATTCTAATATTGCATAATTAATGTTGGAAGTTAATTAATTAGAATATTCATCAGTATTTGAACCTTACCCTATTAAACCTAATTAAATTATACATCACTCATCTATCCACTTTTAAATTAATTAAAGGTAATCATTTTAGTGAACCCGCCTCCCGATCGCACCCTAGTTTACCTATGCATTCTCTGTCATACTTGGCTTCAAATCCATCAATTTTCTAGGATTTGTATTTATATTTCATCATCTTCTCTAACCTTAAACTTATTTTCCATTTTTTCTCTAGGGTCTCATGGTTGGTGCTACCCTTTGGGTCTCTTTTTAAGGCTCCTAATTGCCAATTCACCTTTTATTTCATATCTCAATCATAATGGCTCTATTTTCAAATTCATTAGAGGTTATTATTAAGTTTTATGTATTTAATAAAAACCTCTTTTTTCCTAATTATTATCACACTTTTTAGAAATTCTAAATTATTATTTTTAGTAATTAGGGCATAATCGAAAAAGTATACACTTTTGGAAAAATTACTTGAAGGTTTTTCTTCCACATAATCATATTAAAAAATACCTCTTTTATTTCATTAAATTCAGTCTCTATTTTCATATATGGTCATTTCATTAATTTGATGATTGTCATTTTTCTCAAAATAATTTTTGGGTCATATCCTGTGATCTTCCCATTTTTTCCCTCCATATGTTAATTCTCATTATTTTCTACCTAATTAGAGTTTATTCTATCATTTTTTTCCATCATGTCCTATGTTATTTCATCTTCTTCTATTCATAATAATATTAGCTTTTATAACACCTTCTTAGTTACCATTAAATCATTATGATATACTTTTCAAACCCAATTTTAAGTCATGCATGCTGAAATCCAATCTCTCAAGGATGTTACATCACATATAAATAATCCTTCCAACAATTTGTGTCATAAAAATTCCTTACTTGATAAATGATCTCATACAAGTGAAGTGAAAGTCTTACCTAGAAGCTATTAAAAGCAAAGATATTGAGAGAGGGGTGAATCACTCTTACAAAACTTTTACTTCATTTACCATAGCTTATATACATCATTCATATCAACCATTCAACATGTGTGCTTATTAAATTTATAACATCCATTCACAAGTACATGAAATAAGAGATAGAACAAGTACACAACATATAATGTGGGAAACCCTCAATGGGAGGAAAACCAACTAAAACATATGTATATATTACTCAATATAAAATACTTATGTGAATATGAATCATCACACAAGATTTCTTTAGTGAGGCATCAACCCCACAAGGAGCACTAACCCCTAGTTTAGTAGGACACCAATCCTACAAGGAGGATATAACCCCCTAAGGTGATCAAGCACCAATTTAACTACTTGAAGATGAATATCACTTGAATATGTTTTTCTCCACTAACTAATTGTGATCACTATATCAGCTCCATGCATTCAAAACCCTCTCAAACAAACTCTTCTTCTACTTCTCTCACACTTGCATCATATAATGTTGATTAGGTATAATGACCTTTCACACATGTTCCTTCACTCTTATCAACTCTTCATGCCTCTTCTTAGCTCTTCCCTTGACCCCTCTAACCTCTTCTCTCACCTTCTCTAGCTCGCTCATATCAACATCATCACTCCTAACTCAAATGATAAAATACACTTCACTTTATAGACATGATTCATCATAACAACCACAAGTCGACAATACCATTAAGGTCACCATGAAAACATGAAAATACATCTAAAAAATCATATGAAATCACTTCATAGACCCTAAAGGTTGGAAATATCCTATCAAACACAATCAACACCAAGCCTCTCAATTAGGCCTAAAAACAAGATTTCTCTTCCAACGTGTTGGTGCTCGAGTTAGACTCGCCCGCTTTGTCATTGAAATTCCTCAGTTTGCGGCCTCTGTCATGTTTTCTATCTCCCCGTATTGGTGCTTGAAAACTCTTTCCTCCATTTGGTTGCCATGATCAATCCTTTCCTTGGTCGAGGATCACTTAAAGGTCTAGATTTTGTTTTTCGTTCCTCTGTCCATCTGAAAGAGTCTGTAACTTGGGCGTAAAACTTAGGTTTTTCCTTTCCTTTCATTTTCCACAATCACGTTTTGTTGTCCCTATCATTTTTGTCCCAAATACCTATGGAAATGTGATTGGATGTATCTCGAGGATCATATTTGAAGCCTTATAACATTTCCAAGTTCTCTGTCCTTGAAGAAAGATTCATTTTCGGCTCAAATGGTGATTTTCCTGCATTTTACGGTTGACGGTGTATTTTTCCCAGTCAAATTTACTTCTCAGCATCAATGGAAACATGGCCCTTTCTGGTTGGATGCGGCTCAGTGGGGTACTCTAAAAACTCTAAGGCTCGCTTCAACCCAAAACTTGTCCACATGGAGGAACGACACTCATTTGAAAATTCACCTTTTGGTTTGGCCTTGGAGTTGCATCGGGGGACACGTGGAGGTTTCCATTGCTTTTCCCAGACTTAGAAAAAAAAATTTTTCATGCAATTGGTATAGTTTTGGTGACTATGGACACGTGGAGGGCTGACACTCATTTGAGGATCCGCCTCAGGGTCCCACCTTAACAATTGCGACAGGAGACACGTGGAGGCTTCCACCGCTCTTTGCTTTGTACTTAAACTTTTCAAAGAATTTTTCTAAGGCCTGGGACACATGGTGAGCTCGTGCTTGTTCAGGGTCTCGCTCTTGGGCACCATCTCAAAATTATGCCATGAAGACACGTGGAGGCTTCCGCCGGGTCTTCCCATACTTAGACTTTTCAAGAAAATTTCTAAAGGCCTTGGACACATGGAGGGACTATGCATGTTTGGGGACCACCCCTAAGTTTTATTTTAAGAAGCGCCAGGAGGAAACTTTGAGGCTTCCACTCACTTTTCCCTTTTCTTGGACTTTTCAACGGCCAAGGAGAACTGCACATGGACCCTGGACACTTGGTGCCTTCCGCTGATCCTTCAAATTTTTAAATGGACTCTGTTAGACTGAGACACGTGTTGAGCCCACACTTGTTTGGGGTCTCTACTTTGGGGACCATCTCAAAATGCGCCATTAAGACACATGGAGGCTTCCGCTTAGCTCCTTTTTACACTGAGACTTTTCAAAGGCCAAAAGGTGTTTTTCTGGGCCTAGGGTACGTGGAAGGCTCACGCTTTGTTTGGGACTTGCCTCTGTGCTTCTCCTTTGTAGTTGTGCCAAGGAAACACGTGGATGGATGTGATATAAAGTGGAAAAGGGGTAGAATCAATGGTTATTGTGCATTTCACCTGTTTTTCCACCATTTTTCTCCAAGACTCCTGAGACGTGAATACGCACTATTTTTCATCATTCTTTGATGAAATTCCTTTTCATTTTTCTGTAAGGTGTCATTAAATGGATTTGAAACTTAAATTATGAGTCCAAGGATTGTTAAGGTTGATATTTTGAAGAGGGAATTACTCAAGCACTCACAAAAATGGGAATTACCAGAGGAAATGGATGTGGGGCAGAATTGCAGAGGAAAAGAGGGAAAAGGGATGAAATGATGAAAGTGCAGGCACAAAAGATGAAAAAGGTGTTGCCACGAGAGTGAAAAAGATTACCTGTCATATCCAACTTGTGCAAAGTCTCTAGAAAATGATTAAAAGGGGATTTTCCATGACAGAATCAAAATGATTAGAAGGACTCCCAAAAATTTGTGGCATGGCATCTTAGTCATTAATTGAGGGCCCAAGAAATGTGATCAGTTCACAATTGGTCCACCTGGTAGTTTTCAGATCTGAATTGTTAAATGTCACTTTCTAAAACAAATTGTTAACAAGAAAAGTCCCTCTAATATTCTTCTCTTTTGGGGAAAATTGAGTGAGAAAATGTATAAATGTAATGAGAATACTCTTGCAAATGGTCAGAGTTTGAATTCCTAAGAGAAAATTTGAGAAATCCTTATTCTAAGAAGCTCGTCTGAGATACCTAGTTAATTTCCTTTGTGTTAGATTTTCTATCATGTCAAGTTGGTTACAGATGTATAGCCATTGATGAGCATTGAGATTGCTCTAGAAGATTTCCCCTGCTGATGAATTTAAGAAATTTTGAAATTAATTTGTGTCCAATCTCTAGCAATTTGTGTCTACTTTTTGTTTCGAATGTCTACAAATAGTTTCTTTCATTCCTATTGCAATCTTACATTGAAATCTTTGTGAAATCACACAGGATCTTGTCCCTGTGATAGTTTAATGGTATTTTGCAATTTCATTTCAAGAAGATCCTTCATCTTGGATGAGATAAAAAATTTAAAATCAATTCACTGTCATTTGTTGATAAAGATTGTCTGTAAGTCTTTGGGTGTACCTTAGGCATGATTGATCAGAGACTTTGGTGTTTAATTGAGTCTTTCAATTCGAGCCTTCATGTTAGAGTCTCAAAGATTATGTGAAAATGTGTTGATTTGGGCCTCCACTAAAGCACACCTTCTGGTTGAAGGAATGTCTTAATTGTTCTAAAGTATTCTGTTGTTGAGTTGTTCATTGTTGTGAAGTCCCTTCAAGATCTGGTATAATCAACTTTATCCTGCTTCATCTCCCACCAAAATCATTCAAAACCATGAATCCACCATGAATTACCCCCTGTTTTCCTTGTGTATCAACAAAGGAACAAAATCTACTTACAAAAATATGCAAAACAATCAGATTTCTTAATGTCTTTAATAACCTTAGCCTTGTGTTGAAAGTATCTCCATCGTTTAGAAGTGACAACTCTTAAGAGTTAAATCATGGAGTATTGATCGTATTTTCCCAAGGTTCTCTTCATAGAATTTGTGCAAAAGAAGGATATCTCCATCTCCTTCATCAAATAGAGGTTACACTAAGGGTCCTCTCACCTTGGTCAAGAGGCATGGCCTAAAGTAGTGAGGAAAGGTCAAATCCTCTTAAAGGTGTTATCCATCTCTCCATAAATATGAGTAACAAAGGGCCAGTTAGATCTCATCCCCAACTACAAAATGACACACACTATGATCTATCTACCTCTAAGCTCCACATCCAATTTGTGTTGTTACTCGGCTTGAAAAGGAGAACAAATTTGGATACCAACACTCATGGCACCATTGTCGGAATCTTTGAAGAATTTAAAGTTTTCCAAACCCTGGTAATGTTTCTTGCAGTTTTGTGTGCAAATACATTTTGTAAACATCATTCTCTAATCAGATCTATAAATATTGAACAAAGTTATAAGTTTTGTGTGCAGTATTTCCAATTTTCTAGTAGTTATTGTACTAATTTTTCCTCACCATTGATAAATTTGGGTGAAGGAAGGTCTGATTTGTAAATCTTTGCATGATTTTTAGTGCTGATAGACATTTGATAGATTATTTTAGTGCATTTGCACAACTAGGGTGAAAATCCTTAGTGGCGACTCCATGTTGATTTATTTTGGATAAATGCCAGTGTCTTGACCTCTGTCAATGTGAATTTGTTACTAATCTTTGCAAAGCTTGGAAGGAAGAAGATCTTTCTTTGTTAAGGACCCTGCTAGAAGGTTGTTTCTCAGAGCTGGGAAAATCAAATTCTGAAGGAAGAGGAATTTGGAAAGTGGTTGGAGATCAGACTTCAAGAAAAGGGATCTCCATTGTTGAAAGTGATCAGCTTGTCATTGAATTTTGTAGTTCTTCCTCAAGTGTTTCTGAATCAGGTAGTTTCTTTGTAAATCCAAATTCTCCAACTGGAGAGGGTCCTTCTTTTGTATTTGAAAGATTTGCATCTCATTCTACCCCTATATTTTCCAAATCTGATAGTGTCTTCCGTGAAAAAGATCCATTAGGGGATATTCATTTTGAAAATCACATTCCTATTCCTAACAAACCCCTCAGTCCTCATCATCTTGCAACTCCTCCAAGATCACCTCCACAAAAACAACATGGCTCAGCCTCCACCCAGACCTCCATTTGTTGTTAATACCTTTGGTCCTATCAATTTTAGAGGGATGGTGGTTACCCAAATGCAGTTCCCCAAGATGTAAGAAGTAGATTACCAAAGTTCCAAGGAAATAATGCAATCACTGGTGATCAACACTTGAAGCTCTTTGTCAATATGATGGAGGAATTTGAAATAGAATTTGAGGATGTGTACATTAAATTGTTTATCCATACTCTAGAAGAAGATGCAAGGGACTGGTACAAATCTTTTCCAGATAATTCCATTGATTCTTGGACAGAAATGAATAATGCTTTTAGATTGCAATATGGTGATAAAATAGACCCTAGGTTTCTTTTATCAGAGTTTGAAAACATTAAGAATAATCCTAATGAATCAATGCATGATTTCAATACAAGATTTAACAAAACATTGAGAAGACTGCCTGTTAATTTGAGGCCATGTGATCAATCATGTCTGATAAAGTATTTAGATGCATTTGATAAGAAAGTTGCTTACTATTTGAGGGATAAGAACCCTAGAACTTTGAGGCAGGCCTTTACCATGGCTCTATAAATTGAGAACAACATTAAAGCAGTTGGAAAACCTCCTAAGAGGGAGGGTGTTAAATTTATCAACCCAGAGAAGCCTCAATCAAGTAAGGTTGTGGATCTTGAGGAAGTTGTAAAGACTTTGGCAGGGTTGTCAAAGAAATCTCATACAAATTAGCTCGGGTAGAGAAAGGAATTGGGCAGAGTTCACAAGGTCAAGCACAAGGCACCAAATCATGACAGATTTGGCAATCATCCTAGGGGTGATCAAAGATCTGATGATAGAGGTAAAGGACCCATGGGAAATAGACAACCCCAAGCACGTGAAAGTAGAATGGTGCTTGATCCTCTAACTTCCAGGGTTGTTGTTGTTGATGAAGCCAATGAAATTGATTGGTGTGATAGATGTTTTTTGCCCCATCCTCCATGTGAAGTAGATCAAGCAAGTTGAAGAAGTTGATAATGGTGATGATACTGATGATGATGTTTTCATGATGGGTTTGCTCCACAAGCTCACAACAAGGAGAAACTTCAACTGAGGTAATAAGTGCAAGAACTGCTACAAGTTTTTAGGACTACATTCACCGAGTACCTCTTCTTCCTCCCTCTCATGCTTTAGAAATAGATATGGTACAAGCATTTGAACTTCCTAATAATGATTTTGAGTACCTAAGAGATCTAATGATTAAGAAGTATGATGGAGGAATCCCATCAAAAGAGGATAGACAACTGCTAATGAATGTTGTTATGGCCCAAGAAAAAGAGTATAACACAAGAAGTAAAGTTGTCAAAGGGGTAGGGCCTCAAGCCAAACCAAAGACCCCAGTTCTCACCAATGTCCCAAAAGAGGCTCCAAAGAAAGATGCATCTGCAAAGGCCTTATTGTCTCAAGTAGAACTGGTGTTCCCACCCATGCCCAAAATGTTAAAAACCTTGTGCCATCTGATGAGTTTTTCAACCTTTCTCCAAATGTTGCTTTGCCCAAGTACATTCCATATGACATTGCCCAAGTTTTGAGTCAAATCAAAGTTAGTGTTCCAATTTTGATCTTCTTAGGATTCCTGAGCACAAGAAGAGGGCATTTGAGTATTTGGGATTGAAAGAAGAGAAAAGTACCCTAGGCAGAAATGTAAACATTGTGGAGACTCCTCCAATCATTGAAGAACTAGAAACACCACCAGCATTGGAAGATCTTGGGGAAGCACCTGAGGTTTATTTGGGAACATCTTTGGTTGAGTCTCAATTGAATGTTGATCCATTTTTTACAACTCTGATCATTAAGGACAGATTGCTTTGCACAATTGTATGTTTGATTCGGGAGCATCATGCAATGTCATGCCTCTTGAGGTCATGAATGAACTGGATATCAAAGTGACAACAACATATGGAAGATGTACTTGCCATGGACTCTAGAGAGGTGCCAGTTGTTAGATGTGTTAAAGGATTGGTGGTACAACTTGCAGCTTATCCGGGTAAGAACTTGAAACTTGATGTTGTTATTGTGGATTGCCCTTGCCAAATGGGGTATGTTGTTGTCTAGAAAATGGGTTGCAAGTGTTGGTGGGAGTGTTCAAATGGATATGTCCTATGCCACCATCTCGATTGAGGCAGCCTTGTCAAATTGTATGGAGAAAAGAAGATGTTGCATCTCATAGAAGATCCCAACAATGCCTCTTATGAAGTGTTGTACATTGATGTTGATGCTGATAATTTTGTTGGATTTGTTGATGGTAAAGAACACAAAATTGATCAATGCAAGTTTCTTGAACAAGTAGGCTCTCCTTGACTTTGTTTTTGATGGAGCTTGCTCTAAATTTGGAAATGGTGTTGGTATTGTTCTGATTTCTCCAAGCATGGAAGAGTTTGTTTTTTCTTTCAAACTTAACTTTGAATGCACTAATAATATTGCAAAGTATGAGGCATTGTTATTAGGCTTGATAATTGCATGGAAATATGGTATAAAGGATATCATTGTCAAAGGATTCAAAATTGATTGTCAAGAAAATTAGAAAACTATATGCTACTAAAAATCAGAGAATGAAACAATACAAGCATGTAGTCTAGGATTTGATTGAAATGTTTGACTCTTTTAATATTGTGCACCATGATAGAAAGTTTAATGTTGTTGCAGACAAGTTAGCAGTGCTAGGATCCAGATTTGGGAATTGTACAGTGTCTCCATTTTGTGAGTATGATGTTGAAATACTAACAAGGCCATCTATCCCTGATAACATTAAAAATTGGCAAGTGTTTGATGATGATGCCTAGGTGAAATGGTTTCTATAGAACCAAGGTGAGTTTTCTGACCAAAATATAGATTGGGAACCAATGGTGTGTGTTGAAGGAAAGGAAACTTTATTTGGCAAAGACATCATCCAACTGAAGAAAAACATGATTCCTAGAGGTTTGGTGGCTCTTGAGTCAAACTTTGATAATGTTGATTGCATTATTAAAAGGAGTATGTCGGTTTCAAGAGATGTGGAAGAGCATGACTTGGGCACAAAGGAAAAGCCACGTAAAATCTGGTTAGGAAGCAATCTCAACAAGGAAGAGAAGCATAGTCCTATATTCAATTGCTGAAGAAATATCAAGACTACCTAGCTTGGTCTTACTCTGAGTTGAAGGCATACAGGAAGATTTGTTCCAACATGAGATTCCTCTTGAATCTAATGCCAAGCCTTTAGAAAAAATAGAGGCCCATCAATCCACTCCTTTCTTTAAAGATGCAAGAAGAACTGAAGAAGTTGAGGGATGGAGGAATCATTCAGCCCACAAGGTACTCTTCTTGGGTTGTAAACCTAGTGCCTGTCAGAAAAAAGAATGGTGACATAAGGCTATGCGTAGACTTTAGAACCTGAATAAAGCATCATTGAAAGATAATTACCCTCTGCTAAAACATGGAGAATATGCTACAATTGGTAATTGGTTCTGAATTATTATCCACTCTGATGGTTTCTTTGGCTATAATCAAGTTGTTGTGAAGGAGTCAAAAAGAATAAAGACTTGCCTTTACTACTCCTTGGGAACTTATGTCTATGTCAGGATGCCTTTTGGCTTAATGAATGTTGGAGCAACTTTCCAAAGAGCAATGGATGTAGCATTTGCTGGTTATATCAATGATTTCATTGTTGTTTATCAAGATGATGTAACTGTGTTTTCTAGAAATAGAAATGATCACTTACAACACTTGGAGAGAATGTTGATAAGGTGTAGAGAGTATGGCATATCATTGAATCCCAAGAAGTGCCACTTTGGAGTGCAAAAGGAAAAATTGTTTGGTCACATTGTATCAAAAGAAGGGGTCATGATTGATCCAGAGAGAGTGGAAGCCATCAACAAGGTTCCAATTCCAAGAACTAAGAAGGGAATTCAATCCTTCTTTGGACAAATAAACTTTATCAGAAGATTTGTGTCTAACTTTGTTGAGCTGACCATCCCCATTACTAGTATGTTGAAGAAGGACCAGTTATCAAATGGGAAGAGGTTTCCATTCAATATTTTAATGGGATCAAAGAAGCATTGAAACATGCCCCTGTTTTAGCAGCTCCAAATTATAAGAATCCTTTTCAAGTGTTTTCTTTTGCTTCAGAAAACACCATTGCATCTTTTGTTATAGAAGGATGATGAAGGGGCTGAGAGACCAATTGCCTTTTTTCAATAAAGGCATTGTAGGGAGCTGAGTTGAAGTACACCATCATGGAGAAGAAAGCATTTTCCTTGGTGAAAGCAACAAAGGTTTTTAGACCCTACATCTTGAGCTCTAAAGTTGTTGCTTATGTTCCCACACCATGGTGAAAGACATCTTATCAGAGATGGAGGTCTTAAGAAAAAGATGCAGATGGGTGAACAAGTTGCAGGAGTATGACATGGATATCCAAACCATGAAATTGGTAAGAGGTTTGGGCCTAGCTAAGCTTATGGCTGAGAGAAACTTACAAACTATTGAGGTGAATGAAGTAGAAGGAGAAAGGGTGGATGTCCTTGAAAAGTTGGTAAGTTCTGAATGGTACAAAGATATAATATTTTATCTCAAACATCTATGCTGCCCTGAATATTTGAGTAAAAATCAGAAAAGAGCTCTTAAGTTAGCCTCTCAAAAGTATGTCATTACTGATTTTGGGTTAGCTTGGAAGAACCCCGAGGGAGTGCTCTTGAGATGCATTACTAAAGATGAGGCCCCAAAATAATTTTTGATCTCCATGGAGGAGTCTTGTGGGGGAATTTTTTTTGGAAGAGTTACAACACATAAAATCTTGAGGGTTGGTTATTGGTGGCCAACTCTCTTCAAGGATACAACTCTATTGGTTAGGAAATGTGAAAGTTGTCAACATTTTTCTAGAAGAATGAAAGCTTCAGCTCCCTTCCTTTGCAGCCTGTGTCAGTTGAAGCCCCATTCAGATAATGGGGAATGGATTTCATTGGGGAAATTTTGATCCTTCCAGTGTTGGTCATAAATGGATTCTTGTAGCCACTGATTATTTCACTAAGTGGGTGGAAGCAATCCCCACCAAGAAGGCAAACACACCAAGTTATCATGGACTTCATGTTGAATCAAATCATATGCAGATTTGGAGTGCCAAGCTAAAATTTTTGTTGATAATGCCATGAGTTTCAGAGCCAAACCTTTGGTGGCAATGTGTAAAGAGTATGGAATCAATCTGACATATGCTTCTAACTACAATCCCCAAGGAAATGGACAAGCTGAGTCCAATAATAAAAACTTGTTGAAGATCATTAGAAGAACCTTGGAGTTGAACAAAAAGAAGTGGGGTGAGCAACTGAAGTTTGTTGTTTGGGATGACAAAATCACTGTCAAAAGAGCTACTAGTAAAAGCCCATTTGAATTGGTATATGGAACTCAAGCTTTGTTGCCCCTTCATTTGTAATTTTCTTCATTTCAGTTTGTTCAACAAATTGAAGATCAAGAAGTTAGTCCATATGATGCTTGAATCAATCAGATTATTGAGTTAGATGAAGAAAGAAGGGCATCCCATCAGCGGCATGTGAAGTTCAGAGAAAAGTTGAAGAAGTTATTTGACAAAAGGTGACTCCCAAAGCTTTCAACATTGGGGATCTTGTGCTTTTATGGGATAACAGGCATGAAGATAAGGGAAAGCATGGTAAATTTGATGCATTGTGGATGGGCCCTTATTCCATTGATATTCAAATTGGTGAAAATACCTTCTTCCTAAAAGACTTAGATGGGGAACTACTTGAATTGCTTGTTAATGGCGGCATTTTGAAACATTTCCTTGATTGATTTCTCAGAATCAAGGTATACTCCATTTATATAGTGTATAGTTCTTTGTTCTCATCTACTTTTTTTTTTTTTTCATTCTGGTCCTTGGTGACCTGGTTTTGTTGGTTTCTCGGTTCATTTTTTGGAGGATGGTTATGGTTGTTCTACTCTGCAAGCTTATTCTTTGACTCCATTGCCCAATGGTCTATTTTTGGCACTTGGTTTGTTATTTGTTCTTATGGCACTCATAGGAGTGCCCATCCCCGAGTCGGAGCCATGTTGGTGCTCAAATTAGTCTCACCCCATTTGTCATTGAAATTCCTTAGTTTGTGGCCTCTGTCATGTTTTCTATCTCCCGTATTGGTGCTTGAAAACTTTGTCCTCCATTTGGTTGCCATGATCAATCCTTTCCTTGGTCGAGGATCACTTAAAGGTCCAAAATTTTTTTTTCATTCCTCTTTCCATCTAAAAGAGTCTGTAACTTGGGCGTAAAACTCAATTTTTTCCTTTCCTTCCATTTTCCATAGTCACGTTTTTTTTCCTATCATTTTTGTCCCAAATACCTATGGAAATGTGATTGGATGTAGCTTAGAGGATCATATTTGAAGCCTTATAACATTTCCAAGTTCTCTGTCCTTGAAGAAAGATTCATTTCGGGCTCAAATGGTGATTTTCCTACATTTTATGGTTTGACGGGTGTATTTTTCCCGATCAAATTTACTTCTCAGCATCAATGGAAACATGGCCCTTTCTGGTTGGATGCGGCTCAATGGGGCACTCTAAAAACTCTAAGGCTCACTTCAACCAAAACTTGTCCACATGGAGGAACGACACTCATTTGAAAATTCACCTTTTGGTTTGGCCTTGAGTTGCATCGGGGGAACATGAGGTTTCCGCTTTTTTCCCAGACTTAAACCAAAAAAATTCATGCAACCGGTATAGTTTTGGTAGACTATGGACACGTGGAGGGTTGGCGCTCATTTGAGGATCACCTCAGGGTCCCACCTTAACAATTGCGACAGGGAGACACGTGGAGGCTTCCACCGCTTTGCTTTGTACTTAAACTTTTCAAAGCATTTTTCTAAGGCCTGGGACACATGGTGAGCTCACGCTTGTTCAGGTCTCCGCTCTTGGGCACCATCTCAAAATTGTGCCATGAAGACACATGGAGGTTTCCATCAGGGTCTTCCCATACTTGGACTTTTCAAGAAAATTTCTAAAGGCCTTGGACACGTGGAGGGACCGCGCATGTTTGGGGACCAGCCCCTAAGTTTTATTTTGAAGAAGTGTCAGGAGGACACTTGAGGCTTCGCTCACTCTGCCCTTTGCTTGGAATTTTCAATGGCCAAGGAGAACTGTCAGCAGACCATGGACACTTGGCACCTTCCACTGATCATTCAACTTTTTAAATGGACTCTATCGACTGAGACACGTGTTGAGCCCGTGCTTGTTTGGGGTCTCTACTTTTGGGGACCATCTCAAAATGTGCCATTAAGACATGTGGAGGCTTCCGCTAGCTCCTTTTTACACCAAGACTTTTCAAAGGCCAAAAGGTGTTTTTCTTGGGCCTAGGGTACGTGGAAGGCTCGTGCTTGTTTGGACTTGCCTCTGTGCTTCTCCTTTATAGTTGCACCTAGGAAACACGTGGATGGCTGTGATATAAAGTGGAAAAGGGGCAGAATCAATAGTTGCTGTGCATTTCACTTGTTTTTCCCCATTTTTGCTCCAAGACTCCTGAGACATGAATACACACTATTTTTCATCATTCTTTGATGAAATTCCTTGTCGTCTCTATCTGTAAGGTGTCATTGAATGGATTTGAAACTTAAATTATGAGTCCAAGGATTGTTAAGGTCAATATTTTGAAGAGGGAATTGCTCAGGCACTTGAAAAATGGGAATTACCAGAGGAAATGGATGTGGGGTAGAATTGCAGAGGAAAAAGAGGGAAAAGGGATGAAATGATGAAAGTGCAGTGCAAAAAGATGAAAAAGGTGTTGCCATGAGAGTGAAAAATATTACCTATCATATCCAGTTGTGTAGAGTCTCCAAAAATGATTAAAAGGGGATTTCCCACATGATAGAATCAAATGATTAGAAGGACTCCCAAAAAGATTGTGGCATGGCATCCTAGTCATTAGTTGAGGGCCCAAGAAACATGATCAGTTCACAATTGGTCCACCTAGCAGCTTTTGGATCTGAATTGTTAAATGTCACTTTCTGAAACAAATTGTTAACAAGCAAAGGTCCCTCAATATTCTTCTCTTTTGGGGGAAAATTGAGTGAGCAAAATGTATAAATGCAATGAGAATACTCTTGAAAGGTTAGAGTTTGAATTCCTAAGAGAAAATTTGAGAAAGCCTTATTTTGAGAAGCCCGTCTGAGATACCTGGTTAATTTCCTTTGTGTTAGATTTTCTATCATGTCAAGTTGGTTACAGATGTATAGCCATTGACAAACATTGAGATTACTCTGAAGCTTTCCCTGCTTGATGAATTTAAGCAATTTTGAAATTAATTTGTGTCCAATCTCTAGCAATTTGTGTCTACTTTGTTTCAAAATGTCTGCAAATAGTTTCTTTCATTCCTATTGCAATCTTACATTGAAATCTTTGTGAAATCACATAGGATCTCATCCCTATGACAGTTTAATGGTATTTGTAATTTCATTTCAAGAAGATCCTTCATCTTGGATGAGATAAAAAATTTAAAATCAATTCACTATCATTTGTTGATAAAGATTGTTTGTAAGTCTTCGGGTGTACCTTAGGCGTGATTGATCAGAGACTTTGGTGTTTAATTGAGTCTTTCAATTCGAGCCTTCATGTTAGAGTCTCAAAGATTATGTGAAAATGTGTTGATATGGGCCTCCACTGAAGCACACCTTCTAGTTGAAGGAACGTCTTAACTGTTCTGAAGTATTTTGTTGTTGAGTTGTTCATTTTTGTGAAGTCCCTTCAAGATCTGGTATAATCAACTTTATCCTACTTCATCTCCCACCAAAATCATTCAAAAACCATGAATCCACCCTGAATTACCCTGTTTTCCTGTGTATCAACAAAGGAACAAAATCTACTTGCAAAAATATGTAGAACAATCAGATTTCTTAATGTCTTCAGTAACCTTAGCCTTGTGTTGAAAGTATCTCCATTGTTTAGAAGTGACAACTCTTAAGAGTTAAATCATGGAGTATTGACCATATTTTCCCAAGGTTATCTTCATAGAATTTGTGCAAAATAAGGATATCTCCATCTCCTTCATCAAACAGAGGTTACACTAAGGGTCCTCTCACCCTGGTCGAAGAGGCATGGCCTAAAGTAGTAAGGATAGGTCAAATCCTCTTAATTGTGTTATTGTTCGGTTTGAAAGGGAGCAAAAATTTGGATACCAACACAACGAATGCAATATGAACTCCAATACATCATCATCATGACTCCATAAGCTTCACATAAATCAAGGGCATACTCACGCAACCTTCAAAAATAATAATAACCTCTGTAGCATCCATCATCACCATGACACACTTCAATATGCAATCTATTTCAAGTAGGTCTTATGCACCCAAAAATCACTCCACAAGACCGAACTACTTCACATATAAAATCACTTCACCAAGACTCAAATGGAATATCAACAGGAAGGTAATGACCTCTATTAAATCATCAAAAATGTTTTAATCATCAGCTCAATGAATAAGGCACCAAAACATCTCCATCTCTGAAGCATCTTGAATTGGATTCTAGGACTCAAGAACTTGTCTTGAAGAATTTGATCTCCAACACTTCAACCATCACTTCCAAGCACTTCTAAAGAATGGAAAACTTTACTATAAAATCCATCAACATTCAAACACTCACAACCGTATGTCACATGGAGAAAACCTCATAAGCATGCATGTTCTAACTAGCTTCTTGACAAATCTAATAAGGTTGATTAGGCCATTAGGGCTTCATAGGGAAAAACTTCACCAAATCAAACCAAGGGAAAAAATACATCATATTGGCCTCCACATGGTCTCCAAGCTCATATCATACTTTTTTAACATGTAGATCCATCAAACTCATCTCAAACCACCATAGTTAGTTCTGCACCTTCTAGACTAATAGTGGTAGGGCAACTCGGAGGACATGTTTCTCAAATTTTCTCCAATGAAACTATCCCAAAATTTCCATGGCCATCTATAACACCTCCCAATATTTTGTAACAATTCATTTCTTTTTATGAAACCTTCAAATCAGATCTGAAACAATAAAGCTCCACAAAACTAGGGTTTTTCCTATCTTACCAATTGACCTGGAGCATGAAAATACCACCAAAATGATCTTTGAGGAGTCCTCTACATCCTTGAGTCTTTATATCAGCTTTCCCAATTCAGTTTATGTCTGTTTTACTTCATCTTTCCTTTGTTGCTCTAGAACTAGGGTTTTAGCAAGGGTTTTGACTGTGTAGATTCTTAACAATGGTTCATAAAGCTCTAATGTCCAAATGAATCCATTATTATTGAAAAATTATCCTAGCTCAATTCCTTAACATCCCCTATGATCTCATACTCTCATGCATAACTCACACGTGTGGGTAAGCATCTAAAGTTGACCTATCGAGCTTGATTTTGCTTGTTAAGAACTCGGTAGAGCCAAAAATCAATTTTCTTGATTTTTCTTCACTACCTTGACCTGAAATTTTGATCAAAGCACTAGAGGTACCTCCTTCAACTATTCCAAGTCTCATCCAAGATAAAATTCATCTAAAACTCTCCATACACTAATAATTTTCCATGTAAACTATCCTTGTCTTCATTGTCTTTCTTTAAAATAGCCTTGTACCTACACTATACCTCCAATTTATGATCTAATACTTTGTCCACACCTGTTATGTACACTGAAAATTCTCCATACATGCTTTCCCTAAATTAATCTACTCCATACATCATTTTTCAACATCGTTTGTTCATGTTAGTTCTAGGACTATGCTTAGAATGACTTAACCCATGATTCTCATGAACTAGCCTTGTTATCCTCATAAAAGACTCATTAACAACCTTGACTCATCATATCAACCATGCTTGACCTCATGAATACCCGATACAACCTCTAGAGTACACTCACTAGGACATACTATCTTGACCATGCCTAAATCATTGTAGATGCACCAAGACAACATATGGAAGACAACAAAATAGGATACTACCAATCATCCTTCATCCTTTACTTTGATTGACACCTCATGGAGACACCTATGCCACCTAAACTCCATTTTCAATCAATGAAAACTACAAAGAAACAATTCCCGACAATCTTCCCCTTTTTCATTGATGGAAACCACCTTCAGAAATAGTGATGGTAACCAAACAAGCATACAATATAGACCTATAACTTCTTGTTTATGAGCATAATCTCCCCCTTTGACATTTATGAAAAAGGCTTCATGACTACTTGACATGAAAAAACTTGACAAGACATAAAAACAACAATGTACTCAACTTACAAGTTCCTTCTTGGTATGTGCACACACTCTTGACTTCAACACTTTCTGATGGACATGAACATCACTCCCCTTAAACAAGTAAACACCACATTTGGTCTTTATACTTATTTTAGAAATCATATACATAACCCAGATCATCATTGATCCCCTTTGATTATAATTTCTTAACTTTGTTTCAGACCTTCAAATACCAATACTTCCTTGGAACACACATCTATAGCTTATAAACATAATAGATAACCTTATTCATACCTCTTTTTCTTTAATTCATACATTTGAATTGACTCCCCACGAACTAATGCAACATAATAATGTAACCTCTTCTTAGATCAAGACCTATAAAACTTATCTCCTATACTAACCTTCTTGTGTCACCTTGACACATATTCATGGAGTCCTGCCAACTAAAATTTACTTCTTAATTCTTCACATCTCACTCGAGAAAGTACATACATGTATTGATCTTCATTTCAATCTGACTCTATCTTTGAATTTGTCTTTCTTTTCCTTGCACACCTTCATTACTCAACACACCTCGAGTATTATTTCAAATCATCATCTTTTCATATGTTATACCTTCAAACATCCATATTGTTTTGCATCAATTGTGACTCACCTTTTGACCATACTTAGATTCTACAATCATTTTCTTATTCAAACCTAAAACAAACTACATACATTTGCAAAACTTCTTGAAATAGGTAACACATTGACATGTTTTCCCTAGGTTAATGTGACATTCTTGTAACTTTGATACATAGCTATAGGCTTCAAAAATATAGACCTTCTAGAGCAAAATCTCTGCTCCCCACGGAATCAACCTAGTACACTATGCTCAGTCACAAGAAAATGGAGACAACATACATACCTTAATTATTAAGAAACCTTCTTGGATTCAACTCGAACCTTCTTAGAGTAATATTTCAACCTCAAGATTCAGTAATCAAATTATACTTCCCATATTTTTCTTCAACATTCTTCATGGAACATTTCGTTAAGCACTCCTTTTGAGACGTACACCTAAATAAGATCTTACATATCAACAAAAAAAATCATCTTCTTGGCACACTCCCCCTGTTATGAAGCATCCTTTTTGGCTATAAAAACATTTGACAACCTTCACTTGTATAGATATCTTATAAGGTGGCACAAACTTCATACTCAAGATATCAATAGTACTATATTCTGCCCAGATTTTGATCTAAAACTGATTCCTTGACCATCATACATAGAAAACCTCATACGTATTTTCAAATTTTCATTCAAACCTTGGCTTCATTGAATAGTATGTTTTTCTCATAAATGATATTTCATCTCCATATTCAATTCCTTTCAAACTTAGAAGGTTCCAATGCACTTACCTGCTAGGACTATTGATCTTCAATCGTGATAGAGTATATATTGAAAAATATCTTATTTTCTACTAAAACTATCAATACCTTCAAACCACACTTTCTAACCTAAATTTTAGTACAATATAAGACCTTATTGAATCACATATATAACACTTGATGAACATGTTTAAACCATTCCACAATATATATACTTTTCATGATTGATACCAAATACAAGTATGACTTCTTGATGTATACGATAGATCCTACTCCAAGCTTTACCAGCTTCTTACACAACAACATTATGATAAGACAAAAACAAGCAACTGAAATTACCTTCTTGAGGCACTTACACCATGATATCATATTTAGTAGTCAAAAATTAATTTCTTCTTAATCCCTTCATGAATTTTTAACCTCTAGGACTGATAATCAACTTTGTAAACCTTCTTTACACCTTGTGATTTTCATCATATCCAACTTGTTTGACATGAAAAAATTAGAACAAGACATGCCTCCAAAATATTGATAGGATCTTCAAGCCTCTTTGTACTTGAAATCTTTGCAATCAAGATCTTTAATAACCTTCCTATAATCATACACCTATGTAATACTATTGAGACATCATACCATACTGATTTCACAATCTTGTAATCATTATTATTAGTGTCATCCATTAATTTTCATGACAAAGGACTACGGCAAACCCCGCAAAACCATTCTTGATAAAAACATAATTCATAATATTTGTAGATAACTTTTGTAAATCACACCTATGCTTACTTCATCTGATGAATGTCTTCAAGAATCCTAGTGTATACACTCCATGCTTCTTAGGGAACTAGAAAAGTATCAAATCATCAAAAGAACCCAAGGACTTCGCATCTTCCTTCCTTCTTGACTTCTTGAATGAATTTTCAAGCATGATAACATCCTCATTTTCTATTGTCAAAGACTCGTGATACTCCTCATTTGCTGACTTTTTTCAACCATAGTGAACATACCTCCTTAATTTGATGATTGATCAAGTTTGAGCTTGACTGACGACTTAACTAATGACTTCCTCCTTATATTTTTATTACTTGACCTTTCTTTGAAAAAAATTATAGGATCATACTTCATGTTATTCATCATTGTCTTTGAAACATTCTCCTTCGCATGGTCTTCATGATTAAATACCTTTTTAACAATATCTAATATCTTGATTGATCTTGATTCTACTTTAACTAGATTTATTATTTTTATTCTTTCTCCTTTACACCATCTACACATTCTTCCTTCATGTCATGCTTTGGCTCATGATCTTATACTATGCTTATCAAACTTAGATTCATTCTTCTTGATCTCATTTGCATGATCAATCTCTTTGAATGGTCTTTGTCCTTCTTTGGTAGACCTCTTGACAAACACCTTCTTGTCGAGAAAACTCTTATCTTGTTTATATGCATCCAAATTCTTGTTTTGTATGGAGGACTCAAAATGACGAATATTTCTATATGACCTATTTTATGACAATTATAGCACAAGACACTATTCTTTCCTTTTGACTTATAAGAGTTGAGATTCCAACCACAATCCACATCCTTGTGACCATATTGGTTTCATTCATAATAGTAGCCTTTGAAATAAATTTCATAATCCCATGCATACTCATTCCTTGAGAACCTTCTTTTGAAATCTCTATCTCTATGACCAAATTCATTACATGTATAACAATATCCATTGAAAGAGTGACCATACCTCATTGAATTTGGTTGTCTAACAGGGTTAGACCTTCTTGAATTTGTATTCTTGGTCTCCTTCATGTCTTCATGGGTACTAAGTCATGCCTTGTCATCTACATGACTCTTCATGTGATCTCCTTTGAAACCTAAGTTTGTTTTGTCACTAGTTGATCTTTGATTGTTCAACATATCATCTAGAGCCTCAGATCTCTTCTCCAACCTCTCATAGTTATTTAACATGTTATATACATACTCTAACTATGATTTTAAGGTTCTTAACTCATCTTCATACCTATTACAATATTCTTCTTTAACTCTTAGGGTTTTAGTCACACTCCTAACTTGAGATTCCAACATTTTGATGGCTTGGTCATGCTCATCATCCATACAACTGATCTGATTTGAAAAATTATAGACTAAGGAATCTAAAACTTCATTTCTCTTTCTTAGACACATCAATGTTGCTTTAACATCAGATTATTTTCCCATTATTGTGCTTCAAGGATCTCCTCCAAGTGATTAAAATTTCTTCAAAAGTACCTAGCTCTGATACCAATTGTTAGAATCATATAGAATGAGAGGGGGATTGAATCAGTCTTATAAAACTTTTACTTCATTTACCATAGCTTATATACATCATTCAAATCAACCATTCAACATGTGTACTTATTAAGTGTGTAACATCCATTCACAAGTACATGAAACAAGAGAGAGAACAAGTACACAACATATAATGCGGGAAACTCTCAAGGGGAATAAAACCCACTAAAAATTTTGTATATATTACTCAATTCAAAATACTTATGTAAATATGACTCATCACAAAATATTTCTTTAGTGAGGTACCAACCCCACAAGGAGCACCAACCCCAATTTAGTAGGACACCAATCCAATAAAGATGATATAACCCCCTAAAGTGATCAAGCACCAACTCAACCACCTGAAGATGAAGATAACTTGAATATTTTTTTCTCCACCAACTGATTGAGATGACTAGATCAGCTTCATGCTTTCAAAACCCTCTCAAACAAAATTTTATTATGCTTCACACACACTTGTATCATATCATGTTGATTAGGTATAATGGCATTGCACACCTACTCCTTCACTCTCATCAACTCTTCATGTATCTTCTTATCTCTTCCCTTGACCCCTCTAACCTCTTTTCTCAACTTCTCTAGCTCACTCTTATCCCCATCATCACTCCTAACTCAAATGATCAAATACACTTCACTTCATATACATGACTCATCATAACAAAAACCACAGGTCAAAAAAGACCATTAAGGTTGGTCATGAAAACGCATCTACACAATCATATAAAATAAATCCAAGAGACTTTAAAGGTTGGAAATATTCTATCAAACACAATCAACACTAAGTCTCTCAATTAGGCCTAGAAACAAGCCTTCTCCACCAATGAACGCACTATAAACTCCAATACATCATCATCATGACTCCATAAGCTTCAAAAACTCAAGGGAATCCTCACACAACCTTCAAAAAGAATAATAACATCTCCACCATCCACCATTGACATGACACACTCCAATATGTTGTTGGTGTGTGTGACTCCCGATGTCGTCCACATCACCTAGGTGAGTCATCTCACCTTGCGAGAGTCATAGGTCTTAGGAAGTCAAATGAAAAGTGTCAGATTCTGTCATAGAATCTGACATTGTCATTTACGTCAATGCGTCATAGGAGTTACATTCCTTATTTGGAATTGTAACTCCTCTTCTAGTGGCGTCATATGCGTCAGTCAATGTCATATGCATCAGTGGCGTCATTGAGTTCTTTCCATGTTTAGGCATGGGGGTTACACAGCACCCCTATTTGTACTTCCTATTTTTCGATCTATGAGTATGAGCAGACCCATTCTTCTTACTTGCAATCTTCTTTCCATTGTTTTGAATCTTGTGTATTGCGTTGGCTTGATGTTACCATCGGAGTGCAACTTCATTGTGGTGCATCACTTTTCGACATCGGTTCTCGTGAATCCCTCTTTCATGGTATCAAAGTTAGTTTCGATAAACGTGCACTCTTCGGTTCTCAGTTGTTTATTACTTCTGGTTTCTTCTCATTTCCTCGTGTGCAAGTTTTTTTTTCGATTATCATTTTGGAATTATTTCTCACCTCGTATTGAGGTTTCAGCAGTTGCAAGTTAAGGTATTTGGTTGGTTTTCTTATCAGCTGAGTTCATATTTGGATATTTCTAGATCTTTATGGCTGTTTTTTCTGGGTTGTTTGCGTGTTTCTTGGTGGTTGTGTTAAGATTCGATTACTGCTGGGGGTAAAAGAAGAGCTTGTTTTTGGCATGGACCTGTGATTACTAGCTCTTATTGTCTGCTTGCTGCCCGTGCATGGTTTGGGCTTCTACCCATGATCTTGTTTTCATTCGCTGGTTGTATTTACGTGGAGAGCATGCTCATTTTTTGGCGTGGCTTGCTTACATTGCCTTGAGTTCAACTGTGGCTTTGGTTCTCTACATCGTTTCACCTTGCACTTGGACTGTTCGTGGTTTGCAAAGCTCTTCATCCTCTTCATCCTCATTTTTTTGGTGTGGAAATCTAAACGTGGCCCTTTTTTTTTTTTTTGCATCATTGGTTTTTGGTCTTTGGCTCTCTGGTTCTTTGTTGGCTCGGCATTAAACTTCTGTGACTCAGGTTGATGATCTTCTACGTGGATAGTCTTGTTTAGCTTGTTCTTGGCTTGTTCTGGCTGGTTGATTTGTTGTTGCAACCTAGGTTTGTGCTCCCACAACCGTTCTCGGGCTCCCTACCACCATTTCCATCTTCTTTTTGGTCATTCAACCTGCATTTACTCCTCTCACTACGCACTTTTCCGAGCTCCTCAGGAATTTTCTTTCAAATGGCATTTTTGCACTATTCTCGAGCATTTTCTCCCACTGGCACTTTTTTCAAAGTGGACAGTTACACTGCATTATCTATTTTTGCTTGTCACTCTATACTTTGACCACTCTATCCACATTTGAGACGTTGGGCTCAGTCTTTTTTGGTTGACCTCTGACTGTGCTAGCTGTCTCTTGGGCTCTCCCACTCTGCTCGGCATTGGACTCGCCACGTGGGATTCCATTCTCAAGCGCTCGGTCAGGTCATATCAGCACCTTTTCAAAATTGATTATTAGTAAATCTATCACCTCTTAAATATTTTAAGGTGCTAAAAACATTTATTTCTTTGGCATTGTAAAATTTGGTTTTTTGGCTTGTTGTATTATTAACCTTCCGTCGAGTGCCAAAGACGGAGGGTGAGGTCTCGGGATTGGCAGGTGGCTAATCCCCCTCACAATATAAACAAACCCTATCTCAAATTCCATGCCATTTCTAATAGGCATACATACGACACCTTTTGCATGCGTTTAGGGTGCTTTTTTAATCCGTTTGCAGGCTTATTGGCTTTTTCTCATCAGTTGCGGGAATTGGTTTTTGCTATAACTTTTGACTCGTTGATCTGTTTTGAGCACTTCTTTAGTCAAATTTGCATGTTTATTCACACTGCTTGTAGATGATGGTATCATTAGTTTTGTAAACACACTAATTTTATAAATTGTCGCATTCTACGGGTCTTTGTATTGCTTAATTCAAGAAATTTTTTCTTTAGCTTTGTTCTATCCCTTTTTTCTTGTGGACTTGTGAGTGCGTCGCCATAGTCTTACAATAAAGGGATTCTTTCGTGTGACATGAGATGTTGTTTCTCACAAAGCCCTTTCTTCCCCCTCTTGCTTCTCTCTTTATGTGCTTGCTTGCCGTGTCAATCTATTGCGCCCTACGAACCTTGATTGTTGTCTCCACCATTACATGTTATTACGCTAATTGCAAGGTGAGTGACAAACTGGTTCTCAAAACACAGTCGCATCTGGTTGTAATCAATGCACTAAATTATAAAGTGCCAAACTCGGGGGGTGTAATTTTGTTCTGGGGTGGTTATTTCTTTTCTCTCTCCTTCCTTCTGCATTCCTTGGTTCTATCTCTTCATTATGGATATCTCTAAAGTACCAGTGCTCACACCTTTTAAATTCTTAGAATGGAAATCTAAAATTATATTAGTTTTGTGAAGTAAAGGGTTATACCAAGTTACCATGGGGTTAGAGACCAAATATACTGATGAACCCAAAAAATCTAAATGGTTCAACTATTGTGATGAATCCTTAGGTCTTATCTGTATGTCCGTCTCTCCTGACTTGCTCTTCCACATCGAAAATTCCTCAACACCCGATCAAGTGTGGAAAACGCTCGATGATATGTTTGGGAAGAAAGATGACATGAGAGCACATGAGTTGGAGAACAAACTACTAGGGTTAAATCCTAGTGACTTTGAAAACCTACAGGCCTTCTTCTCAAAGTTTGTCCGCACTAGAATGCTTCTAAAGGAATGTAAAGTGGATAAGAAAGACTCTCAATTGATCTTGTCGATTCTTTCTAAGTTAGGTCTTGAATACTTTGTTTTTGTTTCAAATTTCCATGCCATGAATGCCGCCTTGAGTAGTACTTGGACTATGCCCTCCTTTGACAGTTTTTCATCCTAACTCATTTGAGAACAGGACAAACTCATTCAAATGGGGACTATAAAATCCAAATCACATGCCCTTGTGGCGAATAAGGGCAAGAAAAATGAAAAAGAAGAAAGAAACTAAGGACCAAACTAAAAAAAACCAAGACCTACCTACCCCGAGTTAAGCCCATCACTCGTACTTCGACTTCGATCCTAAAGCAAAGAAGGAAAAGTATAAATGCTCCTATTGTAAGAATTTTGGCCATGACGAGCAAGCATTGTTTTCGAAACAAATTGATCACTTATCTCATTTACTTGAGAAAAATAAAATAAGTGTTCCTGAATCATTAAACAAAATGCTCAGAAAGGCAAGTCTTCTAATGCAAAGGAGACTAAAAATGAAAAGAAGAAAGGTAAGGACCTCGTAGCTAGATCAGCTCCATCATCAACTTGGATTATCGATTCTCGGTGCCTCGCACCACATGGCTTCTTCAGAGGTTGAATTCTCTAGCATTGAACTATGTGGCATGTCCCAAATCACGTTGGGTGATGACACTCATGTGTCGGTTTCCGGTAGTGGATTGGTAGAGATAGAAGGTGGAACATTTAACCAAGTGTTGAGTGTTCCCAATCTCTCTACCAATCTCCTATCGGTTTACCAAATCACCCACCTTGGTGAAGGAATGCGAGTGGAATTTGGTCCTAACTCGGTGATTATTCGTGAGCTTAACTCTGACTGCACTGTGGCTGAGGGAAAGGCATATCACCGTTCACGGTTGTATACCTTTTCCCACTTCTCTTCTGATTCGACACCCAATGCCTTGCTCACTCATGAAAATGAGGTTAGCAAGTTATGGCATGAGCGTTTTGGGAATCTAAATTATCGTTACCTTGAACAATTGAGCCAAAATGAAATGGTCAATGGGTTACCCCAAGTTAAATTTTCTAAGGGTCTTTGTGAGGGTTGTACCCTTGGAAAGCACCATGAAAAAAAAGCTTTGACAAGGGAAAATCCTGGAGAGCTACTCGTCCCTTGGATCTTGTTCATAGTGAAGTTTCTGGCCCTTTTCCATCTCCTTCTTTTATTAGAGCTCTATATATACTAACCTTCATTGATGACTTTTCGCGTTATACTTGGGTATATTTTCTTAAGCTTAAGTCTAAATTTTTTGAGCATTTTCAAAACTTTAAGGCTCTTGTTGAGAAACAAGTGGAACGGTCTATCAAGGTTCTTCGAACCAACAATGGAATCGAGTATGTGAGTAAAAGGTTTGAGGATTTCTGCACTTCTAAGGGGATTTTTACAGGGTACATTTGCTTCATGACCCTTCCCAAAATGGAGTTGCAGAAAGAAAGAACCGAACTTTAAAGGAGATGGCTACTTGTATGGTTCACTCGAAATCTCTTCCTCCACAATATTGGGCTGAAGCAGTGAATTGTGCTTGTTATATTCAGAACTTTGTTCTACACAAGGTAGTAAGAGGGATGACACCCTTTGAAGCCTGGATTGGACACAAGCCTGATGTTGAGCACTTTCGAGTCTTCGGATCCAAGGCTATGGCTTGATTCCCAAAAATAAACGCAAGGCATTGGATCCACAATCCAAACCTTGTATCTTTGTCAGGTATCCTGATGGCGTGAAGGGATATCGATTGTTGAACCCTACCACCCGTGAGCTTTATATTGAGAGGAGTGTGAAGTTTGATGAGTCATCCTTGACTTTAACTTCCACTGAGGTTCTTTTTGCCCACTGATTCAGATTTTGACTCTTCAGATGATGATGTTGTTGAGCGAGTTCCGCCTCTCCCTGCTCCTCCCGATCCTCAAACTTCTGAGTCTTCTGATTCTAACAGTAGTGATGATGAGGACTATGTCCCTTCTCACTCAAGTGAATAATCTTCCAACTTTGATCTTGAGCCTTCGGGACCTCTTTGGGCCAGGAAAACTTTATAGAGTGCTGGAGATTTAGTTGGAGATCCTTTGGATGAGAGACGTACTCGCTCAGACTTCACTGGACCTCACTCCTTCTTCACCTCTACTTCTGATCCACCATCTTTCTAGGAAGCTTCTGGGATTCCTAAGTGGGATTCTGCCATGGATGAGGAGTATTCCTCACTCATAAAGAATGACACTTGGGATCTTACCCTTCTTCCAAAAGGAAGAAAAATCATTCGGTGTAGGTGGGTATATCGAACAAAGTATGGAGCTAATGGAGAAGTCGAGAAGTATAAAGCATGACTTATAGCTAAGGGTTTCTCCTAGGTAGCTGGGGTTGATTACTCGAAACCTTTTCTCCGGTTGTGAAGATGACTTCCATTCGACTGACCCTTGCCATCGTTGCCGCTAACAAATGGGAAGTCCACCAGATGGACGTTAAGAGTGCCTTCCTTCATGGGGACCTAGAGGAGGAGATCTATATGGAACAACCTCTGCAGGTTATGTCCATGATCCATCCCTCATTTTCAAATTAAAGAAGTCTCTCTATGGCCTTAAACAAGCCCCTCAGGCTTGGTATGCCAAGATGGACTCCTTTTTACTTGCATCAGGGTTCACTCGGTGTCACTTTGACCCAAATGTGTATATTTTGTGACAAGATGACTCCATGCTTATTCTTGTTCTCTATGTTGATGACTTGTTGATCACATGTAGCTCTTCCTCTATCATTGATTCTGTGAAGATCTCCTTGGCCAACAAGTTCTCCATGTCTAACTTAGGATTGCTTCATTACTTTCTTGGGATCCAGATTTCACAATCTGACTCGGGAATTATGATCTCGTAGCCTAAGTAATCTCTTGATTTGCTTGCTCGGTTTCACATGTCCGATTGCAAGTCCTCACCTACTCCTTTTCTTTCCGGGATTAAGTTGGTTTCTGATTGCTCTTCCCCCTTGGTTGACGGTACCCTTTATCGACAGTTGGTGGGAAGCTTGATCTACCTTACTCACACTCGGCCAGATCTATTGTATGCCATCGGGATCGTGTCTAGATTTATGTAGGAGCCTCATGAGCTGCACTTAAAAGTAGAAAAGTGGATCCTTCACTATGTTTGTGGCACTCACATAGATGGTATTCATTACTTAGGAGGGACTGAGATTGACTTGGTTGGATTTACAAACTCAGATTGGGCCGGTGATCTAGATCATCGGAAGTCTACCTCAGGCTACAATTTCACTCTTGGTTCAGGTCCTGTCAGTTGGTCCAGCAAGAAACAAAACGCCATTTCCATATCATCGACAGAAGCAGAATACAGAGGAGCAGTTAACATTGCCACAGAAGTTGTTTGGTTACAGGGTATCTTGACAGAGTTTGGCATCCACTTTCGGCGGCCTACCATTATCTACTGTGACAACATGAGCACTATCTCGATTTGTAAAAATCCAGTTCAGCATCAGCGGATGAAGCACATTGAGATTCATATGCACTTCATACGGGAGCTGATACATGAAAACATCATTGACATACAATATGTTCGATACAGCTGATCAGGTTGTAGACATTTTCACCAAGCCCTTCACTGAGGTGAAGTTTCTTCACTTGTGGTCTCTTCTTGGGGTGAGGTCTACTATAGCCACCCATCTTCTTTGGGCTATATAGTCCTCCTTCTTCTCCTCTTCTTCTTTCTAGAAATATGTTGTTTGTACATGGGCACCTTATCAGGCCTTTAGTTGTCGGGGCCCATTGACACATCTTTCTTAGTTGTCTAGGGAGTCTTCTTTTCTATTATGGCTTACCTTGACCTCTTC
Source organism: Taxus wallichiana var. yunnanensis (assembly GCA_018340775.1). Classification (NCBI taxonomy): domain Eukaryota; kingdom Viridiplantae; phylum Streptophyta; class Pinopsida; order Cupressales; family Taxaceae; genus Taxus; species Taxus wallichiana. Next base: position 588,331,378 of record CM031238.1, on the reverse strand, counting down.
CTCGGCTTCGATGAAGGGGGTGTTGGTGTGTGTGACTATCCAGGTCATCGTCCACATCACCTAGGTGAGTCATCTCACCTTGCGAGAGTCATAGGTCTTAGGAAGTCAAATGACAAGTGTCAGATTCTATCATAGAATTTGACATTGTCATTTGCATCAATGCGTCATAGGAGTTACATTCCTTATTTGGAATTATAACTCCTCTTCTAGTGGCATCATATGCATCGAGTCAACATCATACGTGTCGGTGGCGTCATTGAGTTATTTCTGTTTAGGCGTGGGGGTTACACAACACCCCTATTTGTACTTCCTACTTTTTGATCTATGAGTATGAGCATACCCATTCTTCTTACTTGCAATATTATTTCCATTGTTTTGAATCTTTCGTATTGTGTTGGCTTGATGTTACCATCAGAGTGTAACTTCGTCGCTTTGCATCTCTTTTCAACATCGGTTCTTGCGAACCCCTCTTTAATATATAAGTTATCTCAACTAGGTCTTATGCACCCAAAAATCACTCCACAAGACCAAGATAATTCACATAGCAAAACACTTCACCAAGACTCATGTGTCATATAAATAGGAAGGTATTGACCTCTATTATCTCATTATACACATTTCATTCACCATATCAAGGCATAAGGTACCAAAACAGCTCCATCTATGAAGCCACTTAAACGGCTTCTAGGACTTAAGAACATGTCTTGAGGAATATGATCTCCAACACTTCAACCATCACTTCCAATCACTTTAAAAGCATGGAAAACTTTACTATGGAATCCATCAACATTATCAAGCACTCACAACCATATGTCACATGGAGAAATCCTCATAATCATACATGTTCAAACTAGCTTCTTGACAAGCCTAATAGGGCTGATTAGGTCATTAGGGCTTAAGCAAGAAAAATAGTCACCATATCAAAACAAGGGAAAAAACACATCATATTAGGCCTCCACATGTTATATAAGCTCATATCATACTCCTTCAACTTGCAAATCCCTCAAACTCATCTCAAACTGCGATAGTTAGTTTTACACCTTCTAAACCAAAAGCGGTAGGGAAACTTAGAGGACTTGTATCTAAAATTTTCTCCACTAAAAATATCCACAAATTTCCATGGAAATCTATAAAACCTGCCAATATTTTTGTAACAATTCAGTTGTTCTCATGAAACCTTCAACTAAGATTTGAAAAAATAAATCTCCACAAAACCAAGAATTTTTTCTATCTTACTAGCTGACTTGGAGCATGCAAATAACACCAATAGGAGCTTAGAGGAGTCATGTACATCCCTGAGTCTTTATACCATATTTCCCAATTCATTTTTATTCCCATAGACTTCATATTTCCTCTATCTCTCTAGAACAAGGGTTTTAGCAAGGGTTTTGACATGTGTGGCTTCTTAACAATTATTCATAAAGCTATAACATCCAAATGAATCCATTATTCTTGTAAAATGATTGCAACTCAATGCCTTAACATCCCCAAGAGATCATACTCACATTAATAACTCACACGTGTGGGTGTGAATCTAAATTTGACTTATCAAGCTAGATTTTGCTTTTTAAAACTCAATAGAGCCAAAAATTAATTTTATTTCTTTTTCTTCATTGTCTTGACCTGAAATTTTTCTCTAATAACTATAGGGACATCCTTCAACTATTTCAAGTCTCATCAAATCTGAACTACATCTGAAACTCTCCATGTACTAAGACTTACTCATGTAAACTAGCCTTGCCTTCACTATCTTTCTTCAAAATGATCTTGTACTTGTATTGTGCCTATAATTTATGACCTAATACTCCTTCCACACCTTCTATGCACACTTAAAATGATCCATACATGCTTTCCCTAACTTATTCTACTCCATACTTCATGTTTCTACATCATTTTCTCATGTTAAGTGTAGGACTAGACCTAGAATGACTTGACTCAACCCATGATTCTCATAAAATAACCTTGTTAACCTCATGAAAACTTATTAACACCCTCAACTCATCATATTGACCATGTTTGAACTCATGAATACATCATACACCTCCGGAGTACACTCACTAGACCATACTAGCTTGACCATGCCTAAAACCATGTAGATGCACCAAGACAACATATGGAAGACAACAAAATTGGACACTACCAATCAACCTTCATCCTTTACTTTGATTGACACCTCATGGAGACACCTATGCCACCTAAACTCCATTTTCCATCAATTACATTTGATGTCAATGAAAGCTACACAAAAACAGCTTCCCAATAAAAGCAACAATGTGTGTGTTCCACAAGATCAATCTCAACCACTAAAGTAACCATTGATGAAGGAACCTCTTCGAGTTTGATGAAAATGCTAGACGACATGATATCCTATTTGAGATATTTTATAATAACTTAATCACTATTTACCTACTCATTACTATCCATACTATCGGATTGAAAGAATCAAAGGTCAACTATTTTGTAATTATCATGGAATTAATGGGCATCGTGACAATGATGTTATGCTTCACAATGAAAAATCCAAAAACTTGAGCATAAAGGATTTATTTCATTTTCTACATAATATTTTACTACACATTCATCTCCTAGTTTGCAAATCTCAATGGATTCCTAAAGTTTATCCATCTATGTCTAGTGAACATAATGCAATATCAAATGATGCAACTTCTATAATAATACAAGAGCCACCTATTCAACAAGAGTATAATAATCAAATAACTCTTTTGGAAGCACACATATTAGTAAAATAATTACATCCTACTATTTTACAAACTACCATGGAATTATTACCAATTAAACATGACCAATTACACATGGCCTTAGAGCACATAGAGAATACAAAGTAAAATCTCAAGGATCATACCAAGGTTAATTTTAGTGGCGCATATTTGTAATATGGTGAATATTCCATTTTTGAAAAATTTGAAAAGAAAATTTTTTTGGCGCGGTCAGTGACCTGTTCACCTAAAAATTACAGTTTAATTTTTTTAAGGGTCGGCTTCACCTACCCTTGAAACTATCCCCTATATAATCCTAGATTATTCACTAGGTATAACACTACTAGCTCACTCATACCACCTAGGGGCATATGTATTATCAAGTACAGTAAACACGTGATAGGAGGGTAGAGGCTGCAGATGCACGACAAAGAGTTTTTGACGCTCGACAGGAGAGAGTTTGTTGACGTGCGATAGGAATTGGGAGGAAGTAGACGCACGGCAGAGAGAGTTTGTTGATGTACAACACAGAGAGTTTTTTACGTGCGACCAGGAGGGTGGAGGCAGATACGCATGACAGAGATTTGTTGTCACATGACAACAAGTTTGTTGTCACACAACATCAAATCTTCTTCCGTGCGTCTGTAGCCTTTTGTCACACCACTTGAAAATCAGGCAAAAAAATTGCATAGAACCCCCAAAAATTTGCCTTCCCGCGAAACCGGTTCCGAGGATATTCGCCAGGTATTTTCCACCTCCGATTTCCAAGAGGTCTCTTAAAATGAATCCTGGATCATGCCCGATTACCCATACCACTCCATTTTGAAAAATATTATAGTTGGGTTGATGATTGGGATTATGATAGAAGTGATGATGAATAAATTGATACACCAAATGATCCTTCTATAGATATATCTACTTCACCAATATCTAAAATAGAGCTTAATTCAACTTCGACATGATTGCAATAATAATACAAATGATTCTACACTACTTACTAGTAATGTGGCACCTATTATTTCTAAATGGAATTATTAAAATATAAATACCAATGATCATTATATGTATATCTCTATAAGCATAGGCACATACAAGATAAATCTTAAATTTGATTTTATAAATCCTTCTCTGGATATCTCTCGCTTTCTGCAAAGATCTTTCCCTATCCCTAATGGTCTTGGGGATTTTCACATTGATCAATATAAACTTTATTCTCATTTCAAACAACATTTTCCTACAATCAACAAAATTCATAGCCTAAATGGGACTTCCCTTACTTGGATCCGTAAGTATAATGTTATAACCCATTCTTCTCCTTAGTACACCTCCAAAATTCAGGGGCATATGTGGATCTCCCTTCCTTATTTTCCAAGAATAGGTTTCCTTGCATGCCCCTGCATACTTTAGTAAGGGTCCCATTTCCAATATGTTTTCTCATATTGCTAATTTTATCCCTAGTCATCCCATGCTATATCTCTTCAATAAAAATGGGTTTCGTAAATCACTCAAAATCATACTAAAATCACTCATTTCAACTCAAATCATTTTACTCATGTTGTTTCTAATAGGTCTATCCATATTGATATTTCTATTTTTCTATAAATCCACTACAATTTTTACATGTGTTATGAGACTTTTAAGCTATATACCTCTTTCACCATTTTGGGTTCTACATTTACACATGATTATTTCTAATGGCTCTTTCCTTCCTAGATATTTTGCTTCACACATCACTCATAGATCTACCTCTCCTGGCTCTTCTTTTAGGCCTTTTGTGGCATCCATCACTACTACTATACCATTATCATTTAAGACACATCCTTCGACATAATTTATTCACATGCCTCCATCTTCCCCAGAAGCTTCTCAACCTCTTCAAGAGGTTCTCATTGGATAGTTTTCATGCTCTCCATATTTTTTGTATATAGTTATGCATTATAATAATAATAAAAACATTCAAATATTTGTAAAAATACAAAACCAAGACTTGTGCATTTTACTTGAGTTGTTAGCACCTTACATTAGACATGTTTTGTATCACTTTTGTTTGATCAATTACATTTTTGCTTCCTTACACACATGTGTTCACTTGGTATATTGAGATGCATGTAGAGCACATATATTCATAGACACTTATATGAGCACACATCACTCATTACATTATTATGTTAGTGGTAATACCTCCATTGCATATAGGTGTTATTGTTCCATTATAGTTCCCTTCTCCTTCCTCATTTACGCTCAATTATATACATTGTGTACATGTTATTTTCAAACTAATTGGACTAACACATGTGTATTAAGCAATGTTCACATCTCGTGTTTACTTGTTGTCATTATTTTTATCAAATTGTGATGTTCTTGGTTGTTATTTATTTAATAAAATAAATCTAATTTAAGGGCACCGCTGATCGAGATAGATATAACGTTAAATATGTAAAATCTAGCTAACTAAGTACAAGTAAGAGTGATAGATAGGGTTTATATAATGAATCAACTTATCTTCGTAGGTCCGAACCAATTCAGGGGTTGATGATGGGTTAGGAAAGGTGAATTTTGGATTGTTCAAGCTCTAATTCAAAATTTGGTATATGGTGATATCATGGACAAAATTTCCTAGGATAGTTCATGACAACCTAGGAGCTAGGATTTTTTTGGTCACTAGTGTTTTGAGTAGCTTTAATCATGTTTCTTTTTGTGTTTCTTCTTTTCACTACTTTTTCATTGTAGGCCAAGTTAGGTTTGTTGCAATTTTTCTCAGTCACACCTATATCTACAAGAGAAACCATAGTTGCCTACACAATACTCAAGTGCACATTAGATGAAAAAAATACATATGCTTGATTCAGACTAACATCGATGATCACCCCAATGTGATTTTCATCGAGTGGTGCACTACATTTCAGACTTAATGTAGTTCTAGTGTGTGTGTGTGTGTGTGTGTGTGTGTGTGTGTGTGTGTGTGTGTGTGTGTGTGTGTGTGTGTGTGTGTGTGTGTGTGTGTGTGTGTGTGTGTGTGTGTGTGTGTGTGTGTGAAATAGTGTCCCTTGAGCTAGGATGCCCTAGTGTTAGTCACACAAAGAATAGTGAGCTACAACTAATTTTTCCCAATGTAAATGTGTGGTATGGAATTCATAATAGAAAATATGGTGTCCTCTACAGGTGAAGTATGGTGTCCTAAAATGCATCCCTTGGTATAGTAGATAGAAAATATTAGCTACTTGTAATAATATATACCTCTTGCCCCCTTAATGAGGTTCAATAATACATGTGTGTGTGTGTGTGTGTGTGTGTGATTCGTTTTCTTAAGTTCCATCATTAAAAAGTGAAAGGTTGACTAAGAGTGATAAACAAAGATAAGAAAGAAGTAACATCCCAAAAATCAGCAAAATATTGAAAGTGTACAAAAGCACCCAAAGGGGACCGTAGCGCCCAAACACTCGTGCCCCATATAGGGTGATCAAAAGGTAAATACTGAAATTAGAGCTGAGAAAGATGTTGGCTAGTATGTAAAACTACAAGTTGCAAGTCAGAAACACTAAGCAATAAAGATCAAAATGATTAAATTAATGTCAAAGCAAAGTAAATGGGTTGTTAATGATTAGTTCTCTTACTTAGGAATCATGCATGTAAACGAAGTATTTAGAGGCTAGATGTACATAGTTAGTGCATATTTTAATGAATAAACTTATACATGCTTATTAGTTTTGTGTATTATTGATTGTTTGCTTCATTGATTGTGGCCTAAGTGCCTTGATTGTCTTGTGAAGTTGTGGGTGTCCCATGTTTGTGGCTCTATGCATCCTTCTTTTCTATTTTTACTAACCTATGGGCCTTGATTGTCTTGTGATGTCGTGGGTGTCCCATGTTTGTAGGATCCAAGCCTTTTGTATGCTTTTGTATGTCATTTTTGTAATTGGACACATTTTTTTGTTCGTGTTTTCCTCTACATACATTATTACTACTCGTTATTCTATCATATATTAGTGTTGTTTGTTGTTGGCATTATTTTTTTTTTTCATGTCATAGTTTCCACCATTCATAAAAACATTTGATTTTGTAGGTACAGGATCTCTAAGGTGACCACCTCTTCATCATTTTACATGGCTTCACATACATCTTGTTCAACAAGACACATCCATTTTTGTTAAGCGACATGCTCAACATGGTTTTCACACGTCTCAAAAGAGGGGGAATCTATCCAATTTTATTCTACATTTTCAACAAATACGGATAGAATTCTATGGGAATTTACAAGTACAAACATGGTACAAACACCGAAAAATGTAGTCATACACAAAATTTTTACACAACTAGACATGGACAAAACCGTACACTTTGGTCATAACAATTTTTACAATATTGACCCCCACATATTTTTTACCAGGGAAATTTCAACGGGTTTTTAGCATTTTTTTATATTTCCACCTATGTATAAAAATTTTCTACAAATTTTCACATCCAGAATACTCGTGTCAAATTAGAATAGGGGCGTAAAAAAATTCATTCCTTCTTTGCATCAACACTTGGCTTCAAGTTTCAAAAATTTGGGGACATGGATCTCCTTCCTAATTCAACATTGTTAGGACATTTTCAACATATTTTGGCACTTATTCAGCTCATACTTAGTTGTGCGTCATATGGGAAGATTTTGGGGGAATTTACTCTCTTTTGTCTTGTATTTCCTTGTTAACAAAATCAAATCTACATCTTTTTGTAATAGTGTGATCCACGGGGTTATTGAAGGTAGCGAAGCCACTAAGGGATTTATCGGTAGGCTTTCCTCTCCTATTACATTCAAAGGGGAAGATATTAAATTTTTTTGAATAACTTTAGTACATGGTCTTATTCCTTCACAAGGATGCATTTTTACCTCTTCTTCTCTCTCTTGCACATCTTCGTGTTGGGTTGCATGCACCTAACACTCTCATTTCTCCTCAACACAAATTAGGGATTGATCACCCCCAATTCTTTAGAAAATTTTAGCAAATACAAATCTCCAAGAAAAATTAAAGCATGAGAAAATAAGTGTATTCTTTCCTTGTTTACATCTTTCTACTTTACATATATGCAAATGCACATATTTTTTTAACATTTTTTATTTGATTTAAGATCAATTCTCTATCACGGGAATTTACTACATTTTGTGTTACAAGTTTCATCATGGAGCATGTCAACACCAAGCACAACAACGCAACTGCAAAACAAACATTCAAGCAAAGGAAAAGTGTTTTTACACACTCGGTACAATTTCCTTTAAGAAGACAATTTTCAATTCATACTTAAATGGGGAAATGTAGACACTCAAATTTGGTAGTTTACACTTTAAAAACCCTTGATTTGACTATACACTCTTGCTATGTTGAATATAACTTCTCCATTCCCGCTTAGCATTTCCTTAGGTCCATAATTTAGCTTGTTTATCCTTGCACACTGACATGTTGACACATTCTCAAAATACGACGCACAAAAAATCAATAGAAAAATATCATTTGATAGGTTCCAAACCTAACTTTCTATATGTTCTACTCCTAGTCATGGTCATACAGATTGGTCAAGAATTTCTATTCGGTCCTAACCCATTTGTACGATCTTGGACCAACATGTCCTCTAACTCTGCTTTCAAATCAATATCTTTTATTGGGTCTTATACATCATCTGGGTTGGCCTTTCTTAGATAAATCATATATAGAACCCTATATAAACAAGTAAACACTACCTCGTTTGCTAACATCGGACTCCTAAAGTAATACACTAGAGCACTCACTTCATACACTTATAAAAAGGCACCCAAAGCTCCCTAAATCTTGCATTATCACATATGAAATCATTAGGAAACACCCACATTAGTTTTGAAGCTGCAAAATAGGTCAAGGAATCTATATCTCTTATCCACAAGCACTCAAACATCCTCTCTCCAAGTGTTTAAGCAAGACCCAAGTCGAGACAAGTGTGGTCAAAGAAATTCCCAAATATAATCGATCTATATAGATATCACATGTTAGGTGGAGAATGACATGTGGTCGATGCCGAGTAGTGAATGGGGGATCCCAAAACCCTTCTAATATTTTTTTCAATACTCTTCATCCATGGCTAGGATTGAGGTGAAGTCCATTATATTCGAGAGAACCTCATTGCATGTGTAACAACTAGATTTTGATAACACCAAAAAAATCAAGAAGGCGAGCATCAACTAAAGTTAAAGAAGAAGAAGCGAGAGAAAATACAAGATCAGTATAGAAAGGGATAAATTGTATGGTATGGTCCTAGATGAATGGTACGATCCCAACCTGGGGTGGTTTTTTAGTTACAGTCTCAATTCCAAGGTACTTCTAGGTTCAAATCTCCATGTTCTAGTAATGTGCACTCACATATCCTTATAGAATCATCTACAATCAGCTAAGTGTACTTATTCCATTTTTTAAAAATTATATCTTGTGTTTCATGATCTAGAACTCAATTCTAAGATTGCATAGTTAATGTTTGAAGTTAATTAATTAGAATAATCATCGGTCTCTAAACATTACCCTATTAAACCTAATTAAATTATACATCTCTTATCCACCTTAATTCAATTTGGGTTCACAAAAATGTTTACCCATAGTTAAATTATAATTGAATGAGTCATGTATAATTTAATTAGACTTAATGGGGTAAGGTTTAGAGATTAGTGACTATTCTAATTAATTAACTTCCAACATTAATTATGTAATATTATAATAGTGTTCTAGATCATACAACACAAGATATAACATTGAAAACACAATGGAATAAGTGCCCTTAGCTAATTGTGATGATTCCATAAGGATCTAGGAGTGCACAAAGATACTAGAACATGGAGAGTTGAACTTGTAAGTGCCTCAAAACTAAGACTATAACTGCAAGTCACACTTTGGATCAATATTGTACAATTCAGTCAAGACCATGTCATGGTTTATCCCCTTCTGTACAATATTGGACCTGCTCTGCTTCTACTTCTATAACTTTATATGATGCTCACTTTCTTGAATTTGTTTTTACTTTCATACCCTAGTTGTTGCACATGCAACGAGGCTCTCTGAATGGACTAAACTTTAGCTCAAACCATATCTATGGATGAAGAGTCCTATGAAACAAACATTAGAAGGTTTGTAGGCACCCTCATGTACTGCCAATGTTGTAACTACTCCAAAGAGGCCTCAAACCGCACGTTGTTCTCCACCTAACATGTGATATCTACATAGATCAATCAAATTTGGTAGTTTTTTTTACCATGTTTGTCTTGACTTATCTCTTATTAAAACACTTGGAGAGAGGATTTTTGAGTGCTTATAGATAATATATATGGATTTCTTGACCTATTGTGTAGCTTCACACCTAATGTGGGTTTTCCTTAATTACTTCGATGTGACAAAGGTGTGAGATTTATGGAGCTTTGGATGCCTTTTACAAAGTGTATGAAGTGAATGCTCTAGTGCATTGGCTTAGGAGTCCCAAGTTAGAAAATGAGGTAGTGTTTACTTGTTTATATATGGTTCCATAGATGATTTATCCAATAATTGTCAATCTAGATGATATATAAGACACAATGAAATATATTGATTTGAAAGTAAAGTTGGAGGACATGTCACCAAGATCGCACAAATGGGTCGTGACTAGATATAAATTCCTAACCAAATCTGTATGGCCATGAATAGGAGCAAAAATATGTAGAGTGAGGTATGGAACCTATCAACCGATGTTTTTTATTGATTTTGGGCATCCTATTCTCGAATGTGTTGATATATTAGTGTGTAAGGATAAACAAGCTCAATAGTGGACCATGGGAATTGAGAAGTTCTATTTATCATAGCAAGATTACATAGTAAAATCAAGGTTTTTCAAAGTGCAAATTACCAAATTTGAGTGTAGATAAGTTTTATAGAAAATTCTCTTGATGTAACTAGTGCAACCTCTATTGTTCCAATATGTCCTTTTGCACAATATTATGTCATGTCTCTTTTATTGATGTAGATGTTGAATGATTTGTCACTTTCCTAATCACTCTAGAGTTTAAATGTTTGGATTTTTGTATCCATATATGCTTTGAATATTATGTATTCTAATTATCATTTATATAAGGCCTCAAGGATATACTTTGTAAAATGATGTTGATGGTTCGTTGTGTTCTCCAATCATTTAACTAGCAGGTTTTCCTACTAATGTCATTATAAACTAGGGTTGTGTGTCCAAGGCTATATGCAATGAAGCCTTGTACAACCAATTATTTTGTTGGTTCTTTCTTCGTTTCCTACTAATCTATGAAATCTTAATGCTAAGCTACAGAAACAAAATTATTGTAATGAAATGCATCTACTGGAAATACTTTACTAGAGTTATAATGCACACACTAAATTAATATATTGAATTCAAATAATGCACACTCTAAATTGAATTTACAGAATTAAAACAACACACTCAGAATTGAAATTGCATAAAAGGAAACATACACTTTAAATGGAAATTGCGATAAAGGAAATAAACATACTAAATGGAAATTGCAGTAAAGGAATTGAGAAAATAATGACTTATCAGAAAACCACATTCATGCGCAAATGTAAACAGACCTCCAGTCACCTCAGTCAAGTGGGCCCTTGCTCTCCCTTGGGACAGAGGTGATCTTAACAACAAGAGGTGCTCAGAACGATCTCCACTTATATTGATTCAAATAAGTTCTATGACATATTCAATGCATCTGAAAAGTAAACACTAACTGATACAAACTATATTGTAGATTATCAATATTATCCAACTACTACATTGTTCTTCAAGGAGATGTCTATATATAGACATAGTCGGTTACATATCATGCCAAAATGATAGGCACCAAGTTCTTGCCACTAACAATATTCGATTAAAGTTCATAAAATCCTACATAACTTGCTAGAAACAAGACCCATGTTTATAGGCATGTTAATGGAAAAATTCTCTCCACGACTGCATACCGACTTTAGACTCAAAATCCTTGACTACACACCAAAACTGGTAGTAAATTCTCATTATTATCCTACACACATTTACCACATTTCACTCACAAAGGAAATTAGTAGGAAGTTATACGGTTAATGGGTTGCATGAACAAAGACAAGGAAAATGCATTAAACTCACTAAGATATAACCATATAAAGCATCCCCATGCACTAGTGAATCATGTGTAAATGAAAAATTATCAATCATATGAATGACATAAATAAGCCAAATAACGTGTTCATCGGATGTCCTCTAAGGAACATCATTCAAACAAGGCTAATAGAATAGTGGTTCCTATGAGAGAACATCAAGGAATGTCTCAATATTTGTAGAGTGACGTGTCAAATAAGAGGAGAAAGATCAAAAATATTCATTGGTGACCATATCAAACAAAAAAATTCCTTATGCTCAAATTTTTTTATCTTTTGTTACAAAGTGTAACAATCATTATTATGGTGTCCATTCATTCCATGATAGTTACAAAATAATTCCTTTTATCCTTTCAATATGATGTAGAGGATGATAGTAATTAGGTGGAAAATTAATTAATCATTTATCTAGTAGTGTGTGCAATATATCATGCAACTAATTATTAAATGTATTGAACCAAAATAACTCCATCTGTGTGGTTTTTGTATCACCCGATATCAATTTCTTATATATAAAAAAATTGGTTTTTGTGTAGGACTTTCACTTGACTTGATTCATCACACATATCTTTTGTACAATATTTATTATATTTCTTGTCTTGTAAACTTGATGGAAAGACGCGTGCAAGCTCATGTGTTTGATCTCTTGAAGGAGAAATCTCTTTTTCTAGTGTAATTTATTGAGCATAGACTAAGTGAAATGCATCACATGAAGTATATAAAAATTTATCATTAAGATGGTCTATAAGACCTCAAAAAATGGATTGCACTTGCAAATCTAATGGTTAATATATTAATTGTTGTATACAAGTCTTAAATCATAGAATGTATTTACTTATATATTCAAATTGTCCTTGATGTATTGTTGGTAAGCATTCATATGTGATTCTTGGACCCTTATTATGAACATATTGAATAAGGAATGATTCTTCTAGCTCTAAAAAAGTACTCAAAGATTCACTAGGGAAATGATGAAATCAAACTAGAGTCCTATCGGTTAAACTCTTGGGAAAGGATTTTAGCAATAATTTTTCATTATTATATTGTTCCATTGAAAATTGAAACTCCTTAAGTTTTAAGTATGGGTCACCACTTCCATAAAATAACTATAATGTAGGCATAATGAATCCCCTAAGAAATCATGAGTTAATAATAATACACAACAAAATTCTCATATGTGGAATTGGATTTTATCCATGTGTGGTATGTCTTACTCGAGGGAGAATGTATGTACTTTGTGTTGCAAATTACCTACAAAATGCATGATGGCTATGAAATATTGTTTAGGCATAATAGGAGTATTGAGAGGTTGATTAAGAGGATGAATTTTAATATTGATCCTCTCCATTGGAACACTATTATACTTATGGGAAAATGGTGCAATGCATTCAGGTTGATGTAGTGTGGATGGAATGGCATCACTAGTAGTGCTATGATGAAACTCCCAAAGAGTAGGCATAGTACTATTATCTTTAGATTCAACACCTAACAACCTATCATCACGTGTAGGCTTGAGAATTGTTTACACAAGCATCATAACAAGAAAGAGAAAAGTTACGATAAGTAACTCAATAATTTGCATCATTTCCCAATTCCAAATAAGAAAGAAGAGGGTTGTAATCATTTTCATAATTTTTCATTTCAAGAGAAGAGAGAGGGAGGTTGCAATCATTTGTATCATTTTCAATTTCAAGAGAAGAAGAGAGAGAAATATTGGCATTGTTTGTATCGTTTTTATTTCAAGAGAAGAGAGAGGAACATTACAATCAAGTGTATCATTTGTAACAATATTTGGCTCTAGACAAGATGTGCCCCTATCATTTAATTTTATTATACAATTGAGAAAAGGTATAAAAATGATTGCATCACTTCCACTATCACTATAATTATCATTATCATCATCATAATCAGAATCATTTTCATCACAATATTCCTCATGTGTTTCATTATTTTTATACATGCATGATCATCAATAATTTGATAACCATAACTAAAGGGAATGACATGGTTGGAGAAGGGGATATCTAATTCCTCTTCATTGGACACACCCTTACTAGGTAGGCATGATTGATCATCTAGAACTTAATAACCATAAATTTAGGGTATGACATGGGTTGAATAAGGGTTATCTTTGTCTTTTCATTAGGAAATTTATCACATGCATCTTGATAATCATAAGCACAATCATGTCCATCATTATTTTCCTTGCCAACATAGATGTTATTATCATGAACCATACAATTTTGTTCATTATTATTTCTATAATCATACGATCTAAATTTAGTATTAAAGTAGATCTATTGATTGTAATTACGTGGCTAAGTGCCCTAAGTTTGTATATGCCTATATAAGCATGAAATCTAGGGTTTATAAGTAAGGATTGTGAGAGTGAATGATTATTGTGAAAATAATTGTGAGAGAGAGAATTCTTGGAGAAGAAGGAGAAGCTAGAGAGAAAGAAAGTATTGTACATTGTGAGAGGTGTGGAAGATTGTAAATCTTCATTGTATATCTTTTGAAAGCTTTGGATAATAGATTGGCTTGTTTCTTGGTGGATGTAGCCCACACTGGGTAAACCATGTTAAATCTGGTGTTGACTTATATTTCTTATTTTGCATATTTCTTACGGTAGAATATTTGTTTTTATTTCATATATGCTTAGATCTAATATATTATCTCGTACACCTTGTATTAACCCCAAAAACGGTATCAAAGCTTTGTTTTAGGGTTTTATGTGTTGACAGATTTACTCATAGAGGGTTTTTTGATTGAGTGGGAGCTATAGCAATGGTAGAAGAAAACAAATACAAGGTAGAGAAGTTTGATGGCTGAAATTATCAATTATGGAAGATGTGGATTGAGGATTATTTGTATCAAAGAGATTTGTACTTACCATTGGATGAAAATTATAGACCTATGAAGATGACTGATGAAGAATGGAAGATTATTGATAGAAAGGCTTTGGGATCTATAAGATTGAGCTTGGCGATTTGTGGCTTCCAATATTACGAGCGACATCTACGCTAGAGTTAATGAAATCTCTTGCTAATTTATATGAAAAACCTAGTGCTTCAAATAAAGTTTATTTGATGAAGAAACGATTTAGTTCTAAGATGCATAAAGGTGGATTTGCATCTATTCATTTAAATGATTTCCGTTCTATTGTAAATCAGTTAAAATCGGTTGATATTTCGTTTGATGATGAAGTGAAAGCACTCTTATTCTTATGTTCTTTTCCTGATAATTGGGATAACTTGGTAATTGTTTTTAGCAATACAACATCTTAATAATATTTTGAAGTTTGATGATGTGGTTATTATAATCTTGAATGAAGAAATTCGTATGAAGAGTACGGAGGAATCATCATCCGGGAATGCTTTGAATATAGAAAGCGAAGGCAAGCGTAAGGAGAGATCCAAGAGTAAGAATAATAGGAAATCAAAGTTAAGGGATGAAAGATCTTAATCCATAGGTAAGGGAATTACTCGTTGGAAATGTGGAAAGAAAGGACATGCAAAGAAATATTGTTGGTCAAAGGATAAAGAGAATCAACACCAAGACAAAGGTAAAGAATCAAATAAAGAGGCAAATATTGCGGGAGAGTAATGCAAGATGTTCTTATTCTTTCTTTAGATAATAGAATAGAATCATGGGTTTTAAAGCCGGAGATTCTTTCCATGCAACCCGTAATAAGGGTTATTTTATAAATTATGTCCAGGGAAATTTTGGGCATGTTTATTTGGGTGATGATGAACCTTGCAGGTATTCTTTAAAGGGAAGTTCATCTAAAATTTTAGAATGGAAATACATGGGTAGTAAAATATGTGAGGCATGTGCCAAGCCTTATGAGGAATCTTATTTCTAGATGGCAACTAGGTGAAAATGGTTGCATGGTTACATTATGATCAGGGGATCAATTTTAGTGTTAAATATTCCTAAAACTTCTCTAAACCATGTCAGTGTAGTAGATCCTTCAACGAGATTTCCGACGAATATAAGAACGTGAAAAATAGACACTCTGAGCTCAAGATATGTCCGGTCAAAGTTCAGTCAACAAGAAAGTCAACTCTAGTCAACATGTCAATAATTGACCAATAGCAATGTGACACATGGCAAAAGAAGAAAAGGGAAAAATGAAGGTTGTTTAAGTTGTTTGCACCTTCGGTCTTCGACACATGTAAAAGCGGGCCAAAACAAGAGGCTCAACTTTTTGTTACGGAGGGGAGCCCGGCCGCCGTGAGGACGATAATATTATCGCCGACGTGGTGGGTCCTCAAACCACCACGTGGCTTGCCACCACAAGTTCGATTTGCCTATCGAGGGTCGACAAGTGGTATTTATTGCCATATTTCATTTGGAATGTCATTATATTACTTGGGTCGAATTCCATTTTTATTACCTTTGTAATTCTTTGATATTAACTTCCATGTTAATTACCAAGCCACATTATTTGCATAGTTCGAGATTTATATTATCCAAATCAACATTGTTTGGTCTTATGCCTATATTGTTCAGGATTCACATTATCCCTTATTATCACGGCAGGGTTTGTTTTAGCTTGGTTCTCAATGGATAGCGCAGCTCCCCGTATAGCTCGGCGGATAACTATTATCCCAACGCGTATGGGTGAATCAACAACCAAACACACATAGCTCGGCCCATATCACGGGCATTTCAAACAACACAAATCCAAATTCAAACATAGCTCAGCCAATATAAGTGGTGGCCAAAAAAGGTGAACAGGTGTGGCCTAAGCCACGTTTAAAATGGTGGGTCGTTTTACATTTAAACCTCCAACCATGACTACCTCCACTCAATGTGGGATATCTCACCCACATGCAAATCCGGTCCCGCCAAAAACTATGCCGCCAGGTTTTGAACCCACGACCTCTACTCCCAAAGACTTATCGGCCCAACCAATTCGGCTACAAGCTCGGATGAGATGAGACAACGCTCAATTCTATTTAAACAACACTCAGGCAGTGACTGTGGAGGAGGATAAGGAGGCAGTTCTCAGAAAATGCCATTTTTGAAGGCCTTGCACTCAGATTGGGAACTTGGAGTAAAAAGGTGAAATGGAGGGAATTCTGAGATGATTTCAATGATGTAAGATTTGATGTTTTTTGTTGAGTTTTATCCTATTTTTGGAAGCTTTGAATGCAGTTTTTAACAGGGATCTACAAGACAGCTAGTTGGAAAACACGAATTTCAATGCATCTGTCCTGAAAAGTGACTTGGTGTAAACATGAAAAGTGTTAAAAATTCAGAGATGATCTCAGATATATGATTTTTTTCATATAATGTTTTTAAATCTCCATTTGTAGTTGTTTTTCTAACGTAGTTGCAGGGAGATCACATTGTGAAAAGACTAAAGGAGCCACAGATCGTTCTTGGGACAGTTTCTGCTATTTTTCAGAGTTCTTGGGACATTGATCAGCTCATTTGTAGGTTGTGATTCATTATTGGTTGTTTTTAAGAGTTATTATACTTACATTTCAATATTATTAATGGATCGGTTCAATCAACCCAGGGACGTAGGAATTTCCAAACCCCGTAAACAATCTTGTTTGTTATTTGAGTGTTTTCAGTTTTTTTGATTATTTATTTGTTTCCCAAGTTTTCTCGCACTTCTATGGATGCATAATTTGTGGAGTTTAGAATACTTAAAATTGGTTAAGAAAATCATGATCTTTGGAAATTTTTAAAAGTGAAAAAAATACAACACACGTTTTTAGATCACATTCACAACAAACTCTTGGAAAGTCACTAAGGGTGTTTTTGTTGTGGCAAGAGGTAAGAAGGTAGGAACGTTATATTTATCTACCTATTCTTTCCTTTTCGCATTATCTACTTCAGATTCAAATGTATCCATGTGGCATAAACGGTGGGGTATATGAGTCGAAAAGGAATGCAGATCTTAAAGGCCAAGGGTAAGTTATCTAATTTGAAAGATTTAGATCTTGATTTTTGTGAGCATTGTATTTTTGGAAATGAAAAGAGTGATATCTCTCAAATTTGGGGCAACTAAGAAGGAGCAAAAATTGGATCTTGTACACTCATATGTGTGAGGACTAGCCTGTAACTTCTCATGGAGGATCCCAGTATTATGTTACTTTCATTGATGATGCTACAAGAAAGGTGTGGGTTTATTGTATTAAACATAAATCGATGTTTTTGAGACTTTTAAAATATGGAAAGGTCTTCTTGAGAATGAATCAAATTCAAAGTTAAAGTATCTTAGATCCGATGATAGTGGTGAATATTGTAGCAAGAATTTCAATGATTATTGTTCAATGAATGGAATACGTAGAGATATGATAGTTCCAAGAACACCACAAGAGAATGGTATTGCAGAAAGAATGAACAAGACAATCATAGAACGTGCTAGAAGTATGAGGATACATGTTGGATTGCCCTTGTAGTTTTGGGTAGAAGAAGTTGATACAATGGTTTATTTGATTAACCGTGGGCCTTCAAGTTCACTAGATGGAGGAATACCAGAGGAAGCTTAGCCGGAAAAGAGGTAGATCTTTCTTTTCTTAAATTTTTTGGTTCATAAGCTTTTGTGCATATTGATAAGGAAAATAAGAAAAAGTTGGATGCAAAATCCAAGAGATGCACTTTCATTGGTTATGGATCTAGTGATTTCAGATTTCATTTTTGGGATTTAGAGAATTCTAAAATTATTAGGAGTCGTGACATTGAATGGAATGAAAAGAGAATGTATAGGGATCAAATTTTGGTACCCAAGGACGAACCGGTTGAGAATTTTGTGAATGAAAATGAACTCTCAGATTTAAAAATAATACCGACATGATTACACACTAACCATTAACAGTTGACCCCTAACCGGCATCTGCCACCAATTAATGGTATCAATTACAAAAAGAGCCAAACCGGATCGGTTAGCGGGCGATGATAGTTACAAGTGACCGGCATCAATCACTGTCAGAATTGGAAACAAATTTCCAAGAGGTCCAGAATGAGCCTCCGGTACCCCAAACTCTGTGAGAAGGTCACAAAGGGTAAGTAAACCTCTAGAAAGATTTACACCTTCTCTATCTTATTTATTATTGACTAATAATGGTGAACTAGAAATTTTTGAAGAAGCAATATAGGATAAGACCCATGTGCAATGGGAGCATGGCATGGATGAGGAGATGGACTCCTTGGAACAAAACCAGACTTGGGATTTGGTTAAGTTACTAGCATGTAAGAGGACATTGTAGAACAAGTGGGTTTACA
Source organism: Taxus wallichiana var. yunnanensis (assembly GCA_018340775.1). Taxonomy (NCBI): domain Eukaryota; kingdom Viridiplantae; phylum Streptophyta; class Pinopsida; order Cupressales; family Taxaceae; genus Taxus; species Taxus wallichiana. The sequence goes on along the minus strand of CM031238.1, from coordinate 588,312,279 downwards.
GGATCAAGGAAGAAGAGGGTGGACATAAAAGATATAAGGCAAGGCTTGTAGTAAAGGGATTTGCATGAAATCAGGTATTGACTTTGGTGAAAAAATTCTCATGTTGTTAAAATGACTTCCATACGTCTTCGTATTGAGTTTAGTTGCAATACATGATTTGCATTTAGAGAAACTAGATGTGAAGACGGATTTCCTTCATGGTGATTTGGATGAAGATATTTATATGTAGCAGTCGCTTGGGTATGAAGTCAAGGGTAAGGATAAATTAGTGTGCATGTTGAAAAAGAGTCTATATGGGCTCAAGAAATATCCAAGGCAATGGTACATGAAGTTTGATATTTTTATGCATGAGCATGGTTACTTAAGATGTGAATTTAATCATTGTGTTTATTTCAAGAAGCTTAAAAATGGAAGCTACATTATTTTGTTATTATATGTGGATTATATGCTTATTACACAGATCTAGTATGTGGGACATTGGTGAGCTTAAGGAAAGCTAGCTCACACATTTTCTATGAAGGATTTAAGAGCTGCAAAAAAGAATCCTTGGTATGCAAACACACAGAGGCAGGAAAAACAAGAAGTTGTGTTTGTCTCGGGAGGCTTATATCAATAAGGTGTTGGAAAGGTTTAGCATGCAAGATTCAAAACCAAAGTGAGTACACCTATTATTGGACACTTCAAATTGAGCAAAGACCGCTTTCCTTCATCACATGAGGAGGTCAAATACATGACACGAGTTCCATATGCTTCAACAGTTGGGAGTCTCATGTATGCTATGGTTTATACCAAACCATACATTGCACAAGAAGTGGGAGTTGTGAGTAGATTTATGGCCAATCCAGGTAAAGAGCATTGGAAATCAGTCCAATGGATTCTCAGGTATTTAAGAGGGACATCTAGCATGCAGTTATGCTATGGAGGTTCATATATTTATTTATGTGGCTATGTTGATTCGGATATGGCTGGAGATCTAGATGGTAAAAGGAGCACTACTGGATATATTTTCACAGTAGGTGGGACGATAGTTAGCTGGATTTTGAGATTGCATAAGGTTGTGGCTTTGTCTACTACAGAGGCAAAGTATGTTGCAGCTACAGAGGCTAGCAAAGAGATGATATGGATGAGTAGGTTCATGGAAGAGTTGGGAAAGGATCAAGATGATTGAAAATTGTTCAATGACAGTTAGAGTGTAATTCATTTGGAAAAGAACTCAATGTTTCATTCTAGAACGAAACACATTTAGTTGAGGTATCACTTCATATGGAAGGTATTGGAGGATGGACAATTGAAACTGGAGAAGATTCATACGAGTGAAAACCCTACGAGATATGCTAACGAAGCCATTAGTAAAAGAGAAGTTGGAGCTACACTCCACTTCGTTGGTCTTTGAGTTTGAGACTTGAAGAGGAAGAAACAAAGCTAAGGAAAGGATCCAAGAATGACGTTATACAGTATAGTGCAATAATTTATCTCCAAGTGGGAGATTGTTGAGTTGTGGAGCTCAATTACTTCAAATTAGCATGTTATATTAAACTTGTAGGAAAGCACAGTAACGCATCGGTTATGGAGGGACCAACATTGGTCACCTATGACCAAATCGATCACGTAAGGAGGAACCTACATCGTTTAGGGATAATCGACGTCGGTTACCTGTGTATGCGTGTTTTATTTAACTCATAGGAACTATATCTAAATTTAGTATTAAAGCATATCTATTGATTTTAATTGCTTGGATAAGTGTCCTAAGTTTGTATATGTCTATATAAGCATGAAAACTAGGGTTTAGAAATAAGGATTGTGAGAGTGAATGATTATTGTGAAAATAATTGTGAGAGAGAGAATTCTTGGAGAAGGAGAAGCTAGAGAGAAATAAAGTGTTGTACATCGTGAGAGGTGTGGGAGATTATAAATATTCATTATATATCTTCTGAAAGCTTTGGATAATAGATTGGCTTATTTCTTGGTGGATGTAGCCCACACTGGGTGAACCACATTAAATCTGGTGTTGATTTATATCTCTTGTTTTATATATTTATTCTGGGAGAATATCTACTTTTATTGCATGTATGCTTAGATCGATATATTATCTCATACAATCTTGTGCTAACCCCAACAAAAGGCACAACATGAGTTGAGAAGGGGTTTTAGATGGTGGATTCACACAAGAGAGCTTAACCCCGTATGAGAGAAGGAAATCAACTGGATGCTTGTTGATAGGATTTTCTCTGAAAGCCACATCATTATGTTTTCATAATTTTAAATACATAGAAAATATTTTAATCTCGCCAATGGATTACAATGTAATAGTAATGATTAGGCTAAGAATGACAAGCATGGATGTCCAACCCTAAGTGTGAAGGGTGTGTGGGATCAATAAGTGGGTTCAACAAATTATTTAACCATAATTAAGAAAAGGGGGCCCTTAATATGATTTATATCTAATTACGATGGGTATCTAGAAAATGCATGCATTTATATTATAAATTACACATTTATACACAAGTCTAAATATACAATAAATTATTGAGAAATTGGATTAATTTGGGCACATGCTAAATATAGACAATTAACAAGAGGATAACACACTTATCTTTTTTATTTATTTTGAAGACTTATCGGGTGTGAGACTAAAAGGAACATTATGGAAGACATATTTGTTTTCTTCATCTCTCGAAATTAGATATTTATTGACCTCCATACAAAATCGACTAGCCACAACCCATCTAAAGTTGTATGCAACTTAACTCGCTTAGAAAAATGGATCTTTGACCGCACAACCACTTATGAATATTGGATTTTATCCTTTGTGTGTGATATGAGATCCAAAATATGTGCATAAATTTCTAAAATCAATCTTCTTCTCTTGAAAACCTAACTTCCTTAAAAGTATTATAAAAACCAGTCAACAATTTTGGTTGAGGCACCCATATGTTGCATGTATATCACTACTCCAAAGAAACTTCAAACCCACATAGTTCTCTTCCTATTAGAAGTGTAATTTTGATCATGCAATCTACATGTATGCAACTAGAGTTCATCCCTTGAACACTTGATAATGCTTTCTTTGGCATGGATGTGAATGCTCTTGACTTAGCTTGGAATGATTTTGGCTCTATTTAGAGTGCTTAACACTTGCATAGGAGTTATTATTAATGTAAAATCCTACAAAAGGGAAGAATATGGAAGCTTTGTTTTCTTTTGGAGAGGAAGACAAAGTGTATGCCTTCTAATTTGTCAAGTTGTCAAGTGAGTAAATGAGTGGATTTTTATTTTTATTTTTATTTATCAATTCCAAGGGTAATATTTCACTCTAGGGCCAACCTAAAGGGAAAAATACGGATTCATAAAAATATGTTCGTTTCTAAATTTGACTAGGTAAGACCAAGGATATGATTTACCAACAAGGAAAAAACTAACTAGTCAATCATGTTTATACTAGATTGTTATGTCTAATGAGGAAGAAATCTCAATTGGTGATCTAGAATAGTCTACGCATGAGATATAAGTGGATTTTTACTGACATAGGTATTCTTGTAGGTGTCTGAGTAGTGGAATGAGGGATTACAAGTCTTAGGATATCATAGGATAGTGTGTTTGAGGTATGTTTGTGCACACAAGACTTATATAAGGGATATACACTAAAACTCACATTATCAAATGCCAAATAACCAGATTTGGGTGTTTTCATACAACCAAAGGACATCAAGAAATGAAAATTCAAAGGGGAAGATGAAATGCTTCACCTTGGAAATAAATAAAAAAGCGTTAGTTATACATGGATAAGGAAAACTAGGTTGGCAACTAATTACAAAATGTAATACCTAGATTTAAGTGAGAATATTATTTTAATATTTTCAATCCATCCAAAATAATTTTTGTGTATTCAAACTTTTCAAATGAAGCAAAAAAAACATTTCATCATATCCTTCATGCTCCAAGATTTCAAATGTAGTAAAATGACTCCAATTTCAATTAATGTTAAAGGAGTTACATCCCCTTAAAGGTGGACCATTATTTTTTCAAAAGTATTTCATCACAAACCCAACTTTGCCTCATGGATCATTTTATACATTTGTACATTACCACAACAATACTAGTTGCTTTTGTCTTGATATATTTGCATAAATTACAAAAATATTTTTAAAACAAATTACTATAAACTTTGTGTTGAATTATGAATAACTATGAGGATGGATCAAATCATGTTAACACCCCATACAATTCATAATGAAACAAGAAGACAAAATGCATAATAATAAGAATTATCTTATATTTTATTACAACAAACCAATAAGATTACGCATAAACAAAGGGTGAAATATGACTCTAAGTTCTCTTATATTATATAAGAGACCTTCTCTATTGAGTTGGGAATGACAACTAGTGGCATCTTAAAATAGAAATATGTAACTAGCAACAACTATTTATCTCCCACAACTACTTAGGTAGAACCACCTAGATAGGGATAACTCATGTGGATATTTAATAAATTATCCACACTTACAATGTAACAATGTGGAACAAAGTAACTTACATAAACAAACATAAGTGAGGTTTAACATGAAGAGGTGCATACACCCATACAACAACACTTTGTAATTTTTGAAAAAGTTGTGTATCTTGTGAACTTCTAAGTTGTCCATAATTTAGTTGAATTTTTGTCTCCAACAACTACATAGGTAGGACCATTTAGATTGGTATAATTCATTTGTGGATATTTAATCAACTATCCACACTCACAATGCAACAATGTGAAATAAAGTAACTTATATAAACAAACATAAGTGATCCCTAACATTAAGAGGTGCATGCACCCATACAACAACACTTTGTAATTTTTGAAAAAGGTGTGTAACTTGTGACTGCTAAGTAGTTCTCCATAATTTAGCTTGTTGTCTCCCACAACTACTTCAATAGGATTACCTAGATGGGGATAACGTGTGTGGATATTTAATAAATTATCCACACTTACAATGCAACAATGTGGAATAAAGTAACTTACATAAACAAACATAAGTGAGGCTTTACATGAAGAGGTATAGACTCATACAACAACATTTAATAATTTTTGAAAGAGTTGTGTACCTTGTGACTTTCTAAGTAGTTATCTATAGCTTAGATACATTGTTAATTTGAGAAATACATTGAGGATATTTTTAATAAAAATAATTGATAACATGTTTGGAGATATGTGCCTTTAAGCATATTAAATAATGTTTTCAAACAAGTGAGAGTGTTGTCATTCAAAGATTTACAAGTACTTGATTTACTTACTTTTAACAAAAAAAATAAAAAAATTGTTTGTGTACACAATCACACAATTCAATTTGTGATTGTCATTTCCATTTAATGCACCAACAAGATATGTGTCACACGACTTGTAGTTCTAACATACATGTGCTTATTATTTTTCTAATCTTAAAAAAACAAAGATAAAAAGAATCCCTTGGTAAGTGTGGACAATTTATTAAATATTCTCTATGGATATTTTGCTCATGTGAATAAGAAGTATTACTCAATTTTATTCAATATTTATTTTTACTTTTACCAAAACATTTACTTGTTTATTTAAATATATTTAGGTATGCATTATCCTACAATTGAAGTTGTGATTAACATTTCCATTTAATGCACTCGGCACAATATGTATCACATCTTCTCCTAGTAGCTCTAGTGTGTATGTGTGTATTCCTTTTCTTAGCTTGAAAAAGTAGGGATAAAAAGAATCCCTTGTTTTAGACCTCCCTCTAAAGCATTCTAGTAGCAAATTGAATTCGTTGAAGTCAAATCATTGATGAGCATGCACTATAAGAAGAGATCTTTAGCCTATTATATAAAAAGTTTTTAAAAGAAATTATTTTTACATCCACCAAAGACAATATGTGCCCCGTCTTCCACGAGTGACTTTAGATTGTGTGAGTTTATTCCTTTGTTATATTTAACAAGTATGGATAGAAAATATCCCCTTATTTTGGATGACCTCTTTAGAGTGATTGAGTAGAAAATTGAGTCCATTGAGCTTAATCTTTATTGAACATACACTATAAGAATAAATGTGTCGTCTATTACATGAAAGGCTTTTAAAATATATCATACTTACATCTACGAATTCCCAAAAGTGTTAAGTGGAATTAGAAAAAATATGTGTAACAATATTACTTGTTAGAGAAGAAAATACATATTTAAAGATTATTCTTCGATGAAAATGTACAAAGATGATATGTACAACATGTTGGTTAGGTAAGTATCAAAATCACATCCATTCAAGTAGATTGTTTATTTTGTTATTCATATTCAATCAAGAAGGAAAGAAAGAGAGTTTACCCGGGCATGGAAATCTCCTCTTACGGGAAAAGAAACACTTTTATTTTCATAACAATGCTCACTAGAATATTAGTTTGAACTCTATTTTCTACAAATAGGTTATCCTTCTCAATAGGTAAAAATTTGTTTTTCCAATTCAAATCTTGATTCCTCTACGTAATGACGGTTAACCCCTAGGCAAGTTAGACAGCTACCTAGGCGGAACAACCAAGGGGGCATACTTGCCCATATTTTGCACGCACATAGTAGTGATTACCGTTTTCATATATATAGTTGTTCAAATACATTAATAAATTAATAAATATTACCATTATATATGTTGAGCCGAAGTAACTTATTGTCAGTGATATTTTAAACAAATTGCAATCATTAATGATCAATGTTGTTGTAGTTCATTGAATTTAGGCATTGTTATAGGCATTATCTTATTTAGTTATATCTTCATTCATTCAAGTATCTTCTCATTTTATTTTTGTGTTTTTTGGATTTTCTTTTCACTTATAATGTTTTTATATTTTATATTTTTGAGAAAAATTATTTTTATTTTATGATTTTTGTGACATTTTTGTTAAATGGATAAAATTAAACAAGTAGTGCTCAATTTTGAAAAAAAAGGAAATAACTTTAAAATCGAGGAGAAATAACTTTTATATATATATATATATATATATATATATATATATATATATATATATATATATATATATATATATATATATATATACAACAAATATAATTTCTATCCAAATATAGTTACTAATGAATATGAGGAAAATTCTTCGACTACTAATGTTCAGGACAATAATAAATAATCAAACTCCACAGGGGATGAGAAGACATAACAAGAAGATAACAATGAAAATATAATTACTAAACTCACACGAGATGGACAATTCACTATAGATCACGATCCTACAAACCTGGATAAGAGACAATGTCAAGGTAAAATATATCATCAATGTCAAAATATTTAAGGAGTGGCTTAGACACATTGTCCCCAAATCTAGATGTTGAAGTAAAAATGTTTCTTTGTATTTTTGTTGGAAATTGCAGTTTTGAGATAACATTCTCCACACTAATAAGATTAACAAGCAATTTAAGGTCAACAATAAACAATTTAAGGTCAACAATGGGTGAAACTAAATTAAATAGCCTTTCAAATTTGACAATTAAACATGACATAATTGCAACAGTAAATTATAACGACGTCATCGACAATTTAACTATTACAAAAGTTGAAAAAAACATTTTAAACCTTAATTATGTGTTGTTAAAAATTCCATTATAATAAATTTGTAAGAACTTGATAACCTTAACTCAGCTCTACCTCTATGATAAAAGAATACACTATTATCAATCCAACAAACAATGGTAGAAAACTCCTATGCGTCCATTTCCTCGACTCTACTATATTCCCATTGTAATGTGCACGCCTAGAGTTCTACTCATATTTCCTTCAATTCATTATGGATTAGTAGAGGAAACATCATAGTAAGACCACCTTCCTCTCAGTTTCTATCTTAACATATCCATTTAATGGGGATACGTGGTCTTTTTCCTCCCTTACGTAGGCCTCTCTTTTATCTTTACTAAATTATATTTTGGGGAGATTCAATATTATCTTTATTTCCCACCTTTTTCCATTGATCAAGATTTGTTTTGATTTGCTTCCAACTTTGGAACTGATTGAACATTCATAATACTTCCACCATAGTAATTTGACTTCACCCAAACGTAATATTGTTTTTAACATTCAAATGCCTGAACCATATTTTCTCAAATTAAGTGTTTATTGTGGTAAGGTTAATCATTCTCTAATTTCAAATTGAGAACATTTAATTGCAAATCCATTTATCATCCATCCTATTCTCTTGCAAAGAATCCTTAGTTTTGAATGTGTTGTCTTTTTTTCTAAGTTGTTGATATGTTTTGGATACAAGTGAGGATACAAAGTATCTGACACGCTAATACAACAAAAAAAAAAAGACCCCGAATACGACATTGGATACAACTGTACAAACAAAGACAAAACGTAATATATATGAAACAACCACATATTAGGTATATGAAAAACAAAACAAGCTAAATAACCACAACTACTCGTAATTTCATTGAACCTACCACATCTAGTCGAGGTGTTAATACATTTATCTCATACATGCTATTTTTGTCCATGTTTCTGAAGGCTTATATTTGGTACCTTACATAGAATAATGTTGTTGCGAAAACAGTAATTTTGCTTTAATGATATATTGAATTTAAAGTAGAAAAAAATTAAATCCGTTTTAGGCCTAGAAATGATGCGGAAACAACCAGGGGGTAGAGTTGGGCGGGCCTTAGTACAATACCAGTACATCTCGCAAACCTACCTAGCCATACCTTGGCCATTTCCAATAGTGTATCGTGGTAGGGAAAACCCCTTGCTAGGTATGCGTAGGCGAGACAACTATGGGAATATATTTCGGGCACAAACAATGGATGTCCCCGCCTTTGTCCTTATGTTAGAGCATTTTGCAAACAATGAGATTGTGAGTAGTCAAAATGCGACCAAGGCAAAGAGCATATGTTTGGGGTAACCCTTGAATAGTCGCAGATCGAACTTGGAGGTGGTTATAAGCCGGCGTATGTGTTGCCCCTAAGTGTCCCCTGTTCAAAATTAAAAAATCGGGTCATACCCATACCGGGTGCCCTAGGGATGTTGTTTCAGTATCTTAAGTCTCTATTTATTATTCTTTGTGAAGTTACCAATAATAGACCAAATTGTTAAAAACAAAATCATTAATGGCTAAATTGATCCATATGGCTTACCCTGACCTTTATCTCATTCAAAAGAACTATAGAAATAGAATGAAAAGAAAAGAAAAACGATTATATACTCCTGTTCCCATGATTCTCGACATTCTAGCTCTAATTTTTAGTTGTCCATGAGAATTGCTGCCCCTCTCAATTGAGTTGTATGTTTAGCTACAAGTCTTTCCTTGGACATATAATTACTTTTTAATTTCATTTCATCTTCACACAATTTATTCTCTGGGTATATTTTAGAATGGGGATTTTCTTATGTTTTTCATTTAAAAGCTCTTCTTTTAGGTCTACGCAAAGATGATATTACAGACCTATTGTTTCCTCAGCAGGGAGAGGGGGAGGTGGGGTTCGGCTTTCAACAAGAGAAGCTAAAATTGAGTATGAACCTATAATTTTATCAAAGCTTCTATTTTTATTTTGTTTGGTAAACACTTTTGATCGGAATTAGGAACCAAATCTAGACCACAATCATGGGCTCAATTCCCACCAACAGCCATAACCAACCTCAAACACCCGGCAAGATTTAAACTTGGGTGGGGCCGGGTACAACCAGCACACTTAACCAACCAATATCTCATCAGCTTATCAAAGCTCTACTTAATAATTGAAATTTTCCAAATTTGTCTCCCGGCTTCCTCACCTCTTACATCCATCATTATATTTGGTTTGAATTTTGGCAATGGTTATGCTCAGCACCATGATGAGTTTCTGCCAGGATTGCCAGCTCTTGATCTTGAAACCTGGGATGCTTTCAATTTCGTCAAAACTTTGCCACTACCTTCCATGCTCCATCGCTTTATATCGGCATCACCTAGTTTGGTCTCTTGATCTTTTCTTTTTACATCCGCTAATATCCTATTGATATAATTTTACCACCCTATCTTGGCTTCTGGCATCATTTAGAACTTCCATGAGACTGATTTGTGTTTCAACAAATACTTGTCCTATCTAATGAACATTCACCAATATTGTTAGTTTTTCAAGGATTTTCATTCGGGGATCTTAGGATAAAATCCAAGAATGTTATTGTTCATCACCCAATCCACCATCTTCATTTAGTTTTGCTTCCTCTCTCGATTAACTTCTACTACTGTATGTTTCCTGAAACTTGTGTTTTTCATGGCCATGACTGGCTTCTACACCTCCATTTGTAATAACATTGAGTTTACTCCTTTAGGATTCATTCCCTGTATAAGAGACAAACATATGCACAGGGCAGCACGCACGTAACCTAAAGGTATAAAAATTATACATTGAAAACTAAAGTGTTACAAAAACTGTCAGACAAATTGAGACAAGAACTCATATGCTGGGCAAAGAGTTTACAATTTCAAAAAACCAGAGTACAAGAAACATTACTAACCTACTAAAGAACGCACAGAATACTGGTACCTAAACAAAGATAGCATATCTTTGTGGAGTCTCCAGAAGTTTGTGAATAACAGAGGAATCTCAAAAATAATAAATATTAAAGAGCTTGTGTCAAAGAGGGCTTCAAGCCCTGTTTTTCATCGCTGTTCGGGAATGGCATCCCTTTGCTCTTGAATGAGGGCTGCTAGACCCATTTGTGACGCCTCGTCCTCTATCTGAAATCTATCAAATGATTTCATTTTTGTTCTGCAAGATGTTGCCCTTCTTGGATGACCAAAGACTGAAAGTGAGTGTAACCAGATCTATGAGACAAGGATCTTTGACAATAGGATAACTATTTTTTTCTGTGTTTCTCATAGAAGATTTGGTATCATTTGTTGTGGAGGAGAAATCAGTATGGAGAGGAGACTTATCTTGAGCTACTGATCGTTGATTTGGTTTGTGATTTTACAGGTATCTTGCTGGCGAGCATAGTTACCATGTTCGAAAAGTTCGGGTAGTTCAGAAGGGTAAAAAAGTTTGGAAGTTTGGAATTTTGCAAAAGGTAAGAGTTCAGTTCGGTTCGGTTCAGTTCAGAAAAATTGTAAATATAAAAAACATATATATATAATAAAAATTATACATATATGATACTCGTTAAAAAACCAATTACACATAAAAATAAATAAATATATTATCTACACAGTTTTTCCTTTATGCATTTAGGTATTGGCGTTTGTTGTTTTATTTTTATTTTAGGTTGAAGCTCTTTTAAATAAAACGTTTCAAAAATTTAGTTAAAAATTTAAATATTCGACCAAACTTGTTTGGTCAGACCGACAAATATGGTCCGAACCAAATTTTCACCATGTTCATAAGAACATGGTAACTATGCTGGGGAGTGAAGCTACTGGAGAAGTGTGTACCTGATTCAAATCATTTGTATCCATATCTGCTAATACCTTAAAGGGTTTTAAGTAGGAAGGTTGAGCCACTGCAGAAGATGATTGTCTTTTCTCGCATAAGCTAACATTATTCCTCTTGAGTGGGCTTGATGGTGAAGACGCGTCTCAAAGAGGTCACGGCGTTGAATCCCAGTGACGGTAGCATTGTACACCTTGTTGAACAATATATAAGGTAAATGGAAAACCAATCCCCTTGTGGCCTTTCCACAAGTGGGTCTCATACACCAAATTAGTGTGTCTCACTTGGCAGTGACCTAAAACACTACCAATTCTAAATAATTAGTCTTTTAAATGACTTAAATCATCTAACAGAATAGCCAAAACATCCAAAGCTCTAAGGGTAATGACATTGCCCTAAAATAGCAGTTTTCTCTAGTGAAGATTCCTTGCTCTAAATATCAGTACTTCCCACCACCCACTAGTCGGTGACTGTTAAGGAAGCATCTCATAAGATCCAAATGACAGTACTGAGCAGCAGACAAGTGGATAGAAATTCCAGACAAAAGCATAAATTGAATCCAATGTATTTGAAGGCAATCAGGCCTTGACTCCATTTCTTCAGTATATATATTTTGAGTGTTTTATCTCTTATCGACTAAAATTTTGAAAATGAGTATTACACATGTATGTATGTATGTATGCATGCATGCATGGATGCATGTATGTATGGATGCAGCATGCATGCATGTATGAATCATGTCCTTTCCCACATGGTAAATATATGCATGCACAATATGACATCCGGACTTTAATGTATCTTAATAAAATGAACTCAAAGCTACAACAAACGCTTGATGTACAAATAATTTTGATTACGAGTTGGTGAAGAAACCAGCTACGCTCATACCATGTCCTTTCCATACTATTAGCAGCACAAAGACATTCTACACAGCCCAAATGGTTGTGTTAAATTATCAAAAGCACGATACTTAAGTTTCAAAACCATGACAGACGACAGGCCTAGGAGGTATGTCCCACAACTATCACAGCAGACGTAGGATAGAAAATGTCTTTGGCGCAAGGAGATAATTAGAGTCCTCTCAATACATATTACAAACCATAAAGTTTAGCTAGATAATTTAAATTCTTGGAGAGAGATGGTATTGCTAGGATATCTATTTCCAAACATCAGCGAATTTGGAAATCCTCCATTCACTTACTCTTGTGCTTAACATCATGCAAATTAAAAGACATTGTGAATTGTTGTACCACCTTCTTCTGTCTGTTCAAATAGAGAGAAGAATTGGAAGATTGAAATCAAAACATCCTACAATGAACACATATCATTGTAATGCTTTCATGTATAATGTTTACAGTTTATTTTTAAGTGCAATCTTCTTAGCTCCAGATGGAGAAATGACCCGAGAGCAAAACAGTACTTCCCTGTCAGTATTAGAGAAATTCTGATGCCGGCAATTATAAATTTAATAATCAGCTTCTGAGCTTTAGGAGATGGAAGAAAATTAAATAGAACATAAAATAAATTGCAGCTCAAAGATTTTGAATTTACAATCTGTACAGATTAGTATTTCGATAACTGACAACAACACATGGCCTGGCCTTGGAAACCACTCAAAATGTATAATTTGTCAACAAAATGCCGTTGATTCTCTCACCACACCATCACTTGAAAGCTGTACTCTGTTAGCAGGACGAATCTATTATACAAATCATGGTTTCCGTTTGACATAGGATAGATATGGATCTTGAGCTACAGTAAGTACATCTGGTCTCTCTACTTGGTTATACGTCAAGCATCGCCTAATAACCTCCTGGAAATTGTCAAAACAATGATCTAATGAGCTTAAACATCCTATATCCTAAATCTGTATGTAAGGGACATAAGCAGTATGATCTTACTGCAACCAAAACCCACCTTTGCTTCATTTGAAACAGCAGGACGTGCTGGAAATTCTACCTTGCGAGCTTTTATAATTGTATCTTCCTGAGAATTCTCTCTTGAGTCTGATCATGGCCAAAGGGTCTCCTTCCAAAACCATCTGATACAATAAAATCCCAGCTGACCAAACATCAACCTGCATCAAAATTAAAGCTGTTACACTCATTTGTTCCCCTCCATTAGTTGCAATCAATACTAGAGATAAAAATAAAAAAGCAGAAGGTTCCAAGAACCCCATATAATGGCAATCCTCTCAAGCACATGGTGGCATCTGGTTATATAGACAGAACAGAGCAGCCAGGATTGAAAATGTTAGATTAGGGTTTTGTCAACCATTTGTTCTCTAGCATCATTTCTTATGCCCTTTACCCACATATTCTGCATTCCCTCATGGGGATAATTCCAATTCCACTAACATATGCATGTAATCTGACCCCAAATTCACCTATATTTAATGCAAAAATTCCCACGAATTTTAACAGTAACCAATCAAGTTCATCAAGTTCGGTTAACTTGATCCCAGACCTTGATATCACTTTTTCAAAAAAGAAACTGCAATTTGACATAACATAAAATTTTATTTTTAACTTTGGGTTAGCTCTCTATTTTAACCAAATGCCTCCACTGGAAAAAGCAAATATGACCTGAAACAACATCAATACTCCCTTTGAATTTGCAGACATACCACCTGCAACTTCATAATCACCAGGAAAGAATCTAATGCTTGAAGACAAAATGCCTGCTCACACAACTTGAAGACTTAGATGCCTGCTTACTCAGCTCACTTGAAACTGGAACTGGACGACCCCTATATAAGATAACTTTTAAGAAAACTACAGCTTGGAAGTTCGTCTCCGGAACACTTACTTGGAAATGGGAAGCTATAAAAAAATGAATCTCAAGACAACTACAGCCTGCCACTTCAACTACCAGTGTCTTGTTTGGAAATAGACCATAATCTTCCTCGATTACATGTGGTCATGCCAGCCACACAACAAATCCATGATGCTTCCGTCACAAGGCTTCCCTTTTAGTTTTAAATGTAATATGCTACTTTCCAATCTGTCCCGCAAATAAAAGAACTGCATTCTTTCTTTCGTCTGCTTCCAATGCATACTTGGAAGCATGTTTGCTTAATATGCAAGTAATATGTTTGCAAACAAGTTAATCCATGTATCCAATGGATTGAGGGCCACTTGATGAACTGCATATGTAAAGGGTACAAAAAGGTCCATGCAAGAACCCATTGGATTGTTCTCTTTAAGGAGGATCCTGATATAAAACATCTTACACCTTACATATTGATTTAAAAGTTTCACCAGATGCATTTGTAGCAAACAACTACATGAAAAGCATAAAAGATGAAACTCAACAAGATTATAAAACATCATATGGAAGATAAGAATTGAAAATTGAGGAAGATTTTTGATGCGCTAGCAAGACAATATAAACTGGTTAAGGTCATATTTTGAGAACAAACCCAATACTAAAATCAAACATGGTACTTTAGGAACACTAGAATGTACTTTTTTTCAATATGGCTACTGCCATATAGACAAAAACAAAAAATATGAGTGTCAATTTAAAAACTCGCCTTTGATGATATGAGTGGCGTCTTATTAAGCTCAAAGCATTCAGGAGGCAAGTACCTGCAACAGAATGAAATTTCAACAGATTTGAGAAAACAAATTATGACGATTACCAGTTACCCTTATGTTGACTATATCGTAATTAAAACTAAAGTTGTCAACCTAAAATGATTTTGTTAGAATACAACTTCCCATTGAAAGATATCATGAATTCAAGTAATTTATCATTGGCCATTCTGTAGATATCAACTATTTATTGCAGTCATAAAATCAATGCTAATAAGTAATAACTTTACACACATTAACATTGACCCTTGACACAACTCCATGAAAACCATGAACAAAACACAATGTTCTAATGATCTTTGCATCTCACAATATGTGTGCATTAGCAGAATAACACCACGTAAGAAGTATTATTCAGACAAACATATAGTTGCTAAGCAACAAAAAAGGAAAATGCATAAAATTTTGGGCCTTACAGCCA
The DNA here is from genome assembly GCA_018340775.1 of Taxus wallichiana var. yunnanensis. Lineage (NCBI taxonomy): Eukaryota > Viridiplantae > Streptophyta > Pinopsida > Cupressales > Taxaceae > Taxus > Taxus wallichiana. The sequence goes on along the minus strand of CM031238.1, from coordinate 588,296,856 downwards.
TACCACATGAGGCAAAGAAACACAATTTATCCTGTACCAACTATGAAGCATGTTACATCTAGCAAAACATAGAAACACTTAGAATTACTTTGAAAGGAGCCTCATCCTTGGCAAAGATCAAAAATCAAATTTGAAATTTATTTATAAAAGTTTTCCAAAATCTAAGAGGCATAAATTAACTGAAACTATATGAAATTTGTTTGATTCCCAATAATGAGGAATCGCTCGTACATATGAACAAAGTGCAAGCAATACGCTTCAATAGCCATTGCCAGATTTCTTCACTTCAGAATCATCTTCCAATGTGATGCAAGTGGCAGTTCAGGATAAGATTTTGGGTAGATTACCGAAAAAACTAGTATATGACAGTTCACTAGTATGTCACCGTGCCGAGTTCAAGTCTGCTAGCCCATTGATCGGAATTTAAAACTGTAATACATGTTGGAAGGCTCATCAAGCAAACTAGTTTAGATGCTCTAAATACATGCCTTCAGAAACTATTTAGGGCATTTGACTAAATTTTCAAGGCCCAAAAGCACTCCAAAGGCCCTCAAAAGTGTATAAAATACCTACAAATAGTAACATTGTATTTTTATAGTTTTATGAGTTTCGAGACACGACAGAACCTTTCAACTGCTTGGAGAAAACTCGTCATGTGACTTTTGGCTTCCAAGTTGAATTTTCATTTTCTATAGACTCTTCATTTCCTGCTAAAAATAGATACATAGGAATTGGCATTCAAAATGTAAAAAACAGAATATTGTAGCCTTGCATCACTTCTCAAAAATCACTACCCATTGTAGTTTCACATCTCTTCTCAGAGATCACTTCCTTTCTTGTAGACTACTCTTGGCTTCAATAAAGCTTCATATGCATTTCAGTATTTTGTTATTTATTGCATCTATTTCCTTGATTTGGTTCATTACTCTTATAACACATTAAATTTCTCCAAATTAGTGTGTTGTCCAGCATATTCAATTAAAATCAAAAGCAAAATGTGCAAATAACAACAATGCAGAAAGTCCATAAGCAATTGGGATGCCTAGGTATTTAAATTTAGTTGTGAGCCTTTTTAGGTGGGCATAATAAACTTTCAGTACAAGTAGTTATGCCTATGATAACTATAACCTTTACTGATTGTCGAAGAGAGGATGAGCTAAAATTATGTGTCCATGCTACAGTTTATATCTTGCTAAATTGCAATTTTATCTTGATAATTATTGTGATAGAATTAGATGCGCTCTTTAAGCTGCTTGCCAGAATAAGGCTAAGTTAAAAAATTATAGTTGACATAAAAAAGACGACTGTTAAAAACTCAACAAAAAGGTCATTCATGGTGTAAATGCAGAAGAGTAATATGTGTGTGTGTGTGTGTGTGTGTGTGTATGCAAAAAAAAATTGACTAATACAAACAAACCAAAATTTTGCAGGGAAAAGAGCTATGTACATTTTAATAGCATCAAGACGACAGTACTTAGAATTGATAATACCACATTGTGTTCCAATCTTATATACCATAATCGAATAAGTCGCAAACTAGAGCTTTAGACTCTTCTGTTTCTACATAATTTTCTTGTGTTTAAATGTATGCTCACAGATGCAGTTTTACATATAAATGTTCCTGATGAACATGCTAAAAATAAATTAGATGTAAACTGCATTTTTAACATATTTCAATGGATTTTAACAAAGAGATCTTTCATATAATGTAAAATTTCTTGGTTCAATGTCAACAATCAACATCGAGCTTCATTTTTAAACAGCTTAAGTAGCTTGAACATAATTATGTTCTTAGTAATTGCTCAATCATCTTACCCCACCAACGTAACTTAAAAGGTTTTTGTCAAATTTGTTCATTAGCAAGTAGTACAGATGGCATCTAATATTGAATGTTTGTAGAAGTAAATTTTAGGTATCATTTTCCAAATTAACCAAGTATACAATCGAGAACAATTCTTCTAAAATGTACATGGTCATCAGGAAAAATACAATGACACCATAAGAGATAAACTAAAATGTTGCATTAAGCTCCAAATCTATACATGGAAACTAGTGCCATAACACAATAATAAACTAGTGCCATAACACAATAAAATTTTCCACTTCAATTTTTTAAACAAACAGAGATATCTGAAGATTTTGCCGACAATGACTCAATGAGGAGTGCTAAAAGCGCTTGAGAAGTTGCAATGGGCAGAAGAATCTTACCAATATGTCCCAGCCCCCTGAGAAGTAAGTTCCATTCCTTGTGAGCCAACATCATCTTCAACAATTTTACTAAGACCAAAATCAGTAACTTTTGCAACACCAACCTCATCAAAGAGCACATTCCCAGGCTTCAAATCATAATGAATTATCCTCTGTGGTCTTTTGTTTAGATAGACAAGGCCAGAGAATATCTGAACTATTATACTCCGTGCCTCCCGCTCTGGTAGAATAGGTGTTACCTTGAGAATGGCATCTAGATCTTTCCCTGTGAAACACATCATGAGAAATTTTAAAAAGGCATTACTGTTGAGACTCTACTATATCCCTTGGAGATTCCAAGGTCTTAGAAAGAGGTATATATGAATGAATACAAGCTTCTTATAATTTCAATGAAATATCTTTAAATGCAAGCTGCTGTTTCTTAGTAGACACCAAATCCATTTATGTATTTTAGGACAATGACAAGTTGTTTTTATAGGAGGCCATTATGAGAACATAGAGGATAAAACAGAAGCTGCCTGCCATCCTTAACAACAGTGTATTCAATTTCTCAAACTCAAAGAAGTAAACAGATCTTAACACAAGATGCAAACAAGTATGAAACGCTTATTCGTTGAAAGTTATCTATTAGACCCACTACAATCAATGACAAGCTTCACCCAAAAACTAAATTTTCATAAGCTCAAGCTTGATGACTCTGACAGACAAACCAAAGGAGAGAAAGAGCCAGAGACATCCTTTCTCATCTCGAGGAGAAACTTCTAATGGTGAAAATGAACTCACTTGGACCAAGTTACCGAGAAACAGAGATGGATACAGGTACATGTACAGGAAGCTCGAGTCATAAGGTATAATACAAGTATAGATAAACTATGAGGTAAGGAGGGAAGGACCCTCAAAAACATGAAGCTAATGAAAATATGAAGGTGAACTCACTTGGACCAGGTTACCAAGAAAAGGAGATGGATACAGGTACATGTACAGGAAGCTGGAGTCATTAGGATGAAGCTAATATTTCTGATCTCAAGGGGAAACTTCTAATGGTGAAGGTGAACTCACTTGGACCGCGTTACCAAGAAAAAGAGATGGATACATGTACATGTACAGGAAGCTAGAGTAATAAGGCATAGTACAAGTATGGATAGACTATGAGAGGAGGGAAGGACCGCTCAAAAACATGAAGCTAATGAAGATATGCAGGCAATAATTTAAGAATACAAATTTTGTAATGTGTCTACAATAAGGAATGAACCAAAAGAACCGCAAAAAGGGCCCGAGTAGGAACTGAGAATGCTCATAGAGGAATCTCCACGGCTGAGGGCAGGCTATACAATCCTTGGACAAATCGTATAATTCCCTAGGAGCACAAAAACTGCATAAATATTTTAAAACATGAACATTTTGGCTCACACTTTGTGAACAATCATCAGGATATTGTATGCAAAAGGAAACTTAAGTTAACAAACAACGTTTGTGATCCGGAGGATGCCAATAGGTCATACGGTCTGCACACTTCTCGAACCTGCTTGCATACAGAAGAGCTTATCAAGAGCTTTCCAATGCTCTTTGAACCGAACACAACCGACTCCATACGCAGAAATTACAGTCTGCCCAAAATTTGTGTCGACAGGCAAAAATGGAGCAAGGTGCTCAGTGTTGACTAGGCTTGCCATGTAGACCAATGGCATGTCGATACGTGGCAAAGAGCGATTTGGCAAAGAATTGGGTTTTGGTTTTTCGCCTCCAATCTTCGACAGTTGTATGTGGGGCCTACACTATGTCAACTAAGGCCTAACAACCAATGTGGTTCACTTTTTATTAGGAAGGGAACCCGGCTGCCTTGATATCACATTGTCACCGAATTGCCTAAGCGAGCTCGTGACCGAGCTAAGGACCAAGTTGCACGAGTCCATGGCCGAGCAAGGCAAGATTATCCACCGAGTCGACAAATTTTCCAACAAGACTGATTCAAAGGAGCCGAGCCAACAAACCAACCGCCAAGTCCAATGCCGAGTTGGCGAGTCAACAATGATCAAAGTGCATGCCAAATGCATTAAAAATGGACGAGCCTTTGTTTTAACCCACGTGAAATGCGAAGCGCTTGGGTATGGAAATGGATGGCCTCTTAAAAAGCCACGTGGGTGTGTGGAAAAATCCACATAAGTGGGGTCTTTTAAACACGTGGAGAATGGGATATTTATCCCACCAAATAATGCATGGCATGTCTTTTTAAAGGCTATTCTTTGGTTGGCCCATGCGAAGTGTGTGGGATTTTCCCACTTACATGCAATACCACACAAACCAAAAGGGTAGAACCAAAGGATTCGAACCGCTAACTCCGTCCCGCCCAAACATGGGCTTTAACCACCATGCCACACAGTTTGGCTAATTTAATCCAAGAGTATATGGCTTATATCCTTATTTTTCAGGGGCCTAAAGCACCATATAAAGGCTCATATGGGATTTGGCAAATCATCCACGCACTCAAGTTTGAAGCTTGAGCACTCAAGATTGAAGTTAGGATTCTTTGCTCTAAAGTTCGTGGTGAGAAGCTTGCAAGACTAAGATTGCCCTTTCATGTAAAGGGAAATTATTATCGTCGGGTGGGCCCATTTTACGAAGATTGATGTTTTTTTGGGAGCTCGTTATTGTTATTGCGGAGAGATTTTATCTGCCCATTATTGGAGAATTTGTATTTGCCCGTTTGTAACGGAGATATTGTATTTGTCAATTATTACGGAGATTGTTGCCCGTCAATATGGAGATTGTTGCCCAACATTACGGAGATTGTAGCTCACTAATATTACAAAGAATTAATCACACGTCATCATTACGGAACGACATTGCAGGAAATCCATCGTGCGATGGAGCCAAAGCTTTGCTAGACACTAAACAAAGGTATTTTTTTTTTGCATACCAAATGCGTTATTGATGTAAAAATTGTACGAAAAGTGTATTTGCGTCGAATAATATAGAGCGGTTTGAGAGTTTTTCCGAACCCAAAGACATAGCACAAGACAGTGAACTCAAATATCAACCCGGTATTGCATCGTTCTCTGCTCCATTGATTGCTCATTGTGTTAAATTCGGTTTTTGGTGCCGATTTTAATGTATGCCAATTTTACGGGAAATTGAGAAATGGGTTATGTTGTCACCCAGAAGTTGCACCCTGATAGAGAATGGTGTGTGTACTCTCTCTCCTGTTGACAAAATTGGAACACCTCAAGGTTGTGGGTAACCTATGTCTGAGGTGAACCTCCAGAGAGGGTTGGTTCCCTTGTGAATCACCTAAAAACAAAAACTTTGACAAGGAAAAGGGAAAAGGAATGTGGAAAATGGGAAATAGGGGTGATACACCAAAAGTTTGATACTTGCATGTAACTCTACACACAGAGAATTTAAAGATCCACACACCTGCACAACTCTAGACTATTTGCATAATAAATTCAAGGGTTTAGGAAAAATGACAGCGGTAGAGGGAGTGAATTCCACACTAAGGCAAACACAATATCCTATGCAACACAATGAAAAATCTGAAAACAGCAGTATGAGAGGGCAAAATGAATCTTTTTTATTTAGAGGTGCAAGTACAATAGTTGAAGATGCACAAGCAAATCAGCTGCTCCAAGTATGTTTTTTACAATAAAATATCAGCCTATATGAAGATGAATCGACTGCTCCTCCACTAATAGACTGTTGTTTTTAGGAGTCAACTATTGTTTTATTTATTTATTTATCCTTACCCCTTTGGCGCCACCTCTAGGAATAGACTGCTGCATGTTTTTTTATTTTTATTTATCCTCATCCAACCTTGGCGCATGGGACAACAATTAACTTTTATTTATAAAAAATTCCTTCTATTTCTGTCCTTGGTGCCAATTATAACTGCAGCTACTATTTTTAGTTAATTAATCTTCTCTAACTTTGGCACAGTCAACTGTAGTTTGACTCATGCAAGGTCTTCTATTTTTATTTATTTAATTCCATGCTCATGCTTTTGCCTGAAATAGGAATTAATAATTTATCCTATTCCCTTCCTTATCTCTCCTTGGCGCCAATTATAGGACTGCAGCTCCCTTTTATTTATTTATTTGCATGCATCTCCCTTCTTCTGGCGCAAACTATAGGAGGTTCTTTTATTTATTTTATTTAATTCCACCTCCATGCACCTTACTTGGTATTTGTGCCAAAGATAGAACAACAGTTCTATTTTAATTAATTTCTTTCATGCACCATCATGCAAGGTCTTCTTTTGGCGAGACTCTAACAACAAAGTGGAAATATGATAACATTTTGGCGACATCACGGGATTGTTTTCCTGCTAAACAAGGAGATCAGTAGCCTTCTACATCCATTGGGCTATGGAGTCACATACCTCTGTCAACAACTGGTTCACACAAGTTTGGAAAACTTGTATCCTTTGAATCAATACAACTGAAATACCCTCTCCAACAAAAGGAAAAGATGTGCATGCAAGCACTTATTGAAAAGACAACTAAGAAAACTGGAAAAGCAATGTGCATGCAAGCACTTATTGAAAAGACAACTAACTAAGAAAACTGGAAAAACAATGTGCATGCAAGCACTTATTATGCAAGAAACAAACCTAAACTACTCCTAATCTAAACAAAGAGAAAGGAAAGCTAAACAAAACCACATACTGGTTAGGAGAAATAACTTCCTTTTCTCAAAAAGTGCAGCCATGAGATCAGTTTTGCAACTAGATCACCTGGTAAAAGTGAAAACATCGTTCACACCTTTGATTTGCTCAAAATATTAGTCCAAAGAAGAATAAACACCTCTATAGGATCTGCACTTAGTTTTTGGAGATGTTGAGGCTGATTTTTGGCAACTTGAAGCTCTTGCGTATGCTCTAAATTGAGCACAACTGATGACAACTCCTTTGTGGCTCTAAACTAGCCAAATACCTTATTGGACATGGTTTTCTCATAGTTGATAGACTGGTCTTTCTAATGTGCCCCTCTTCTTTGTGTGTAATATCATCATTTGGAATACTTGAGGCACTTCCCTAATCATATTGGATGCTTGTACACTGATCTGAACTGTTTCCTACTTCATTTTTGCAAACAACCTCATATTTGGCTCTTTCTCAAGCTCAAAAGAAGATTTAATAATAAGAGAGTCTTTATTGAGGAAGATAGATGATGGGTTTGGAATACTTACAATTTTGATTGGCTCTTCCTCATCATTAGAATCTTCTAATTCTAATAAAACCTCATCCTCTTTATTGTTCAGGCTTGAGGAAAACTCCTTTTGAATTTGAATTTCTTTGTTGATTTCCTCCTCTATATGACTGTTTGTAAGTTGATATGAATTGTGTTTTACTTCTTCCTCATTCTTATCATTATTCTCATTTAGCAAAAATTTGCTAAGCTAAAATCATCCTCCTCCTTACCATGATGCAACTCTTAACTAATCGATAATCTTTCTTCATCTTTACTTTGAAACTACTCTTTATCCGGCTCTGATTTGCGTTCTTTAGTTGTGGATGACTCTTCTCGCATGGTTAGCACATTCTTATCTTCTATATCAGAATCATACCAATCAGCAACTATTACTTGAATTATTTTCTTCACTAGAAGATGATATAGGCTCAAAATTACTGATCTGATCCTTAGAACCATTCATATGCTCCTTCAAAACATTATCTTTATTTTGTAACTCAATAGATTTGAGAAAACTTTGTGTGACCTTTGCTTGCTATTCGTATTTCTCATACTGCTCTGTAACGTCAACCTCTTTCTTGCACTCCTCTATTGTAGGATTAACTAGCTGTGGAATTTGATTGAAGTCGAACCTTGAGTTCCAATTCATCATATTTTGCCTTAGAACTTCCTCGCTTGGTTCTTCAATTAGCTGCTCTTCCAAACTGATTTGCTGATTATTTTTATTCCAAAATGGGTTTGGGAATATGAGAGGAGTGGGTTGGGTTGCCAATTGATTACTTAATGATTGAAATGATTGGGGAGGTGCAAGATCTTGTGGAGGAGAATGAATGGAAGGAGAGGCTTTAAGAAAGCTAGGAACTTGAAATTTGGGCTAAGATTGTGTAGGTTGGGAAGTAGGAATGGAAGGGCTGCATGATGATAGTGAAGAATTACCCCATTGACAGGGTTTCTCAACACTATATTGGTAAGCTTCCATTTCTTCATTCCACTCTAATATTTGTGGTAACAATTCAGACACAAAGTCTAACTTCTCTTGAGGGCTATACCAGTTTGGCATAGGACCGGCCCATGGGTAGGGTACCCTGAATCCAAGCTTGGCTGCCTTGATGGAACTTGTTGCCCTCATCTGTACCATTTTTATCTCCAAGTGTTGTACCTACATATGAAAATCATCATTAGGCATGGAATTGTTTCCATAATCTGCATATTCCTGCTCCTGAAAAACACCATGATTATTAGGATAACCATACAAATTGTTTGGATCATGGGCATATTCATTATGATAGGGCTTATAATACTGATCTGGAGGAGGATTTTGGGGAAAAGGAGGTGGAGGGGAGTAATAATTCTCTTGAAACTAGGAATTCCAATGAGGAATTGAAGTCATGATTGCACAACCTCATAAAAATATGGAAAGATGGAGGAAATGGTCTGCTGATTGAGAAAATGATCTTTGGGCCAATGGAGTCGCCAGATGTTGAATATTTGTGTCTAAAAACATCTTTTGCCAAGAACACATCAACTTCTTTAGCAAAGTTTTGTATTGTCCCATTGGGCGTGCCAGAAACTGTTGTCACTCGAAGTTGCACCTTGATAGAGAATGGTGTGTGTACTCTCTCTCTGTTGACAAAATTGAAACACCTTAAAGTTATGGGTAACCTATGTCTAAGGTGAACCTCCAAAGAGGGTCGGTTCCCTTGTGAATCACCTAAAAACGAAAAACTTTGACAAGGAAAAGGGAAAAGGAATGCAGAAAATGGGAAATAGGGGTGATACACCAAAAGTTTGATACTTGCATGTAACTCTGCACACAGAGAATTCAAAGATCCACACACCTGCACAACTCTAGACTATTTGCATAATAAATTCAAGGGTTTAGAAAAAAATGACAGCGGTAGAGGGAGTAAATTCCACACTAAGGCAAACACAATCTCCTATGCAACACAATGAAAAATCTGAAAATAGCAAGTATGAGAGGGCAAAATGAATTTTTTTTATTCAACGGTGCAGGTACAATAGCTGAAGATGCACAAGCAAATCAGCTGATCCATGTATATCTTTTACAATAAAAAAATCAGCCTATATGAAGATGAATCGACTGCTCCTCCAATAATAGAACATTGTTTTTAGGAGTCAATGGTTGTTTTATTTATCCTTACCCCTTTGGCGCCACCTTTAGGAATAGACTGCTGCATGCTTTTGTTTATTTTATTTATCCTCATACAACCTTGGCACATGGGACAGCAGTTAACTGTTATTTATAAAAAAATCCTTCTATTTATGTCCTTGGCGCCAATTATAATTGCAGCTGCTATTTTTAGTTAATTAATCTTCTCTAACTTTAGCACAGTCAACATTAGTTTGACTCATGCAAAGTCTTCTATTTTTATGTGTTTAATTCCATGCTCATGCTTTTGCCTGAAATAAGAATTAAAAAATTTATCCTATTCCCTTTCTTATCTCTCCTTAGCGCCAAGTATAGGACTGCAGCTCCCTTTTATTTATTTATTTACATGCATCTCCCTTCTTCTGGCGCAGACTACAAGAGATTTTTTTATTTTATTTTGTTTGATTCCATCTCCATGTACCTTACTTGGTATTTGCACCAAAGATAGAACAGCAGTTCTATTTTAATTATTTTTTTCATGCACCATCATGCAAGGTCTTCTTTTGGCGCAGACTCTAACAGCAGTGGAAATATGATAACATGTTATTAAACCAATTTTAACGTGAAATGCGGGAAAATTGAGAATTGTGTAAGTATCCGAATTTGGAGAAAACTGAGTCAGTTTATTTGAGCCCATTTTCGGATCATGTTTGGTATCAAAGCTGGTTTGTCCAGCGGGTTCTCGCTAACACCTTGTCTGCCTAGTGTGAGATTCTTCCAGTGCTCGGTTTGCAAAGTTTAAGGAAGCACACCGACAAAGGAAGAGAACTCAAAAGGATCCAGATTGGTGGTCATTGCTCCAGATTCGGACACCTTGAGGAGCAGTGATGGTCACTCTTCCCGATGGGCACCGTATTGGTTCCAAAGAAGAATTGGAGCGTGGGAAGACACCAGTCAATAACCCCCATATTGGGAGAATTTTTCCCTTGTAAAAGGAGAACAAAGCAAGTATGCGATCGTTTATCACGGAAAGGAGTCGAAGGCCAAGAGCCATTACAGAAATTTCCCGAGAGACCAAACGGAAACTTGATACCTCTCATGATGATGGTGAGAGAGAATTCAAGCTAGAAACAAGAAGGGGACAGCCTTCTAGTCATGGGACAAACATCCAACAAGAATGCAGAACATCTCCAGTGCGATATGAACATCCCAAAGGAAGAGAGAGCATATTCTCCCCTCATCGCACTTGCACAAGGGACGTTCCTAAAGGTATGGCAATTTTAAATACTCCAATATTTTCTTCGATAATGGGAAAAATGGCCAGGTAACACAAAATGTTGGTAGGCATACCCATGTTTGTTTTGCATGGAATGAATAACAAGTGTGTGGCCATAAGTGGAAGAGAGTCCATACGAGAAAGGTCCATGCCCTTCAAGGAGAAGGAGATTTCTAGTAAAGACCACTCTCCAAGTCAGAATGTGGAGATTGGCAATTAGGAGTTACACGCCAAGAAGCTATACAAGAATTTTTGCACTCATTATAGAATGAGTGGCCACTGGGTTGACAAGTGTTGGAATATTCATACACGGCTTCGTCTCGAGTACCAACAAGAGGAAAGTTGTGAGTGCCCGATAGTCTAAGAGGTAGCCCGTGAGAAAGCCCACCTATCTAGAGGGACCTACCCAAAGAGGAGCATCATCGTCACTTGGTCGGTAAGAAAGTATTTGCTTACATGGATAGTATTTTAGCATAGCTAAGTTTGTTTAGCATGTTTATTGCCCCTTGAATCACTGTTTGGGTTTCCATTTCTATTGAAACTAAGAGAAACTAACCCCGCGTGTTTGAGCAAATGGGGAGTTAGAGCACTCATTAAAGGTGGAATATGGAGTAACCATCCAAGTTTTGCTTTCCACTTGAATAACAGTTGACAACAAGGGTAAAGAGATACTCACCGAGGGAACTTCAAATGAAGGTTCTCTAAATTACTACAACAAGAGAGACATGTTGATCGTGAGCCAAATTGTTCTTCCAAGAGAAGAAAAAGTGGCCAAAAATCAATATGGGAAGTGCTTCTTATATGGTGAGTAGCACTTAATTTGAGCACTGTTGTTTTGTGTGTTTATATGCATGCTTGCAAAGACACAAGTTGGGCAACATTCGTAATGGAATTGTGTGTACAATCCATATATGTTGCATTTAGATTGTAAAACCCCAAGAAGGGCAAATTGTAAAAGTGATGACCTGTTATAACCTTGCTTAGTATGTAATGTATTTTTTTGCTCTTGTTGAGAAAAATTGAACAGCAAGGAGAGTATGACATCATCTCAGTTGGGAGAGCATCATTCTAGCCTAGGAGCAGTGCAGCGCTAAGAGAATTCGCCAAGAAGAAGACCAAGAGTGCAAGAAGGTCAGTTGGTAGAGATAGGAGAGTCCCGAACTCTCTTCGTCACCTTGGTTTGCAAGATTTAATGTGGGCAGTCAACCTCCAAGAGAAAGAAGCGAAGTAATGTCGTACATGTATGGTGTATACCGAGACATAACCCCTATATCTTGGGAGAATAAGCATTTGCATGCCCCTTATTAGGAGACAGGAAAAACATGTATTGTCAGGTGTTGCACGAGTAGCAATTTGAAGACCAAGAGTCCGTTGCGGAGACCTCTTAGAGACAGTACAGAAGTTGCAGCCCCGTTGCAAGGGAGAAGAGTAGATGAAAGTGGGACATAGATACCAGGTGGAGATTGAACTTGAGAGCTCCTAGAGACAATGATCATCTAAAGAAACAGACACATGTTGGGAGATACAGCCCCGGATTGGGAAAAACCAGCCCCATATTGGGAGAAGCAGCCCCGTGTTGGCAGAGATAGTCGTTGATGATTATGGATCAAGGTGAGAAGTACAAGTTCCTTTTGTTAGTAATTTTTCTCCTTAGTCCTTAGTAAATAGCAAAAGAAGTTTATGCTTGACAAAAAGAGAGCTAGAAAATGAAGAAGTGGCACCTTCAATGATTTTCTGAGATTGATTACTTTTGGTGGTCCAAAAACTTCTTAGTGTGGAGGAGTGATCCGAAGGATAGCCACAAGTCGATGGTCGGCACACTCTTTGAAACTACTTGCATACGAAAGAGCTTGTCGAGCTTTCCAATGCACTATGAGACGAGACAAAACCGACTCCGTACGCAGAAGTTACGGCACACACAAGATTTGCGTTGATAGGCAAAAATGGAGTACAGTGCACAATGTTGACTAGGTTTGCCATGTAGACCAATGTCGTGTCAACACGTGGCAAAGAGCGATTTGGAAGAGAATTGGGTTTTGTTTGTCTCCTACAATCTTCGACGATCGAATGTTGGACCCATACTATGTGTCGGTTAGGGCCCAAAGAACCAATGCGATACACTTTTATTGAAGGAAGACCCGACCACCTTGATATCACATTGTCACCGAGTTGCGCGTAGCTCATGATGAACTAAGGACCGAGTTGCATGAGTCGATGGCCGAGCAAGGCAAGATCATCCACCGAGTCGACCAACTCTCCAACAAGACCGATTCAAAAGAGGCGAGCCAACAAACCAACCGCCAAGTACAATGTCGAGTCAAGCGAGTCAACAATGATCAAAGTGCACGCCAAATGCATTAAAAATAGAGGAGCCTTTGTTTTAACCCACGTGAAATGCTAAGCACTTGGGTATGGATATGGTGGAGAGCCTCTTTAAAAGCCACGTGGGGGTGTGGAAAAATCCACGCAAGTGGGGTCTTCTAAACAGTGGAGAATGGGATATTTAACCCACCAAATAATGCATGACATGCCTTTTTAAAGGCTATTGTTTGGTTGGCCCACGCAAAGTGTGTGGGATTTTCCCACCTAAATGTAATACCACCCGAACCAAAAGGGTAGAGTGTGGGATTCGAACAGCTAACATGTCACGGCCAAACATGGACTTTAACCACCATGCGAACACGAGTTTGGCTAATTGAAGCCACGAGGATATGGCTTATATCCTTATTTATCGAGGGCCTAGAGCACTATATAAAGGCCCATAAAGGCTTTGGAAAATCATCCAAGCACTCAAGTTTGAAGCTTGAGCACTCAAGCTTGGAGTTAGGAGTTTTGTTCTAGAGTTCGTGGTGAGAAGCTCACGGGAGTAAGATGGCCCTTTTATGTAAAAGGAGATTATAATCACCCAGTGAGCCCGTTTTAAGGAGATAAATGTTTTTTTAGAGCTCGTTATTGTTATCGCGAAGAGATTTTATCTACCCATCACTAGAGAATTTGTATTTTCCCGTTTGAATCGGAGATATTGCAATTGCTCGTTATTACGGAGATTGTTGTCCGTCATTATGGAGATTGTTGCTGTCATTACGAAGATTGTAGCCCGTTGATCCTACGAAGAATTAATCACTCGTTGTCATTACGAAGCAAGATCATGCGGGAAGGCCATTGCACGCTGGAGTCAAAGCTTCCCTAGAGGCAAAACAAAGGTATTTTTGTTTTGCATACCGAATGCGTTATCGATGTAAAAATTGTATGCGAAAAGTGTATTTGCATCGGTGATGATAGAGCGGTTCGAGAGTTTTTCCAAACTCGGAGAAGTATGTCAAATCCGAGGGGTTAAACACATTAACCATTAAATAAGATTCAATATTAATTAAATTAATATAACAAATATTATAACAACATTATAACATGAAATAAATAAAATAACACAGACACATATTTAACGTGGAAAACCCCCAAGGGGTAAAAACCACGAAAAGAGATAATTCCATTAACTGAGAAACATAATTTACAGTCCATATCTCCCTCACTTCTCTCCACCAATCCACCAAGTGAATTAAATGATCATGCCACATGATCATATTTATTTAACCCCACAGGTCACGAACCATTAAGTGACAGGATGTGACTTTATAAAAAGGCACCTTGATTTAAACCATTGATTAATTAATAATTAATTAAACATAAACAAACAGATTTATATTAAATAATGAAGAATATAACTATTCTTAATTATTTAATTATAAACTAAGGTTTATAGGCACTTAATATTACGTTCTAACACTCCCTTTAACGTGGAAAGCCCCCGAGGGGTAAAAACCACGAAAAGAGACAATTCCATTAATTGAGAAACATAATTTACAATCTAGATCTCCCTCTTCACTTCTCTCCACCAATCCACCAAGTGAATTAAATGATCATGCCACATGATCATATTTATTTAACCCCACAAGTCACGAACCATTAAGTGACATGATGTGACTTTATAAAAAGGCACCTTGATTTAAACCATTGATTAATTAATAATTAATTAAACATAAACACACATAGTTTATATTAAATAATGAAGAATATAACTATTCTTAATTATTTAATTATAAACTAAGGTTTATAGGCACTTAATATTACATTCTAACACTCCCCCTTAATATTAAGTGGGGAACCATATGCCAACATTACCTATTTATACAACAGATTTACAAATCCATAAACCATAGTGAAGGTTTAGGCTAGCATATCACATTTGAAGGATTTATACACCATCATGCTCAAATTACCTTTTGGTATAAAAGGATTTGGAATCCATAAATCAGTAGTGAATGATTTAGGCTAAGCATGATTTGTGAGACTACATCTCACAGTTTCTCATGGAAAAAAATTTCAATAGCATCTCTAGGAGCCTTTTATAACACAAGGACCTCCTTTACAAATAGATGCAACACACTAGATTGTACACCGTAAACTTAGAGTGACAAGTTTACAAAGATCATAGGGATCTTTTTACAATGCTTTAAAATTGGAGCAAAAGTATAGAGGAGAAGGAGATATCAATCAGCCGGCCATTAGGAGGTGACATTGCCATGCACACTCCCCTCAATGGCAACTCTGAAAGGCCAAGCATTGCATGAAACTTACAGAATTTTACAGCACACAATGGCTTCGTAAACATATCGTGACTTGATCTTCAATTGGGCAATACTAGAGATCTATATCACCGCAAAGAACCTTCTCTCGGATAAAGTGCATATGAATCTCTATATGCTTTGTCCTTTGATGTTGAACTAGATTCTTAGCAAGAGCAATGCAACTCTGGATCTATCACATAGAAGAGGAGTACTTCCTTTAGCTTCCATGTGTATCTCTTCCAATAGCCGCTTTAGCCACATGACTTCTTTCGCTGCTTCTATTGCATTTCTATACTCTCCTCGGTAGAAGAAATAGAGACGGTTGGTTGCTTTTTACTATTCCAAGTAATGGCACCTACACCAAACTTGAATACATATCCAATAGTAGATTTTCTATCTAACACGACACCAACATGGTTAGAAGCATAATAAAAGCATTATTGATTTTATTTTTAACCATCTATAAACTTTACATTGATATGTTAAAAAAACAAGTTGTATAACTTAAATAACATGCTTAACAACTAACCATGTTATATTACCAATATGTTGAACAATTTCAACATATTAATCATATAAAATATATATTAGATGCAATCAGTATTAGACGTCTCCAATACAAACACAAAGGCATCCCCAAGTGTCATTTGATATGCATATAATAATATTTTTAGTACTCACATACTAGTTTAGAAATGCTTAATCAACAACATATATATCTTCATTATCTATTTTACGCCTTTAAATTTGTGATAAGATAACATATATGCAAAAATGACCAAATCATGCAAGAATAATCACATACTAATATACTCAACTAGATCTTGATTTCAAATCCATTAACTAGTCATTAACAAGACTTATCTTTGATAATTGGTTAAAATTACTTATAATAAGTAATTTACATAACTAAACAAGATTTGAGAATACTCAAATTGATGATGATCTTTCCATCTTTATCAAGGAGATTAATTGCAACTTCGGGTTCGTGACCAAGGCTTAGTAGTATTAAGCGGCTGCATATGTTAAATACTAACCGAATTTATTAATCAAATCGCATATAATGATCTTTGATCAAGGAAAGTAAATAATATAAAGGTATAAATTGATTTAACAGGGAAGACACATGTCACAGAACCAAGGGCTAAAGGAAGGACACGTGGCGTAATTCCGCAGGATTTTCAACCAAATGTATTTTGTGGACCTCAAGTCCACGGAATAAACCGAGTTTCAAATAAAAGGTTTTGGGTCTAGGAAGGGTTGAGGTAGTCAAAGGAGACATGTGGAAAAGTAAAAGGTAGACATGAGGGAAAGAAGGAAATAATCACAAAGGCACACATAGGCAAACCTGAAGCAAATCAAAAACTGCCACATGTCGACTTGTTCCTCTCAAGATGCACAACTTTAAATGGCCATAACTTTCTCTCCACAACTCCAAATTAGGAAAAATTGGTCTCGTTGGAAAGGTATCTTTGAGCCCTTTAATGCAGCATCATCAGATTCAAGAATTGATGGCGTTTTGTGTGAGAAAAAGGAAAAAACAATTCGGGTATTAAAAACGTAGTTCCAGACTCCCAAGCACCAGATTAAATTAACTTATTTAATTGAAACCTTTTGAACTTGCTCTAATACCATGTATTTTCCGTTTATACGGAGATATTGCAATTGCTCATTATTACGAGAGATTGTTGTCCGTCATTATGGAGATTGTTGCTTGTCATTACGGAGATTGTAGCCCGTTGATCCTCTGAAAGAATTAATCACTCGTCATTACGAAGCAAGATTGCGGGAAGGCCATTGCAATGGAGTCAAAGCTTCCTAGAGGCAAAACAAGGCTATTTTTGTTTTGCATACCAAATGCATTATTGATGTAAAAATTGTACGAAAAAGTGTATTTACATCAAGATAGAGCGGTTCGAGAGTTTTTTCCAAACTCGGAGACGTATGTCAAATCCGAGGCTAAACAAATTAACCATTAAATAAGATTCAATATTAATTAAATTAATATAACAACATTATAACATGAAATAAATAAAATAACACACACATACTTAACGTGGAAAACCCCTGAGGGGTAAAAACCATGAAAAGAGATAATTCCATTAATCGAGAAACATAATTTACTGGTCCCAAATCTCCCTCCTCACTTCTCTCCACCAATCCACCATGTGAATTAAATGATCATGCCACATGATCATATTTATTTAACCCCACAGTCACGAACCATTAAGTGACGGGATGTGACTTTATAAAAAGACACCCAATTAAACCATTGATTAATTAATAATCAATTAAACATAAACAAAACTTAGTTTATATTAAATAATGAAGAATATAACTATTCTTAATTATTTAATTATAAACTAAGGTTTATAGGCACTTAATATTACGTTCTAACAACGTAGCCTATCGGGGTTGAACTCCGTTATCAACCTAGTATTGCATTGTTCTCTGTTTCATTGATTGCTCGTTGTGTTAGATTCAGCTTTTTAATGTATGCCATTTTTGCAAGAAATTGAGAAATGGATTATTAAGCCAATGTTAACATGAAATGCAGAAGCCGAAGGGGTGGGAGGAGTGGTGCGGTCAAGTCACATGGTTGTGTGCTTGCCCACCCATGTTCAAATCCCCCCAAGGCACGATCCTCCTCGGAGGTGGTTTTGCCGCTAGAGGTAGCATCTCTACTCGTGCCAACACTGGTGGTTACTCGTCGTTGCTAATGCTAGTGGCTCCTCCTTCTTTGCTAACATTGGTGGCTCTTCCTCTCGTTGGTGGCTGCTCCTCTCGCTCGCTTGACGCCGGTGGTTGCTCTCTCCTCGCTGCGACGTTGGTGGTCATTTCGCTCACTTTGCTGATGCTCCTCTCGCTGCGACACCGGTGGTTGCTCCGTTTCTTTGCCGACACCGGTGGCTTCTCCTCTCGCCACACGATGCTTTAGTGGTTGTTCCTCTCGCTTCCATCACTGATAGTTGTCCCACTCACTGTGGTCATTGTCGTTGGTCGCCGCATCTTCACTATGGTTTCATGGTTGCTTCAATTGGGTTCCTAATAGTGGTCCCTTCAGAACTGTGCAACCAGGTTGTGGATCCCGTCAAAAATCCTCAATTGTACAAGGATGTGGGTCCTTTCAACACCTTCAATTTACCCTCAATTCCAAAAAAACATGAAATGCAAGAAATTTGAGAATCGTATAAGTATCCAGGGATTTGGAGAAAATCGGTCGCTTTATTTGAGCCCATTTTCGGATCACTTTGAAAGAGAAACCTTTCGGTACTTAGGAACCCAATTAAATATGAGTAGTGGTGATCGTTCACAATTGGATGGGCAAACAAAAAGGTTTAATCAAACCATGGAAGACATGTTAACGTACCATGTCACAACTAGACACTCCTAAAGAAAAATTACCTTTCATAAACTATGCCTATACTAAAGTATAAACAGCTAAATGGATTATTCCTTTTAAAGAAACAATATTGGATCTTCACAACTAAATGCAAAATTATAGTATTACATCATATGCTACGATACACACATGAAGAACTAAATGAGTGTCAACGAAATATGAAAAAGCTCAGCCTAAACTATATGAAGATCAATATGGAATGCCTTGATAGCTTTGGCATGGAAGATAGTCTACCTAAGAATTAAACAACTTCACCTCAAGAAAAAAATGCACCAAACTATCTCCTAATATTGCAGCCCATTTAGGATAATAAAGAAGATAAACAAACTAACGTATAAACTAGAACTATCATCTCATGTAAAGATGTACCCATTATTTCACACTAAATAGATAAAATATTTAGGTAGTGGATCCAAGCAGGATACAACCAGCATTTTGTGGACCTTTTGCATTGGAAAAGAGCACTATTACAACATATTTTGATGATCATAAGTTCAAGAAAAGAAATATGAAAATTTGAATTTATCTGGAAAAGATGTAAATCAATAATTCATGAAGATCACTCTTTTCAATTAGGAGAATATAACTATAACTAATATTTTTAAAAAGTTGTTAACACATTTACCATTATCGGGGATGCTCCAAAAATAGAGTTAGATGTAAAAAGAGAGACAGTATTTTGCCTTATTTTGTGAGAAAAGGGCCTCTAGAAGGTCTCGTCTTATTGAGAGGTGGCCTCAAACACATGCCACATGAATATTAGCTTGTCCAAGATCAAAGCATGGCTACTAGAGACTCACAAAGGCGCTTCCGCATTCCCAAATGATCTCTAAGAGGTGGAAATATGTAAGTTGCTTCATGCAAGCGATCCCATCAACCGAGGGATTACACC
This sequence comes from Taxus wallichiana var. yunnanensis, assembly GCA_018340775.1. Taxonomy (NCBI): domain Eukaryota; kingdom Viridiplantae; phylum Streptophyta; class Pinopsida; order Cupressales; family Taxaceae; genus Taxus; species Taxus wallichiana. Next base: position 588,277,156 of record CM031238.1, on the reverse strand, counting down.
GAATTGTAGGATTATGACAAATCATAGGATTATACAGTTTATTTAGCACAAGTTAGAATCTTATAATAAATTATCATCACACATCACAAAGTTTGTATCATGAAGTTATAATGGTCATATTGGTATGGGTGATAGGGTTAGTAATAAAGTCGCTTTATGACTTCAGTTTTCTTCATCAAATAATGTGAACATGATATAATGTTCACTTAAGTGATTTTATGTTTAGGGTTTGTGTCCTCAAAGTATTAGGGTTTACGATGTTGCTTTCCTATATAGAGACAATAGCTCTCTTGTTAATACAGCCAAGAAGAATTTATCTTTCAACTTCTCTTTTGAGTTCTTGCTTGGTTTCATTGTGTGTTTGGTTTTCGTAATATGGTATCAGAGCAACAGTGAGGATAAGTCAGGAAGTAGCAAGTGAAGGCCTAGGGATTGCTTAGATCAATGACTGACCAAGGTACTTCTTACAATACGCACCAAAATACCAAAAGGACTTTCAAGCAAGGAAAATCAAGACCCACAGGACCATACGGAGCAGCTGAGAATAGTCATACCAAACATGTACTATCATATGGAACTGTACGGAATGGTTATTTTAAGTTTTTTTGGAAATTCTAGATCCAAGATTTGAAGTGGTTTTTCGGCAAGTTTTTCAGTAATTTTCAGTGTTTTTTCAGCATTTTTCTGCAGATTCATCAATTTTCAGAAAGCATTTTTCTGTTTTCTCTCTGCAACACATGTTTTTCAGAATAAGTCTCTATTTCAGCAGCAGCTAAGCTCAATTTATTTCCAAAGATATAAATAAAAATGGCTAGTTTATCTAAAGTATAATGTTCTAAGGTAATCAGAAGTTTTCCAAGAAGAATTAAAATATCTGGAAACAAAGAACATTGGCTATTTTTGAGTAAAGGTGTTTGGAATAGATTGTGTTGGGAAATGAAACAAGGCCAGCAACAACAGGAAATTATCTAAACAAGTATGATGGGTGGAATAGGAGCGGTTATGCTGATAATACTCTCTGTGACTTATGAAATGCTACTAAAGTGCAAACAGGTGATGATGTTTAACCTATTTGCAAGCGATTGAAGAGTTGAATGAAATTTCAAATAAAAGGTATAGCCTTCTTCCTTTAGAATTTATTGTTTTCAATCAAAATGGATGAAAATGAATCTTTACAAGACCATTTGGTAATTATCATGGATATGAGAGAAATATTAAATGTTATTGGGCAGAAAATAAAAGATGACGTGGTGGTAGTCATTCTCAAGAGCTGACCACCTTCTTTAGGGCATTCTATTGAAACCCTAAATGTTACTGCTACTGACATTGACCTAATGTTGAGCACTAAATTCTTGCAGCAAGATAGGTGGAAAAAGCAGTTTCGCAGTAGAAGCGGGAATTAGGGTTCAGAGATGGCTTTGGCAACAAACTTCAAGGGCAAGGGCCAATTCGCTAAGAAGAATGGAAGAAATAGATAGGGCAGCAGCAGGACATATGACACAGGAAATTAAAAGACCTTTAAATGCCAATATTGTGCAAAGCTAGGCCATAAAAAGTTGGATGAGGAAAAAAAAAAAAGCAGCGAGCCTAAGAAGGCTAATGATGTAGAACATAAGGAAGAGGAGGATCTCTTTGTCATTGTGGCTAAGGATAAAACAAATGATGTGAAAACATCTGTTTGGTATATAGATTCTGGGGCATCTCATCATTTTAGAAATAGGAAAGATTGGTGTATTAATTGTGTTTCTAATGGATCTTCTGTTGACTCTGTGATTTTTGGTAGTGGAGAGAAATTCAGAGTAGAAGGAAGAAGAAATGTGCAGATAACCATGTCAAGTAAAAAGTTGGTCTTTCTTAATGTCTACTATGTTCTAGGAGTGGAGAAGGATCTACTTTTTATGTAGTTACCTCCCGATCAGATACCGGAAAAAATAGATTAGAAAAACAAATTCCAGCTGAATCAAAGTATTCGCAATCAGGAATGGGATCAATGCACTCTCGATTCCTAGTCCATACTAATACTAACTGATATAGCTTAAACACTCTTGCAATCAATTTATGTATGCCAAAAATAACAATAGTTTGATTACTTTATCCAAAGAAATTTATTAGACCACATTCATTTTAACTTATTTCAGATTCATATTATCATTTATAACCAAGATGTCTCTTACTCGTGACAATTCATATTTTTCAACATAGACACTCAAAATTAAATCCATTTATCATTCATTTTTCTAGTACAACTTTCACATTGCCATGACATCATTTTCATGTAAAATATGTTTTGTATTTATCCTGATATTGTTATCAGAAACCATTGTATCTTTATTATAGTTCAGTTATGGGATGAAAAAAAAAAACCAAGGGCCTAAGAAGGCCAATGTTGTAAAACAAAACGAAGAGGAGTCTTTTTGTGATTATGGCCAGCAATAAAGAAATAAATGTGAAAACATATGCTTGGTACAAAGATTTTGGTGCATCTCATCGTTTTAGAAATAGGAAAGATTGGTATATTAATTAAGTTGCAAACATATCTTCTACTGACTCTGCGGTTTTTGGTTGTAGAGAGAAATTCAAAGTAGAAGGAAAAGGAAATGTGCAGATAACCGTGTCAGGTAAAAAGTTTGTCTTTCTTAATGTCTACTATATTCTAGGAATGGAGAAGAATCTATGTTCTGTATGTGAGATTATGAAGCACAACTCCCAGTTACACTTGATTTTCAGCAATCACAAATGCTATATTGTTAAGTTTGGTAAGAAGAAAGAAGCTCTGGGTATTGAAGACAATGGGCTTCTAAGGCTGGTTGATCCAAGGGAGGCAAAAGAGCATGCTTTGATACCCAAGAGTGGTCAAGATCGTGATTCACTTTGGCATCAAAGGTATTGGCATTTAAATTTGACATATCTTTCTTATTTGGAGTTTCAGAATCAGCGAGTAGTTTGTGGCGCATGCTAGGCTAGGAAGCGACACAAGATCCCATATTTTAAGGGACAAGCTTGGAGAGCTAAGGAGATCCTTCAGTTGATCCAAGATGACATTTGTGGGCCTACGATGAGAAGATGGCATCAATCTTTGGTGCCAGCTATCTTTTCTATTTGTAGATAACTTCTCAAGGAAAATGTGAGTGTATTTACTAAAATTAAAATCAGATGTGTTTGATGAGTTCAAAAAGTTCGATTCAATAGTAGAAAAACAATCCAAGAAGAGTACTCAAATTCTTCGATCAGATAACGGTGGAGAATTTTACCTAAATTTTCCATGATTTTTGTACTCAAGGCATCCAAAGGCAATACACCACACTCTACATTCCACAACAAAATGGAGTGGTGGTGAGGAACAATCTTACCATTGTAGAGATGGCAATGTGTATTATAGTGAACAAATTTGTTCGTAATAAATATTGGGTGGAAGCAGCACACTCATTAGTGTATATGCTCAATCGATCTCCAACAAAAGCGATACAGAAGAAAACTCTTGAGTAGGCATGGTCTGGATGAAGCCCAAAATAAGTCAGCTCAAAGTTTTTTCGGTTGTATATGCATGAGTTCCTCAAGAAAAACAAACCAAACTTGACACGAAATTCAACAATCATAAAGCAAATTGGTTGGTTGATGTTGAAATTAAGATTGCAATTGCATGCTTTAGTCGTGATGTGGCATAGTTGTTCAAGCAACGACAAAACAAAAATCAGACCTAAAATTGCTGGAAATGAAGATAAGTTGGCTGGAAAATCAGGTATGATGCGTGTGAAACATCAACCTGAAGGGGGGATAGCACTGAGGGTCAATTTTCATTAATTTTCCAACGAAGAAGCTACTGAAAATAACCCAAATCAGCAAGAAAACAGCTGTGATTTGGGCAAGGCAAAGAAAAGAACAAGATGGTGGTTCAACACTACTGATAGTCAATTAGATTAGATTCCTGATGAGGGTGGAAGGAAAACCAAAAGAGGAATAAAGTTTGATATGGTGAATTATGATCTGACATCTAACCTTCAGTACACATTTGATCTTCAGGAATTAGGAATATGAAAAAATCAAAGGCATACCGGAATGGGTAAAGACTTTGCAAGCCGAACATGAGAATTTGATGAAGAATCAAACATGAGCTCTAGAAGAGCTACCTTACGAAAAGAAACCAATTGGCTGCAAATGGGTTTACGATTTCAAAGGAGGATGGGATGCTTGACAAGTGCAAAGCAAGGCTGATGGCAAAAGTCTTTGCACAGAAGCAAGGGATTGACTATAAGGAGATTTTTGCTCCTACTACAAAAATGGGAACAATCTGATTGGTTCTATGCATAGCAGCACAGTTTAGCTGGAAATTGTACCAAATGTATGCGAGGAGTGCCATTCTCAATGGAGAAGTAGATAAAAAAGTATTCACTTACTGCTACAAAAATGGGAACAAACTGATTGGTTCTATACATAGCAGCACAGTTTAGCTGGAAATTGTACCAAATGTACATGAAGGGTGCCATTCTCAATGGAGAGGTAGAGGAAAAAGTATACACTTACCAATCCTAGGGATTCCAGGTTATAGGGGAGGAACATATGGTATGCGGACTGAAGAAAGTTTCTTATGGGCTGAAAGAGGCTCCCAAGATATGGTACATCAAAATTGACACATTTCGGAAAACAGGGATTCGAATAAGTCCTTCCGGCCCCAAGCTCTATGTCAAAAGCAAGAATGATGATGTGGTGATTCTAGTTATATATATTGATGTCATAATCATTACAGTTAGTAAGGTGAGAGCAATTGAAAAGGTTAAAACAGATTTATGTTCCACTTTTCACATGACAAATTTAGACCTCCTACATAACTAGTGCTACTTAGGTCTCGCGGATTGGAAAATTGGGAAACATATTTTTGTTCTCAAATAAAATATGCAAAACGTTTGTTAGAAAGGTCCCAAATGGTAGATTGTAAAATCCTATTTACACCTACGGAGACATGGCTGAAACTTTCCGCCAAGACTGATTCAAAAGAAGTAAACTGACCAATATACAGGTAACTAGTTGGCAGTTTGATCTATCTTAGACCCACTAGGCCTGACTTGAGCTATGCAGTCAGCTACATCTCCCAATTTATGAGAGCTCCAAAAACAGAATATTGGACAGCAGCAAAAAGGGTGCTAAAACATATTAAGGAAACATCAGACTTTGGCATACTATGTGGTAAAAGTAAGGAGCTTCAGCTGTGTGGATATTCAGACTCAAATTGGGCAGGATCCATGGATAATAGGAAATCTACCTCAGCTTATGTGTTCAGACTTTGAACAGGATCAATTTCTGGGATCAGAATGAAACAACGTGTGGTTTTACTTTCCTCTACAGAAACAGAATACAAAGCAGCAGCAAAAGGGGATTGTGAAGCAGTTTGGCTTAGAAGAATGCTAGCAGATCTAATAGTTGATCAAACCGAGCCTACAGTACTTTACTATGATAACCATTTCGCAAACTTATCTTTCATGAGCAAACAAAACATGTTGATGTACATTGTCACTTCATTCGACAGCTCGTAGAGGATGGAAAAGTTGAGCTGCAATACTATCCAACACATGCCTAGATTGCGGACATTCTCACCAAGTCACTCTAGCAAGAGCACAATTATATATAGATCTTGGTCGATTTACCTCAAAGAATAATCTAACACTCAGCTGGTCGACTTCACATTAGATTTGGCATAAAAATAGCTCACAAACATCAATGACAAGTCGCCAAAGCTAGAAAGGGAATCACCAAAAGCAGATTTGCAAATCTCATGAAAATACTTCAATTCAATATCATAACCAGCTCAATAAACCTCCACACAAGAGAGAGAGAGAGAGAGAAAAAACATCAATGGGCATGCATCCCAACTCCAAGCATGGAGTATCAAATTAATTTCATCATAGCATAAGTCTCACAATGATCCCAAGCTCTCCTTTTATAAACAAGGAGGCACAAAATTTGAAATCCCTAGGAGAGGGAAATTATTAAATAAAAATAGTTTATCCTCCCTAGGTGTGGCGTCCCCTTTCTAAGGGTGATTTTAACATTAAAAGCCACCCAAATATTATTTAATTAATTCCCCTTTTAATTTTGCATTTTGGGAATTAAATTAAATAAATTACATAATTAAATAATTAAATAATTATTGCTTTATAATGTCAAATGATAAAAATCACTCTCCAGGCAATATTATTTAATTATTTAATATAATTTTCCCCTTGCAACATCCCAAAGCCCACGGGAAAAATAGGCTAAGGGTCTTAGAAAATGGGGACATTACAAATGACATCTCTTTCTCCTCCCAATCTCCTTTTATAATCTCTTCCAAACAACTTGTGGCCCAAGTAACCTAAAGGACCACCAAAAATAAAGTAACTTAAATTACTTTTCTTCCCCCAAGTCGCCATAGGGACATAAGTGACCCCAACGAAAGAATATAACATTAAAGTGTTATTAGTCACCCTCCTAACGTTAAAACATAATGTTTGCCCCCACCAAGCCACTTAACACCCATGCCAACGCAAAAATATAACAAATAAGCAAGGTGGAATACCCAATAGCCTCTAAAGTCTTTAGCCCCTTGGGTATGACCAAGGCTAAGACTAAATTTTGGCCCTTAGGCCCTCTATGAAGGAAAGGGGACATTACAGTCCTCCCTTCCCGAAATTTGCTTGTCCCCAAGCAAATGCAAACTAGGATGTTGTAAAATCTGTTCTCCCTCCCAAGTAGCATCCTCAAGTGGCAATCCTCTCCACCACACCAAATACTCTGTGATCACCCTACTCCTGAGCCTCCTCTGTCTCACCTCAATAATAGATTCTGGTTCCAAGACCAACTTCCCCTCATCATCCATAGTGGCAACTCCGTGGAGGGTACGATATGTTGTCCAAGTGCCCTTTTAAGGCATGAAACATGAAAGACATTATGTATCTTATTGTGCTCTGGAAGCTCCAGCTCATATGCAACTACCCCAACTCGTTGTGTTACCCTATATGGACCATAGAATCGCGGTTTCAGCTTCTCTGCACCCTTCTGCTTCAATGAGGACTCGTGCTGTAAGACCGTATGGTTCAGCAAGCATAGAAGACTAAATCCCCACCTCAAAAGACCTCTCTACCCTGTGCCTATCTGCATATATCTTCTGTTGATTTTGTGCCTTTTGAAGGTTCTCTTTGAGAGCTTTCAAAATATCCTGGTTCTCTTGTAACCAATCACGAGCTTTGGGAGCTCGGCTATCTGACAATACCAAATCTGCAAATGACATAGCATCATACCCGTATAAAGCTCGGAAAGGAGTCATGTCAATGCTCATCTGATAGGTGGTATTATAACAATACTCACCCATGTGCAACCACCTAATCCAAGCACGTTGATGACCTGTCACATAGCTATGCAAATAGCCCTCTATCCACTTGTTAACTATCTTCGTTTGTCCATCATTCTGTGGATGGTAGCTCGTCTTGGGGTCAACTCAGTACCTGCAAGCCTGAAGATATCCTACCAAAAAGTGCTCATGAAGACCTTATCCCTATCACTAACAATATTTTTAGGCAATCCATGAAGCCTAAAAACACCTGTATAGAATACCTGAGCCACATATGGTGTATCATGCCCCTTAGGCAGAGAAAAGAAATGAGCATACTTAGTCAACCGATCAACTACAACATATATGCAATCATGCCCATGTACCAAGGGGAGTCCTGTAATAAAATCCATGGATATGCTCTCCCACTTCTGCTCAGGAATAGGTAGAGGCTGAAGTAAACTGCCGAGAAAAGAATGCTCAGCCTTGGTTTGTTGGCAAACCACACACTCTCTGATATGATTAATGACATCATCCTTCATCCCCTTCCATGAAAATCTCTCTCTGATATACCTGTATGTCTTGAAGTATCCAGGATGCCCTGCTAATGGTGTATCGTGCACTTGCCTAAAGGATCTTCTCCTTCATCTTAGACCCAGTACAAGGAAAATCCTATCCTTGTAGTATATGAGATCATCCAAGATGTAATGTCCCCAAATGAACATATTTGACCCAAGTTGGATTTTGGGCAAATCCAAACCCCATAAGCAATATAATAAATTACTTATCAAATCAAACACTGCAGATCTGAATTTTATATGAGAAGTGCGACTAGGGTGGAGTGAAATACCACCACAAATCAGCCCCTAAATCTATATCATTCCACGCAAATCTGATACCACTAATTTATAAAGCCCAAATATGTATAAAAATGCAGATTTCTGATATAAACAATGGTACAATAAATTATTTAAAAACCATGTCTCAAAATATACTTCAAAAATTCATATCTTTTGCTAGAGAAGTCCAAATGAGCTGAAAATTTGGATCTTGGGCCACAAAAATATGAAGAATAATATTCTAAAATTAGTTTTCGCACAGCAAACACGAAACTCTAATCTTTCCCTAAAAGTAGGTTGCCCAGCACATTTAGGGCATCAAATCAGCTCCAAAAATTATGAAATTAATTTATTTTGATTCCCAAAATTCAGTACAATAAGCAGCAATAAATTTCAGACCTGGAATGTCTCAAATACACTGCAAACCAGCCAAAAGATGGGTCGCTCCAACTAGTACAATGAACATACAACTGCTGCAATTTTATTCTTCAACAACACTGCTGAAAATAGTAGAAATCTGTGAAAGCCCAATAGAATTTCCTGAATGGAAATTCCTCTCAAACTCTTGGGGGTTTTCGTCCACAAGAGGGAAATACTAAGGGTTTTCGTCCTTAGATATTTTTATGCAAAAGCTACAAGCTTAAGACACAAATCAGAAATTATCAAGTGAATATGGAATGCCTCTCAAGCAAGTCTACTTCTCCTTTTAAAGGAAGAAGAGACTCAAAACAACCTTCAAGGCCACCAATCACTTGCATGATTCTTTCAATGCATTTTCCACCCTCCATTTCTCTTAGGGAGAATACAAAAGGCATTTAATAATTATTTTCTTCTCCCAAGTCTGGTCGCTTTTTCCCTAGAGGGAATACAAAATAGAAATGTTTTATCCTTTCTAAGTTCCCATTATTCCCCCAAGGCAAGTCGCCATTTTCCCTAGAAAATACAAATTAAATAAGTGTTTTTCTTTTTATGCACTTTTCTAGGTTCTATTTTAATGTTAAGTTTATTAATTTATTATATGTGCTATTATATTTTAATTTTTTTGCACAATATAATAAAATTAATAAAACTTAAGTCACCCTTATATTTTTCCTTTGGCCGTCGGGTTGACAAAATAGGCCAAAGGTCTTCGATTGGGAAGGGGATATTACAGTCCTCCCTTCCCAAAATTGCTTTCCCTCAAGCAATTCTGAATCTTGTTTTGTCCAAGTGTCATGCACAAGAGACAAAACATGTTGAAATGTTCTACCAGCTTGGCCCCTGTCCCTATCAAGTGAGCTATAACTTGCCACCATATTCCATCAAGTTGCTCATATATTTGGAGCAATGCTTCAACAAACTCCAAAATGAAGACTTCATCTTCTACCATATCATGCATCTCATGATGAAAATAGATTGGATTAGGCAGTAATAAATAAGATGCATTATTATGTTCATCATAGCTTAGAGGATGGCAAACTTAATTGCATCCCCCTCGCAAGGGATTCAAGTCAAAATAGGTCTTCAACTTCTAAATCCAGGAGTGCGGTACACTTCTTAGAACCATCGAAGTGTGGAATGGAGATTTGTCCCAATCTCCTTTGTAACTCAAGTACCTGTAGCTGATGATCTCTCTTGGGTTTGCTCCCAATCTTCATTCTGCAGTACTGTGAAAGGCATATTATCCCTAAAGCCCTCGCTCAATGATTGGTACCTTTCCCAACAAGACTCATCCAAATCATCTGTTGGTTGCCTTACTTGTGAAACTTTTGGATCCTTCAAAAAGAAGGTTCATGGAGTCCCAAAGGCTTGGTAGAAGAATGGGGAGACCGCTGCCCTAAATTTTCATTTTCACCTCTTTGAGTTGTGTGTCCCCTATTACTAGTTTCTCCCCTTTCTATATGAGTATCAATCCTGCCCTATGCTAATCTCTTAGTGAGTTGACTCAAATAGAGATTAGTGGTTTCCTGTTGCTTCACCATGTTGGTGAATAACTGCTTCATCAAATCCACACCCATGTCTTCTTGTCTCTGTCTCCCATCTTTCAACCCCACAGGCTAGAGAAACAACTGCTCTGATACCACTGAAATATCCTGGAGGGATATCACTCAAAAACACACAAATTAAAGATAAATTGTAGCAAATAGAAAATCTGATTTTTGTCGTAAATACTCAGCTAGGGCAGCGAACTATTTTTTATTTATTTTTCTCAAAATATTTGCCCAAAACATATGAAAATTTGTAGGAAGCTTGCTATGATAATAAAGAACCCTAGAACAATATTTTTGGAATTTTTCAGATCATATATGACTGCCAGAAAATTACAGAAAACCCTAGACAGCTAGAAAACCTTAAAAATCCATATCTTCTCAAATACATATGATAAAATTTTGAAATTTTGGAAATAACATCTATTAATAATATGAATGAAAACCCAATCACCAATCATCGAAAAAGCACTCTAGAAACCCCCAAAAAGCACTTTGTAAAATCCCAAAATGGGTTGCTCCACTTGGAAAGAGACCAAAAACCCTCCAAAATTCCTCCAGAAGTGGCGCCAAACCTGCTCTAATCGCTGCAATAAAACAGATCCGAAACCCCGGGTTTTCTCCACCAAAAAGCCCAAAATTTCACCAAAACCCTTCTCTAAAAACTCTGAAAATCAGCCCTGAATTAGTTCCAAATTGACAAGCTAGGGTGGATCTTCCACCACCGAAGAATGCCCTGCTAGCTAGGAATGGATCTCTCACCACCGAAGCTAGGGTTCCTGTGGGATCTTACTCCACAAGCTAGAAAAAACAAACAACAGTTGCTCAAAGGAAATCATAAGTGTGTATGCAAGAATGACCTCTCTTTCTCCTCCCAATCTCCTTTTATAATCTCCCCAAACAACTTGTGGCCCAAGTAACCTAAAGGACCACCAAAAATAAAGTAACTTAAGTTACTTTTCTTCCCCAAGTCGCCATAGGGACATAAGTGACCCCAACGAAAGAATATAACATTAAAGTGTTATTAGTCACCCTCATAACGTTAAAACATAACGTTTGCCCCCACCAAGCCACTTAACACCCATGCCAACACAAGAATATAACAAATAAGCAAGGTGGAATACCCAATAGCCTCTAAAGTCTTTAGCCCCTTGGGTATGACCAAGGCTAAGACTAAATTTTGGCCCTTAGGCCCTCTGTGAAGGAAAGGGGACATTACACTTTAGTTTGCTTAATCAAATAATGTAATCATGGCATAATTGTTCACTTATGTCATTCAGGTTTAGGGATTGTGTCACCCAAGTATTAGGGTTTACGTTGTTGCTTTCCTATAAAGAGACAACACTTGTTCTCTAAGTAATGTACCTAAGAAGTATTCTCTCTTTCAAGTTCTCTCTTGTGTTCTTTCTCGTCTTTGTGGGTTTGATTTTCATAATACTCCAAAGGTACGGTTCTCCATGATATTATTGTTGGGCTATGTATTTTGATAAGCTGGTTCTATTTTCTAAATTAAATCATTAATCTCATAAGAGAGCAACTTCGCATAATGTTGAACAAATGATCATGTGTAAGTATAGAGATTTTAAATAGGACAGTCATAGTACTGATATAATCTAGAAGAAGGATTTAGATGGGCTTCATGGCCCCTTGCGAGCAAAAAACAAGCTTCATGTACATGTTAGAACACTATGTCACTAGCATACACTGTCTCTCACGATTATGAAGCTGACTTGTGGAGTTTTTGAAAGAACAATTTCGTTGCTAGGTAATGCATACTTGCTCTTAACAAGGACTGGAATTTCTGTCAATCAGGAACCATTATTCAAAGGTATTTCATACTTCCTTCAAATACAGTTTGCATTAAAAATGTTAAAAGCAGAAACCAAACAAGCCCCGTGACAGTTTTTAAGTTGTACGAGAAAAGCTACAATCCATTTAGCACTTACAATCAACCCCAAATTTTGAATAAAATTACAGAGTAACGATTCCAACAGTCACATGTAAACATCAAACAAATAAAGGAGCCTCATACCACTGCAGTATTCTAATACAGTACAGAATGTATTGTGATCAATCTCAAAAATGTCCCAGAGCCGCACGATGTGAGGATGAACTAAAGTTTTGTGAATGTTGTATTCCCGAATCGCATGACGAATATAACTCTGTTTCTTTTCCTCGCTCCATTGTGCATTCAATCCATGAAGCTTACACGCGACATATCTATACTCCACCAAGTCATATGCCTGGTTGAACCACCCATTTTAAATCAGCACTGTCATCAGTTATATCCTTAAGCAAGGATCTACCAAAGAAATGCACAAGGACGTGCATAGCATAGACACATAAAAATGAAGACAAAGCTTTTAAAGAACTTTAAGGAGTTGCCCACAATTGTTTGATTGCTATCATACTTTTATGCAGCCTGTTCCTTGAAACCGAATAATCTAATTTATCGTTCACATGGAAACCAAAAATAATTGAAGACAGAGGCATCTAATGCAATTAATTGTAAGAACATGAAAATAATAATGAGATCTACCTTGTATACTTCACTAAAGCCTCCCTTCCCTAGAAGATTCAACAGTGCATAACGTTGATTCAAAATCGGAAAATGATTAAAACGAGAACCATCTTCATCTCTGATACGCTTTATTTCGCGTATATGCCTTCCCTTTTCCAATTCATATCGGTCCCTCTCTCGAAGCGCCACATCCTCTTCCTTGTAACAATTACCATGAAAGAATTATCTTTAAATTTTAAGTAAAGACCCCATTTATGGTGAGCTATTGAATTATTTTTGTAGGCCTTCACCACAGAAAAATAACGATGACTTACTGAACTATTGAATTGCATTTTGTAATAATTCAAGAGCAGTGCTCCAATGCCTAAAAGCATTAAAACCTCAACCGTTGCATGTATTTTGACCATTTTATCAAACTCAAGATGTAGACATGTTATTGAAAATACAAAAACATAATATTGCCGAACAAGAAACTCAAATCATAATCATAAACACAGTTGCAATCCTTGCGACAGAGAAGGGTCAAGTTAATAATTTACCCGCTTGATGCTCTGAAGACGAGACTTGCATAGTTCATCCTGGATAAGGAACTCCTCCTCTAATGCTGCAGGTTCATTGTCACTCCTTCAACCTTTTCTAGAAATAGTACATTATAAAGAACACTGAGATAAGAATCAAGATGGAACATATTTTGGACCAAAGTAAGATGCTTACAAGTGCATATACAAAAAGAGCATCATAATTGCAACCAAGTTAATCTCAAAATCCCAAAAGGTATATACTGCCTCTAATGTGCATTTGTCTTCATTGGTAGTTGCAATCAGATGATAAGAAACACCACAAACTCTCAAGCAAATTAGGATATCCAATTTTAGAATAGAAACTGGTAGCTAGAAATTTGAAATGCAATGGGTATGATCTTGATTAGGTGCATGCATTAATTTATTATTACATGACTTATTTTTCTGTCTCTGTGGAAAGCCTGCAGAGGAGAGATCAGTCAAGGAAAAAACAAACAGTATAGGGTCCAAGCATCTTTTCTGAAAGGCTATAAAGGTGCAAGTGTAGAACAAATTTCAATACCATATGTACAATCAAAAACATTAAAGAGAGGCAAACTGAATAATTCGACTGATTTTGATCCCAAAGTATAAACATACATGAAATAAAACATTCCAGCATGTGTGTGCGAGAGAGAGAGAAGGAAAAGCTACAGACCATATGATTTTATTATTTATTTTTAGCTGGCCATATGATCTTATTACTCCAGCATCTTTTCTGAAAGGCTATAAAGGTGCAAGTGCAGAACAAATTTCAATACCATATGTACGATAAAAGACACTAAAGAGTGGCAAACTGAATACTTCAACTGATTTTGATCCCAAAGTATAAACATACATGAAATAAAACATTCCAGCATGTGTGAGAGAGAAAGAAAGAAGGAAAAGCTACAGACCATATGATCTTATTATTTATTTTTAGCTGGCCATAGACTTTCAAAATAGAAAGCTTATTAATATCGCACAATGTGCAAGGTATTGACTACAGATTGTTGCTGTATTTTACCAAATATATGGATTGTAAATATTCCCTTATTTGCATCATTGAAAGTTTCATATAAAAGCATATTTCATTATTTATTCCTCATTGATCTATGACGAAAATTGCCATCTATATTTTGTTCACAATATCCTGTAAAATTCTACCAATATCCAGATATATAACTGGAAAAAGATAAGAAAGAGAAGAGGTCCTTTTCTATTTTCTGACTTCATGGTCTAAAGTAAAGGAAAGTCCTTTTGCAGCCTAAAGTAAAAGAAACGCCTTTCGCAGCCTTAAGACCAATGCTAACTATTAAAACATTGCCTATTTCCTTGTATAATCATCAACAAATCAAAAAGATCACAACATCAAACAGCTACCATTTGTGTAATCACGTTATGGAAGGAAAACATAGATGAGTCTGTTATCCTCAAAAGAGTAACACAGTCTTAAGAATCCGGTCTCCTCAAGACTTTTAGCAGAACATTGTAGAAGATATTAACTAGTACCTATCCTCGAACAAAAACAGCTCATATTACTAAACTTCAAATATTAACTTGAATGCAATCGTCCTCATAAGTAGACAAGAGCTCAATTCCCACAGGCTAATGGCTCTCCACCAGATGCGTTTAAGATAAATAAATTCAATACAGTGTTTCATTATTGTTCCTTTCATTCTCTAAGTGCTAGCATTTTTTTAAACAATCACAAGAAATGTGACTTCTCCTCATACACCAACATATATCTCCTACAAGATGAGATAAAGCAGAAGTGTGCATCTTCCATAAAGTCAGAGACAGACATTGATCACCTGAAATATTTAGAGATCAAGTGGAATATGGCGGGCAAAGCATCAGAAAAATTACTTGTAGAAAATGAGGACAAGATTCTAACCAGTTTGTCGCTTCTTCAGGGACTTTTGTGTCTTTCAATAGATTCCTTTTGTTCCAGCAAGGACTTCTGAAATAAATACCAAGGTACCAAATTATCAATACATAAAATTCAACAATGATATTTAAGTATCAATAGATTATTTTCTAGAAACACCATAATAATGCCTCAGCGTGAAGTTATGAATTTAGACAAAAGGCATTAAATTCTCAGCAGATATCATTGTAGATCACTGTACAAGACAAATATTCATGAACAATAATCATCTTTTTAGGAATGTCATGATGGATGGCATGATAAGTTACTCATATTACTAGTATCTTTAACACATAAACATTCACTTCAAAGCTACAGCATATTGCTCAACAAGATCACGTTAGTCTGTGCATCTATCAAAAAGGATAATGATCCAGGCAATAATCAGTTATTCTTTATCTTACCATGAAATAGATTGTTACAGATTTGGTGCTGAACCTATCTTCACAGATACAAAATATCAGTAGTTATTTTCGCTGTTGATTTAATTTATTATTATAATCTATGTCACAAGGTTCGTGTTCGTGTTTGTGTTCGTAGAATGAAATTCGAAAGAAATTCGCCAGCCAATGAAATTCGGCAAAAAATTCGTGAATAAGTTCAAAGAATATAATTTAATATTAAAATAAAATTTATATATTTAAGCTTTTAAATTAAAAAATTAATCTAATTAAAATCCATTTATAATACTAATTTAAAAACCCAAAATATTTATTAACTTATGGTAATATCTAAATTCTAAAAGTTAAACCTAATACTAATCCAACTTAGAAATATTAATAAAAAAAGAATATATAAATCAAATATGCGAAAATTAAAATATAACGTACAATATTTATAGACATTAGTATTAAAATTTTAAATAATGTAATTTTTGCCAAAATCATTATATATATGTGTGTCAAATATTAATATTTTAAATTAAAATTAACAACAAAATAACAAGTAATTTAAAAAAGCTAATAAAAAAAGTTCATATTTTAAAATTAAAATTAGAAAGGAAAAACTAATAAAAAAGCTAAACTATTTTTAAAAAGCTATGACTTAATAGTAAAGCTTAATCGTTAAAAACAAAAAACAAAAACTATTCTAATAAACCTATACTAAAGCTAAGTCGAGATACTAATATTAATTAAAAACTAATAGTATTCATTTTATTTTTATTTTAGTTAAAACCTAGAACTAATAATAAGCTAAGTCGAGATAAACCTGAAACTTATACTATTCATTTTTATTTTTGTTCCTATCGTGGTGAATACAGATTATAGAGCTGGCGTGAATACAGATTATGGAGCAGCGTGAATACAGATTATTGAGCGGCGATAAGCAAATGTAATCTTTAAAAAATTTAACCTATTTCTACATGGCCGCTGTCAGCAGGTCCAAAGAATCACAAATGAAGCTTACAGTGACTTCGAACAGGACAGAAATGAGTGCAAAAGCCCTAACGCAGTTTTGCCCTTAATTTCTAAACGATTTTAGGTTTTTCTTTTAAATAAATTTATCTGAAATCATTTCTAAGCGATTCTGTATTTTTCTTTTAAATAAACTTGTCTAAAATCATATTGTACGAATTTCCTAGCGAATTTAGACGAATTTTATTGGTTTTTATGAAGTTCGGCGGATTTCGAATTTCAAGGAAGAAATTCGGCGAACCCTGTGACACAGATTATAATGAATAAGACGCTGACAAAAGAGAGCTTTGCTTCTAAGTAAAGCAGGTATAGATGGCATATACAAGAGAAACATGTGACCAAGACTGGCAATACGCTTGAGCCATTAGTAGCCCATTCTTCTATGTGATTTTAATGTCTGCGCTAGGACACACAAGGTGTCTATCAAAAGATCTGACCAAGGATAAACTTTGTGTTTTTATGTCGGATTCACGTTGCAGCCAGCCTCAACTGATGGGATGAATCCGGTCTCAGCTTAAGGGAACCAATTTCGCCAATTATATGAGTCACCCGATGTTTTGATTCTTAATGGGACTTGTGTTCGGATTCTAGTAGGATTGCTTGCTTTCCATATGTCGGGGTTGAATCAATGGATGAACCCCAGCTATATCTAGTAGGCCCCCCCTCTCTATATGGGGGAGAGAGGGGGCCCCTCTCTCTATATGGGCATAACCATAGCATATCTCAGATCTCTATATAGCCGCCCCGGCCCCAATCCCCCTATAGAAATGAGATGGGGCGTTTCATTCTCTCCCCACCGACTGGACATTTAACGAAGCCCTTTACGCCATACCATAGGGTCCCAACTTGCTATTCCCACCACCCACCGCTCCCGGGTAATCGCCCTGCCCTAAATGAGATGAGATGGGGCGTTTCATTCTGTCCCCGCACCGGATCCGCTGCAAACTCGGGGCACTCGGACTACTCCCTTAACTCTCTATATGGCACTAGTTGCGCTCCCTCCTCAACCTAACCTAACCTGTTACCCTCAATCGAGCCCCGTATTCGGGTCCGGTCCCTCGGACCTATACCTATACCGACTAGACTAGAGCCCATAGTAGAGTAGGCCACTCGACCGGACCCCCTACCCCTACTCTCTATAGGGATAGGGCCCTTTCTATTCCCATATCTAGACTATAGATATAGAGGGGGGTCGACGATCCTGCTGGTGGCCCTCCAGCTTCCACACAATCTACCCCTCCATAACCCTTATGGATTACATCTTCGAACCCTCCCGCATTAGAGTTTGCCGGGCGAGATATGATATATAGATGGGGGTGCCCCGTGTTGATTATGTCCTTCTAAAGCAGATATTTGATTACCCACCTTCATCCCTCTAGTCAACTCCCTTTACTAATCATCTTGCTTTAATTTTTATGCTTGTTATTTCTTCTTCACCCTCTCCCCTCCATTAATAGCCCATTCTTCTATGTGATTTTAATGTTTGCACTAGGACACACCCCGGATGTCTATCAAAGATCGACCAAGGATGAACTTTGTCTTTTTATGTTGGATTCATGTTACAGTCCCTCAACCGATGGGATGAATCCGGTCTCGGCTTAAGGGAACCAATTTCTCCGCTTATATGAGGCACACTGATGTTCGATTCTTAATGGGCTCATTTGTGTTCTAGATTCTAATAGGCTCACTTGCTTTCCATATGTCGGGGTTGTGTGTGTGTGTTTGATTATGTCCTTGTTAACAAATCTTTGATTACCCACCTTCATATATCTAGTCAACTCCCCTTAACCGATCATCTTGATTTAATTTTTAAGCTCGTTATTTCTTCACTCTCTCCCTCCCTCCTTGAGGTCCTCTTGTCACTCACCATAACACGATTTTGATCATACTTTGCTTTAATTTTTAAGCTTGTTATTTCTCCTTCACCCTCTCCCTCCCTCCTTGAGGTCCTTGTCACTCGCCATAACACGATTCATTTCAAGTGCTTGGTACACAAATGATTATGCTTTTTCTCGACTCTCTCAACATCATGGATCTGCTCCTCAGCACCTTGGATCTACTCCTTCTCGACTGCTTCCCAAGCCGCAAGGACAAGCACACATTAAGACTTTCTTTGCTAACACAAGAATTTTTTCGGCCTTAGATGTTATGAGGGATTACGGGTGGAGTTCCTTATTTCCTCTTGGGGTTACCCACCCTAGCCCCATCATCCCTAGACACTTCCTAAAGAGCATTAAGCGGATCTTGATTGGTCGTTTCACAATGATAGACGATGGCATTGTCAAAGATGTTTGATAGGACTACCATCCAGTCTTTCTAGCTTTCATTAGCCCATGCTCTTTGAGGGTCTTGCTCCCCCATGTGGCTATTTGTACCGGTACCTTAACCACATGGGTTGGAGCTTTACTTCTTTGGGTTTACCCCTCATCATGTTGCGGGTGACACATCTCCGACTGTTGGGATGCGTCTCGAGAGATGCCAATGCATCTTTGGTACAAGAGATGGGAATGGAAACACCTCCTATGCCCGGAGACATCACTAGGATTCGTGTACTATCTCTCCACACATCTCCCTCTTAGAAAATGTGTCTCTAGGCAAAAATAGTCGGATTGAAAAAAATTAAAAAACCATCACATTAACCCTAAACACGGGCAAGCATTCGAATCTTTGATTTTTGCGAAATAGACTTTATTTGATGGAGCTATCAATTGTGATTTGCCTGCTTAGGGTTTCAACTAAAGTGTTTTCCCATTCAACTCCTAGAATGGCTGGTTAGGTTAAAATTATATGGGAGTTATCCATTAGTATTTTCCCTTCAACATGGCGCATGTGTATTAAACATTGCTCTTCAACTTGCTATGACAATTACGGAATGATTTGGTATTCAACATTGCTCTTGAAATGCTGCATGGTTTTGTATTTGCCCTTAAAATTTAACATTCGCATCAAACTGTTTGACATTTGCCCAATATTTGGAGCGTAACTATAAACTTTAAATAAAATATAAGGGACATAAATAATTATCTATTTTTTAAAATTATAAAATATAATTTATAAAGTATTTAACATAAAAAAACTAAAAAAATAAATCATTTTGATTGTATTTTAATTTTATTATTTTAGTTTTTAATTTTACATTTAACTTTAAAAGTATAAATATGATTATCAAAGTATAAAATATTAACAATTAATAGTTATATTTACTAGATTACAATTTATAAATTATTTTATTTTATTATTTTGGTTTTTAATTTTACATTTTAAAAGTGTAAATATGATTAAAGTTTCACGATTTTTTTATTTAATTAGAATTGTATTTTATTTTTTAATTGGTTTTTAAATTGTGTTTTAACTTGTAGACTGTTGGCTAGATTTTCTACATAGCATAAAACCTAGGCAATCATGAGATAAATCTCCCTCATTTACCGGTGAGGCTCCGTGTCAAATTTGTCAATTAAAATATGCTAGTATCTATATGGGGTTTTACTTTAACTATTCAGCTCATGAACCATAGTTGTATAGCTCTGCAACAAGTAAGCAATTGTTTAAAAAGAGGAAATATTTATAGAAGAAAGAAGTAATAAAACACAGGGAAGAAATGGGGAAGATGTGCAACCCAATCAATAGATAACAAAGTTGATTGCATGCACATAGAAGAAACCAATAGATATCAACGCACAGAATTATAAGCAAAGGCAACTCCAGATCTAGATCTAAAATAACACAAAGTCTATTAGAAGATCTAAGATAGAAAGCTAGAAACAAATTGCACCGTGACACAAAGTTCTCTAAAACCTGCTCCTTTATATTCCTTTGCTTCAAGTGGCTATCAGGGGTTTCAGCACAAAGTCTGGAACACAAGAATGTTGCTTACAAATTCTGATCTTTTAACCCGTAGGTTCTTCCTCTACTTATAGCATGTAGAGGGGCAATTACAAGTCGGAAGCTTTTAGTTGAATTGGCACATGTGGAAGTCGGAAAGGAAACAACTGGCAATCTCCCTCCTGGAATTCCTCTTTGCATGACATGCATGATTTAAATGTTGAAAATAGAACCTTCTATTTTGCACGTCTGCCACCTATCTCCAAGTAGTTGACTTCTTCAAGTAATGGCTTTTAAACCAATCACTTAAGTTGTATAATTTAATTGATCGCTCAATTATTTTGTCAAAGGAATAACGAGAAAGAAGAAGAAAGAGGAAAGATGCAGTCTTGTCTTTTTTCATATTTTGCATGCAGCTGATTCTTTTGCCTTTGATTCTCATCAAGCTGTATCTGGGAGCAGCTGGATCTAGAAGCAAGCTGGATCTAAAAGCGGCTGGATCTGGAATATTTTGCTTACGGGTGTTGCCTTCGCCTTGTCTTCCCTTTGAAGCTTTTGCAGTTCTTCTGTACATGCATCAGTGCAATGTTTGCCGTAAATAACTCGTCACTTTTATTTTTAATTGCATATGAGCAATTAAAAATTCTGAAAGCACTCCGGGTGAATGCAAATTCAATGAAGGCTTCAACTGGAAGATTGGGAGCACATGCACAAGATCCTAGAAGAAATTTTCCATGCACTGACTTCTACACAGGCTGCGTCAGAAACAAGAGGATGAATTGTTGCCGGAAGCCTTTGCAATTATGAGATCTGGATCTGGATCTGGATCTAGGCCTGGATTTGTGTCTCCGATGTCAGCAAATCTGGAAGTAATGCATGATTCCGCTGAGCTTTCTCGTTCATCCCGCTTTGCCATGGCTGGAGCAATCTTTGTCTGAACAATTCTTTTCTTCTTTATTCGGCGGAATTCTTCACAACCGGTGCAGATCTGGATAATTCTTCAGATTCGAAGGATATATTCAATGTATTGGACATTGATTTAAGCTCCCTTTCTCTTATAAAAGCACCTGTAATGAATTCCTGAGCACTTGTACCACTATGCAGACAATTATTCAAACACAAATCAACCTCCTTCAACCTTGGCGCCAAATTTGGAAGCTTCCAAAGATTAATTACACAGAGCAAAATTCCTCTCCAAATGGGGCGCACTTTTTGTCTGGGCTGCACTTCTCTGCTTTTGAATTAATTAATTCATCCTTATGGCAGCCCCTGCTTATATAATCCTCATAATTCTATAATTAATTAATGCCTTTCCTATTCCTAGCAGCTTAATTAATTATTTAATAAGCTTTACTCTTCAAATGCGGCGCTATTTTTGTGCTAGCTCATGGCTGCCATTAAATAAATTAAATTTATTTAATGTTAGACTTCGCTTCGAGCTAACTCAAGCCTCACAAGTATGCTTTGACCTTAGCCACTGAAAATAGGAATTAATTAAATCATTTAATACTTTAAAAAGTATTATTTCTCTCCCAAATGGGGCGCACTTTTTGACATGAAGGGGCTGCATTAAATAAATAATATTTATTTAATTTTAGAACTGTCTATTTCCAACTTCCTTTTGTCCACTTCCCTTTGTTGACTTTTCCACAAGCCTGGGCGCCAAAATTGGGTGAATAAATATTAACAAATATTTATTTAATGCATTATTATTCACCCAAGGTGGGTCGCACTTTTTGGAATAAGGAATTTCTATTTTTAAAAGTCAATTGGCAATGGGATTATTTACCCTGCAAGGCAGCTCCGAAAATCCCATGATTCACTTAAGCTGTTTGACTTTCATAATGGGATTATTTACCTGTCAGGCAGGCAATAAAATCCCATCAATGCCTTAAGTGATTTTTCTTTTATTCCACAATGGGAATTTTTACCCTGCAAGGTAGGTAAGAAATTCCCGCCTACCTGATGCCTCTAATTTTTCCATTGTGACTTAAGTGACGTTGCTTCCATGGGAAAAAGTACCTGCTAGGCAGGTACAAAATTCCCACCACTGGTTGCTTCCAAAATCCCATGATTCACTTCAAACCCTCTTTTTCCAAAAATGCGGCCAGCCCAAAAGAAGCTTTTTGGTGCATGACTTCGTCTTTTCCGAGAGAACCAGACCTCCGATGGCGAATTCCTTCTGGCACAACATGCATAGGTGATCTCCAGATACTCCAGGCCAAGAATCAGGCCAAACCAAAGGAATTGATCTAGAGAAATTTCACAGAAAACGAAACGGGAAAACACAAAAACACAAAACGTTGCCAGAAGTCACAAATAAAGCCCAGGATTCATTCCTGGTTAAAACCCTACTGGTATATGGGAATATTGACATGTACGATCACAACAGGGTTAAACCGGAGCACAAATTGCCTCAAACAGGGCTCAAAATAATTAAATACAAATTTCCCATAGGCAAACCCTAGCGACAGAATAAAACAATTTTGGGCATCTAGGTATTTGGCGAAAATGACTAATATGGCTTCTTATAAATATCTTGACACAATACAGGAACTTTCTGCAATAAAAACACAAAACGACCCATTATTTTAAAAGTACGAAATTTTTTCGAATAGGGTAGTCTCAGATTTCAGGGTGAAATCTGGGGACACCAAGACCTAAGTTTTTAGTTATTTGATTATTTTTAAAAAATCAAATATTTGTTAAAATAATAAAAAAATAATGATTTTTAATTATTTTTTTGATGTCTCCAAGTACGTTTGTTAAAATAATAAAAGAATAATGATTTTAATTATTATTTTTTATGTCTCAAGTACCGTCTCCTATTTTTTTGAAAAATGGCATTACGGTACCCATCCTTGTCTCCCCATTTCCCGGGAACTATGCCCCTTGTTTATTCAGTGCTTTTGTTCTTTTATTTAGTTAGTCTTTGATCCTAGGATCCTTTTACCCTATCACTTTCTATTATAATTGGATGTATTCTTGAGTCCCATTGACCTACTTCTGGTCATACACGGATGCAAAGCGGCTGATTATGAATGGCTTTAGGAAACACTTATCAAATATGGCATCAAATCACTTGTTCTTCCCATTATAGATTTATTTAATGAACTGGTCTGTTCACTCTCTTAGTAGCATCACATCATACGCCTTATCCACAAATCAAGAGATAGCAAGAACTTAAATATAGGATAATCAAGATTGGGCACACACTTGCCAGCTTTTTGGACATGAAGCTTTCGAAGAAATTAGATCTAGTTAATTTAAGAGCAAGAGGGCAATCAAAATTCAATAAAGAGTTCCACACTATTGATCATATTTTTACTGTTTGAGCTATCATTGAGGAGGCTCGGCAATGGTCCTCTAAAGTGTTTTGTTTCTCTGTAGACTTTGGAAAGGCCTCTGACAGTGTACCCAAATGCTTGCTGCTGCAAAGGTTACGTTATATTGGTATTTCGGAGCTTTCTATTAATACTTGCATGAGGCTCTATAAGTTAGTTATTGGACTGACAGCAGGCTCTCTGACTTTTCAAGGGCATGATTGGAGTCAAACCCAGTTGCCATCTCTTGCGAACTCTCTTTCCATTTTACATAGTTGTCAATCCCCCTACTATTTTCCTATTCAAATATTGTCCCTAGGATTTTGGGGATACGTCTAGGCATCCTCCTTTTATTTTCCCATGTTTCCTCATCCCTTCCAAAAGAGAGTCGCCAAAAGATAGCTTCTTGTTGATGATGTTGTCCTTGTCCATTCTCCTGACGGATTGCATAGACAAATACATGTTCTCCCTAGGTTTTGTGAGCTTCAGCAGCTGGTGGTTAACCTTATTAAAACTGACATTATGATATTCAATACCTGCAAAAATGCTCTCTTCAAGTTCCATTTTTTCTACAAAAGCAAGCTTGTACAAATCACAACAGCTTATACATCCTTAGGGTTAAATTTACAAGCACATTTCTTAACCTTACATCAACTTCTGGTTCATGTCTTTGTAAAAGATATGCCTCGCTTTCTGTTTAAGGTCATCAACACTTTCAAATACATTTTCAGGGCATCCCCATGTAGATGCGAATATTTGACATCGTCATTAAGCACAATTTTCTATAAGGATCTAAGATTACAGGCTACTGATTGGGTGCCTATTGAGAGGGTTAGGACCATCTTGCTCCAACATATGATCCATTGTAAATTGACGGTCCCTCAAGCTATTATACAAGCTGAGTTTTCTCCCCAACCACTTGACCTTGACAGCATCTACAAGCACAATTTCCATCTCCATAGGACTTAGGTCCATGGGAAATCTTGCCTAAGAATATTATACATTCATATTTATCCCTTTGTTTTCACGAGTTTCCCAGTATACTTAGGTGACAGGTCCATGGAAAATTTTGCCTCAGACTGAGATACATCCATATTTATCCCTTTACTTTCATAAGTCCCCTTGATCAGTGATGATGTTGATACTTGGAGACTAGTCTACTTCTCAGTACATCAGCATTTTATGTACTGGCCCCCTCAATTCATATACTCTTAATATGCTCTCCTCTTCTCAATACAAAAATGAAGGTGATTGATAAAGCAATCAGAGAGGAAGTACATGAAGTCGCTTAGATCTCTCCTCCGCAACTTCTCAGACCTATTTCTATGTTAAGCATTTTCTTCATATTTTTATGGCACCATCGTCCATCCCAACTAAATTCACCATCATTTGACTCATGGTCCCTCTTGGCCAATTGAGAGTTTTCTGCCACCATTTAAGGAAAAAGATTGACAACCATATTACCCAGGGTGGTAGCATATGTAACCTTTGTTCTCTCTCGGAGGTGAAACAAAGGAGCACTTTATTTTCAGGTGTCTAATCTACTATGACATTCAAAACAGATATTATTGCTTGAAGATAGATCTATGATGGTCACTCGCTAATTTTTCCACCATCCCAGTCAAAGGTGCTTAGCTTTTTACTGTTGTGGGGCAGGTGCCTTCAAACGTTAAGCTTTGCAAAAGGCTCCAAGGAATACCAGATAAATAAATCCTTCCAGTCCATCCCAGTGTTCCATATGGATCTCAGATTTGGGATCTACAATTACGAGCTATTGATTGGGTCCCTACTGAGATGGATCAGACTATCTTGTATGATCCATTGTCGAAGCTGAGATTTCTCCCTGACCACTTCATCTTGAGAACATCTTCAAGCACATTTTCCATCTCCCTAGACTTAGCTCCATGTGCAATCTTACCTCAGACTGAGATAGATCTGTATTTAGCCCTTTGTTCTTTAGAGTGGATAGCTTCCATGGCTCCCCCTGGACAGGTATGGTGGTATGAGATTTCTTTCCCTGTCATGGCATATATATGAATCATCGGATGGATATTATAGAGGCACCCCTAATGAGCAGATGACACTCTCAGAAAAACACAGAGGAAGAGCGGCAAGTAGATGAGAAAAACCCAAGGAGGAAGAGTGAAAGCAGACATGCCATAACACATATTCTTACTGATTACAACATTAGTGCATACCAAAACAAGGAAGATGCAGGATTACAATATCATTTGGTAAAAGAACAAAAGCAGTACGAATAGGAAATTAAGAAGATGTGTATACCAAATGAGCTTGAATGTCTTTAAGTGCCTGTCCATCCTCCCAAGTCTCAGAAATCACTGTTCCAGCTCTGCAAAACATATGAAAACCTACTTTCAAAGCAACCCCAGTTAACCAAAAACACCCTTCGTAAAACATTTTGGCACCCCTATCAATCAAGCAATGATTTTATTAAAAATGTAATCATGCTAAAAGTTACCATGTAATTCATTATTTTGCAGACACATACTGGAAATTCATTAGCTAAAGGTTATATCACCACTGTTATGTTGCGCAATTCATCAATTCACAAGCCCATCCTGGACATTTCTAGCCCCAGCATTGACCAAAACTAGAAAGAAAACTAAATGTTAGTTGGTTACTAGTACAGATTACTAGATATTTTATTTTATTTAGCTTCTTCAAGCATAAAGCAACTTCCATCACATTTAACTGCCAAATTCTTTGGATTTTCAATATTTTTTGAAATCATTACGATCCCCTGTGTTTACCCCTTATGGATGGCGATTATACCAGCATTAGCCTCATTATCTTTGTATTTAAAGGACAACATTCTATTATTTCCCTGTTCCTAATGGGAAGATTGAGAAGTCACCAAGAAAGTGAGCAAATGAACTTATTCCTAGAGACAATCAGAAAAAGCTGTTGTGAAACAAGTGGGGAAAATGATAGAAAGACAAGTTTATTACCTTTCTACAAGACTGGCACATCTATGTACATATATCAGAAGGGAAAACACATACAAATGTTGATTAATGAATATTTTCTTTCATATGACCATTATAAATTTGAGTTTTGCCAACAACTATGTTGCCAGGATATGGGTACGGTACAGGTTCGATACGCGGATACGTCAATTTTAAAAAACCCTTGGGTACGATACGTCTTGGATACATAAGTACATATATATTAAAATATATATATATATATATATATATATATATATATATATATATATATATATATATATACATATGTATATATTATTCATATACTCATTTTTTAGTCCATAAGAAATACAAAACTTGAAAAATATAGTACAATCAATGTTCAAAACATTCAATATACTTAAGATTTTATATTGTCTATGATATATAAATATTATATTCCTTTTGTTTCATCCATTTCCTTTGAGATTAATTTTTGTGTTGCGATGGTGGCCATAAAAATGTATATAGGGAGCTCTGAAGGACCTATTTAATTAGGATGACTCTAACCTGCCAATGATAACTAAAGAGGTCAGTCCACTGGTTGGTTCTTGCATTCATATTATCCAAAATCACCTTCTAATCCTCCTTAAGGATGCAAGAAGGAGTCAATGTTGTGCCTTAATAGTTTCTAGGACAGCATGCTCTTTGAAACTTTAAGCTATGCAATTTGCGGTTCCAAATTTTTCTATTAGTATTGAAGATCACCTGAGATTTTATCTCATAAATAACTTGTACGGAGGCTCAGATATATGTCCAAATTTAATTGAATAGCTTCTTTCCTTGGCCAATTGCAATGATCCCAAATAATTAAATAAAAAAATGATCGTTTTTTTGCATTGACTAAGTCAAAAATAAAATAAAAATTGTTTTAATGCCTTAAAAGGCGTATTTCACCTTGGGTTTGCCGCGGGTACATCCAAGTTATTCCCAAGTATGCCAGGCGTACCCAGAAGAACAAAAACATACCCTACGCATATCGGACCCGTACCACGACGTATTTGTACCGTGAGATACGTATCGGGCAAGGTACGGGGGTGGGGGACAAACCCGGACAACATAGCCCAATAACATTCACGAGATGGAAGGATAATTTCTATACATGTAGGGTGGGCTGCTAAATTTCTATTATCCCAAAGTTTGCAAAAGTTAGGCACCACTAGTGGAGGAAAAGAGAGGAAGGCGTAGATGAACAAAGAGAGCAGAGTCCCATCATAATTGAGACCCATAAGGAGTATGTCGGATGTGTTGTGCAGCAAATGGAGGATTGTGAGCATTGAAGAAAGAATCGCAGAGGCGAAAAAGCCCCAGCAGACTAAATGTCTTGTAGAAGCTGACAAGTGAGGAAAGTGGAAGAATATCATTATCCAAAATGTGCCCCCTGCTCATTTTGTGGCTAACTCCTCTCATTCTTCCCTCTCTTACGCCTCAATCACAAAATTTTGCTTTTCGAGCACTCAAAACCTTACGGAAATGGCACCATTGGATAGAGCTCTTTCTCGATTTCCGAAGGTAAAGTTTTCCTCCTAACTCCATGCATTTTTGAAGTTATGGCTCAAATGGAGTTTTTGGAAAAATTTCCCTGAAAGGCCCGCATGCCAATGAGATGCCACCACGTGGCACCTAGAGTGGCGAAGCGCGGGAAATTTTGGAAAATTTTCCAAATGACCAAAAAGGTGCAAAAATTCGAATTTTTTCCCACCGACTGATTTGGCCCTATTTTGCCCTAAAACTTCAAATTGCCATATCTTTCGATCCAGAGCTCAGTTTTTCGCGTTCTTTATATCAATGGAAAGATGGTGAAATTCTCTACAAGATTCCGGTTATTTTTGCATTTTGGTGGAGTTTGGAGAGAGAAAATCAAGAAACGCCTCGCACGTGGTCATGGGCATGTAAATGACGTTTCAACCACCGTTTTAATGAAGAATGGCTCGCATTCTCTCCCGGCAAAGATGGTTAAAAATGTCGGGGAATGGGTCCGCTCGGGCGCCCATGTTGTTTTGATGGCATTTTGGTCAATGGTTGAACACCTTGCACGTTTACCCGCGTTTCTCTCTCCGGGTCGTGGTTTGCCTTTGTAAAAGCGAGAATGAGTTCATTTTGCAAGGAGAGACACTTTTTCACTCTGCAACTTCCTTTTTCTTCCTCCTTGTAAATTTGTGAAGAAATTTTACCTTTCCATGTAATGCGACCTTTTCTTGCCTCTCGGATCACCGTAATGTACTGTATTGGATCTGAGATGTTGATATATGTTCTATGATTAAAATCCCTCAATCCTTTCATATATCTATCATTGCTTTCTTGATCTTTCATTACATTTTGAGCATTTGTGCATGTTTTGTGCTGTGTTTCCTTGTGGATTGTGTATTTCATGCAACATCAGGTGTCTACAACTCCTTTGGTGCATCACCTATTAGCATTAGTTCTTTCTTTTTGCATTTTCTATCCTTGTCCCTTTGGAATTTAGAGTAGATTTAGGAGTTTAAACCTCTGCAATTGTGCAAGTGAAATAGCTGATCAGAGGAGTTGAGGAACCAACCTCTAATCTGGAGATTCCTCTTCCATTTTTGCAAGTCCCACACTTGGGAAGAGGATTCAATGTTGTGCAATCACACTGGATGCTTAGAATGATCAAATTAGAAGCCTGATCAACATCCAGGGGGTGCTGCTGATTTGCAACAACAGTACCACTCAGGAAGACAAATCAGCTCTACTATGGAGCCGAGGGAGGAATTTCAGCATATGATGAAGAACAAAATGAAGTGTCCACTGTTTCATAAGGGGGTATGGCTAATCGTGTGGAGTTAGGTCATCACATTCAGATTCAAAGGAAAGTCAGTCTATTGTATACAAAGAAAGAATAGCCCAAAAAACGATCCTTTGTGTCTATATAAGGGGCAACCTTGACTAGGATGATAAAGGGGGCCATACTAAAAAAGCACACCTTACATTGTAAGTGGTTAAGGAAACAAAACTAGGAAGGCGGTACTCCACACTCTATAGGAGGTATTGGGTTCCAAAACTTGAACCTAGAACAGGGTAGTGGCATCTAACTAGCTCCCAATAATAAAGTGACGATAATAAGGTTGTAATCAAGGTAGTGGCAAGGTAAGAGATCCAAAGTAGGTTCCAAAGCAAGAGTCACAATGATCAAGGATTGTGCAAGTTAAGAATCGATACTTTAATAATGAAATAGATAAAGATATATTATCCTATCCTAATCAATGCATGACCATATCAACAAGCATTCAAATCTGAAACAAACTAAAGGACAAGAAATGTTAGAGATACTTACATGTTTAAAGCCACCATTGGTAATTTAACTTCTTCCCAAGGTCAGCAGCACCTTATGAGAGAGTTGATGTGGTGAACCACAAACGAATAGAAGAAGACCTAGGAACACCTCTACTTGAAGACTTCAATGACTTCAAAAGTTGGATAGGCCTTGGTAAGTGCAACTCCTATGCTTGTAGATCCTAAGTACCCAATGCTCCAAGTGTGAACTGAAAAGAAGACTAATATGACTAACTTCAAGACCTTCTAAGCTTTAAGTACGGGCCGTGCAAGCACTAGCAAGACCAATGAGTGATGAATGATCATGTGGAATGAGCGCTCAACGCCAAGTATAAATAACCTAAGGATAGCATTTACAATTTATGCTAGTTGATGGTATCGACCATGGTTGATGCCGTGTCGACGTCGTCGGCTATGACAAATCGCAAACCCAACATTATTGAACATGGTTGATGACATCGACTAAGAAAATTTGCTCACCTTACGGTCGATGACATTAGAGATAAATGCGAGCATGGGGAACTCAAGGAAGCAATTCGAATTGGATGAAGGGAACTCGAAGGTCTTTGAGGAGAAAATGGCAAAGATATGAGTGTGTTGAAAATAGGTGTGTAATGTCCCCTTTTTGAAATAATATAAATTGAAGGCTTCTTGCTCATCTTCCTTTCCGTGGGAAAGAAGAAGTTGAACAAGGGAAGAACTTGAGTTATATTTCAATTTCTTTATTCATATTTATGTTTTTATTTTGTGTTTTGCCTTTCAAGGCAAGTCGGTTGGGTTCTAGTGCTCCCAACATGAAATTAAAAGATAAAGTAAGCTCCTTAAGAGGTCGGCAAGGTTGGAGAGTTTCCAACATGGAAATAGAAGATAAAGCAAGCTTAAGAGGTCGGTCTACACTCTTATGACTCTTGGCGCCAACTAAAGGGTATAAGAGGAGTCTCATAGGCTCATTTGCACATCAAAGGAGGGGGACTCTCTCTAGTCGGCCCCCTATCCCTATATACCGTCTTGTCTATATATACTTTATCTATTTGGACTCTAGGGCTGATTGCTCTATTTCCAACTCCACTAAGGGCAAAAATCCATAGTGTGGCATCCAAGGAGGACGACAACCTTCCTTGTGGCATTTGGAGAACGAAAACTCTCCAAATTGGGTGGTGTGAAGGAAAATATTGAAGATCCTCTTGTTGGTTTATATCTAGGGCATCAAGGAGAAGACCTATCAAGAGCTTTTGCATGGTTTGGAGTCCCTCTCCTAGGGAGCGACTAGGGTTGGAGTCATTTTAAGTGCCTTCTAGGGCATGGAACTCATTTATTATTTGATATTCAGACTTGGCATAATTTATAAGGCTGAAATCATTCATATTTGGTCATTGTTGGGGTTTGAAACCTCCATTTTGATTATTTCTCTTAGTTGTACTTTTGTTGTTGATAAATTAATTGCCAGTTGTATTTGAGATTGGTTTTCATGGTGAAAATTGTTCTAAAGTATTCCTAAAAGGTTCATAAATATTGTGGATGAGTTTTAGGGTGATATTTGGGTGAAATCTTGTTGTTTACAAGTTGTTCCAAAATCAGACTGTTGTACCATATTGATCTAATTTTCAATTTATTGGTCCAAAATCAGATTTAAATCAGATTGGGGTTTGTGCTATTTCCTTGTTTTTCAGTTTCAGCCCTAGAAAGGGACATTACAATGGTATCAGAGCATCGATCTTCCCATCCTAAGGGTATTCGTGCAAGACGGTGACAAAGAATATAGACATGGATTGGCGACCTAGGTTTTTACCAAAGAAAGAAGTCATTCCGGATGTGGGGTCAGCTCGGAGCCTAGACCTCATGCGCCATAGAGAAATTTTCAAAATGCTTTGGGGAAGGTGGCACTCTCCACATTTGATGGCTCCAACAAGGGGACAACCGAACATGGATGAAGATGCTAGGGTTAAACCCTAGACCACAAGAATACGCCAAGGAGCCAAACCCAAAGGGGTTTCTCTTGAAAGAAGGAAAATCAGATCTAGAAGAGGGTTTTGAGGTGGAGTCCCAAGAAGACCACATTGAAGGACATGGAAAGGTGTTGCTAGATGAAGAACCAAAGAAGGTTTTCGATGCAATAAAGTGTAGCGCCCCACCCATGTGGGACCCAAACATGGCCAAACATAACGAGAATAAACTTTTTTTTGACTTTCATATTACTTGATACAATTGTGCAACACCAAAAGACTCACAAGAGTTTTCACAACACCACATGTAACATTTACACCAACATGTAGAACACACAAATGTCAATATGACACAATGTGCAACCAACGTCACACTTAGATAAATGAGCAAGTATGAGACTACGATACAATCACGACATGAACATCACGAATTGGCACCTTCCACACTATCACATTTTCATGGTTCAATACTTGTTGTGTTCATATTCTAATTTAAGCCTTAAATGTTTGAAGAGCATAAATCATGAAAACAGACATTTTCCTTTTTCTCTAGATTGCATTTCCGTTATTGATTTAACACTTAATTTAAGTTAATTCCCTCTTTCACTACCATTTACATTCCCTTATTTAATCTCATAAGCCTCAAATCCATTAATCATGAGAGCATGTAGTTTCATTCACAACGATACACATTATTTATTTTGTTTCGAGTTTAACTTATAATAAATACAATTAATCACGCAAAAGAGTTAACATTAGTTAAGAGTTAACATTAGTTTAGAGTAAAAGGGCTCCGTATTCTGATTTACTCAATCAGACATCTTAGGGAACAATTTTTAGATAGACATAGTTGGCTAGAGGTTTAAAAACCAATGTCATAAAGAAAGGTCCTAGGTTTTAATTAACTTCCACTTGCACTCAAGGACTCTACATCCAACTAAAAGTCAATTTTGGAGTGGTTCAAACACCTTTATCTCACAAACATCCAAGTTTTACTTTTTTCAACAACTGCACCTCATGAATGCAATTTAAGTTCTAAAGGTTATTAACAATTCCATTCACCTTAGACTCTAATTGTCGCAATCAAGAACACAACTAGGACAACGGGACCTAATGCAAATCGCATCCATAACTAAACCTTCTAAGAGATCTCTCAACGAACAACTCCTATTTGAGTCACCCAAGACTCTTCAAAACACTCACGTACAAGAACTAATTTGAGCCAAGTTTCTTTTGAGATAATTAACAACATGAGGGAATCACCGCACTATGTGGTTTACCAAAGTTTGATTGATCACAATACAAGGAATGGTAATTACCTTCTTTACTTGCCCTTATGATGTCATACCTTTAATTCAAAAATCGTGATTTATCGCCGATAAATCGCAATAAATCTCCAACAATAGGGAAAACGATTAAACTTCCAAAAAATCGTGATTTTTGACACAACGATTGATCGCGATTTTTATGTGTAAAAATCGTGCCAAAAATCGTGGAAAATCGCGGGTTTACTGTAATACGGAAAAATAGAAATAAAAGTGTCATTTTCAATGCATTTTGACTCATTTTTTTTTGCTGCGCGATTTCGACCTAGGGTATTTTGCTGGACAAGCAGGTTCGAACTTCGAAGCAGGCGAGAACCTTCATTTTCGCTAGGGCTGTTTGAGAGAAAACACATGGGTAAAGTTTAAACTTTAGACAATAAACTAAATGCTATTTCAGAGAAGTCGAGTACTCTCAACCTATATTTTCCCATATCTTTCTACACACGAAGTCTATTCCTATGAATGCATTATCCACGACCTTCGACTTTTACCATTCAGGGCTGAACGTGTATCACTCACAGATTATTAGTGTCCATGTTAAAGACTTTGCTAAGGTTGTCGAGTGCCTTCATGCTAATATTCCTTGCATTGACAATGACCTAGTTGCTTGTTTTGCTAAATTCCACTACTCTTGTCCACTTTATGGCCACCTGTTACTGAAATTTGAGAAGCAAAACGACCACCAAGACACCTTGAAACAAAACAGTTAGCCATGTTGTTGGGCCATTGGCACACCAGGAAAGGGAAAATGATTAATGTCACTGCCAACGACTTTTTTGGTCAAAACTTAATAGAAAATATACTTATGGGCCTATGGCATTCTAGTTTTCCATTTAATTTAAGTTTATTTTATGAATTTAAATGTTTTTAAAGTAACGATAAAGTTGTCGATTAATGCCGATAAATTGCCGTGAAATTGTTGATTCCCGATTTCCCGATAAATCACCGATAACGATTTTTTGAACTATGTGTCATACACATACCTTGATTAGCCCTTCCTGAGAGGCTTAGGATAAGACATCCAATAAAACAAACGTTTTAAAACATGACATCATTCATCTCGCAAGGTGACACTATACTCTTAGCTACCACAACATTCACACTTCCACATGCACAAGAAACCTTTTTTTGGTAAACGACACATGAACAATTCAATGCTCAAGGGTAACCTTCTCAAGGGATGTTAGGTTAGGGTCAAACAAATAACTTTTAAAATAACCTCCTAATAGAGGTCAAACAATAACCATTCCTATATACGAAAGTTTCTTTTCTTCTGAATTTTCCAAGCATTTTAAAAAAAAACACACAAGGATACATGATCATCACTTTCACATAGGAGAACATTATAAATGGTCATTTCATTTTCAGTTAAAAATGTACATCTACATTATTAGCAAGATATATGCCTACAATCAAAATTACTCCTAGAATAGAATGTCCCCCTTTTGTTTTTTCAAGATACCAATATAATACAATCTCTTACTCATCACAAAATAATCAATAGATAACCTTCATGTTCGTTACAATAGTGTTGATACATCTATTTAATATTACAAGTATATTTCAACGATATCTCATATTACAAAAGCACAAAAATGCTACCATTTTCTTCCGGTCTCGCGTACCTACAACCACCACATGGTCAACACAACTGCTGACATGGCATCAAACTACAATCAAGCACGATTTACATTTTCACAATTTTCTAACAATAATGAAACTATATTTATCACACTTCAAAGGAGAGTAAGAAAATACAATTGCCATTTCATTTCATTTTCGAAGCCAATGAGAGAGATAGAGAGAGGAGAGAGAAAAACACCATTTTTCACAATCAGTTTCTTAACAAGCAAACGTCAAAAAAAAAGTTTCCTACAATCATGTATTCATGTTTACAAGGTTTCTCTATCGTTATTTTGCTTGGATAAGTTCATATGACAGTTTTCACCAATTAGTTGCAAGTTTCCAAAAACGTCAAATTTAGACAAGTTGCTCAAAAATCAACGTTCAAAACCATCTTCGAGACTCAAACAACCACGAAAACAAATTCCTACCTATTCCCCTATATATAGGAAACACTTAGAGCTGACGGAACCCCAAACTAGAAAACATGATTAAAATGGCGCTCATCTTTCCGGAGCTACCGATCGTAAATGCACTCAAGCGGCCTTGTCGCCCAATGACCGGAGGCCTACAAAACCTATTAAGAAAACTAGCTTGCGGGACGTTTTTCTCCAAACTGAGGGTTTGTAGCAATTGTCTCATAGAAATATTAGAGGTATGTGAAAGCCAAAATCTGTTTCAACACCCAAGGCCAAAACGGCAGTCAAAACCAAACTGCATTTTTCACTTTCAACAATGTTTGAAGCTACAAACTAGCTGTTGGGCTCTAAACGCATTACAAAATATGGTTGAACAGACATCCAAGGGACAACTCAGGGTTAATTGAACTCTCCACATGACAAGGTACCCAACTAAAATTTGTGTTTCTCATTTCGGGTTTATACTCATGTTTTGTGCCTCATTGAAAAACAGGTTTTTATTAAGGTTGCACAAGGTCACCAAGGAGTGGTTTTCACTAATTTTCGTGTTTAACCCACCAACCGCATGATTTCAAATCCAAACTAGTATCATGGTTTATCTATCCTTCTTACAAGGTAAAAGAGAGTAGTGTTTTCATTCCTAGTCATTGGTTTAGTTGCATACAAAAGAGGTGCAATTTGCAATTGAATAACACGTTTTCGTTTAATTCACCTAACAATTTATTCTTCATTAGTTGATTTACAACTCCATTAAAACTTGGAAAACTAGAACGCTATAACATGCAAGGATATAGTAAGATGGCCATGCATCTTGATTGAGCGGCAGTGACCAAGAACAAAGAGTGCGCGGTTTGCAGCCATCCAAGCATGTCGTCAAACAGATTAGCGGCCTTGAGAAAGCTTCCACATTTTGCAAATATATCTATCGAGGCATTTGCAACTACAAATAACAACAGCAAAAATCCTCTATACATTATGCTTTTATGGTTGTCCATACCTTGGCATAAAGTTCCCCATTGTTGGCACATACTCATGGGAGGATGTTGGTAAAAGTTGTGGAGTTCGTCATTATAGCTACCAATCGCATTAGCTTATAAGTTTCCAAGGATTTTTCAACAAACCCATCTTGTGCAAGGCTTGTCCTTGCTTCTTCCTTGCACATCCACCAATCATTGTTTTCCACGAACACAAGCTTCCTTTAGGCAATTTGTCAAATAGTTTCCCTGCCCTGAGTATAAGCAACAGCACAACAGACAAAATTTTCCTTTTTTTTCAAAAAAGGAATCTTTCCACACGTCCTTGGTTGTTTCTCTTGCCTAACACATTGTTGAAGGTACACCTTTTTGGCGTCCAAAACACAGCCACTCACACATGTCAATCTATGATGGATGGAAGTTTCTAAAGCCGTTCTAACAAACCATTCTGTGCAGCACTTTGCAATTCCCACAGTCCACGCGGCCACACTTTTTATCCGCCAAATGAATTTACTTTCCAAGAAAAAAAGACTTTGTTGGATGTCCATGTCCTGCTCTAAGCTCCCAAATTGGCATTGGCAAGGATGGATGTTGGAAGAGGTCGTGAAGTTGGCTTTACACCTGTCAATAGTGTATGGGTTTGAATTTTCCAAGGCCATTTTTACCATCCCGCTTTTCTTTTGGCACATACAGCAATCAAACTGGCCTGTGAGGCGGCATTCCTACAAGACATTTATCAAATACCTAAAAATTCTTCATTATGAACCAAACAAAAAAAACAAACAAAAACCCCTTAAATTTTGCAGGCAAGGCGAATATTGGCATGGCCGTGTGGGTCTAATTCACCATGAGAGTCGTATTCCTCCAACAAGATGTAGAGCCTTCATAACCAAACAAATTGAGAAAGGCCTACAACTAAGTATGCCCTCTCACCATGAAGGCTCCAAAATAAAACCAAGAATTTGCAAAAGCAACATCCCATGACCAAACCGGAACGCATTCATCCCCAATGACCAAGAGATTCTCTAAAATCTTCCTCGTGAATGAAAATTCACATTACCCAAGAAGAATTTCATTAATTCTTTCTTGGTAAAAGGTTTGCCCACACCCCAAGAATTGAAAGAATTTAGGAATATTTATTTATTTAATTATTTTCATTTTTGCTTTGTTGTTAACATTTAAAATTTCAAATGATTTAAATCATTCAATTTTCTCAAACATTTAAAATAACTTATTGCCATGATTGTTTTATTATTTTAAAATTCATTTTAACCAAAACCTCACCCACTCCCGTTAAAGCACTCACCTATCGCGTAAGAATCCTCATTTGAAAATTATGCAAAATACATTTATCGTTACTTGTATTACAATTGCTTAGATCGACTTTAACGTTAAAACCAAATATACATATATATGTTTCAACTTCAAGATTCGCAATGTTCTCGAGTTGAAAAGATCGTAAGAATAACGATGTCACCACACAAGCCGAAGGCACTTCAAGGGTTCCAAAGGTTTGTCCGCAAAAGGACAACTCCCAAATTGCCCTTAATATTTTATTATCATAATTGCAAAGTTTATTTCATTGCCAATTTTATTTATGATCACTCCGTCGATGGTCAAAAAGACAACTCGACACGAGCCCAACATTCTACGACCATCTTGTGGTCCTTGGGCAAGGGTTCTAAACACATTTATTTAACAACTGGGATAGGGTTATCCTAATCCCCACAAAGACACAGGGGCTTGGCGACAGTCAACACGAGCACGAGGGCACTACAAATGAACCTCCGGAGAAAGAGGAAGAAGTCATGGAGCATGAGCCAAGGAAAAAAATAGATTTGCAAAATTGTGGAGAGAATTTGGTGGTTGAAGCCAAATTTTTGGCTGATAATGATGATAATCAGCTCGCTGGAATTTTCTGAACAACAATCAATAAGAGGCAAATTGACGGTGTTCTTGACTTCAGCGGGAACCATGATGATGTTCCATACATGTGTCAAGAAAATATGGAAGGAGTCAAGGCAGAAAGATCTTCAGTTGTTGAAGGAGCGAAGGAAAAGGAGGGTGAGCTCCTTGTGGGCAGCCCAAGGTATGACCATGATGACCATATTTCTGATTTGTTGCTTCCTATCATGCCATTTCAGATTTACACTCATAGGCAATTCGTTGAAAAAGAGGACCTTGGGGAAAATTTGATGCTCCATAGCAAATCACAGAAAATGGGTAGTCTTCATGATGCTAAGAATGGAGACAAATCAGAATTGCATAGGGTCAATGGGCCAAGACTTTTGGGTGACCTTGTTGGGGGCCATATAGATGAAGAGAGTGTTTTTCCGGGTGCCTATAATCACTTTCAGTTCACTGGAAATTTCAGGACAGCAACCTATGGTAAGCAATTTCATCATCTTCTTAAGGAATTGCTACATCACCTTCATGTTATGTCTTTGCAATATTTTGGTCATCATAAAGAATACTCTAACCACATTGTGAAGATGAAGGGTACCAAGTGGGAAGAGAGAGAGCTTGGGTTACAAAAATTGGGAGTTGTTGATAATTTTCAGCTGGCTGGACTGTTCCAAACAGCAGTCAAGAGGAGGTCAATGAATGGAATTCCCAACCTTAATAAGAAGCCTAAGGTGACCCAAGACAAGCACCAACAAATTTGGGAAGAATGCAAGAAGGAAAGGATTCCATTTGGTGAAGAGATCATGCAAATGAAGAGTGCTGATTCAAACTCAGAGATTCTGAAGCATAAAGACATCACGAGCAGTCCAAATTTGTCATTTCAAGTATGTTGTCATCACGCACCACTGGTTAGGAAGGGTGACCATGTCTCATGCTTGTTGTATCTTCATATGGCACCACTAGTGAAACATCGCCATGATAAAGGTATGGGTGTTGTTATAAGGCTTGAGAAAGGGAGAATCATCCACTTCAAAATCAGTACTTGGGGAAAATTCATCTTGGTATGTGCCGGTGTAAGGAAAATGTCAAAAATCACTCTTGGGAAAGGTAAGCCTAGTGGTTCTATTCCCAATAGATACTCCTTGCAACCCTCTTTTGCTAAGTCTTTGTTACATTGGGATCATC
Organism: Taxus wallichiana var. yunnanensis; assembly: GCA_018340775.1. Taxonomy (NCBI): domain Eukaryota; kingdom Viridiplantae; phylum Streptophyta; class Pinopsida; order Cupressales; family Taxaceae; genus Taxus; species Taxus wallichiana. The sequence goes on along the minus strand of CM031238.1, from coordinate 588,237,845 downwards.
TAGAGAAGGATCACAATTCTGATTTTCTTATTGATGAGGGGCTGACCCATAGTTCCATGTTTGAGAAAAAGGTTAGGAGAATAAGGGGAAAGGGCAGCATACTTGTTTGGGTGCATGACATACATACTTATCAACCATTCCGGGAGAAGGGTCTTCTTCATAACCAAGGGGTCACTATGCTTGTTGGGAGTGGCACCCTCATACCTTGTGCAAGAAAAATAGTACAGCTGTCACTTCTCTTGGGAGATCATGAGGTATGTGGTGAATTTTTGGTTATTGAACTAGCTAATGTTGAAATTGTTCTTGGGGTTCAGTGGTTGCAAACAATGGGGAAGTCCACCCTCAACTTTCATAATGAAGAACTAAAATTTTATGACAACGTTGAAGAAATTAGAATTCATGGCAAGAAGAAACAACATAGGAAAGCTGCTTTGGGGCAGCAAGTAAGGCACTTACAATTCGAAAATTTCCCACAATGAAGGTTGCTCACACTTGGTAAGAATATTTATTATCATAAAGTGAATTTTGAAGAGCCTAATGGGGTGAAAAACACCACTTTCAGTCATAGATATAGAGCTGGTTTGAGTCAAGTCCAAGATGGCTATGACATGGAGAATCTAGATGGTCTTTGGAAATGCAAGGCGAATCACTTCTTGGAACCAAGCTTCACACTCGAAAACAGAGGTATAAAGGTAGTCACCATTGCCAGGGCAGCAAGATGTTGGATGTGGAAAGTGGGTAAGCAATATGATCTTTTTATATTTGTTGTCATACGAGTAGTTTCAATCATTGGAGTTAGTAAATGGCTGTTCTTGGGCATTGTTGGGGCATATTCCATCAAAGTTGGGGTGTTTCCAGCCCCCATGTCATTGATAGTATGGAAATTTTGGAGAGAAGTCATGATTACAGCTGTTGTACCTTCTTTTCAACTGTTGTTCACAACTTTTCCAGCCACTTTCCTACTTATGAGACACAAAAAGAGCCTCCAATTATAAGGTTGAAGAAATTCCAAACTACTACTAACCTTGGCATATTTGTGGCTGATTTAAGGTGGTTTCCAGCCACTAACATTCTGATTTTTGAGAGAAAAATGCAAGGTTACAGCTGTTTTTGGGACAGCATTACCAAAGTTTGGGGAATCCATCAATTGAATGGAAATTATGAGATGATGGCAAGCAAAGGAAGGGAGCTAGCTATCATGTCCCTACAGCATGATGAAGAGGTTGTAAAAGTGTTGTTAAACACTCATGTTTTCTTTGATATGTTTGCTTCATGTGCAGGTACATCAAAGAAGGAGCCACATAGAATTATTTGGGATCCAGAGCTTGCATTTTGCTTGAGGGCAAGCAAATTTGGGAAGGGAAGAACTTGAAGGCTTCTTGCTCATCTTCCTTTCCGTGGGCAAGAAGAAGTTGAACAAGGGAAGAACTTGAGTTATATTTCAGTTTCTTTATTCATATTTATGTTTTTATTTTGTGTTTTGCCTTTCAAGGCAGGTCATCCGAGTTCTAGTGCTCCCAACATGAAATTAAAAGATAAATTAAGCTCCTTGAAAGGTCAGCAAGATTGGAGAGTTTCCAACATGGAAATAGATGATAAAGCAGGGTTAAGAGGTCGGTCTACACTCTTGTGACTCTTGGTGCTAGCTAAAGGGTATAAGAGGAGTCTCATAGGCTCATTTGCACATCACTTTTGGCATATATACTTTATCTATTTGGACTCTAGGGCTGATTGCTCTACTTACAACTCCACTAAGGGCAAAAATCCATAATATGGCATCCAAGGAGGATGGCAACCTTGTGGCATTTGGAGAACGAAAACTATCCAAATTGGGTGGTGTGAAGGAAAATATTGAGCATCCCCTTGTTTGTTTATATTTAGGGCATCAAAAATAAGACCTATCAAGAGTTTTTGCATGGTTTGGAGTTGTGTAACGAGGTTCGCCGAATTTCTTCCTTGAAATTCAAAATTCACCGAACTTAACAAAAACCAAAAAAATCGTCTAAATTCGCCAGAAAATTCGTACAATATGATTTCAGACGAGTTTATTTAAAATAAAAAATACAAAATCGTTTAGAAATGATTTCAGATGAGTTTATTTAAAAGAAAAACCTAAAATCGTTTAGAAATGACAGGTGAAAGTTTATTTGAAAGAAAAACCTAAATCCGTTTAGAAATGACAGTGAAACTACATTAGGGCTTTTGCAATCATTTCTTTTCTATTCGTTGTCACTGTAAGCTTCGTTTGTGAGTTTGTGAGTGTTCGTAGTTTGCCATGACCTTGATAGAGCTCTTTCCATTCCTTAATCGCCACTCGATATTTTGTATCCACGAATGAAACAAAAATAAAAAGAAATTTGTAAAAGTTTTTAACTAATATTTTCTTTTCACGATTTGACTTTAGAATAGGTTTTAGGTTTATTAACGATTAGGCTTTAGCATTTAAGTTATAGTTTTTTAAAAATACTTTAGTTTTTTTAATTAGTTTTTCTTTTTCCTTTCCAACTTTCATTTCAAAATATGAACTTTAGATTTATTTTAATTTTTGTATATTCTATTTACATATTAGTTTTTATTGATACTTCGTTTATATTAGGTTTAACTTTTAGAATTTAGATATTAACAAAAATTAATAAATATTTTGGGTTTTTAAATTAGTATTATAAATGGATTTTAATTAGATTTTTTTATTTTTTATTTTTATTTAAAAGATTAAATATGTAAATTTTATTTTAATATTAAATTATATTCTTCGAACTTATTCACGAATTTTTTGTCGAACTTTATTGGCTGGCGAATTTCTTTCGAATTTTATCCTCCCGAACACGAACCTTGTGACATAGGTTTGGAGTCCCTCTCCTAGGGAGTGACTAGGGTTGGAGTCATTTTAAGTGCCTTCTAGGGCACGGAACTCATTTATTATTTGATATTCAAACTTGGCATAATTTATAAGGCTGAAATCATTCATATTTGGTCATTGTTGGGGTTTGGAAACCTCCATTTTGATTATTTCTCTTAGTTGTACTTCTACTATTAATAAATTAATTGCCAGCTGTATTTGAGATTGATTTTCACGGTGAAAATTGTTCTAAAGTATTCCTAAAAGGTTTATAAATATTGTGGATGCATTTTAGGGTAATATTTGGGTGAAATCTTGTTGTTTACAAGTTGTTCCAAAAATAAGACCGATATACCGTACTGATCTAATTTTCAGTTTGTTGGTACAAAATCAGATTTAAATCAAACTGGGTTTGTGTTATTTCCTTGTTTTTCAGTTTCAGCCCTAGAAAGGGACATTACAAGGTGTGAGAATGATTGTAAGAGAATGACAAGGTGATGCCGTAAGGGCGTTGTACAAGACAACTATAAGAGTTGTGAAAATTGTTCTAAAGTATTCCTAAAAGGTTTATAAATATTGTGGATGAGTTGTAGGGTGATATTTGGGTGAAATTTTGTTGTTTACAAGCTATTGTTCCAAAAATCAGACTGTTATACCGTACTGATCTAATTTTCAGTTTGTTGGTACAAAATCAGATTTAAATCAAATTGGGGTTTGTGTTATTTCCTTATTTTTCAGTTTTAACCCTAGAAAGGTACATTACAAGGTGTGAGAGTGATTGTAAGAGAATGACAAGGTGATGTCGTAAGGATGTTGTACAAGACAACTATAAGAGTTGTGAAATATTTCACATATATCACAAAATGTGATATATGATATAATTGGACTACACACCAAAGCTCTCTCATAATAACATTATCGGCCCTCCCAATGCAACCCGAAGGATGCACGTAACCATTTTGGTTACTCCCCGCTCCCAAAAATATCCTTGAGGACACTACTCCGAAGAAGTTATTGTGCTAGTGATGCTTGTGGAAAACAAAAGTCAAGTAAAGTGAAAAATTAGGTGTATACATATGCCCAAACCAAACATCATCGCGTGTCACAAAAAGTGTACATGAAATGATCTTTGGTAAAAGAATATGCAACACTAAAATCAATATACTGAGAAAGATGTGTAGAACGAAATGTGATTCAAGCATGAACTCAAATAAAGCATACCTACTTGTATACTTACCTTCCTACAAGTGTGTTCGCATAGTGAATCATCAAAGTGTAGAAAGAATTGTTATGCGAACTGTAGTATACAACTGAAAAAAAAAATGCTAGAAGATAAATTACATAAATAAGCATAAATAATTAAGTTGGAAATCATAAGGGTATTGTAAAGGGGTAGCCAAGAGCATCATACTAACCATCTTATAAATATATGGGAAATAAGGTGCTAGTCGGGAAAAAGGTATCAACCATACTAACAATCCTATAAAATAAAAGGTCACTAGGAAGGAACACTCATAATCCCTAAGATAACTAGGAAAGATCTCGAGAGAGGAGGAAACAATGATTGAGAAAGCACATCATGAAAGCTAAGAGATGTGAAAGATGCTCAAGTCGGGATGGAATAAGAGAATGTCCTTTCCTTAAACCTTAATGCATGTCTCAATGTTAACATGTCCGACAAGAGATGGAGAAAATGATATAACGTAAATGGGAAAAACTTATAACTTATCGGCCAAGGGGAAGTTAAGACATAAAAGGGAGAAAATGGGTGTCACCAAGGTGAAAACAAGTTCTTTACTCAAATCAAGACATGTTAATTTGTCATGTCCCTTTTTGGAAACTAGCAGAATTAAAGACCTTAACCCATTCTTTCTCCCCGTGGGTTCAAGGAAGGAAGCAAGGGGAAGACTTGGATGACATTTACTAAGAAAATATTTTCATTATTATCATGTATTCCTATTGGGAAGCCAAGCACTCCAATAGAAGAACTTATTTAATTAGAATATAAATTAATGTAGAACATGTACGATCTAAAAATAATTAGATAATTAAAAGTACTTTATTAGGTCGGTCATTATTAAATCGTAACACCCCTTATGATATAAAAGGAGGTTGTTTGGCCATTTGATCATTATGTGAATTCTTTTATCTCTTGGAAAGATTGCTTGTGAAGCATCTCTCTCCCTCTCCTAAGGACGAAAACCCTTGGAGAGTCTTGTGTGAGGATGAAACCCTTCACCAAGTCTAGGGAAAACTTCAACATGGGAGTCTCCACCCCTTGAGGGATATTTAGTTGCGATTGTCTTTTATTTCAGACCTAGGCAAATTGCCCTAAGGTGTCATTTGATCAATAATTGAAGGTATTTGTATTACTTCTTGTTGTTAATGCATATTTGGCCTTTTTGAGGTGAAGCAGCCTGCTTTATGGTATGTTTTGACGTGTTTATTGGTTTTTCTATGTGGGTGACCCATCTAGGGAGTATTTCAAGACTTCATTGCAATAATTCTTGATTCTAAGGGTGGAATAATGTAATGTCCCCTTTTCCAATTTGAGAGCATGATTTGGACTTCTTGCCATTCCCTTTTCCATGGCAACAAAGTGGAAGAGTTGGGAAAAGGAATTGAGCTTCCTTTGCATTTGTTTTCTAATTTTTAATGTTTCTTTTTAGTTGTGTTTTTGCTTTTAGCAGGTCGGTTGGGTTTAGTGCTTTTAAAGAGGCATAATAAAATATTATAATGACTTATATGGGTCAGCCATGTTCTTCTAAGCCTTGGCGCCAAAGTTAGAGGTATATAAGGAGGTGAAGGCTTCATTTGCACTCATACATCTTTGGCACATTTACTCTACTTGGACTTGTGGGCTGATTGCTCATTGTTCTTCCACTCTTGGGCGAAAATCCAAGTGTGTGGCATCTTCCAAGAAGGACGAAAACCCTTCTTGTGGTTGGTAGGGGGACGGAAACCCTCCTTCCTTGTGTGGCTCGAACGAATATTGAAAATTTGTGAAGAAGTCGTAATCAGATTTTTATATGTGTTGATTGGTCTCTCCTAGGTGGAGCGACTTACCCTAGTGTGAAGTTCGGTGTCTTCAAGGGCATGACTTGTATTTCATTTCATATTCAGATTTTCCTCTATTTATAAAGCCAGAATCTACTTTTCTTTGTGAAGTTTAGGATCTCTAAACCCTTATTTCATAAATTTTATTGCAGTTGTCATTTGTTGGTTTTAATTAATTTTCAACAATTTTTCCTTCAGATTTCATATTGAATATTGGTTTGGTGGATGCCTAAAATATTTATACACATTTTGACAAAGTTGTTTGAAGAATTTCAAGTGTTTGCATGTATTTTTGTATTGTTGTTCCAAACATCTTACCATTGTTCAAATTTGGGTTTTATTTTCAGTTTGTTGGTTTAGAAATCAGATTTGATAATCTTGGAGTTTTTGTTAATTTCCTAATTTTTAGTTTCAGCCCTTGAAAGGGATATTACAGTGGTATCGACTTAGATCTTCAAAGATCTAGGGTTTCTTGTGGAAATAAATCATAGATAGATTGATGAAGTTGCAAGAAAGACTAGCGGATACCTTGGACTCTCTTGCTTCCACCATGCAAAACCTACAAAGAGGAAGGACATTCAAAGAAGAGCCTAGGGTTTCGAATTTCAGCAAGGTGGCAACTAGTTTTGAGGAGTATCAAACCCTTCCAGAGTATATTTGTGATGCCCTATCATTTTTTGAGTTTGTAGGATGGAGAAAGGATAGAGTGGGCATTGGAACTTGGTCCAAGACCCGAGCCATGCACAAGGGTCATGGGAAAAACATCCCAACCCTTGAGGAAAGAAGCCCCATCTTGTGGGCAAAGCAAGGAGAAACTACGAAGCTTGATGGTGACGGAACCAAATTTCCAAGTTCACTAGGAGAGGAGGGGCGTGCCTATTCCCCCAAAGTTAAGAAAGAGGAAGGTCTGTTGCAGCAGCTGGTTATGGAAAGGGAGCAGCCCTTGGGAGAGTTAGAACTCCCCAATCCTCTTGCCACGGTTGATCTCTTGGCGGGTTTTCCTAATAGCACCTTAAGGACACAAAGGTTTGATGAAATAGTGGGGCACGAGCCAAGGAAAGTGAAGGAGATCAATGAGCATACAACTCAAGATCCGCACCTTGGAGGAGAGGGAGCCATAAAGGATGAAGATTCAGCCCTTACTCCCATTCTTATTCCGGATATTCAGCATTATGAGGTAATTGTGGATCATTGTTTGGTTAATACTGATTTTATTTTGGCACATGATGAATTCAGGCTTGAGCAAATGGGAAAAGAGAAAGGAAACCCTTGTCCAAATAGATATGAGGACAACAAGCTTGCTGGACTGTTTATAACAGCGGTCAAAAGGAAGAATAATGATGAAGAATGGAGCCTTGGTAAGGGCCACAAAGGCATCCCAAGCTCAAGTAATCAAGATATGGAGATAGTTCAAAAAAGGGGAAGTTCCTTTGATTCGAGAAACAAGGACCAAAAAGTGGGAACACCTTGATAGTAAAGAGGGCATACACCCTCTCATGCAAGATCCGAACCGAGTGAAGACCACTTTATGTGCATAGGCCAAGATAGAATTGCTAAGAAGCTACCCACTTCCAAAGACCATGGTATGCTTGTAAAGATAACCAATTCCTTTTTCCATTTGGTTTATATCTCAGCTGATATGCATGTGTCTAAAAAGAATTTTGGGTCACAGTGATGAATGCATTGAAGGTAACTCACCCAAATTGATAAGGCCAAGGAGAGAGGAAGAAATTCTCCATGGAGAACCAAGGATTGCAATGGGTGAAGTTGCTGGTCTGTTATCTACAGCAGTCCAACATGGGAGAATTACCAATATATTTAGCCATAATAAGGTTCCGTGCATAAGTACCATTACTAGCGTGAAGAGGCTAAAGGATAAAGTGAAGGTAAGCAGCCCTGGACCTAGAGACAATTCAGATTTATTGCCCATCATGTTACTATGCCAAAATTATGGACATCATGAACAACTGGGAAGGAATGAGGACTATGTACTCTTTCTTATGTCGCTGCCATGTTTTCACCTCCACCATCTGCAAGGCCAATCTGTTTTGCAAGGAGCCCTCAAGAATGATACTCGGAAAGAGAAAACTCATGGAGGTAAGGTGTTTTTGGAATATTTTATGAGTGTTGGTTCTAACTCAAAACTTCTCATTGTAGGGAAGCAAAGTGTTACAAGGGGACGCGTCTCCTAGATTTTGGTGACGTCCCGGACGTCACCAAACGCTTTGGGGACTTAGGGACTTGGAGGGGACATCCCCTATTTTTTTTTAAATCTTTCAAAAACTTTTGATGTTTTTACTTTTATAAAAGTTGTTATTTTTATGAAGAACATTAAATTATAATTTTGAAAGTACCTAAATAGAGTTTAAATCTCTAAATTTCATTGAATAAAGCTAAAATATTTGAATATGAATATTTTATATATTATTTTAATAGCCGTCCCCATGCCATCCCCAAAATTTGGGAATTTTTCCCGTCCCAAGAACCCCTTACCTCCGTCTCCATGTCCCCCATCCCCAAGACTTAGGTAACTATGTAGGGAAGTTAAGGACAGCTCGTGGCTCAAGAAGGTTTCAATTTCATGGCTTACCAACATGCCAAAACAGTTCGGATTTTTGGAGAGGTATGATAACTATATTGCATTGCTCTACTCCATGATATTGTTGTGTTTTTACTCTCATGATCAGCTTGTGCCAAGTGGAAAGAAGGTAAGAAGTGAATTGTGTAGCAAAGGGTGCAAGGATGCTTGGGAACAACACCAAAATTGTTTTAGCATATGTGTGGTTAGTAGCATTGTGAGCCTAAGGAGGAGGAGAAGGTCCAATTACAAGGGCAATTTGATCGATATTTTCATCTTTGAGTATCTACAGATGACTCACATCTTTGCTTTATGGATCAGCTCTCATACATGCCAACTTTCACAGGTAATTGGTTTCTTATTGGGCCATGGAATGGTAATACTCGTTGAAAGTGGCACCTCTCATAAATCAATCAAAGGAGAACTTACCATTAAGCAAGGGCTAAGCATAATTAACTTTGAAGGCTTCAAGGTCACCAATAGCATTTTTATGTTGTCAAATTTCATGGGAAGGTGCAAGGTATGTAATGTTTTTCCTGAAATAAGCCAGCTGAAGTTAATGTTTTTGTGGGATGCAATGGTTTCAGTTTTTGAGAAAATCTCATTATGGTACTCTTCTTCATATATCAGCTCCTTGGAAGAACTTATTTATGGTTGGGCATGTACAAATTCAACCACCCAATAAGTTTAGAGGAGAAATTAAGTTGCTGGTTTGGGTTCAGTCAGATTATGAGTTGTTTCCAATTCCGAACAGCTATAAGAATGTTCCTTTTGAAGCTATTAAATCATGGGAAAATGGTCTTGAGGTTGTTGGGTTGGAGGAAAGTAGTAAGACTACCACATTTTGGGATTTCAAGTATGCTGCCATAAGCTTTTATGTAAGCATTTCCAGCCCTTTCTCCAAGTTTCTATCAGCTGTAACCTTGTGGCCAGCCCCCATAACATTGATAGAATGGGGAACTTTGAAGGTATGTCATGATTACATTTGTTGTACTCTCCTTTCTATTGTTGTTCACAATTTTTCCAACTATTTGTTTACTTATAAGATACTGGGAAAGGAGCTTCTAATCACATGGTTGAAGAAATTCCAAACACTTCATGGTTGTTGTAGTCACTATACAGCCCTCATTCAGTCACTTTGGTGTTATTTCTCTCAAGGAATCAATTGCCTAAACATAGGAGAAAGGTGGGATGGCAAATACCTTGACCCAAGGATCAATTTGAGGACGGTTCCACCGAAGAGGCCTGTTGTTTTGTTCATTTTCAGTTTGTTCTTCTCAAGGTCTTGGTGCATAGAGATATTTTTATAGCCAGGAATTGTATTCTCTACACAATGACATACTTGTACTATTTTGTGCAAGTAAAGGTGGAATTCTAGTTCCCCTCATTCTGATTTTTGAAGAAGAGCAAGATTACATTGGTAATTGGTACAACAGGAGAGAAATGGTGGGTCACCAATGCTTGGATGATGATTATACAAAGGAGCAGCTGAGACTTATTTGGGATCCGGGCACTTGCAATTGCTTGAGGACAAGCAATTTTGGGAAGGGAGGATTGTAATGTCCCTTTTTCCAATTTGAGAGCGTGATTTGGACTTCTTGTCATTCCCTTTTCCATGGCAACGAAGTAGAAGAGTCGGGAAAAGGAATTGAGCTTCCTTAGCATTTGTTTTCTAATTTTTAATTTTTTTTTACTGTGTTTTTGCTTTAACGGGTTGGCTGGGTTTAGTGCTTTTAAAGAGGCATAATAAAATATTATTGTTAGGAATATCACATTAGTGCTCACATTATATTTGTTAGTAAGGTTGTTAATATTAACAACCACGTATTTATATGGACTAATATGTTACGAGTTGTTTTAACTACTCGTCAATATTTGTGAGCAGCTTCCTACTTTATAGGATAGGTATTTCCTATATATATATATATATATATATATATATATATATGTAATGGTGTTCGAAGGAGAAATGAAATATAGAAATCAAGTTTTTGGTGTCAATCTCTTGCTGCTCCAAGATTTGGTATCAGAGCGATATGGAAATATGAGGATTGAATTGGGCGACTCTAGTATTCGTCTCAATTGCCCATATATGAAATTCATTACTTTGTGAAATAGATTTCTATAAAAAAATCTTGCAATATTAGAATAGGTTTGTGTTGTTTTAGGTGGATTTGATAATTTGAAGGCTCCACACATCCAAGATATTCTGTACAAGCTCGCCATACCAGCCAATCAGCCAATATATTTGGATCTGCCATCTCTCCATTTTGCACAGACATGGATCAAGCTTTGGATTGATTTCTATTTTGTCTCAGCCCATTGTATCAGGTCTGGCAAAAGAAACAACGGTATTCTGGTGAAAGAAATAGTTGTTCAATACAGTCTTCTAGATATTTGCGTTTGGGAAGAAGCAAATAAATTCAACATCAGTAATAATTACCATTTGGATGGATATGCATGTAATGGGTCAATGATATCAATCAAACCCATCAACACGTTATCCCTGCACATCACATTGGTATTCAACCTGTTATTCCGCATTCCTTCCAAGAGAAAGCGCAGCCAACAGCGGATAGTTGTTTGTTGTTGCATAAGGATTTGATCTTCTTCAAGGTAATCTGGTCTGTGTGCACTATTGGACAACTCTCAAAATATGCCAGCTCCAACCCTTCAAGCATCCGTCTCTACCAAATAGCCTGACAACAAGTTGGGTTGTGAAGTCTTCGCCGGCTTTATTAGAGAAACGAGTTCTGACTTCATTGCTTAGTTCTTGGTCTTTAACTTGCATTCATTTCCACTAACGTGTTTGGGAGGAAGGCATCCAGCATAACAAATGTTAATCTTTGCAAGTTGTTGAATGATTTCATTAATCACGGGGATTCCTATAGATTTGTTCGCTTGAAGAAATACCTAAGGCAATTATAAGGGCAAATATTCCTCAATTGGAGCATAGTGGCGTGTTGTAACATCCATATGCATAGTCATTTGAACCGTCGATGCGTTAGTTCTCTACCTTCAAACACCTGCACACAGATCTGCATGAGCCAAAGGAGCATTAGTGTTTGGGTCTATAGGCACGGCCAGCTCGACTCAGTAGTGCCTGGTAAATAACAGATATATACACGTTGAAAAGGTTAGAGTTGACTTCAAATTCTATGGAAGATATATTTTATTTAGTATAAGTGGATTGGCGTCGATTTATTTAGAAGAATTTAAGAAGTCCGTAGATCTAAGGATTAGGGTTAATCTTGTTTTTATTTTTTCATTCAATGTTTGTAAACCATTATTGTCATAAGAGTATGGTCAAGAGACCTAATTTAGGAATGTGGTCAACATTTTTAACTAATGTATAATTTAGGAGAGTGTTGGAGTAATAAGAGTAATTGGAGTCAATCATTTTCATATAGAAGTATTGGGTTAATGTTGTCAAGAGTCGATAAATTATCATATTGTCATTTTGAGAGTCGAACTCAAAAAATCGTAAAAATAAAAAAAATTGCCATACGAAAGCATTTTTGGTGGAATCAAAGGCGTTCGGGTAAGGTATGTAATTATTGAGCCTCAAAGCCAAATTTGTTGATCTAATAGCATGACGATGGAGGACGGAGGCATCGGAGGCTAGAGGATAACCAGCGACCTCTCGTTCGTCACCAACGATGAGGCCGCATAGCAGATGTGGTGGCATTTTGTGGTGTGAGTATTTACTTTCATTTTTGTAGTGTGTTTCTTTTCAGAGTTCCTGTTTTGTGTGGTTCTGGATGCTAGAAAAACAGTTGTGTTGAAACACGACATCGGTGATCCTTTGACTGACATGATCCTCTGACTGTCGTAATTCATTGGAAGATGGTCTCACTTGTGAATACGTTCACTTGCAATGGTGACCATGTGCATGCAAGATCTAACTAGCAAGATCCGTTCAGTAGTATGTACTTCGATACAGTTTGCTTCTCAGTGTTCGCGTGTGGAAATTTCACATTGTGAGGGGGAACATGACACCAATGTTCCATTTCCATTCTGAGCCTAAAATGACTAAAGTCAAGGGCAACTTCCAATGGCAATGGCGGTTTCCTATGTTGTTTGAGATCGAGTGGCAGAATCGACAATAGTGGCTGCAACTAAGAACATTGCAATTCTTAGAGGTGGTAATGTGAAATCTTTCCAGTATGTGTTCTATTGTTCAGTTTGGTGAGTTGTATTTCCTATGTTATTCCTTGCAAAGTGAGATATTGATGAGGGCTAAAAATAGTACTTGGCACATCATGATGTGGTTTTTGGTAAACCACTTGAAAACCACCAGTATCAGATTGTGGTCAACCGTTGTAAAACCATCCGTCGGGTCTGTGATTGTCCTATGAAAATCACCTAATCATGAAAGCAGGTGTAAGTACAAAGATAGGTTTTCCCCATGTTCGCACTAAGGGGGGAATGTTAGGAATATCACATTAGTGCTCACATTATATTTGTTAGTAAGGTTGTTAATATTAACAACCACGTATTTATATGGACTAATATGTTACGAGTTGTTTTAACAACTCGTCAATATTTGTGAGTGGTTTCCTATTTTATAGGATATGTATTTCCTATATATATGTAATGGTGTTCGAAGGAGAAATGTAATATAGAAATCAAGTTTTCTGTGTCAATCTCTTGTTGCTCCAAGAATTATAATGACTTATATGGGTCACCACATTCTTCTAAGCCTTGACGCCAAAGTTAAAGGTATATAAAGAGGTGAAGGCTTCATTTGCACTCATACATCTTTGGCGTATTTACTCTACTTGGACGTGTGGGCTAATTACTCATTGTTTTTCCACTCTTGGGCGAAAATCCAAGTGTGTGGCATCTTCCAAGAAGAGCGAAAACCCTTCTTGTGGTTGGTAGGGGGATGAAAACCCTCCTTGTGTGGCTTGAAGGAATATTGAAGATTTGTGAAGAAGTCATAATCAGATTTTTATATGCATTGATTGGTCTCTCCTAGGTGGAGCGACTTACCCTAGTGTGGAGTTTGGTGTCTTCAAGGGCACGAATTTGATATTTCATTTCATATTCAGATTTGCCTCTATTTATAAAGCCGGAATCTACTTTTCTTGTGAAGTTTGGGACCTCTAAACCCTTATTTCATAATTTTTATTGCAATTGTGCTTCGTTGGTTTTTAATTAATTTCCAGCAGTGTTTTCCTTCAGATTTCATATTGAATATTGGTTTGGTGGATGCCTAAAATACTTATACACATTTTGGAAAAGTTGTTTGAAAAATTTCAAGTGTTTACATGCATTTTTGTACCACTATTCCAAAAATTTGATCGCTGTTCAAATCTAGGTTTTATTTTCAGTTTTGCTAGTTTAAAAATTAGATTTTGATGATCTTGGGGTTTGTGCTAATTTCCTAATTTTCAGTTTCAGCCCTTGAAAGGGATATTACAAATAATATTCTTCATATTTCTAAAGGCCAAATTCTAAAGTTTCATCAATTTTGGAGATGTTTTGCTATTTTTCTATGCTCGTGGAAGTTAGTTGCAGTTCTGGACTATTTAATTAATTTATGTGGCTGAGGGTCTTATCGTAAAAATCAGATCTCCCGCTTCCAAGCTTATAAAAATCAGTTTTCTTGCATGATATGATTGCTGATAATATATAATGATTTTAGAGACTTAGAGGTAGCTGATTTCAAGGGTTTTGAGGGCACAAAAGTGGGTTTGAAACCGCAAAAGAGGTCGCTTTCCCTAGAATGGTGTTTGCTGGCAGCAATTAAGGGTTTTTATCTATTTATTTCAGTCACTAACAGCCTACTAAAAATCTGAAAAGTGTTGTTTATATTCAATTTTGCATAGTTTCTTGTGTCCCAAAAAGGGGCATTAGAGAGACCTGACCCGTTGGTATCAAAGCATCATTCTCCCAGCCTGTGAAGCATGGAGAACAAGTCAGAAAAGATCGTGAGAACACTGGATAGGCTTACCCTAGCCATCCAAAATATGCAGGGTGGTGGTTCACTCAAGGATAAAATGGATTCAATGATTGACAAATTGATAGAAAAGTACCAAGCCCTTCCAAAAAGGATGTATGATGCCCTTTCCTTTGAGAAATTTTGGAATTAAATAACAAGAGAGTGGGCATTGGCACAAGGCATAAGAACCGAACCACACCAAGGAGCAACTCAGCCCTAGAAGGGAAAAACCCTTCCCTCTTGAAGAAGCAAGTCAAAGAGTATGTGGCGGATCAGCTACAAAGTGGAGAGGAAGCCATGGTAAAATTCGAAGGTGAAAATAGTGATGAGGATGGCCACCCTTCCAAGACAAAGAAGGAAGAAGATCTATTGCAATGGTTGGTTACCAAGATGGAGCAACCCTTGGGAGTCCTAGAAAACCCCAACACTCTTGCCCAAGTGGAACTCTTGGCAGATTTTCCAAACAACACCATGAAGACTCGAGGGTTTGAAAAAAATCAGAATTGCAAAGGGTCAATGGGGCAAGACTTTTGGCTAACCTTGTTGGAAGCCATACACATGAAGAAAGGGCTTTTCCGGGTGCCCATAATCACTTTCAGTCTGCTGAAATTTTCAGGACAGCAACTAAGGGTAAGCAAATTAATTATTTTAGTGATCATAGCAAGAGTCTATTGCATCACCCTATGTCATTACAATGCTTTGGTTATCATGAGGGTTATTCTAACAAAGATGAGAAGGTGAAGGAGAAAAAATGGGAGGAAGATCTTGACCAAGAAGTTACTATCCATCTCCCAAGCATTGCCTATGAGTTGGATTTGCATGACAGCCAAAGGTATGATGGTCATTGCCCATATTCAATGCTCCACACTAAGGCATTTTCAAAGTCTTGGCAAGAGGGACAGCACCCTCATAATTTCAGTTCAAGGTATGATAAAAACAGCAATGGTCTACTCTAATGGGTAGGTCTCCTAAACCAATTTGCTATACTACACAAACGATAGCCCAGTATAGAGACAAGAATGTTCCTGCCATCACTGGAAGATAAGAGAAGGAAGTTGGATCCCTTGTATCAAAATGGTTTGTACACATGGGTGTGGGATCCCGGTAATGTTTTGAGGCCAAAAGGGGTGTAGTTACTAATGTTGAAATCATTATTATTAGTAATTTCATCATCTCATTCCAAGGAGCAAGAAAAAAATCAGAATTGATCCTTGACAAACATAAGGAAAATATTGTGGAAGACAACAAGGTTCAATGGTTGAAGCTCATGGGTCAAGAGGAGAACATAGTGTCACATGGAGGGGAATTGCAAGGAGCAGTCTGTAACAACAGATTTTGGGCAGCAAATGGTGTCCTTACATTCAGTAGTATTCCCACAAAAAGAGCCACTCACAATAGGTAAGAGTCTTCATCATCACAAGGTGGGTTTCGAAGAACTCTTTGGGGTAAACATCATCACTTCCAGCTGTAAATATGGAGCTGATTGGAATTTAATCCAAACTGATTATGATGTGGAGTCTCATAAGGTACAATTACATATTCACATTCCCAATTTTTGTATATTGTCTGTAAGAGGATTCATGTGGGTATATATGGAGTTGTTGGTGCTTTCTAACACCTTAACTAAGTATGGTTTATCACAAAAGGACCACATCTTTCAGTCACAACAGCTTGAGGTGATATGTTGGAGTGACAACATGGGAAAACATTTGTACCCCATGAGTACATTTGCATGGACAACTGCCCAAGATCTAAAAGGAAATTATCACATCATCAATGGGCTTTCAGCTGAAGCTTTGGAACAAGAGGAGCAAGTAAAGCTTTGGGTTGAGGGAATAGAAAGCTCTTCATTTCCCATGAACGTCTTGGCATGGACAGCTGCCCAAAGTATGGAAAGGAATCACCACGTCATGAAGGCACTTTCAGCTCAAGCATTGGGAACCACACGTGAATGGGTAAGTCCTACATGTTTGTGTGTATTACAATACCATTCAAAAATGTCATTTCAGTTCTCTTCTAATTCACAATCTCCTAGAAGAATTATTTTGATAGAAGTCATGGGTTTCACATGGGACATCAAGCAAGATGGAGATTATCTTGTTGTCCATAGTTTGGGAGGTCAGTTAATAATGGGTGGCATGATAATAGGTGGTAGAAATGATGATTGGAGGGTTTCCAAGCATGCTGTCATAAAATTTTGCATGACTGTCATAGGCACTTCCAGCTTGTCTACCATCTTGGTGGTGGTCATACCCAAGAAGGCAGCAAGAGGGGGAAATTGTTTGCACACTTTAGAATCAATTCCAGTCAGTCTCAATCAGTTTCTGAGCAAGAAAGCACCTTCTAACAGTTGTAGCATGAGTGGAGACAAGGGCAACCATAGTTACCCGAGACGCGGGGACGGGGATGGCGGGACGAGGGACGGGGTTTCCACAGCAAAAATTTCTAAATTTTGGGGACAAAGGGGGTTATTTGGGGATGAAATTAAAAATATTTAAATATTTAAAATATAAAGATATATTGACTAAATTATATAAATAAGCTGAAATAAAACCATTTGAGATTTAAATAAGGTGAAACTTGAACTCGTAAACATCAAATACATTCCTAGAACTGTTATAGACAAGATCTATGATTTCAAAACTCTCAACCAAACATGTTATAAACTTCTATTATGTTCACCTTCATCTCTCGATAACAATCTTCCCAAACTATGACCAAGTGTTATGGTTCACTGACATATTTGGATTGTGATCTATTGACCCTCAATTGCTTCTTGCCACCTTCTACCCTTTTAGAGAATGACAAAAAAATTCACATTCATATTCTACAAAGTGGACTAAGATTTTCAAACAATAATAGTAGGGTTTCTATATTAGCTTGATCATTACTTGCAGCCCATGACTTGCTTCTTCACAGATCTTGATAGAATACCAGGAAATGTTGCTTTGTTCACTAGATATTGGTGAACTATGAGTTATACTCCATATCGACTCTCCACATGATTCTACATGCCTTAATCATATTCCTCCACTCTATCTTGGTGAGAACTAAGAGACGACAACAGGATTTAATGTTCACACCTCACTATTATTTGAGCATGGATTATAACCCCATTTCGAGGTCACTATTTTAAGAAAGGATATAGGGTTTGTCACACCGAGAAGACTAAGAACATCTCTTTCAAGCTTATGATTGGGATTTCTATCAGTCTCCACCAAGTCCATGTGTTGCCCTTATTTAACAAGTCCCTTAGCAAGTTAATAATGCCTTACTAGTCAAGAAACACAAGCAACCACCATACGCTTACGAAATGCAAGAAAATGACATATTTTCCATGATGGACACAAGATCCAAGTTAGAGATAACCAGATTAACAATCTTATATTATTCTTCGTGGGGACATCCAGGGCGTCCCCACATCCCCAGGTTTCCATCCTCTTTAGACGCCCCAAGACATTTTTCATCAAGCATGCATAGTGGGAAACGTGAGGGAAACGTTTCCCCGTCCCCACGTCCCCGACGTGTCAAAAATGAGCATTTTGCCCAAAAAACTATGAGGGCAACAAATTTGAGCATGAAGGGTTCCATGTAAAATGTTAGTAAAGACAAAGAGGTTGTTGTTTGGGATGAAATTCCAAGCATTTTATGACTGTTGCAGTCACTATACAGCCCCCGTACAATCACTTTGGTGCTATTTTTCTAAAAGGATTGATTGCCTAATCATAGGAGCAAAGTGGGAAGGTAAATACCTTGACCCAAGGGTCAATTTGAGGGCTGTTCAACAAAGGAGGCTTGTTGTTTGGTGCATTTTCAGTTTGATCTTCTCAAGATTTTGGAGCATAAAGGAACATCTTAATAGTTGGGAGTTGTATTCACTACACACTAACATACTTGGACTATTCTATGCAAGTAAAAGTGGAATTCCAGCCACCTTCATTCTGATTTTTGAAGGGAAAAAGCAAGATTACATTGGTGTTTGGGACAGCATGAGGGAAATTGGGAACAACCAATGTTTGGATGGTGATTGTAAGGCCTTAGCAAGCTAAAAAAGAGAGTTGGCCATCATATCCACAAAGCAAGAGTGGATGAAGAAGGGGATACATTTTTTCTTTAATGAGTTTGTTTCATGTGCAGGTACATCAAAGAAAGAACAGCTGAGATTTATTTGGGATCCGGGTACTTGTAATTGCTTGGGACAAGCAATCTTGGGAAGAGGGGATTATCGTGTCCTTTTTAAAGACTAGCAGAATTGAAGACCTTAACCCATTCTTCCTCCCATGGGTTCAAGGAAGGAAGCAAGGGGAAGACTTGGATGACATTTTCTAAGTAGATATTTTCATTATTATCATGTATTCCTATTGGGAAGCCAAGTGCTCCAATAGAAGAACTTATTTAATTAGAATATAAAGTAATTTGGAGCATGTAGGCTCTAAAAACAAATTAGATAATTAAAAGTACTTTATGAGGTCGGCCATTATTGAATTGTAGCACCCCTTATGATATAAAAGGAGGTTGCTTGGCCATTTGATTATTATGTGAATTCTTTTATCTCTTGGAAAGATTGTTTGTGAAGCATCTCTCTCCCTCTCCTAAGGATGAAAACCCTTGGAGAGTCTTGTGTGAGGACAAAACCCTTCACCAAGTCTAGGGAAGACTTCAACACGGGAGTCTCCACCCCCTTGAGGGATCTTTTGTTGCGATTATCTTTTATTTCAGCCCTAGGTGAATTGCCCTAAGGTGCCATTTGATCAATAATTGAAGATCTTTGTATTACTTCTTGTTGTTAATGCATATTTGGCCTTTTGAGGTGGAGCGACCTACTTTATGGTGTGTTTTGGCGTGTTTATTGGTTGTTCTATGTGGAGCGACCCACCTAGGGGAGCATTTCAGTACTTCATTGCAATAATTTCATGATTCTAAGGGTGGAATAATATTCTTCATATTTTAAAGGCCAAGTTCTAAAGTTTCATCAATTTTGGAGAAGTTTGTTATTTTTCCAAGCTCGTGGAAGTTAGTTGCAGTTCTGGACTATTTAATTAATTTCTGCAGTTGAGGGTTTTATCATAAAAATCAGATCTCTCACTTCCAAGCTTATAAAAATTAGTTTTCTTGCATGATATGATTGCTGATAATATATAATGATTTTAGACTTAGAGGTAGCTGATTTCAAGGGTTTTGAGGGCACAAAAGTGGGTTTGAAAACCCAAAAGGGTCGTTGCCTTAGAAGGGTGCTTGTTGGCAATAGCAGATTAAGGGTTTTATCTATTTATTTCAGTCACTAACAGCCTACTAAATATTTGAAAAGTGTTGTTTATCTTCGGTTTTGCATGGTTTCATGGGAGTCCCCAAAAAGGGACATTACATGATCAAAGGAAAGACTATAAGTTTTTCGACATCAAAGAGAGGTGAAACACGAATATGTAGGCATCAATGAAGACAAACTAGTGAAGTATAAGGATATCCCATGTCAACTATGATAGTATATGATAGTAAATATGTATCCTACCTCCCCACGATGGTTTCCCCATTCATCATAACCTCACTTAAGGAGTTATACGCCTACTATGAGGATTAGGTATTGGCATGAGAAGGTAGGGGCACTTTGAACGATAGAGATAAGACCTACTCCAATCCAAAAACCTACCGCACCATAAAGGATCTCAAGCTATGTAATGTGGTCAATTGTGGAGTTTGAGATTTCAACCAAGATAGAAGATGTGTCAAATATGATTATATCATGTCTTTTGTGTTTGTGATTGACTTTTATTGTTTGTAATAATTTCCTTTTTCTGTTGTCTTTTATTGATTTTTCTTTGATAACATGGCTTTTGACCTTTTTTCTTGACTTTTATTTTTCTCCTCCATACAAATTTGAAAGGTTGATCAAAAGGGTGTAAAAGATGACTAACACAAGAGAGCCAACACCTAGCTACTATAAAGGAGAACCTACAAACCATGACACATAGACACTCCTAGAAATGCACTTTGTAGAAAAGAGTGTTATCTCAATAACGACCTTGTTGGGCCCAAAAGGAAGTGTGAAGTAAAAAGGTTGATAATGAGTTATTGCTTGGGATGCCCCAAGCATGATGCAAAAAGAGATGATACAATGACAGCCAGATTTGATACTTCCGTCACAAGAGGGTAAAATTTGGATGAAAGATGAGCAAATAGATAGACCGAAAGAGCTGAGTTACAAGAAGCACAACCGACTCAGAGAAAAAAAAGATACTCTCGAACATTGCAATTCCTAACTAGGAAGATGCCTAGCTAAGGTAGGGAGCAAACTTTCGGTGGTCATAGGAGATGGACATTTGTGAGGAGGGCCCAAAGGTTACCATGCAAACTCACAAACTGAAAATCAAGAGATGTAACAATATACATCCTAAAGGTAAAAATGCATGATTGCATCAAAAAATCCAAAAGGTAGGTAAAATTCGGTTCTAAATATATGGACCCATGTAGAAAACACTAGTTGGGAAAAATATCAACCAAACTAATATTCATGATGGGTAAGGTGAGGTTGTAATATAACTCTGTGCACCCAAACCAGATAGTGCTAGCTTGTAGAATATCAACCGAATTAACAATCCTATGGGCAAGATAAGGATGAAAGGTACTAGCCGGGAAAACGTATCAACCAAACTAATTGGCCTATAGGGTGGTAAGGGGTAGATGAGATCATCGACTAACCGACTGTAAAAATGTAGGTCCATAAAAGGATGTGAGGGGCTAGTTGGGAGATTAGGGCTCAACCTAACTAATCAGCCTATAAAAATAAGATAAAAAAGGATATAAGGGATTGGGTGAGGAGACTAGGGCTCACTAACCTGATCAACCTGCAAAAATAAAGGAAATAAAAGATATAAGGGACCAGCTAGGAGACTAGCACTCCCTAAACTAATCGGTCTTTAAAAATAAATAATGATATAGCAAAGGTGCAAAAATGTGTAAATACCCTCGATGGCTAGAACATCTTCGTCGAAAGTAAGATGTCTAAGATGTGATGATTTGCAAGAACAAGGCGGAGGAAAGTTGATTGATATGACTTTCCCCTTGACGGTTTTTGTGTCATGATACACAAGTCAAATTCCATGAGAAGGATCATCCACTTCCCGATATAGTCCGTAGGAAGGACAGTGAGTGGAAAAGAAATGACGAAGAGGATCGGTGTGGACAATGACACAAGTGGTTTCATACAACATGTAATGTTGAAGCTATGATGCACTCTCCATAGGAATGTAGCACATCTAATATAGTAGATGGCATGTTCCTTGCCTCCTTGATCCTATTGTGCCAATATTGCCCTAAAGGAAGAGGGAATGGAGGAGGTGTTGAGGATCAAAGGGAGGCTAGAATCTAGAGGTCTTAGTGTTCGTACATTGAGTAAAGATTTCTTCATAGAGTCAACGACTTGTTAGCAATCCTTATTCCGTTCCAACTTAGCACTTTTCCTAAGGAGGATGATGTAATGTCATTTTCTAGGGCTGAAACTGAAAAATATTAAACACCAATCCCACTTGAGGGTAATCTGGCTTTTATAACAACAGATCTAAAAAATATCACTAGCAGCGAACTGTATAGGGACTTCAACTCATACAACCATGTAATAGCCGCTGAAAATATTTCTAAATAATTATTACAATCACAACGACATTTTTAATCCAATTTACATCAAAGAAATGGAGAAAACAAGTGATTACACCCAGCTGCAATTAATTTTATGACAACAGCAGTGCAGCCACAACCAAGGGCTAGAAATAGCTCTTAGACAACTCCTAAAATCATAAAAATGTAGATTTCAGCCTTATAAAATATGAGGAATTGAATGATGCAAACCAAACATGGAGAAACCCTTCGAATCAATGCAAACCCCACTCCTAAGCAATTCACCCCACTTGGAAAAGCTGAATTATTGGCTTAATATGCAAAGAAATGATTGCTTTCACCTTTAGAAATTAGTACAAGTCCATCCATGCAAGAATCAAACCATACATCCATCAAAACACCTCCAAATTGCTCATGATGCAAGTCGCCTAGGGCTAGATAAAAAGATATCAGCTCCAAATACCTTAAGATATTCAATTATACCAAATATCCTTCCTTGAGGGTTTTCGTCCCCAAGGCAAGTTCCACCATCAAGGGTTTTCGTCCTTGAAGGGATCTCAAACAAGGGTTTTCGTCCTTGATGAGAGAGATAGGAAAGGTACAACCTTTACCAAGAAGAAATAATAAGATTCAACATATGACATTGTTGTCATGCATTTTTGCTAGCCCAAAAATTCAAATTTTGAAACATGACAACTAAGCCAAATGTGAAGACTTGCCTCAAATGCTTCCCGAATCTCTCCCTGCAAAGGTTTATTTTTGTCATGATCATATTGACTTTGCAAGTACTCCCAATATATTGAATAAGAATGTTCAAATGTTCAAAGTGATATGATAAGGTAAAATCTTTCATTCAGCAAAGTGCAGCAGAAGACTAGTTCTCTGGCAGGCTCAAAAAGACCAATTTTGGCCATTTTAAGGCATGTGTGCATCCTCCGGAAGGTTCCAAAAGCTCATAATCATCCGGAGGTGGTATTGGAGAGCCAAGAAGGTGTTGGAAGTGGTTTAGAAAGATTTAGGGAAGATTTGGTGGTTTAGGGACAATGTGCAAAAGCGGGTTTTCAAGTGTAAGGAATGAATGGTCAAAATATGAACCTAAACTTCCCCAGATGATTTCGGGAGCTCTGTAAGCAGTTATAAGACAAACAAATAGGAAATGGAAAGCTGAAAGAATTCTCTTCATGGTGGAAGAATCATATTTTACACAAGACCTAAGGGTTTCTCAAAACATTTCAATCTTTGCAGCACACCCCGTTGTCCTAAAGAAAAAGGAGTCATTTTTTGGAGTTGCAAGCAAAATTAGGTTCTAAAACCTATGCCATTGATCTTAGAAGGTTCCTTGGAGTCATAATCATATAAAATTTCACCTCAAAAGACCTTTCCAAGCTCCAAGAACGAAGTTTTCAAGTCTTCTCTAGTGTAGAGTGTGTTGATCCCATACTTAGCCAAATTTTTACTACCACATGTCATAATTTTGCTCATGGCGCTCCTTTTGTCCCTCTTGTCCCTTTCCCAAGGTGTAAAAGGGGACAAAAATGAGCGCCCCCATGCAAGCCCCTTCTCTAGTCCCCATGTGACCTTCTCCGCTCCACAGGGGGCTTAACTAGCTACACCCATCTCATGCTCACTAAACCAAACCTCACCACTTGGCAAAGCATCTTGCTCCAAGTGCCCATTTGTGTCCCTTTGCACCAAGGGGACAGAGGGGACAAAAATGAGCACCCCCATGCAAGCCCCCTTCTCTGGTTCCTCACATGACCTGTTTTCAGTCCCTCGGGTGCTTGTCAAGCTTTCTCCATCATCCTCACATTGCATCTGATGGCAACACTTGGCACAATCTTGCTCCAAGCGCCCATTTGTGTCCCTCTTGTCCCTTTACACCAAGGGGACAAAGGGAACATAAATGAGCACCCATGAGCATCTCATTAAACGCTAGTTCTTAACCACACTCAGCTGTCATTTAACCATGGTCAAACTACAATCAACAGGTAAGTAAGAAATGACCTTGTTTTTAAGCTAACTTTCTTCGCACAATTCAACCTATCCACCATTGTTAACGCTAAAAATCTACAAAAACATCAAAATTCATCGAACATGCTGCCGAAAATGTTCCAGAACAGCCATGACCATGGAAACCAAGCTTTTCTCATAACTCTTCATCCAGAAATTTGATTGCACTGCAATTTTCACAGAATGATCTACTCCCAAGTGCATTTGTGAGGAATGGTGTTGCATACCGCAGGCGATGCCCTAGTTTTCTACAACTTCAAACCTTAAACCCTACCTTCCAAAGTTGTTTTTTTGATTTGCAAGAGTTCCAATGGAAGGATCATAGCGAAAATTGGAGCACGGGATCTCGGTGCGAGCTAAATTCAACGATGGTGTTTACATTGCAAACCGACACCGGTACGTGCACTTGCTAAAAAAAGCACATACTTTGTACGATGATTTACTAAAAATAGTAAGTCTCAAAATAACAAGCTCTCATCACTCAGAACATCCAAAAATAGTGCAAAACAACAAACAAGGTAAAACGGGCAATTTTCCCACAATAGCAGTTTAAAAAAAAAACACTGCTAAAAATAAAAACTTCCTAAAAATGGTAAAGCATCTTCATAGAGTTAAATTAAGTGTCTTTAGCAGCTTCACAAGACCAAAATTGAAGAAAAAAGCAAAAATTCCCAAAATAGCAACTCTTGACTCCACCTGCCCAAAATAGAAAGTTTCGAGTTTTGGTGCGAGAAGTTCTTGATTGGCTCGTTTTAACTCATCTCGCTGCTTTTGTCATCCTTGCATGGTTGTAAAGTTATCTCGCAGCTCAAACAAGAAAATTAACCCTCCACAAGGATCCTAAAGCATCATTTTGATAAGATAGATAAGATAATTATATTAATGTCCAACGAATGACCACAAAAGTAGGTCAATGGGACCGCATGCAGACAATGCAAAAGGTACTGTATGGGAGACCCAAGGGGTCATCCAAACAATAAAAGGAGAAAGAAGAAGAAAGAGAGGAAAGGAGAAGCGAGAGCAAGAGTCGTCGTGGTGGCCGAGAGAGTGCAAATGGATGGAGCTGAAGAGGAGGACGAGAGAATCCCACCACTGACGTTGTCACCTAGCATCCGAGGCCGATGAAAGTAGTAGTTGGCAATATGCCTATGTCCTATAACTGAAACCGTGGGAAGACTGGGATGCTTTGGTGTCCAAAAGAAGGGCAAGCGAACGGGCTCTTTATGTTCTCTCTGGACGGACACAACCTCTGAGAGGGGACCCCAACCGAGTGCGATCATGAATACCTCTGGACTGGGAGGTAGCCCCCGGGTCTGACACATCCGGTCAGGAGTCCGGCTGGTATAGAAGTGCCTCTTGGTGCCCCTCACTAAGGGAAGCACCGTAAAGAAAGAAGTAATATGTAGAGTAGCAGCTCGTCAGGAGGAGACTAAAGGGTCTCATTCCAGAGCCTGAGAGCCTCTGGGTAGAGAGCAAGACACCGCTGATCACGGTACCTGAAGAAATCTGCAAAATTTGGATGCTCCCGAAATAAGTAGTGGAATCTCCCTCTGATCTCGTAGTAAATAGGACACTTGAAGATGAAGTGATCCTCTATTTTGATCTCCTAGAGAGAACAGAGCTGGAAAATCCTCTTAGAGCGGTCCAGTTGGTGATCCTCCACGCGCAACACAGGAGAGCCCACTCAACCGCCTCTGGGGAAATGCGGAGTACCGTAACTGTAACAGATGTCGGGCAATATACACGGGCCAGTGATAAGCCTGTTTGTAATCTCAAGAAAGTGTGCAGTATAGAAAGCCATCTTAGGGTGAAGACCATTTGGAGGGTTGATCCAAGTGTGTTAGATGAGCTGCCTATAAATGTCTTCTCTAATAATCATGTGCGAGATCCCGCTTTCCTGGTAAGAGGTGGGCAAGTGTGTCAAGGGAGTATTTGTAAGGTGGGATACGTTCCATCTGAATCCTGAGAGATCCGAGAAGACACGAGACTCGGCATACCAGCAGCAAGAACGACCACTATGATCAGAAAGAGCAATAGCCTCCAAGGAACGGTAGGCAAGGTAGAGATACCTATCCCTGCCAATGAAAGAGCCTAAGAGACCCCGGATGCGATGCAAAAGCGAAACCAGGCTAAATATAGTCTCCAATCTAAAGGGATGAGCTCCGAACTCGGCCAAGATGATATTATGCGGAATGTCTCTCTACACCTAATAGAGCATATCAAGGCGCAACAGTGAAATTCAAGGACATTGTGCGGCCGGAAAAGGATTTGAAAAGTGTCAAGAGCCCCATTAGAATTCAAATTCATCAAAGGATGTCATCATGATCATAATTGAAATGAGAAACTCTTCGGGAAAGTTGAGAAACATCGTGCCTTGAATCCATCATCATCTCTCCGAGAAACAAGTTGAAGTGAGCTAGTCAAGTCATGAAAGTATTCAAGCCATCATATGTGAAGAATCAAAGGATCCTCCTTTCTCATTGGAAGCATCTAAGCATGAAGGTATGCAAGCATCCCAAGTCTGATTTCATTCAAAGCATCATAGTCATAAAAATGAGCAATCATCTCCGTTTCATTTGCCGCCACCCACTTGGTAGTGTTCTTAACACTCATTCAAACCTTGTGGTGTGATCATGCCTCAAGGTGGAAGGATATTGCCATCACCTCATTCCATTCCAACCGGTGGCCACTCCTCAAGAATTTCACTCGAGGTAATCCTTTCACCCGCATGATGAAGGCCTATTTCAGCAAGTGAGGAACAAGCATCATGGAGTTGTCTCTCATGATCATTAGAGTCATTTGTAAAAGCCTAAGGAACAAGAAAGTGATCCTCACTCTCACTGTGAGATCAAGAAGAAACCATCATGAGTGTTGCCCGCGAGCATCCGGAGCTCAAATCGGAATGTCTCACAATAGTGTTCCTAAACACTCATTCAACACATTGAAGTGTTCATACATGTTGTGGGAGGAGGAAATTGCGGTCACCATGCTTCAAATCAGCAAGTTCTCCATCGG
Source organism: Taxus wallichiana var. yunnanensis (assembly GCA_018340775.1). Taxonomy (NCBI): domain Eukaryota; kingdom Viridiplantae; phylum Streptophyta; class Pinopsida; order Cupressales; family Taxaceae; genus Taxus; species Taxus wallichiana. The sequence continues at coordinate 588,210,788 of CM031238.1, read as the reverse complement.
ACAAAGCTTCATCTTCATCAGATTGGTCAACCTCTCTCTCTCCCTTTCTCTTTTCCATGTTCTAATTTCTCATTAAAAATGTACTTGAGTTAGTTCGTCCTATTCACTTAAGTGACCCTTATCTAAACATTGTAAGAGTCATTTTTCCAATAATAAGAAAAAGACTCACTTCCTAGGAATATGAAAGGTCACAAGTGATGAGGACATGTGAAAGGTCATGTGGGGGTAGATGAAAAGATAATTTGTAATTCTATAAATTGGAATGGATTCTCCATTCCAAGGGGTTGGAAATTGTTGATTGAATGTATGTTGTTGAGATTACCACTTCTACATCAAGCAATAAAAGTTGCAATTCTTCTATTTCTTGTCTTATGTTCCTCTACTCTCTCTCTCTTTCCAACTTTGCATACATGATAATCTTGTAAAACCAAGAAAGGTGTATGCGCCTTTGATAAATGAGTCAATGGAATTTTGTGTCTATGATTTGTTGGTCTTATCGTTGTTTGCATTGTTGTGTTCTTCTAATTGAATGTGGACCTACTTTGGTTATTGTATGTGAACTCTGCTAGTGCCTACTCACAACAGTAACTCTCTCTCCTTATTTCCCCAACTCCCCTTTACCTCTCTTCACTGCAAATTCCTCCCTTGTACCTTGTACAAGCATTTGCCATAGGTTCAATGGAGTGTTCTGTGTGATCCCCGCCTATTGGCCACCCCACGATTTAGGTAGTTTACATTCAATAATGGGAGCCTCCCCATACACAAGGAGGGGCTTAGCCCCGTACCATTGGTGAAAACTCAATAATTTGTAACACGACAAATTATTTCGCCAACAAATATAATGACCAACCATCCTCCTTTTATAACACAAGGGGTGCTTTACATCATAACTTATGGCCGACCTTATAAGATTTAAGTCTATTTCTAATTTGAGCATATATGCTCAGTAAACACCTAATTAACGAAGTAATTTATTTCATCTATTGGAGCGTTAGGCATCCAATAGGAATACAACATAAAATAGTGCAATATTTCCTAAAACTAATCCAGATATCTTCAGACAACTTTCCTCTAGCTCCAAATCCTTAGTCCCACAGGAAGGAATGGGATAAGGTCTTCTGTAGCGACTAGCTTGGAAAAGGGGACATTACAGTCCTCCCTTCCCAAAATTGCTTGCCCTCAAGCAATTGTAAGCTCTCGTGCTTCAATTTGATCCAAGCGAGCAATCTAGATCTGGTACCGGTCAAGTGGAGAAGCTTTTGCAAGAACATGCCTTGGTTACCATCCTTCTTCACTCTAGAAATAAGGGATGTCTTCAGCTGCAATCTTCTTTTTATTTTCAAATCTGCACATGGAACAAACATGTTAGAAAAAATAGAGGCTCTTATTAGCCTTCCCATATGCTCCATAGTTCGGTGGATCAATCCTCTCTTAGGTGCCTTAGACTTCTCTTCTCCTTTGATTGGTTGGTAGGTGCTCATACAAGCCAAAATACAGTTGTGTATGAATGTGATTAGTATCTTCACACATGGGTGACCAATGCATTTTGTGTTCACAAGACCCAAACACCCAACAATCCTTCACTTGCCACGCCAATTACTGTTGTAATGATGCATTTCCCTCTCCAAAGGGAAGCTAACAGTGACTGAAATCATCCCCAAAGTGTTGGATACATATCTTCTCAAAGAGGGCTGCCCCAACAACTATCCAAAACACTGCTGAATTTTTATTTACAGCAGTCCATAGAGCAAGAAAGGAGCTGGAAAAATAATGATCAGCTGGTAAATAAATAAAATTAGGCCCCTCTAAACTCAATTGTATGTATGGGACCATGGTTCTCATCTTTCCTTGCCACCATGCTCCCTTTATTCATTGTGCCATGAAATCTGATTTTTTGTTTCCAACCCGAAATTCAATCCTTCACCATGATATTTGAGGCTGAGTTTTTCCAAAATTGAGACCAAAGTCCCCACAAAACAAGAATAACTTCAGCTGGGTTAATTTTCAAGAGAACATCACATACCTTGTATTTTTCTATGAGGTATGACAGTTGTACCTTGTTCCTTTTGCAATGCACAAAAATGTCATCCATCATGTTGATCTCAAAATCAGATCTCCTTCCCCTTTTGCAGCCCACAATGATACCCACTTCATGTGCACAAAAACAAGTTTGACATTGCATCAAAGCATCTACACACCTTTTGCTACACCATTCGTTCCTAGCCTTCTCTTTTCTTGGTGCAAGCTGATCATGAAGATTAAAATACAGTAGTATCATGGAATGGAGCCATGCATCATAGTCATCATGATTGTTATTCTTTTCCCTCTTATTCTTTAGTCCTTCCATGGAACCATAGGTTAGCAACATATGGGAAAGGAAATCAGAATTCTCATCATACTTATGATGCCTCAAACATGTCATGCTAGAATTCTTCCCAACTTTATACAAACTCATCAATTTTCTTTCCTTCCATAAGCAAAGAGAGAAAAATCAAAACTGAAATTTTTACCTTCACCTTCTTTGAGCTTCAAGGGTTTACCCGATTCCAAGGATGTAAGCAATCTATGTAACTCTTCACCATACCTCTTCTTCTCTCCATCAACATGTGCAAAGCAACCTCTATCTTGAAGCCCAAACTTGTGACCAAGAGTTTGTGATGACCAGCCCAACATGATGATGAAATAGGAAACAAAGAATCTGAAATATGTTTGCACCTTGGGCTGTCATGAAAAACCATCTCATAGGCATTGCTTGGGAGATGTATAATGAATCCTTGGCCAAGATTCTCCTCCCAACCTTGCTCCTCTACCTCCTTAGCATAGGTATGATCACCAAAGCATGGCAATGACAAATAATGATGCAATAGACTCTTGTCATGATCAAACAAAATATCAAAGGGCTTACCATTGGTTGCTGGTCTGAAAATTACAGCGGGCTGAAGGTGGTCATGGGCACCCAGAAATGCCCTTTTTCCATGGGTGTATCTCATAACAACTTCACTTGGAAACTCCGCTTCATAGGTCCTCCAATATTCAGATTTTTCTCCAATTATAACCCCATTTTTAGCTTGCTGATCAAGATGTACAGCCACTTGCCATGGTTTACAATGGAGCCTCAACCATGACATATTGTTATTCTTTTCATCAAATGGCTCAAGACAACAAAACTGAATTGGTGTAGAAGAAAGCAATGATTTTGAAACACCTCCATACCTTTGGCCATCCCCAATATGCTCAACTCCTATTGTCACATGAGAATTGCTTGGGCTATCTCCAACATTCACTTCATCATCTTGCTCCTCATGCTTCCCTTCATCCTTTTGCTCATGCTCCCAAGTTCCCTTAGTATTTTGCCACATGCAACCATTAGAAATCAAGGGAATATCATTAACAATCAAAAGTTCTTTACCTTCCATTTTGCTTGGTTCTTGCTTAGCAATTTCTCCATCCTCTTGTGCTTTCATAGGGCTGTAAGGAAAATCAGTCAAGGGATCACCTTTGACAATGGTGGTGGGTGCTTCTAGGGCTCCCAAAGGCTGATCCATCACCATAAACAGCTGTTGCGATGGTTCTTCCTCCTTAGCATGGTGGATATCTTCCTCTTTTGTCACCTCGGAAGAGTTGCTTTATAGAGGGAAGTTGTATCTTTGAACTTCACCATGACTTCCTCTTCATCAAGCTTCATAGCCTCTTCTTGCTTTGCCAACAAGATGGGGCTCTTCTCCTCTAGGGTTGGGATATCCTTCCCAAGACCCTTGTGCATGGCTTGGGGCTTGGACCAAGTTCCAATGCCCACTCTATCTTTCCTCCATCCTACAAACTCGAGAAAATGGTAGGGCATCACGAATAACTTTCGAAAGAGCTTGATATTCTTCAAAGCTAGCTGCAACATTATTAACCTTTGAAACCCTAGGTTCTTCCTTGGTTGTGATTTCCTCCTTAGCAATGAAGGTAGGTCTAGAGGGCCTTGATGAGAATGACCTCTCCCTCCGGCTATCATGTATTGTGCAAGAAGCCCTTTCCTCCTTGAATGTCCTTCCCTTATGTAGATTTTGCATAGTGAGGGCAAGAGAGTCCAAGGTGTCTGCTAGTCTTTCTTGCATTTTCATCATTCTATCCATCTTCTCTTCACCTCGCATGAAACCCTTAGGCTGGGAAGACCGAAGCTCTGATACCATTGTAATGTCCCTTTCTAGGGCTGAAACTGAAAAATAGGAAACAACACCAATCCCACTTGAGAGTAATCTGATTTTTATAACAGCAGATCTAAAAATATTAGAAACCCTAGCAGCGAACTGTATAGGGACTTCAACTCATCATACAATCATGTAATAGCCGTTGAAAATGAAAAAACCTGCTTTCTAGCCTGGCATTTCATGGTTTCGCTAGATTCTTCCTACTTTCTTTGGATTACTATTCTAACCCAAACTATCTTTAGGCTTGTTTGATGTGCCTCCTTAGTATAGTTTTAACGTTATAAGACTTTACAACTCGGCACACTGTAACTTAATCATGAGTTTGGAAAATTCTTTGAGCAAAAATATAGGCTATATTTGAAAAGATTAAGTGGAGTAACACAACAACAAACTGGAATAAACTCTTCCTTCTAATATATAAGCCACGAAACGTCCCGGAAACGTCCTCGGTGTTTCTAAGACATTACGTACCCATTTCGATCTTTGGAAACATTTCAGGTTGGATACAGGGGGTGGGGGCCGTTTCTAAGAACGTAGGAATCTTCAAATGTCATCCTCAAGCAAGTAATGATAACAAGGCTATTTAGAGGGAATAAATATGGTATCTCCGATCAAATAGCTCAATATCTTAATCAAGGATGGATAGATCTCATTATGGTGTAGCCCAAAATACATTAGAGGCACTTTACACTAACATAAACAACTCTATATCAACCATGGCTATGCATATCAAGCAAGAAAGCACATGACCCCATCGAGCAAGTAAAAACAATCTATAGGAAATAAAATAATGAAACCATTAAACAATATGAGAGTACGAAGATGTGTTGGAAGAGAAACAAGTTCCTACCTAGAACATGAGAGCCTTGATAAGGCTCCAACTCCTCAAGCTCATCTAGCTCTCCCCTTGTATCATCATAGGGATTTGTCTCAACGAAGCTACTCGGTTGATGCGATCCAACACCCGCATCCATTCAAAGATCCACTTTAAATGTGGGTCAAGTGGAACCGACACAAATATCAAAGGCTTGCTCTACACAACGCTTACACAGGGGCGCATCCCCCTCGTTTCCCAGGACACCCACCCCCTCACCCCAAAGAATGAAGAATGAAAATTGAAAAATTGATTTTTTTACTTTTTTATTTTATTTTAAAGATTTAAATACTTTTTCACATATCTTTAGAAATAGGTTTTGAAAAACACCAATATGTATCAATCTCAAGGCGCTTATCTTGAATTTGTTACATAGTTTTGCCCATTGAAGGGTTTTACATTGATTAGCTACTCGATCACCCTTTACGCCAATTTCTTAAGGTTTGTTAAGTCCCTAATGTACTCTTGTAGACTAAGATTGTTTTGGAAGCCACTTATTTCTACTTGAAAAAAGTCTCGTGTAAATTTAATTAAAATTCATTGTGGAAGCTCCAATCACTTAACAAAGCCTATATGTATAATTTTATATGAAGAGAAAGGTTGTGTAGATGATAAAAGCAACGAGGCATTGACTAATTTTACCCCTAAACAGTTTATTGTAATTACAAAGACATAATAAGAATCAAGAGTGATATATGAATACATTTGAGCACAAATGTGGATAGTGGACTGTCACAAATCGCTATTAAATAAATAAATAAATTTGTTTATATATTTGTAATATTTATAAATTTATATATTATTTGAATAGATGTCCCCAAAATGCAGGGAAAAAATTGCCATTCCGAAACCCCAACCCTACGTCTCGAGTCTTAGGTAATCAGCGTGGCATAGTTACCAGGTTTGATCGGATCTAGTTCAGATCCGGTTTGAACCGGATTTTTGGAGGCGGCCGAATAAATCCGGTCCGATGTACGCCACTTTTCACTTAAAAAAAAAAGTTTAAAAAAAACGGTTATGTGAAAACCCTAAAAGTGAATATTTGAAACCCTAAACCTAGACACAAACACTTATAAAAGCAATGGAAAATATCATATAACACACAAAACGTGAAGCATTCTCGGTTGATAGCGGCGGCATTGCAGTTTGAAGCATTCCCAACTTTGAAGCGCAGTATTCCAAGTCAACTGTGTGTTTTATTTTTCATTCCATGGTGAGGGCAAGCTGATATTTCTTCATTCAACCATCATTCCTCAACATTTTCTACTTTCCACCATCAGGTGCTTGTGTTCGGGGTGCTTGGTGGTTGTTCATGTGGCTTTCGTGGCTATTCCTAGTGGCTTTCATGGCTATTCATGGCGTGCACCTTCACCATGACTGCGTGAAAACTAAGGTAAGTCTTTATTTGCTTTGCTTTGTTTTCTTTTATTTATGTTATGCTACATTTTAGGTTTTAGTTTTTAGATTTTAAAAAATTATCATACTTAGTTATTATTTAGGTTTGTCTTTAAAAATTATAATACTTAGTTATAACTAATAGGTATGTTATGTTTAGATTTAAAAAATTATGATATAATGTTGTAAAGTTAAATTTAATAACTATATAAATAATACTTAGTTATTAACGTTATGTTAATAACTAAGTATTATTTATTTAGCTTTTGTGTTCATTATAATAGTTTGATAGATATTAGTAATTTATAATAGTTTTATAATTAATAATTAGGTGGATATAATTGTAATTAGATTATTTATTTATTTAATTTTATTAAAAATAAATTAATTTATAATTTAATTTTGAAGTAATTATTTATTACAAGTAAATAATTTACTTTTATAGATTTTATGTTCATTATAAACATTTGTTTATTTTATAATATTATTAACAATTAATAATTAATTACGGTTGTTTATATTTTGTTATATTTTTCGTAATATTAATCGTTAACTAAATAATAATATATAATTATTAACGTTAGATAAATTATACCATTTTATTTTTCACATTTATTATTTCATTTTTAATAGTTTAATTTTAAATATTAATAATGATGATCTCTTAAATTTGTCGTCAAATGCACTCTATGTAATTCAAATATCATGGCCACTCTAACAAGAATTCATAATCTTTATATATATGGGGTAGATGTGAAAACTTGCCCAATAACAAAAGAGCAAGGGAAGTATGTTGAATTCGTTGATTGAATTTGAAACAAATATGAATTGAAAACACTTGGAGCAGCAACAACTTCAAAAAAGCCAAAATCCAAAGCAGTATGTTACAGATTAGCTCTTTTAGTAGCTCAGCTCCTTCATCAACATTTGCCCAAGGAAGTAAAAGTGCACAGGGGATGTCTCAAGGTTCATTGAAATCGTTGTGGAAGCCACAAGAAAAGCATGATGTTGACAAATTGGTGGCTCGATTTTTTATGCAAATGCCATCCCTTTCAATGTTGTTTGAAATCCCCATACAAAAGCCATGGTAGAGGGGATTGCAAGTTTTGGGAAAGGTTATACAATGTCGTCTTTTGAAATCCTTAGAACTACTCTGCTAGAAGAGGTGTCATCAATATCTAGTGAACTAGATAAAATGAAAAAGAATTGGAGAAAATCAGGGTGCACTTGTAGTAAGTGATGGGTGGTCTAATGCAAAACAAAATCGCCTCTTAAACATTCTGACACAATGTCCAAAAGGTGTTATGTTTATCAAATCAATTTTCAAATGCATTGAATCTGCGATTCTAGAGATTGGAGAAGAATATGTAGTCCAGGTTATTACAGATAATACAGCAAATTTTAAAGCAGCAGGTGAACTTCTTATGGCTAGGTTTCCTCATCTGTTTTGGACTCCATGTGCAACTCATGTTTTAGATCTTTTGCCTAAAGATCTAGCAAAGTTAGAGTGGGTAAATAACGTTGTTAGAGAAGGGAACTTTTTTTCCAAATTCATACTTAATCACCGCTTGACCTTGAGTTTGTATTGGTCATTTGCAAAGCATGAACTTCTTTCCCCTGCTGAAACAAGATTTGCATCTAATTTTATCAATTTGCAAAGAGAGGTGGAGGAGATAAGATAAGATAAAGATAAAGATAATTATTTTGATGTTCAACAAATGACCACAAACGTAGGTCAAAACGATCATGCATGCATGAATGCAAGAGGTGCTGAAAAGGAGACCCGAAGGGGTCATCCAAACAATAAAATAGAGAAGAAGAAAGAGAGGAAAGGCGGAGGAGAAGCAAAAATCGTCGTGGCCGGAAGAGTGCAAATGAATGGAGTTAAGAGGAAGGCGGGAGAATCCCACCACTGACACTGTCACCTAGCATCGAGGCCGACTGAAAGTAGCTAGCAATATGCCTATGTCATGTAACTAAAGTCATGGGAAGACTAAGATGTCGATGTCCGAAAGAGGGGCAAACAAAACAGGCCCTCTGCGTTCTCTCCCGGACAAACACGGCCTCAGAGAGAGGACCCACAACCGAGTGCCATCACAAATACCTCTGGACTGGGAGGTAGCCCCACGAGTCCTGACAGATCTGATCTGGGAATCTAGGCTAGTATCAAAGTGCCTCTTGGTGCCCCTCACCGAGGGGAGCACCGTAAAGAAAGAAGTAATCTGTAGAGTAGCAACTTGTCTGGGAGGAGACTGAAGGGTCTCATTCCGGAGCTTGAGAGCCTCCTACGGTAGAGAGCAAGACACTCGTTGATCACGGTACCTGAAGAAATCTGCAAAAGTCGGATGCTCCCGAAATAAGCAGGGGAATCTCCCTTTGATCTCGCAGATAAATAGGAGACATTTAGATGAAGTGATCCTCTATTTCAATCTCTTGGAAGAGAACAGTGTGCAAATCCTCTCGGAGCGGTCTAGCTAGTGATCCTCCACGCAGAGCTTGTGAGAGCCCACTCTGAACTGGCCTAGGGAAATGCGGAGTGCCTGTAACCAGTGTCGGGAGATATACGCGGGCCGGCTGATAAGCTCGTCTATGATCTCGAGAAAATGTGCAACATAGAAAGCCATCTTAGGAGAAAGACCATCTAGAGGGCTGATCCAAGTCTGCTAGATAAACTGCCTGTAAATGTCTTCTCTAATAATTTTGTGCAGATCCTGCTTACCCTGAGTAAAAGGTGGGCGGCAAAGCGCGAGGGAGTATCTGTAAGGTGGGAGATGGTCCATCTGAATCCCGAGAGAGCCGAGAAGATGTGAGACTCTGGCATACCAATAGTGGGAGCGATTGTTATGGTCGAAAGAGCAATAGCCTCGAGAGGACGAAAGGCAAGGTAGAGATACCTATCCCTGCCTGCAGAAGAGCATGAAAGCCCCTGGATGCGATCTGCGAAACCATCTAAATATAGTCTCCAATCTAAAGGGATGAGCTTTGAACTCGGCCAAGATGATATTATGCGGAATTGTCTCTCTGCACTTGATGATGCGTCTGAGCATGAGGATCTGGACCCGCTCAACTGTAGCCCATTAGAGTCAAGCAAGGATGGTCCCCAAACCTCGGAACCATAGAGAACCGTGGGTCGCACAAGAGAATCCAAGAGAGACATCTTCGACAAGATGTCCTGGAAGTGGTGGCGGAAGCACTGTCTCTCCAAGATTGCCAAAGAGCCATAACCCTTGTTGACGCGGGGTGAAGGGCAGGTCGAAGACTGAAGTGGGGACCAGTAAATAAAACTCCCAGATAAGTATAGGAGCTGGTGATCTCAATCTCCTCCTCGGTAGAAGAAATGGAAGTCCGAAGTCTTCAACCCATTGAAGATCATGACTTTGGTTTTATCAAGGTTAACGATCATTTATTTATGAGTGTCTTATAGAGGGCTAAAGCGTCCCAACTACCTCTGCAGCCCTTCCGCGGAAGAGGCAAGGAGAACAACGTCATCCGCAGAAAGGAGGATGTAGATCAACACCTGGTGAAGAAGACAACCATCTCCTTCCTGGATATGGTCCCTGAGAAAGTCCTCCAACTCGTCGATGTAGATACCAAACAAAGTAGGTGAGAGGGGGCAACCCTGCTTAACCCCTATAGTACTCCTGATGAAATCAAAAAAATCAGCAGCAGTGTGAAGATGGCCCAGAACATCCTCATACAGGCGCATAATGGCAACAAGAAGGGTTTCGGAAATACCGATATCTCTGAGTCTACGGAAAAGAGCTTCTCGTGGCACAGAATCAAAGGCTTTCCGAAAATCAACAAAGCAACGAAGACCTTAGAGGATCGGTGACGAGCCTCCTCAATGATGGCTCGAAGAGTGAGGATGTGATCGATAGTCTGGTAAGCAGGTCGGAACCTCGCCTGCCCCTTGGCTCTGTAATGGTGCTGCTCCAGGAACTCAGAAAGCCGCATGTGGAGGACTGTGGCATAGAGCTTGGAGAACGTGTGGCCAACCATGATCGTCCTGTAGTTGTTTGGGTCAGAAGTGGGACCCGACTTGTGGATGGGGTGAATGATATGATGGGACCATGACTTGGAAAACCCGTACAAACAACCTGATTAAAGAGATCAACCAGGTAGTTGTTAAGAGTGTCCAAGCCGTGCTTGAAAAATTCCGCCTGGAAGCCCTCCTCATCAGTTGCCCTGCTACTGTTCATGGCTAAAATGGCTTTCTTCACATTCGTGTAAGTAAAGATCGCGGAGGTAGGGGAGGGGAAACCACCGGAGAGTACAACTATGAGAAAAGTTATAGTGAGTGAAGAATGGGCACAATCTAAGTTTTCTAAGGCAAGCCTTCACGAAAAGATGTTGAGAGAATCATCTTAGGAAGTTCATTTTGGGAGAGCACTGAGAAGGCCTTAAAGGTGTTTGAGCCACTTGTCCAACTGTTAAGATTGGTTGATGGCATGAAACCTTGCATTAGCTTTGTGTATGAGGGCATGGAGCAAGCAAAGGAACAAATTAAAAAAGTACTTACAGATGATTTTGAAGTTCAACGAATATGTGACATTGTGGACATATGTTGGGACATGCTACATTGCCCTATCCCTACAACGGGGTGCTATTTAAATCCTAATATTATAGAGGTGGATCATGATGCAAATGAGGAGGTAAAGAACAGTGTATTGGAAACTATAAACATGTTTGTTCGTGATGATGATGAGAAGGCTAAGGTGAGAAGGCACCTCACTATATTCAAGAACCAAGAGCGCATGTTTTCTCGTAAGGGGAACAAGAAGACATCCACTACATGGATCCCCATTTATGGTGGCAGACTTATGGTTCTTCTACTTCATAGCTTCAAAAGTTTGTCATGTGTATCCACAGCCAGTGTGTCGGTGCTCCAGCATGCAAAAGAAATTGGAGCACACATGATTTGATCCACACCAACAAGAGGAATCGAGTAGGAGCTACAAAATTCTCAAATCTTGTGTTCGTCCATAGAAATTTGCATTTGCTTGAGAACAAATCTTGCAAAAGAAGATGGCGAGACTCACTTTGGAGAATCATCCTTTGAAGCAATTCAAGAAATCATTGATAGTGATGATGAACATGGATTAGATGATGGTGCTAGTGCTAGTTTTGATTTTGAAGAAGGCTTTGATGTTGAAGCAAATTTTGATGTTGCAAATGTTTGAAACTTTTAAGTTTCATTTTAGTGTGGAGCTTAGGCTCGAAACCATGCCTCTCTTTTAATCTTATTAAAATTTCAAACTCTTTTGCATTTCTCAATTCTACAAACTTTAATTTTATGTTCTTATGATGATGATGATGATGATGATGGTAGATGGATACTTTTTGCATGATTTATGTTGTGTATGTATTTGTCTATATATAATAATATAAGTATACAATAATATAAATATATAATAATATAAGTGTGTGTATATATATATATATATATATATATATATATATATATATTCCAAACCGGATTTTTCTGGATTTTTCTGAATTTTTTTCGAGAACTTCGGATTTTCGGATTTTGGATTTTTTGCCCTTCCAAACTTAATCGGACTTCCGAACCCGGTAACTATGAACTATGGGCTCTACATGATTGTGGGATCAGCCTATGGGCTAAACAATACCTTGGACATGAGTGTAAAGTCCTACTTTGTATCCCCACCTCTAAAGAATCCTCCATCAAACCCTTGCTCTTTTATTATGGGTCTTCCTTGTCTTCTTGAACGTGTCACCCTAGGGGAACCAAGCCACTTGGAACCCAAACAGCTATGTAACAGATGATTCTACAATTGTAGTCTTCTCAATTCTCATGTTGGACATTGTTCAGACTTGAATCATGTGACTACATCCTAATGCCACATAATTTATCTGTAGACTAAGCTCACGGGAATATACAGTATTGCATCTCTCTTAAAACATTGTCCACGTGTGCATTTTTTTCATGTTCTCGGCAAATAAATGAGCATCAACATTTGTCTACATTTCCATTGTATGCTCAGTGATAACTTTCAGGTTAGTTCGATCCATCTGATAGTTCATCTATGAGCCGTCCTTTGTGCCACTACTAGGCTCAGCACAGATCACTTAATCAAGGGGGCAATAAATCAAAGTGTAGAATCAAGTAACCCTACAGGCGGGATTAAAAAGGAGTCCAAATTATGCACTATTAGGTAAGTGGTGTCACCATTTGTATCACCACATCTCTGTGACGAGTTCATTATCATCTTGGGCGTGTCTTATCACCACATTGGTGCATTATCATTGCATGTGGATTTTCCCATCTTGGGGAGCATGTTGCAGCTTCTTTTGCATGGGTTTGTTTGCCAATGAAAGCCTAAAACCTGAATATGGGCCAATCTTAGGTTCTTCCATGCACCACAATTGCTTTCTTAGACCTAGAGTATACATAAATCACATGATATAGGCCATGGTGATCTATTCACTAAAATTGCTGCCAAAATATTATATTCCCCAAACAGATCACATCTGTGATAAATTAATAATTCTTTGTACTTTGGCAACTAAAACGACAAACAAAGTGAACTAGTAAATATTGAATAAGTTATTCCCGAACTACCTAGATTGGGGCAAGAAAAAGAGCAGCATGGCTGTTAGAGATGAGGTTTATTGACATATTTGAATTTCGTATTTATAAAAACCTATTCTAGAATACTCTCACATTTGAATATTTGCAAAAAAACTACTTTAAATTGTTCAAAAGAATGTACTGCAGGAAATACTAGCAACAAACATATAACATAAATGCCAGCATGCCGAAGGAGGATTCCAAATGCAGATTGGAGACTAACATGCATGAGTCAGTTCTTCCCGGCCCCCCTCTGAAAAAAAACCATACTCGCCCTGACAACTATAAGGCAGATCTCACCAAAGATACTGCTTATTATAATTTTAAGGCATCCTCCTATAAGCAATCATGGGCTATGCATCCTGTCCAGGATAACAGCTTTCCATTCTCTTTGCCTTGGGACCACTAAATCTGTAAGGAATTCTGATTGTTCATAGTGTTCATAACTTCATATGTTTTTGTGTTTAGAGAATCCCTCCATGGCATTTTCCACTCTGCCCCTCAATGTCATTAATATATTGTCTTGGGAACTCTTTTCAATGTACTACTTTTTTATTAATATATTTCACCCCTTCTTCAAAAAAAAAAAATATATGATAATGGCACCATAACAACTTGGAAGAAAACCAACAAATGAGCATATGTTGTAGTCACTCAACAACAGAAATTTGGTAATTTGAAAAAAATTGTGTAAAGAGAAAATGTACAAATTACCACAGCCATATTAGAATAAAACAGTAGTTAGAATGGCAATGTCCTCCTAAATCTTATTTTGAGTTAGAATCTAGCCATACCTAATCACCCCAACATTGCCAAGCCTTAAAGAATCCTGGCGAACATTTGTCCTCGCTTCTAGTCTTTCTGCTTTAGCCACAGATATCAACAGATCTGACAAAATCTTCATTCGCTGCATTAAAAAAATTCATAAATAGTTAAAACAATACTTTAAGGCTTATAGATTGTCCATGCCAGAAAAAGAAACTATTTGTGTTAAACAAACTTTATTTTCACTAACAAATCAATGACAAAGAAGAACAATCTAGGTTTAAATCAGTGTTACGCAAGGACGCGTCCCCTAGATTTTGGTGACATCCCGAACGTTTGGGGACTTGGGGACTTGGAGGGGACGTCCCCAATTTTTTAAAAATCTTTCAAAAGTTTTATGATGTTTTTACTATTAAAAAGTTATTTTTACCAAGAGCATTCAATTATAATCTTGAAAGTACCTAAAATACATTAAATACAGTTTAAATCCCTAAATGTCATTGAAAAAAGTTAAAAATATTGAAATATTAATTTTTATGTATTATTTTAATAGCCGTCCCCTTGCTGTCCCCAAAATTTAGGAATTTTTTTGCGTCCCGGAAACCCCGTCCCTCCGTACCCCATACGAGAGACTTAGGTAACTGTGGTTAAAATTCCAATTCTGTTTCATTATGGACAAGAAATTTCACGTCAGTCTATCAGTAAATAAATATGATGCCCGAGATTAAGAAATGAAATGGTCAAACATAAGCTTATAACATGAACTTGAATCTAGTCTTCTATCAATTCTTCATAAAACCAAAAATACTTTAAGGCTTATAGGCAGTCAATGCCAGAAGAAGAAAATCCTTTTATCCATTTTCTAATGATTTTCATAAGGATCTTGCATAAATCTAGAAATAACACCTACTACATATGAAATATCAAGCCTAGTAATAGTCAAATAAATCAAACTACCAACTAGTTATCTATACAAAGTAGGGTTAGCTTTCGCACATGCAAGTTTAGGATCTAATTTAACACCAACTTCAATGGGAATGGCAATAGGTTTACAATCAATCATGTTAAATTTTTAAGCAAATTATTAGCATATTGTGATTGAGATGCAACGATCGAATTCTAATCTTGAAAAATAACCATCCCTAAAAATGATTTAATAGACCTAGATCAGACATTTCAAAACATTGTTTTAATTTAGCTTTAATTTTTAAAATTAAACTATGATCATTGTTAGTAATTAACAGATCATCCACATATAAACAATAATAATAATTTTATCATTTTCAGTTTTCACAAATAAATCATTATCGAACAACAGTTACTAAAACCAAGATCCTAAAAGAAGCCATTTATCTTAGCATACCAAGCTCTAAGAGCTTGTTTAAGACCATACAAAGATTTTTTAAGTCTTAGACACATACATTCTTTGTCAAGTTCTACAAAACCTTTAGGTTGTTGCATATATATTTCTTCTTTCAAATCACCATTTAGAAAAGCATTTTTCACATCCATTTGGTGAATCTCCCAACCATATTGAGTAGCTAATGCTAGGAGAATTCTAACAATGCTCATTTTGGCTAGGGAGCAAAGGTTTCAACATAATCAATACTAAGTTTCTAAGTAAACCCACGAGCTACTAATCGTGCCTTAAATTTATCGATTTCTCTTGTAGAAGTTATACTTAATCTTATACAACCACCTAGATCCTATAATGCTTCTTTTTAAAGAGGATTAATTCCTAAGTGTTATTTTTTATAAGAGCATTGTATTCAGCTTTTATAGCTTCTTGTCATCTTTCATCTTGACTAGCTTCTTCGAAAAATTGTGGTTCAACCTTGAAAAGGGTGACCAAGGCATGATAAGTATGTTGACTACAAGTCATCTTTCTAAGATTATCAAGATGTAAGTCCTTAATCAGGTTATGAGCCATTTACGTCTTTTAGTTTGTAACTCATTTTGTGATGGTTCCCCCTCAACCTCTACATCCATTCTATTCGGAGACGGACTTTCATCTTCTACGATTTTTTTTTCTTACTCCTTCAAGATAAACACAAGGAGGTTCAGAAGAAGCTTCACAAAAATGGTTTTACTAATACATGGACATTCCTATCTTTTACAATGTCATGTTTAAATAGATCATATAATCTCAGCCCTTTAGTGCGACCTCCGTAACCAACGAAGATATAAGAGTGAGGTCAAGTTTTTTCGTTTAACTTTAGGAACAAAGATAGAAGAAAGATTATCTATATTCTTAAATGTGAGATATCAAGTTTTTGTTTTGTCCATACTTCAAGAGGTGTAATTTGATCAATGGACGAAAACTTTTTGGCTTAGTTGAAGGACAAAACCTTTAACACCTTTTAAGCAAGTTGAAGGAAGTTGATTTAAAGATCTATTTGGTTTTCCAGTAGATCTATTTTAGACTATGGAGTATTCATCGCTTCTGCCCATAGAAACTTGGGAACATTTGAAAGCGTGAATCATAGTCCTAGCCATTTTTAAGATAGTCCTATTTTTCCTTTCTACGATGTCATTTTGTTATGGGGAATAGGGAGTGGTTAACTCATGCTGAATCCCGCATGACACACAAAATTCATCAAATTTTTACTAACGTATTCATCTCTTTAATTTTAATCCTTTTAATTTTCATATTATAGGCATTCTCAACTAAGGCTTTAAACTCTTGAAATTTAGACAAGACATCATATTTTTTCTTAATATAGTATGACCAGGTCATTCTAAAAAGTCATCAATAAAACTAAAACCCTCAAACAAGGCTCCGTACCTCCCATGGAGGAGTCGGAGTTCATCAAGTACCATTGGGGTAAAGCAGGGGTGCCCCCTATCCCTAACTCTGTTTGGGATCTACATTGACGAGCTTGAGTCTTTTCTCCATGAGCATATTCAGAAAGTGATGGGTGCTTCCCCGTCCCCCTTTTTAATTTTGATATCCATTCTTCTCTTTGCGGATGATGTGGTTCTCCTAGCTTTTCTCTGCTCGGAATCAGGGCTTACAAAGGAGAAATTTGATGCCTTAGCCTTGTTTTGTGATCTTCGGTGAATTAAGTGATGATCGATTTTTTTGGTAAAACAAATTTATGTCTTGAATATTTAAGACCTCGCATATCCACTTCTTCTTCGAAGTGAGGAGATTGAGATCATATGCTCTTTACCTATTTAAAATTCTATTTTCTCGGCCCTCGTTTCATTTTGAGACAAGCTCTCAAGCATTTTCGAGTCAATATGGGTTCCTTAGTTCTTAGAGATAGCGTTATGGATCACTTTTTCTTACTCTCTCATTCAAAATGTCTCGCATGGACTCCCTCATCAGACCCATGGTCCTCTACGGTTCTATTGCTTGGGGACCCTCTTTGCTGGATACTGATTGGGCTTCCATCGAGAGGGTCCAAACTCTTCTCCTTTGCCGCTTCATTAGGTGTAAGCAATCGGTACCCCAACACATTATTTTGGCAGAGTTTGGAGCCCATCCTTTCAGACTGGAGACCATATTTGATTTGGTTTCTTTCTTACACCGCATTCGGGGCTTCACGGACAAAGGGTGTTCATCAACACCCATACTTGGCATATTGTTCTTTTGAGGCTATGGCTCTTTTGATAAGTTCCCCTTTGGCATTTCTTGGTATGTTGAGGTCTCGAACTTTTGGGGACAATTGGTATTCAATTCAACCATCTTCCACCTTTTGTGATACTCAATCTGACACACACAAGAGCGTTTTCTAAATTGACTTGTGGAGGAGATGAACATGATTATCGCAGAGAGGATATTTGATATGCATTCATCCTTATTACCACTTGGGCAAATACATTGGTCGAGGGGTTTAGAGTCCCAAATGGCCTTTTATGATAAATCCCAAGATGGCCTTTTACGTTGAGCATTTTTTTAGAGGGTTTGAGGTTTTTAAATCTAAGTGTTAAGCTCAAAATAATTGCATGATTTGAAAACTGCATTTATTGAGTTTTAGAGTGACTCTAATTTTTCGCCCTCGGTATACCCTTCAACAGTAAAACATGAATACATGCCCTTCAATTGAATTCCCTGTTTGAAATGGTCAATTGGGGTTTTGTTCATCAGAAATTGTGAGACGGATCACCACCTCTCGTTTGAAAAGATCTGCCATAATTTTAGCCTCATTCTTCTCCAAGACGGAAACACACTTCATTTTTCGGTGCCCCATTTACTATGAAATCGAAGAATTCACTGTTTATTTTCACGAGGATTTTATCTTTTTAACTTCTTGCAAAGTTTGAGGATCAAAGATGTTTGGCTTTATATTTACAACCCTTTGAAGCTTTGGAGCACACTCTAACCCTATCTGGGTTGACATTGAGACTCTACCCAGTTGGATCACTTCCTTCTTCATAGTTTTACTTTCTTGTAAGAGAGAGAGGCATAATTAACACCCTCCCAAGGTTGTCCCCCTTCTTCCTCTAGGTTGGTTCAAGGCCCAGAGAGACCATCTATGGTTCCCAGTCATCACTTTCATAACTTTAGGAATACATGCTTGAGTGTGAGATATCGGTTTTTCCATACTTCAAGAGGCCCGTAGCCCCACAAGACTTTAGTAGGAACCCTATTTAGATCCACCGGGCACCGTAGGATAATCTGTATCCAAAAATTTAGGGCACATTTAACGCGACCTGATCTCTTCGGTTGGTCCTAGCATTCTATCATCTTATTCTTCCTTTTGACTACTTGGATGTTAGGAGAGAATTGGAGTCTTCCATCCCTATGGGCTTTCCAATTTTCTTCTCCTTAGTCGTCTTTCCCCCTTTCTTCCTCTCACTTGTTTTCCACCCCCATTTTGGGTTCTAATTTTTCTTCTATATTAGAAGTACCTCTCAACTAAGACTTTTGTATTTCTTCTTTATCAAGAACTCTTTCGTTTTCCCGCTTTGTATCGATGCACATTGTTTTCCTAGAGAAATCCCTTTCACCTACCTTATAGTCATTTGTTGGACATTAATATAGGGTATCTTACCTTATCTAACATCACTATGAATTAATTCCAACAAGTGAGATGAATTCGGATCGTGATGTTTGTGAAATGGTTCAACATGTTGCTTACCACGTAAACAACTTTCACAAGTTTCATGATCAGATTTCATCTTAGGAAGACCTACAACTAGGTTTAGACAAGACATTTCATACATTCTCCTAAAATTTACATGTCCTAGTCTTTCATGCCAAAGTTGAAGATCATTTTTAGAAGAAGACAAAAAATATACTTCAAAATAAATTCATCAAAGATGTATAAGTCCATTTTTCATAATACCAAAAGCAATAACATCACTAAATTTATTTTTCACATACCATTTATTTTGTAATAAAACAACTTTACAATTTTTTTTAGTTAATTGTGAGCAAGATAAAAGGTTATTTTTCAATTTAGGGATGAACAAAATATTTTTAATTATTCCATATCAAGTTTTACATTCCCACAACTTTCAAATTGAATGATAGAATTGTCTCCTAGATATATGTTTTCCTGACATTCTACAACATCTGTAAGGATGTCAGGTATGCAAGTCATGTGCCTAGAGGCACCATTGTCTAGGATCCATTCATTATCATTTGAAATTGAAAGTGCAGTCTAAAGAGCTATTGTTTTGCCAACATTATTTGCTTGATTTTGATCTAGATTTTGGTTTTGAGTCTTCTTTAATTGTTAAATTTCTTGTTTTTAGCATTTTTGACAAACTTGTTTGTTTTCACACAATATGTGATTCTTTATAACCAAATTTACCACATTTATTACATGTTCCATTAAACTTCACTTTAAAATTTTGACTATTCCTAGTTAGGATTACTGTTAGGATTAACTTTTGATTTGAAGTTTGGTTTTTGGTTTGAATTGTTGTTTTGATTTTGAAATGTTTTTCGATTATATGAGAATAATGCCTGAGAGGCATTCTCTTTTGAATCGAAATTGGTCATTACTTGTTCTTCCTAAATTAGGAGAGAGGACAAGGTGTCAAGGTCGTAAGTCAGACTCATTTTGATATTTTGAGTTCAGAATCGAGATATAATTCCTAAATTTCTCATGTATGTTGATTTGAATTATGAAGTATAGCAGTTTGATCTTTGAACAATAGTAGTCCATCTAAACTCGGGCTTTGATGTTTTTAATTTTAGCCAAATAGTTAACTTTTTCATCTCCCTTCATGGGAGTTGTGAAAAGTTTCATGATAAGTTTTATGATTTTTAAGAGGCAATTGCCAACGTGCATCATTTCTAGTTGTTTCCAGCATCAGTGGAGAGTCCATGTGTCCTATGTGCAGTAAGAACTCGTCTTTTATACTTTGCAATAGGATCGACATGGCCTCCTAGGATTTCTAGGAGAAGGCACTTAGGTTTTTGGGGTTTGTTTGTCTTCTAGTGGGTCTTTTCTCCACACCGATGATGAGATCCCATAGTTTTCTTGCCATGAAAATGGCTTTCAGCCTAACTTGCCAAATGCTATAATTAGTCCCATTAAGTAGTTGCGATTTATCCATTGAAAAATTGGTCGTTCCAACCATTTTCAACGATAAATACCAACTACGACAACAAACAATACACGTGAAATTAACTCAAAAAATTAAATGCCAAAAAGTAGTTTATTTCACTATTAAAAAATGATAATTTATCTAATTTTCTTGAAAAAATTAAACTTAGTTTTACACAAAATAAAACCTTAATTTTTGAAAGGCAAATAATTAATCTAAAAACTTAATGCCTTTTCTTTTGATTTTCAATAAACTTGTCAAAAACTATAACTATAAGAATAAAAAGACTTATAACATTTAATTCCCATGGTATTATTTATTATTTATTATTCATACTTTTTCCTTTCATATTGAAGTTAAAATAAAACAAACTAGAATATTTCTAATATGAAAAAAAAATGCATATTCATATATAAAACATAGAAATAGAAAAATAGAAAGCCCTAATAATTTTAGGATTTTGTTTTTACTTATTTAACTTTGAGAAACTTTTAAGTATTATTCTTTTAATATTGAGAAGGAGAGATAGAGGCCATGTAGATGCACGGACACAATATAAAGGAGGCTCACGGCGTTTAAAATCGCATAAAAAAAAATTAGACCGCCAAAATTTTTCATAGATTCTTAAATGTGCCTAGATCTAGCTCTAATTTGTGGAGGTCGTTCAAGCTGCAATATTTGTTTTAGCAAGGGTTTTAGCAGGGTTTTGATTTAAAGCTTTTGAAAAAACGCAAGGTTTTGACTTTTTTAGCAAATCGACTAGGGCATAAGGGTCGCTTTGATTTTAGAGCTTGAATGGGCCGTGAGATCAAAAGATTCAAGCCGCGCGATGGGGTAAAAGGCTCCAAGCCCATATGGAGAGTGAAAGGCGGTTACCAAGGCCGCACACAAGAGTTTACTAGCCATATAGGCTCCAAACTGCGCGTGGAGGTGAGAAGAGTTTATCAAACCTTTTAAAGTTTAGCAAGGCCTTGCATGGAGGGGGTACGATGGAGAGATATGTGGAGGCAGAGACATATCCATATTTTAGCAAAGTGAAGCGTGATGTTCAACTCAACAATGGACTTGATGAGTTAGCAACGCTTAACAAGTTGAGACTAGGCCATGAGATCAAAAAGGGACCATTTGTTCTCTCAAATTAGATGAAAATCTACTTTAATTTGTATTTGAGAATCTCAAATGAGATCACTTAAATTTGTGAAGATCAAAAACCACTTTAATTTGTAAGGGGTAGTATACCCAAGTATTTAAACATTGGGCCGAGCTCACATTGAAATCACTAGAGGCCTTTTGTTAATGGAAATAAATTATGTGGATGAGGGCTTTACTTGTGTAAAATCTTTTTATCTTATAAAAGTCGGAGATATGCTTTTCTCGATAAACATTTGTATTATTCAATGTTTAATTTTATTATTAGTTATTGTTTTGTTAAGAATTTCGCAAAAAATTATAAGAATAGAAATTTTACTCCAATTGGTATAGAATTTTTAATACTTTTTTCTATGTTTCAAGGGTATAGAAAATTTTAAGATGATCAAAGAAAAACAAAATCTTTAAGATGGTCCAGGTGAGGATTTTATGGAGAACATACATAAATTTTTAAGCACATGAATCAATTGTCATCGAAAAAATATTTACTAACCCGCACACACTAAACCACTAAACCATGCTTTGATACCATGTTAGATTTAGGATAATTAATGAGTTAAAACAATTAATCAAATATCCAATAAATATGTTGAGGACTATAGTTTAGGTGTACAAGAAAATAAATGAAATAACTTCACAAAATGTAAATGAGTAAAAGTAAATGCACAACACTAGATTTACGTGGGGAAAACCTCGTGGTAAAAACCCCACAAAATAAGCACTTTCCTTTATTGAGAATTTACACTTTTAAACCCAACACTTCCACTTCCTCCTCGGGTCCCACAAAATCACTCAAGCATTACACTATAGAAAAATTAAATAATTTTTTCAATGCCATTATATCATAAGAGTTCTACCCCCTTTTTATAGGGTGAGTGAAATCGGTTGCACCCAAGTGCACCATTTCACATCTCACTCTAATTAATTTAATTACAACCTCCACATTAAGTGGAGAGGGGAACCCGACAACCTATTTTAAATAGGTTTAAATAATGTTTATAATAAAACATTTAAAGGGGTGTAAAGTGGTGGCCCACCTAATGGTGTCCCCACTTAATATTATCACCCCAACACGAAATAGCGTGAAATATGTGAGCTATAAGTGTCTTTGTGTATGATAATAATGATTGTTTGGTGGTGTTTTATCAAAAAGATAGTGGGGTATATATACCGACGCCATGTATATACCTGACGCCATCACCGGTGGTTGATGGCGTCCGCTATGGCAAAACCAAACTCGACACCATTGCCCATAGGCGATGGCGTCGGTCTTGGGGGGACCCTAAGGTCAAAGGGGTAAAAAAACATGTGACATGGAGGCCGAAGGTAAATAGATGTAAATGACGAAGGTCCAAGGTGACCGAAAGTAGGGATAGTAGTGTGTAATAAGCATGAGCAAGTAAACATAATGGGATAAGTGGACATAATAGGTGTAATGCATGAACAAGGGAACGAAACGAGGTAAGGGTAAGGAAACTAAGGCATAATAATGACATCTCTCAAATGTTGTGGTCTAGCCCATGTGACCAAGTCCGATCACACCCCAATCTCAAAGCAGGCCTCTTAAGGCACCCGCTCGGAGGAAGATGCATTAACAGCCCCTATCTACAAAAGAAATGGTTAGTAAGCATCAAAGATGGGGTGTATACAACTTGTGAACACTTGCCTTTTATTGACCAGCGCTCTTTCCTCAACCTTGTGTACAAAACTAATGGACTTAGATATAAAGCTTGGATTAAACATGCGTGCATCAAGTTGGAATGAGTCCACCCGAAACAATCCAATCACATTTTATTTTGTGGTTGTCTCAAATGGCAAGCTTTCTTTTGCAGATCATGTTCAAAAATTATTAAATATAATCCCTGACAGATCATGTTTGTCGCATTTTTGCTAACTGGCTCAAGTATTTCTCTCACATTGTAGTAATAATGCATCTACAATTACTAAAACTTAACCAAATGACACTAAGCCCCTTCTTCTTTTGAGCACACAAGCATCAATAGCAAAACGAACTACTAAGGTTCCAAATATAAGGATGTAATTACGACCTTCTATCCGGACATGATCCTATGTAAATCAAAGAAATTTTATTGTTAGATAGCATCTAATCAAATCTTTTCTAAGCTACTCTATGATGGTTGATGCTGCCCAAATATCCTTTGAAGTTGTCCACGTCATCTTTATTGACCATTTTCGAGACTACATGTTATGCATCTCGCTCAAAGTTGGCTCAATCTTTCATCTATAAACGAAAACCACATATTCGATGATTTGTCGATTCTCATTTCGACTCCATCTCCTCTTTGTTAGGAGTTTTCCCTAGAGTGATGGAATCTTTGTGTCGACCTCTAGTGTACAGTCCTACATACATGGATTTTTAAGGTTAGGGTTTAAGGTTTACGGGTCGGGGTTCATAACTCGGGGTGTAGGGCTCGAGGTTCACTAGGAGTCAAAAATAGGGTTATAAAGGTTTATGCCGTTGTGATCATCTTGTCAAGACGAATCCCACAACTACTTTATTGTGCAAGGGTGCAAAAATCGTCCAACAAAACTTAAGAATAGAATGTGCAATATGATACTCCTATATATACCCTACTTAGGCTATGGTTGCTCCAAAAGACAATCCTACTACCAATATGAAGATATAGAGAATTATCATATGACTAAGAAAAAGGTTATGCTAGCCACAAGTCAACCACACACATCCCAATACACGTTATAGATTAAGCGCGTAGAAAATTATGATATTTTAGGGGTTAATTTGAGCATCGGATGTCATTTTTTTAGTGAGTATATTTTCTAGTTTTGACTAAAAAAATGTTGTGGGAATTCTGAAATTTATACGACTTTTTTGCATGGTTAGCTAAGACTCCAAGACAGGAGGACAGCGGAACGAAGTTTTTAGGATGTCAAAAAATTCTAAAATTTCGAGTCTATAGGGGAGCAGCTTTATTAAAATAATATATAAAATTATTAATATAAAAATATACCAATAATTTTTTTAAAATTTATGCATAGCGAATCTACGACAATCCACCATGTCCATTTGTGTTCGAAACTTTTTGTATTCATACATCACTCTAAATCTTATTATGTCTTTGTAATACAATACAGTCAAGTTATGGTTAACCGGTAAACGTTTTGATCTATGCCTTACTACTTTTATCATCTACACAACCTTTCTCTTCATATAGAAATATACATATAGGCTTTGTAAGTTTGTTAAGTGATTGGAGCTTCCAAAATGAATTTTAATTAGATTTATACATACAAACTTTTTTCCGAATAGAAATGAGTGGCTTCAAAAACAATCTTACACTATGTGGCACACTTTCTTGAGATCCGGATGGGGTCATTATCAGACCCATGTACATTTCCCGAGGCATTGGTTACAGGTCCTTCATATCTCTCTAGGTCAGTTTAGAGTGGGCTCACACCATCTTCGTGTGGAGACTGACCATCACCTAGACCACTCGGAGCGGACTTGCCTTCTTTGCTCTCTCGAGGAGGTTGAAACTGAAGAACACTTCATTTTCCGGTGTCCTGTTTACTACGAGATTCGAGGGAGATTCCATTGCCTGTTCCGTGAGCTTCCTTCCTTCACCGCTTTCTTGTACTATGATCAGAGATGTCTTGCTCTTTATCTTCGAGTACTTATGATCAGAGATGTCTTGCTCTTTATCTTCAGGAGGCCCTCAGGCTTCGGGACAAGCTCCTCCACCCTCCTCCCAGACGGATTAATACTAGACAAATCACCTCTTTCTTCTCGGTGCTCTCCCCGGCGAGAGGCACCAAGCGGCATCTGGACACGAATCTGGACTCCCAGTTCAGATCTGTCAGGTCTCGGGACTCCATTTCTCCCACCCATGGCTCCCCGCCTCAGGCACGTCTCGGGGCCCCTCCACATAGACAATGATCCACCAGGCTTACAGGGAGGCTCCGCCTTCCTTCCGGCCACCTGCTTCCCAGACATTCCACAGTCTCAACTACTGGTCATCGGCGCATTGCGAGTTACTTCCATCCGGCCTTGAGTGTTAGGTGATGTTGTTGGGGGTGTTGCTCCTTCTTCCGCTCCCCACATCGTCATCTTCATCTTCTTCTTCTTCTTCTCTGGCTTCTCGGCATTTGCTGCCTCCTTCTCTTCCTCTTCTTCTCTCATTGTATTTCGGGTGACCCCTTTGGGTCCTCTTGTTGGGTTTGTTTGCTTTGTACTCTGCAGTCCCATTGACCTAATTTTGTGGTCATGTGTTGGACATTAATATTATTATCTTATCTTATCTTCCTACAAGAGCACAATTGAAAAAAGTCTGATTTTAAAGAGAAAAAAGCAGATAATTTTTTATTTTTTTATTAAAGAAATCTTTCAAAATATTTTAAAAAACAAGGCGTCCTAAGGACATCCCGATGTCCCCCAAAAAAGGGGATGTCCCCGAGACGTTCCGTGTTTTTTTACTAGCAAAAATATGGGGATGTTTCCCCCATCCCATCATTTCAAGGACATCCCAAACGTCCCGGATGTGATGGTTCGTGGAGGACACATACCCATGTAACACTAGTTTTAGTTTCAAAGGCATATCAAAGCAAATTTAGGGATTTTTGGGCATTTTTTCAATTTATGTCAATTTTCAAAATTTCTAGGGGAAGCGGGTATATTTTTATATTGGACTCTATATTTTACAGTTTTTTCAAACAAAATTTGGGGATTTTCGGATTTTCCATTGAGTTTTAACAATTCCGGTAGTTTGGCAATTCAAGAGTTTTTAGGGGTTTCATGCATAATTCCAACATTTTAAAGTCGTATTTGGCCAAAAAATAGCTTCAAAATTATTTAAGGTATTGTAGGGATTTTTAAAAAAATTAAAACAATACATTTTGTTTTGAAATGAGGACTTTTTCAAAAAATAAAAAATTGTTCAAGGTTAGAGGCCCCTACACCGTAACCCACCATCACCTCCTACCACCCACACCACATCACCGCCCCACTCCACTAAAGCACGTCTACCGCTTTGCTTTACCATGTGCATGTCACACCACCCTAATTTTGCTCCCTGCACCCCACTCTACCCTTCCACTCCCACTCCCTACACTCCCTCAACCTATCTACCACCCCTACTCCCTTTGTCAAGCCGCTCAACAAGCTCCCCCAAGTCGTTGACCCAACGTTGAACCCCGAGCTCTTTGCCCATATTGCCCTTTTGGCATGGGTTTGTTAGATTTTGTCCCCTCTATGTCAGCCCTACCGGGTGAATTTTCACATCGCAATTCCACCCAAAGAGTAGACTAATAGTTTTGTCAAGGCACTTCTAGGCACTTTTGAAGGCGATTCCACCCAAGGTAGACACACTTCAACAAACGGCTCCATTGCCCTCCTACAAAGCCCTCCAAACTTTGACAGCTCATCTTGTGATCCATATGTCAAATCTAAATGTGTTATTTTTATTTTGCATATTTTTTCTCAAATTTAACATATTTGCAATCAAAAGTTCTTCAATTTGTACAGTATTCTCTATTTGTAGTTGTGAAGCATTTATAGACCTAATTGCAATAAACTTCAAACTGCAATATCTCTCAAATTATAAGTCAATTCAAAAGCAGTTGTTTTGAAATCATCTATTTTTTTGAAACTTTACAAATCTATACTCAGAATTTCTCCAAAATGTACAAAAAAAAAAAAAAGTTTCTCATTTTCAATGTAGCTTGGAATTTGTATTGTAAATTGCATCATTATAAGTAGTTTTGGGACAAATATCTTGTAAAATTCTACATTTTTAAGTGTTGGGGCATATTTCATTTAGCACATTGATTTATATGCCTTAGTGATTTAGGCTTCTTTTGAATACAATACATCTGATCGTGCTTTGGCGACTTTGTTGGCACTCTTTCATTTTGTTTTGCATCTAGGACACTTGTAGGAACACTTTTGCGACACTCTTGAGGTTTGTGTCGAGCTCCTTGATGAAACTTTGGTAAGGCTTTCAACGTCATCATCTTGTGAGTGTGCACTTCTAGGCACACCTATGGTTCTTTCTTTTGCACTACTCTCTTGGTTGTTTTCCTTCACTTTTGGATGCATATCAACAACTATAACAATCACACTACCACATGGAGCTATTTTGTTGTAAACAAACCGAGACATACAACCTCCTCGCAGCACTTCAAAAATCAAAATAAATCAGCATAGTGCTCTTCATCGAGAACAACAACATCATCATGTGCTTTTGACAAAATGAATGCAAGAGCACGTTTTAGGGTGTTTGCATTTTTAATTTGTTTTTAATTGTCTTTTAAAGTCCAACTTTCCTTTTTAAAGTTAAAACAAAAAATTCAAAAACAAGATTTTACCCACTTTTGTTTGTGGGTTTTGCTTGGGTCCTCCCCATGTGTGTCCTAGCAAGGCTGGATTTTCCCAGAAGGACCCAGCCATTCTCAGCCCTACTAAAACATGCCTGGGTAGGACCCAAAGGTGAGTCAAACAAGGAGCAATACCCAGTGCACATTGTACCAGGACCATTCCTCTTAGGGTGAAGGACCAAACTTCTTAGGATTCAGCCCATTCATGTCTATGGTTATTTTATGGAGACAACCAACATGCTTTTTGTTGAAGTTTCATTATCCATGATAGTCATATTCCTCCAGCATCATCCTTGATTTTTCTTTTAGGCATCACCCCAAATCAATATTATGGGTGGGGTTTTGGCATACTGTATTGCTTTCTTGGTACGATGGATCAGCCCATCCTTTTAGCAATCTCCAGTGATGGATTAGCCCATACTTTTGGCAATTTGAGTGATGGACCAGCCCAGCCAAGCCACGTTGTGGCAGTCTATAGTGATGGATTTGCACATCCTCTTTGGTGCCTTCAACGATGGAGTAGCCCATCCATTGATACTACATCTTGATTTCTTTCGATCAAGAATCAGCCCATCCTTCATGGCGCCTTTGAGTGTGTGCCTCTTTCCAGTGGTTTCATGGAGATGCCTCGGTTCATTATCAATTTCTACATCTTCGGCATGATTGACAGCATGGTCGTCTCCTTGTGGTGAGAAAATGCTGATATCACCAACATCTATCAATCTTCTTTTTGCTTGAATAGTTGATTCGGACCAGTCGCGTAGAGATGTATTCCTTGTTGAGGTTTTCTTCTTCATAAAGAATGGTTGACTGCTACTCTTGTGGAGCAATACTAGCAGCCCCAATGCTTGTCACTTTGTTCAAGATTTTTCATATTCAAAGAGATCCGTGTATTCAGCATCATATCCTCTTTGATTGGACAGTTATTGCGGCTCCACGCCCATGTATTCCGATGAGATGGAATGGCATCCATAAGGACAATCAAACTTTTAGGTAAGTTTCTCGACATTTAGATATTGTACACTGGTACCTCTTTACACCTAGAAGGTTGTTGGTGCAGGTTGTTATATGCACCGTAGACTTAAGTTGACTTAGGTTAGTGACCTTATCTTAATTTAGACATATGCATATTATTCCTATTTTAGTTTATTAGGAACTAAAAAAGTCATGTGGGGTAGGCAAGCCAACAAGAATCAAGGGAGTCGCCCTGCCAATCATATTCAAAATGATCCTCGTATTTTGCATCATATCTTGTTTGACTTGGCACAAGCAATTATAGTAACTTCACAACCATGTATTCTGATAAGAAGGAATAGCATCCATAAGAAAACTCACACTTTTAGGTTGTTTCCCAACATTTGGATATTATACATGGATACCTCATCAAGCCTAGAAGGGTGTTGGCACAGGTTGTTATATGCACCATAGACTTAAGTTGACTTAGGTTGGTGACTTTATGTTAAATTAGACATATGTATATTACTCCCATTTTAGTAAATTAGGAATTAGAAATAGTCAAGCGAGGTTAGTAAGCCAACAAGAATCAAGGGAGTCACCCGGCCAATCAGGTAAAAGGGTGAGATCACCTAGCCAATTGGATTATTTCTAGGCTTCATATAGTTTCCTCTTAACAAATTTATTTCCCTCACTTGTGTTAACCTTCTGAGACAGTGAAAGCATTAAGGAGAGATGTAAGCTCGTGGGTAAGCCTTACGTGTGCCTGAGAGGCACCTTGTATGCTGCCTTAGAGAAGCTTCTGAACTTGCTCATAATATTGGGTTTAATTTTCATTGCTCATAAATGCTTATTCTGTTCATTTTGAGCTTCTTGTTCATCTCCTTTGTCTGTAGAATATGCAGGAAAGATCCCGAGTTGTTTTCTGTTGATCCAGCACAAGTTTTTGCCATATAGGCATATCTTCAAATGGTATCAAGAGCTCTCCAATTCCTCTTGCATGGTCTTTCTCTTGCAGCTGCTGTTTGAAAAGTGAAAGGAGTTCCTGAAACTCTGAAACTGTTATAAAAACAATTTAAAATGAGCCAAAGGTCTAAAACTGACTAAGTCTGTCATTCAATTTTCAGCCAAGTGAAGATTATTCTGGAGCCAAGAAACCAGCAGGTCCACCAGTAATTGAAGATACCAGTTGGGGCACCCCATAAGCACTTCCAAAGCAGATGGACACAAAAGGTGTATGTAACTGAAAAAAATGTGTCTCCTTCCATTAACAAACCAAGGAACCAGAGAAGAAACTGTGTTAAATAATATTCTCAAAAGCTTAAGGAGAGTGGCCAGAAACAAAGGAGACTATTGTAGCATTTTCTATAAATTAGAAATCTGTGTAACTGTTCCAAGTGAACATATACCTTTGTAATCCTATAACAAAAAGTTCCAGAAGGAATAAAAGCGGTATCAAAATTTTATGTGGAGTTTTCTAACCCCAAGAGGGTTTCTCCATATTTCATATTTACCTTTCATTTCTTCAACATTGAATTTGTTACCAGGATAGAAATGATCCACAATTAAGCTTAGCACTCACGGAGGACAACAAATTTCATCCAAAGCCTTGAAACACACAAGGATGAGTGCAAAGCATGCTATAAGACATTCAACAAATTCTTTAACTACTTTAACTTGTAAAAGAAGATATTTTCCATCTCTCCTGTAAGTGAATCGAAAGAGTAAATAATCACCTTTTTCTGTTTCTGTTGTTCTTGTTCTTTAACTTCTTTCAGCTCCTGTAAGTGATTCATAGCTTATATGTCAAGGGAATAAATGCATGTAAGCAGCGAAAGCACAGTACTAACAAAATAATTATTTAGAAGCAAGCACAACATTAAGAGAATACACAAATCAGATATTTTCAACCTTCTCTAGTTGTTGCCACATCTTCTGATAATCAGCAGCTTCTTGGCGTACTTTGCACAGCTCCTCTTCCATCAAAGCAGACTTTGTCCTCAGAGATGCAATCTCACCCTTCATGGCAAAGAGTCAAATAAAAACTTTACTGTGAAATACAATCAAATACAACCTTCAAGCCTTATATGAAATACGGATCAACCATCTAGGAACCAACATTTCCGTCCCTCACTTGAATCCATTCAATATTGATACCCAACTAAGAGCAATAGCCGTCCTATCTACTATCTATGGTGCATACCTGTGAACAAGTCCAGTCCTCATGCTCATTAGCTTTAGGCCGAATCTCCTAACATGTGCCAGATAAACATGTCACTATAAGATGCCCAAATAATAGTTCAGACAGTAGAACGTGTATGATATCTAACCATTTTCCTTGAAACCTCCATTTAGAGAATTGCCAAACATTTATGGAAGCAAGTTAAACATTTGACAGCTTTCAATATTATAAAAAGCTAACCTGCTGGGATACAGGTAGGCTCGTTCCTGATTGTATCGATGCTTCTGACGCAAATCTTTCCACCTTAAATTAAAAAGTGTTGTAATTATTTAGAATAAGATGACAATTGCAAAACTAACAGCACACGTTCTACTACTTTAAATGGCATAAATTGGATCCAAATGTGGATCTACCTTGTGTGATATGCTTTCACTGTTTCCATTCAATAATCCCACTCTAGAAGGAGAAATTGATGTTTGCCTTTCCTCATTTACCTTCGGGCCACGTCCTCTTGCTACTGAACCACGTCCCCTACCACGGTTAGGCCTCTTTTTGCTCATCTCTTCTCGGTTGCCAGTTTGAAGATCCATAGTGTCAGCAGAAGACTTATTTCTGTCCGCAAACAGCTGGCCAACATGTACATTTCAAGATTGATGGATTTTAGTAAAGCACCTAGTTCAGCGGAAGCATACAATAGAGCATTAACCAATGTTAATGTATCAAAGCAACACTCCAAAAAGAGAAACCAAGACATACTAAAGCAAAATTAGGCAGAGCTAAAAAAGAACAAACAGCAGAAGATGGAGGATAAACCTCTTCCTTGTGCTTGACACCATTATTATAAAAGAGCAGCATTGGAACAGTCTGAAATTCAGATAAAACGGTCATCTTGCTTCACTTCCTTATTCTATGTTGACAACCTTTACATTCATAAGAGGATGAATGCACTCTAAAAACAAGGTTGTATGGGCGTGCAGGTGCAGGGGTATGCAAGGTGGGGGTGCATATAAATTTAAAGGAAACACACCAGGTGCGCAAGGGTGGATTGATTTTCCTTGGGTTTGGATTTGGGTGTGGGTGCATTTTCAGTGGAGGTGCATCTCCAGTGCGACCCATATATTCTTGCTAAAAAAATATGAGCGAGACTTCTCTAAAAAATTACATCTGTTAGCAGTATTCTGCTGTCTTTATCTTGGATATTTTTGCTGATCATTCTCTTTTTTCCACATAATCAATGAAAAAATTGACTATAGTGATTTAACTCGAAATTCTAAGGTTGGTACAGACTCTCTGATCAAATAATATCTATAGAGTATGCACAAACAAGGTAAATAAGGAACCTCTGACTGCTGAAAGACGGATGTCTCTTCTCCGCTATTGCCATTGTAATGTTGTCGCTTGTGAGGATTTGCTTGAATCAAAAATCCTCCACCCATCTGAATGAAAAATAAATAAATTAATAAATACCAGCATGTCATTTACTTTAATTTAGAAAATTTAAGACAACTATGATTTGAAATTAAATCTTATTCTACTATAGCAATAGGTTACAACATAAAACTCCAAAAACTATGGCCAAAAGTACAAAATTAGAAAGAGCTATTTTATAAGTGCTTTGTTGATTGAGCTGCAAATCCTCTTCCACTATGTAATGGACAGAAAAAAGAACAAAATTTTAGTTTTTCCAACCCAGCTAATAATTGGTGTGGTCCCAAACGAGTACAACACCGAGTTGGCTAGGGTTTAAGTTGCAGTTTGCTATTTGACCAAACCATTCTTTCACAGTTGAAGATAGAAAAGGTGTTTTCAATACCCATTCATGCTTTGACAATGTTATTCCCTATCAGATGTTGAGACTTAGAAACCACTAGCATTTACTACAAAGCAGTAAAAAATCATGGGGAGACCTGGAAATATACAACATATCAATACACACAAGTCCATGCAAGGTAGCTAGATCAAACATAACAGGAAGATTAGCTGCACTCACAAACTTTGTTTTGACTATCTTGAGCAGGGGGCATATTGCCAAATTGAAATTATGGTTCTCCATTGATTTCCTTTGGAAGATAAGATGCAAGGCAATCTTTCATAAGGACAGTTTCCCGCTTGGCTTTGGAGAGTTGAGGACATTTAAACAGGACTTGACTATGCAAGTTGAAGCCAGAATTGCTTGCTTTTATAAAAGTGTACATTCTCTGTCACTTGGGACAAAGGAGCACAAGTTCGCTTTTCTAGCCTTTATAGAGTGAGATTTTTGTGTAACTCAGTTGTTCAGCTAATATAGCTATCATATTTTTATAGTAATATAAGATACATCTCTCCCAAAAACAGAAAGAGAAAAATCATTACAAAATCATATGTCTAGAGAGTTCCAGAAACTTACATCATCATCAGAGTCTGTGGTGGAGCTCGACGGTGTTTCTACAACCTCCTCTGCAACCCCTGCCTTTACAGGAGGAGTTTGCCAATTAGTTTGCACTGGTGCAGAAGGCGCCTTGCCTGCCATCCTAGCTTCAAGCTTTGCAAGTTTCACTGGCAGCGATGAGTCTGATTGATTCGAGCTGGAAGAGAAATGCATCAGCATCTCCTCAGACATTGTTTACAGAAATGGTATGCCCTGCCTCTCCTTGCCCTCTCCAATGCCACTCCTCCCTGAAAAGGAATTGAAAGTCCAACCTCATATCTTTGTTTCACCTTGACAATTGGAATAATTAGCAGCTCAATCTATTCTAAATACATGTCTAAAATTCCCCTATAGGCCTAATGATGTAGTACCTACCCATCCAATATTAACATATTATGACATTCAGTGACTGATATGAACCTACCCATGAGAAAACATCTGCTATACTTTGAGAAACCTATATGTGTCATGCCTGGATGCCTTCCTGCCCTGTTCTTAAAATCTTCACCTGAAGGAATGCTAAATGCAGCTAGACTGAAAAGAGATCGACTAAAAGGTTTGTGAAAAATAATGAGATGGTATTGTTATGAGAAGGATGCTGTAACAGCATCAAAACTATATGTACCCGTAATGTAATCTAATCACTTGCGTAGTAACAGATAGATGCCAAAAAAGTAATACAATGAGGGAGAGAAACTAATGGAGCAAATGAGACCAAATAATAAGAAGCAGCATTTGGGGACTGAAAATTCACATTAGAAATTTTATTTTTTAATTGATCAATGTAGGTTTCTGTGAGGTAGCCACAACCATTTGGAACACAAACAGGGCCCAGTCACCAGGCATGCTACAGTAGAAAAATACTAATAATTATACACCGTGTAATCAGATGGTAAAGTTACAGGACTTATGCTTTAAGATTTAAGGCATCCAAACTTAATGTATCTCAATTGGAAACTAGGAACCTGGGTAGCAACAGGTACATTCTAAAAAGAAAATAGAAAGTGCAAACAAAAGAAAATGATAGAGCAATGGGAAGCAGCATTTGGACTCAAATTTCTCATTGTGAAAAGAAACTATATACCTTGTAATCAGGTCCTGGAACAACAGGATTTTGACATCTTAGGGATCAGTGAATGTATTGATTAGCAAACCTCAAGTCCTCTGCCCCAATACAAAGTATGCCTAAATACTTCGGACCTTGAGCTCAAAACACTGGGCTAGAGCCCTGGCTCCTAGAAACCAACTCATGAATGAATCCACATCAAGACATTGAGATCATTGGAGTCCATTCCCACACTTTCGGATAATTTGGGCCCAAAAAGGGCACTCATGAATCCCTTCCACTCATGAAAACCCAAGGCAATGAAGCATAAAACAAGCTGCGAGCTACAGAGAACTTAAAAAGGGGATCTTGCCCATTTGCCCAATAAGGTTTGGAAAAGCATTTGGGTGCCTAGGATTAGGACTAGAATTGGCAAACATATGCTCAAAAATTGCAGTTGGGTGTGTTTTTTAGTTTTATTTTTCCTGAAAGGACGAATGTGAGCAGAAAAACAGACATGGGTACTTGTCGGTCTAACTCGCCTAGACAGAAAGTGGGCATAGGACTAATCACCTGGTCACTAACCGTGCATTTCCATATGGGTCATTGGCAACCCAAGAGAAGGAACAACATAGTCAAAATCATCGAATACAATCAAATATGTAAGTAAACAAAAAAATGAAGACAAAATACCCAAGATTTGTGTAATAGGAAACTGCAGAAGACGGAGCTTTAGTAATTATGAGGCTGATTAGCCCAACTTGGAACCTAAAGAGAAAAAGAGAAAGTCATGAAATCGTTGTGCATACCTTCTCCTTTTTTTCCAAATGCTCGAATAGTCCTAACCAATGTTTTTGGGATTTTCGCTTCCCTAAATAATCAAATCATGAGGGGCAACAAGGTCTAACTATATTCATTCTATATTAATTAGAGTCCATATCAAGGGATGTGGGGATCTTTTTAGGTTAAGCTTAAAGTAATGTTGGAAAAGAGTTTCCAACATAAGGTAAAGGTAGCATCATAAAGATATTAAGGTAATTTATAAAGGTTTAGAATAGTTCTTAATTCAAATTAAGGAGAGGAGGAATTGTTTTATGAAAGACATCACTAAATTTGTAAATCTGTAAGTAATTGGCATTTTTTTTTAAATAATTAAGAATATTTCATTTCATTTCAAAGATTTCAACAAAGAATGAAGATACTCTAAATTAGAAGACTCCCATAAGTTTGTATCATTTTTATTATTTTAATTTTTTGAAAATTTAATAATTTTGCATCATTTTTGACATAGATGTATTGCTTTTCTAATTTTTATATAAAAGATAGAAATTATAATATAAAATTTGGAACCATATAAAAATAAGATATATGAGGGTAGTGTAATCAAGTTTAATCATATAACAAAGAAATAATTATAATAGGTGACATAAATCTTTTCTCTAAAATTGAAAATATTATTTTCTATTTAGTAAAAAAATGAAAATATTTGCATAAAAATATGTGATTTTAGAAAGTGTGGAGAGAAATTGAAAATATTTGCTTAAAAATAATATATGCTTTTCAAAAAAGTCGAGGTAGTTACTTTCCTAACATACTTTCAATTTTTTTAATAAAAACTATTTCTACTTTTGTAATTTGACACGTAACCAAAAGTAAATAGAGTTAAAATGAAAAACAAAATCTTTAACAATAAATAAATAAATAGGGTTGAAATGAAAAAGAAAATCTCAAAATTTACAAAGTACATAAAAATGATAGATGATTTGAAATGAAAATTAAAAACAATTATCATATAAAATATACCAAAAATTTTCCAATAAAAGAAGAAATAATTTCAAAATAAATTCCACATCAAAAATAATAAATATATAATTGAAAATTTGACTTTCATGTATTCATATAACCTCCTCAATATTAAAAAGGAATTGCATAATTAAAAAATAAGAAATATTAATATGACAATCATATATGTAGGAAAACCTTGTATTTATAGACAAAATATAGAAGAAATTGTAATAGAAAATTTTGAATCATACTAAAATAAAATAATAATGTGTGATAAAAAGTTAATTACCAGGGTCTCTCAATATTGAGGATATTCCTTTCAATCAAAAAAATATTGAAATATTTACATAGAGGACATGTTATTTTAAACACTCAGGGAACAACATCCCTTGTGCATAATTCACCATATTCTTGCACACTTTTAAATATTTTTACTGGTCATAACTACTTCGTGCAATAACTAACTTCCTACTCAAAAAGTGGCACTAGTAAAATGTATTTAAAAATGGTATAACTAACATATTTGATTTAAATAAGTAAAATTCCTCTCAATAGTTCACCACATACACTCGTATGATATTAAGAGAGGGGTGACATAAAAATTATGATAAATTAAATTAATAGATTTTGTTAATTGTAAAAAAATGTTTTGAAATAATTGAATTTTTGTTTTATAATAAAAAAATTTATAAATAAAAAATATTAAATTTATTTTGATTTTAGAATATTATTTTTTAAAGTTATAAAAGATTCAATGATGAAGGCATAAAGTTGAAATGAAAATAAAATCTTAAAATTTTGAAAATATGAATTTGAAATTTTTCTTTAAAAATCTCATATAAATTTAGGGAAAAATCTATAATAGAAGAAGCAATTCCAAAATATATTTCAAACTAAAAAAGAAAACAAAAATATAATTGAAAATTTGAGCATGTGTTTGTGGAAGCAATAAAGAGATGGAATTATTGATATCACCGCCTCCTAAATGTTAAAATGTGGTTGTTTAAAATAACTTTGAATTCTACTAAAAAAGAAAAAAAAATACAAAATTTTGATTTTAAATTATATCCTACATACCTTCCTAATGGATATTATTGAATTTTTCAAGGGAAAGAGATAAACAATGGTATTCGTAATGATATTTAGAGAGCCTAAGTCTATATGGTCTTAGCCTAAAGAGTTGTTCCCCTCAAAACTTCAACAATAGTCAAACTTATATTTTCACTTCCATATCCATTGAGAGCATCATATTTGTCAATTTTTCTCTTTAGAATTAGAGACGAAGGACTATTTTATTTTCAAATGCTCTCTTTATTATGAGAAAGAGGATGGTTATTTTGTATCTTTGAAGATTTTCTTAGATCTCTTCTACTTGACATGTTTGACCTTCGCTAAAAGGGGTCTACGTCAAGTTAATTACATCCTACTTATGGTCTCGCATTCTCGGTAGAAAGAGACCTTGTGGCCATCTTCCAAACTTATCTTCAAAAAAATTTATAGTAGACCAATGAGACATCATAGACTCAATGATTCACATGGCCTCACACACACACCACGTTTCTTCACCATCTTGAATATAAGAAGTGTTTCTCCAAAATAACAAGATAATTTATCATGTTACATTTTACCCTTCTTTTTCCTCTTTCATGATAATTAGATAAAGTTGAAATGAGAAACAAAATCTCAAAATGTAGAAAGCATGCAACAAAATAAACTCTAAATATGGATTTAAAATGAAAATTAAATACAAATCTCATATAAAATGTACAAAAAAATCTTATTAAACAAAGATAATTCCATATTAAAATTCAAATCAAATATATATATATATATATATATATTAAAATTAATTAAAATTTTGACGAGAAAAAATGAAGAAAAAAATTATAACATCTTAAAAGGTACAAAGGATTTATGTAAAATAACCTTAAATTCCTATATTAAAAATATAAAATGTATTATTACAACAACCTCCGATATAAAAATATACTACAAATTCAACAATCTTTTTTTTTTATGAAAAGGGGTCTTATATTATATTAATGCAATAAGTTATTTTCAACAAAAAATCGGGTGGTATGAGAGCACGCCCCAAAACCATGAACAAACTAGGTCGAGCCTAAAACAACAAGAGTCAAACTAGGCCGAGCCTAGAGAGTACAACAAAAAGGCATCGCCTAAAACACTTTAAAGGCACTATCAAGCAGCAGCAGCAAACATGCTTGAGGCAGGCAGATCCCGATCATCCGGCCATCCCGAACTGTAGGTCCTCGCACAAAGATCCGAAGCTCCCAAACCAAGAGTAATTTCTTCCTTCGGGTCCGCTCCCCTTGCGTAGGAATGGCGAGGTTGAGGTGAGGGAATTTGTCGATGGTGGTGACAGTGGGGGTGGGTGCCAAGAGTCTTGTTGCGGGCAAAGGCGGCGAAAAAGATCCCCACCCATGTTGGCGAGGTGGTGAGCCCTAGCCCTGCTAGTGAGCTGATGAATACGGCGGAGAGCCCCGCCCATGCTAGTGAGGTGGCGATCCCCAATCCCGCCTGGAAAGCCGAAGAATGCGACGGAAAGCCCCGGCCACAATGCCGACAAGCTAGCAAGTGATTATGTTGTTGTAATGGTCTCGGAGAGTGGCGGGTGAGACTAAAAGCATGGAGCCGAGATGGGCATGTGCCCCGCCACCACGGCCGAAGGCGGAGCGCCAGTGGGAGATGAAGGCACTCAGGCAATGTTGCACGAGGCTTCCCCAAGGGCGCAAAGAAGGTCTGGAGGTGATCCACCTCCAACGCCACCTTGTTTGCCTGAACTTGAATCTACAGAAGCACATTGGAGATCACCATAGATTTATTATAAATTGAGAAAGATTGATCAACTACATAATTAGCAAAGAAAAAAGCATTTCTTTCTTTCCATATCCAAAATAGAATCTCCTCCTCGAAAACATGCCAAATCTGGGTGAACATAGGTAGAAGTTTGGGATTATCTCCCAAGAGGATATGTTGCCAAGTGAAACAGTGGGGTCGTGAAGGAAAAAAATGAATGGATCCAGTTCCAGGACAATTTGAGCTTTGGGACAGAACTAGAAGACATGCAAAAGTGTTTCCAGATGTCCACAGAAGGGGTAGTTGGGAGTCGGGATCCCAATTTGAACAAGACGAGCCCCGATAGGAAGGCCTTGGTGTAGAATACACCAAAGAAAATGAGCAATTTTGGGCTCCACACATATAGTCCAAATAGTCTCAAATCGTCTACCCCAGGTAGACAGAGTGGCATGAATTCCCCAATGAGTATTAATTTTTTCCACCATGGGAAAATGGGGTGAGATCCAATGATAACCTTTGTTGGCTTTGTAGTTATAGAAAGGAGTATCAACATACCACTTGCATTCTGTCCACCATGGGCAAGAGGAATTTGCACAACAATCTTATGCAACATGTGATCAGGAACCGAATTGATCACAATAGTGAAAGTATCTTGATCTTGGTTGGAAAGTTGAAACAGAGCTTTAAAATCGCTAAGAGAACCAGGATTGAGCATTCTTGCAGAAGAAGTCCTCGATGGTGTGAATTCCACGCTTGAAGAATTTGAGCGCGGAGATTCCTAAGACCTCTGCTAAGCATTTATCTTGGGATTGAAAAATCGGTGACCACCAGAGAGATTGTTGATTGAGAGAAATCCCATTATGAAATCCATCCCCTTCCATAAAATCTAGGGTTTGACACATTCCCATGCTTTCCAAATACTCTTAAGCACAAAGGTGCCAACAATTTTGATAGGCAAGAGTGATGAGCAAATTGACAAACCCTAAGCCTTTCCACGTAGGGCGGCCATAAGGAGAACCTTCGTAATGTCATGTCGTATGAGAAATTTCCAAGCTTCTTGGCCAGTAATGCTTCTGATAATCCACTTAGCACAAAGAGCTTGCCCTTGACGTTGAATGTGAATAAGCCTGAGGCCTCCAAGAATTGCGAGGCAGACAACATATATCCCAAGCTACCCGATGAAAACCTTTGCCAGTAGAAGCATTAGCCCATAAGAAAGCTTTGAGCAATTTTTCCAGCTTCTGAATGGAGGCTTTGGAAGGAACCCAACAAGACGAGTAGTAAACATGGGTTGTAGTAAGAACTTTAGAGTAGATTTGGAATTTTTCAACTAGGGATAAAGGCCTAGTGATCCAATATTCCAATTTTTTTCGCCACCCATTGAATGACATAATGCCATAGTTTAGCCAGGAGGCTTGAAAAGAAAAAGGAATACCTAGAAATTTGAAAATCTCACCATGTTGCAGAATTTTCCAATCAAAGGTGGCAAGTCACCAGGTGTGGGAAGGAAAGATTGTTGGTAACATTGGGTTTTTCGCCATTGAATGGATGAGCCAGAAGCTAGGCAGAAAGTATCCAAACATTGCATAGCATTACTAATGTTGGTTTCATCCTCAATAAGCTGTAAGGAAGGAATCATCCACAAAATTCCCATTGAGAAGTTGTGAATTGGGCTCATCAGGCAATGAGATTCCACGAACAAGACCCTGCACTTTGGCATGAGCTAAGAGATAACCAAAGCCTTCGATCGTCAGCACATACAATACATAGCAAGAGGACAACCTTGTCTGATAGACTAGAAAATCCCAAAAGGCTCCGAGTTGAGGCCATTAATAGAAATTTGAGCAGAGGCATCTGTAAAAAGCATATTGACGGATT
Source organism: Taxus wallichiana var. yunnanensis (assembly GCA_018340775.1). NCBI lineage: Eukaryota > Viridiplantae > Streptophyta > Pinopsida > Cupressales > Taxaceae > Taxus > Taxus wallichiana. Next base: position 588,169,891 of record CM031238.1, on the reverse strand, counting down.
GAATAAAAATGGGTCCAAAGCCAAGGGCCTGAAGCATGGCGAGAATGAATGGCCATTCAATCTAATCATAAGCCTTCTCAAAGTCAATCTTGATAAACATGGCGGCTTGATGAGATCTGTGAGCCCATTCCATGCCTTCCCACACCGCGATGATGTTATCTAGGATGAAACGTCCTTGTATGAATCTTGTTTGCTCTGGTTGAATAATAACAGGTAGAAGATTGCGTAATCGCAAAGCTAACGCTTTGGCAATGATTTTATAGGAGACATTCAACAATGCGTAATTGACCGCCAACAAGTGATTTTCTCGGGATCTCCTTGCTTAGGGATAAATTTGATGTTTCCCTTATTAATGTGTGGCCCTAGGGATTGGTTTTGAAATCCTTCAAGATAGACCTGAAAAAGGTCTTTCCCGACAGAATCCCAAAGAGCTTTATAAAATTCACAAGGGAATCCATCGCAGCCTGACACTTTATCATTAGCCATTTGCGATTGGCTTCATGGAGGTCTTCAATGGTGAGAATTCTTTCACAGATCACCTTCTAAGCCTCTGAAAGCTTACGCAACACAACACCCAAACAATGGTCAAGAGTGGCTCGGTGAGCTACAGAGGGTGGTTGAGCTTGAAAGACGAGCTTGTAATGGCGCACAAAGGCTTGCAACATAAGTTGTGGGTCAATAATCTAAGCTTCGTTGTCCATAAATTCAACAATCTTGAGTTTATCTTTATAACTATTATATTAATAAGTAAAATATAAAATATAATAATAATGTGCAATAACAAATGATTACAAGGTTGTATCAAAATTAAAGATATCATTTTCAATCAAAAAATATTGAAAATATTTACATAGAAATAATGTGATTTGAAAAAGTCATAGACAACAATTTCTCTTTTGTATAATTCACCATATTCTTACACACTTTTATTTTTTTATATAGTTTTAGTTGATATTAGCTACTTTAATATTTTCCCTTAATGACAACTAACTTCCGAATGAATGAAAGTGGCATTATAAAATGTATTGAAAAAATGGTATATGGGACATATGTGATGTAAATAAATAACATTGTATGCATTTCCTTCTTTCCTAGTACCACGCCTTCAAAATTTAGCCTTCATGACCCTTCCCAAGGCCTCAAACCCGTCAAAAAAGGGTGGGTAAAAATTTACATCTAAAAAAAAATTAAAATGTAAAAATCGTTTGACAATAGAGAAGTGCAAGTTACTTTTAAAATTGTCAAAAGAAGGGCTATGGTGAAAAATACTTGTCAACAATTTGTGTGAAAATTTTAAATCTTAAAAATAATTTTGATGACTTCTACAAACAACAATCACCTCCAACTTTCTAGGATCTGTGTGAGTCACAAATATGTTAGACAAGATGTATTAAACAATTATCAAAAGTTTTAAAATAATAAATATACTACTATTATAATACTATTAAGGTCAAATCCCAAGTTTATAGTAAGTTGGTGATGCCATCTCAATGAATACTTGAGCACAAATACCTAAAAACCAAAGATTTAATATTACCATTTAGGGTTATGTCCTTTGTTTGGGATTCATTCAAACATTTTATCTGTTGCCTTATATTTTTTTGTTTCTTTATTGCAGGAGCTATCTTGAGAGGAAGAGAACAGAACCAAGATTGACTTGCACACAAATATTTTCCCACTTGGGAGCCTACACAACATGATTTGGAATAGATCGAGCGTGTAGAGTGGCCACGAGATCGATATGGGTTGAGATGGATATCTAAGGTCGAGAAAGAGCTTGGAGAAAAGTGTTGAGCTAATCTCAAAGGGTGACTTCAATTCATGACTCACAATGTAGGGTGTCGAACAAGCTCTATAGGACCCAAGTTGGTGTTGAAGGACAGGGATGGACTCGTAATGGTCTTGATCCAGATCACCTAGATCAATTCGAGCTCAATGTGTAAATAAGCTAGGGGTTGAGATGATTGGATTAGCTTGGTTTGTATGCAACAAAGAAGGAGCTCGAAGAAAAGGTAGTTGGGGCTTGCTTTCAAGCAAAAAAAAAGGTCGAGTCACTTGAGGAGCTCACCCATTATGACCCTTGCAAAGAATAACCGAGCTAAGTGTCGAGTTGCTCCCTAATGCAAAGGTTGATTGGACCTATCCGAGATGGCAGAATGCAGGGCGAGGAGAGGAGCTCTTTGTAGAGGGGGCGAATAGGAAGAGATAAGCTTCTTTGTCCATTGAAAGCACCCCTCCAAGTCATCATTGGTATCTTCTCTCTAACCATTGTTCAATAGCAGTGATGTGGAGGCCAACAAGAACAGTTGTGCTCAAGACAATGCAACTCAACTATATGCCTAAGGAGTTGAGGAAGAGGGTTGTGGAAAGGAGGATTATGAAGGGTGAGTGTGTTTAATGGAGTAGTCTAATTTGGTAATACATCATTTGTGTGTAGTAGATCTGAATGCATATTGTGCACGAGGTGAAGCTCTTGGCTCTAAAATTTGACCAAGAATATCTCGATGTATCTGTCGGTGACATAGTTAGTGTGGGTGTTTCAATGTATAGATGCACATTTTCTTTAATTTAATTGGAAAAAATCTAATTTAATGCATTTTACTAGTTAAAATTTACATGGGTTTTAATTTTAGTGGTTAAAATCTGAATGAATTTTTTTATTGAAGTGATAAGAATCCAAATGGGTTTTAATTTTAGCACTAAAATCCAAGTAGAAGCTAAAGTTATTTATTTTATTATTTACAATTTTTTCATAATGATTTTGATAAGAGATCCCAATGTCCCACACGCAATTTGATGGTTTTTATGTGTTTACTGATTTGCATGTCTTCTCGTCTAATTTCAATTGTTTGTTTATGTATTTATTTATTAAATTTATTTAATGCTTATTTTAGTTATGATGATTTTTAGAAAATTAGAATATTACAAATTTGGGCTTTCATTACATCATAATTTGATTATTTTACCAATTTAAATGCATCTTAATTTTACACCTTTCGATTGAGGGGTCATTTTGTTTGGATTACTGAATTTTTCCTTTTATTTAAGGTGTCAATCAACTCATACTTGATTTAATTAATAATAATTTCTCATTTTAAAAAATATTCTTAATTTTTATGACATGGATACTTGATTTATTCTTGTCATATGAAGTGTAAAATATTCATACTACTTTTCATCATCGAAGGGTTGGTCCAATATTTTCCCTTCACAATAAAATTCAGACCAACCCTTCAAATTTGATCCCCATTTCCTACCATATCCATGTTTTACGCTTTCGAAAGAAAATGGACAATAAATAACTCTCTTTTTTATTTTGAAAATATACACTTAAAACGATATTAAGAGAGGGGTGACAAAAACATTAAAATAAAATAAATTTATCTATTACAAAGAGGTTTTTTCATTAAATGCTTTGATTTAAAACAACAATAAAATCATTTTTATTAAATTTATTATTATTTTATAATGTTTTTTTTTTAAATTATAAAAGATTTTTTTATGAAAAGATATCTTATATTATATTAATGCAATAAGATACAAGATAGCTTTCAAGAAAAAGCGGCGGTATGAGAGCACACCCCAAAACCACAAACAAACTAGGTCGGGCCTGGGATAAAACCAACGCACTAGGCAAAGGCTTAGAAACCATTAGAACACAAAATTATGCAACAACAACAAACATTCTTGAAGCAAGAGGGTCATGATCATCCGGCCAACCCGAGCCTGGGAGGTCCTTGCCAACATCTGGAATGTCCCAACTAGGGGATTTTCTTCTTCTTTTTTGCCTCCTCTCAAGTGGGAATGGAAAGAGAGATGTGAACAAACTTTTCGTGAGGGTGGCGCGGTGGTGGGGCCAAGTTCCAACCATCAAGCGTGCGTGGCTCGGGGCAAGAGCGAGCCCCACCCGAGTTAGCGGCGAAAGGGGACCCCTCCCTCTTGGAGAGCCGGTGTGCAGTGACTCCTCCGTTGTTGAGGGTAGGGCGGCGACGACCCCCGAGATGAAAGAATGTCATTGAGAATGGCTGCGGAGACCACCACGGCCATGCGGCGAGGAGTGCCGAGATGACGAGGGTGGCTCACAGGTGACATTGCATGGGGCATCGCCCCAATGCCGTAACAAATTCTGGAGGTGGCCCACTTCCAGAGAAACTTTGTTAGCCTGGACTTGAATTTGTAGCAGCACATTGGAGATAACTATAGATTTTTATACATTGAAAATTGTTGATCAACTTCAAAATTAGCAAAGAAAAAATCATTTCTTTCTTTCCATATCCAAAACATAATTTCCCCTTTGAAAACATGCCAAATCTGGGTGAAAAAAGGCAAAAATTTGGGGTTATCTCCTAAAAGGATATTCTACCAAGTAAAAGCAGTGCGGTCTGAGAGGAAAGAAAAATGAATGTATCTAATTCCAAGCAAGTTGCGCTTTCGGAAAAAACCAAAAGAGATGCAAATAGAGTTTCCAAGTGGCCATAAAATGGGCACTTGGGAGTCGGGATCCCAATTTGAATAATTTGAGACCCCATGGGGAAGAACTTGTACAAAACACACCAGAGAAAGTGAGCAATTTCTAGCTCCAGATAGATAGACTAGATAGTGTCAAATCGCCGACTCCATGAAGACGGAGTGGAATGAATGCCCCATCGAGTGTTGAGTTTTTCAACCATGGGCAAATGAGGCGAAAGCCAACGGTAGCCTTTACTGGCTGAATAATTGTGAAACGGGGTATCAACATACCACTTCCAATCCATCCACCAAGGGCAAGAGGAGTGCACTGAAATTTTGTGCAGCATATGGTCAAGGACCAAATTGAGCACTTCAGTAATGCTAGCTTGATCCTGGTTGGTCAGCCAAAATTGAGCTTTAAGCTTAGGCCAAGAATACCAGGATTGAGAGTGTTTACAAAATAAGTCTTGGATGGTGCAAATTTCGCGCTTGAAGAGTTTGAGCACAAGAACCCCCTAGATATGCGAAACACTTATCCTGAGCTTGAAAAATTGGTGACCACCAAAGGGAATGATGGTTAATGGAAAGCCCATTACAAAAGCCATCACCTTTCCATTGAATCCATGGTTTGATACATTCCCAAGCCTTCCAAATGCTTTTAAGCACAAAAGTGCCAACCACTTTAACAAGCACCAAAGCAATAAGGAGGTTAACAAACCCCAATCCTTTCCATGCAAGGTGGTCGTAAGGTGATCCTTCTTCTATACCATGGCACAAAATCACTTTCCACACTTCTTGGCCAGTGATGCATCAAACAATCCATTTGGCACAGAGTGCCCGCCCTTGGCATTGTATGTCAATAAGGCCTAAGCCCCTGAGTTATAGGGAAGGCAACAAATCTCCCAAGCCACTCAATGAAAACCTTTACTAATGGAGGTGTTGGCCCAAAGAAAGGCTTTGAGGAGTTTTTCTAGTTTCTGAATGGAGGCTTTGGAAGGCACCCAACACAAAGAGTAGTAAACGTGTGTGGCCGCCAGAGCTTTGGAGCAATTTTAGAATTTCCTTGCGAGGACAAAGGTCAGTAATTTAATAGTCCAATTTTTGGCCACAATTGCGAATACCATACTACCATATCTCACCGACAAAGCTTGAAAGGCAAAGGGGATGCCTAGAAATTTAAACATTTCGCCATGTGCAAGAATCTTCCACTCAAAAGAGGTGAGCCAATGGGCGCTAGGAGGAAAGATTACTGGTAGCACTAAATTTTTCGCCATTAAATGGAAGAACCGGATGCTTAAACAGAGACATCAAGGCAATGCATGACATTGCAGATATTGGATTCTTCCTCAATGAGAGTGAGAAAGGAATCATTTGTGAAGTGACCATTGAGCAATTGAGAATTGTTCGCAGAAGGCAATGAAATCCCCTTACAAGCCCTTGGGTTTGGCATGAGCCAACAGATACCCAAAACCTTCACCCATGCAAAGCACATAGAGCACAGCACTAACGGGCACCCTTGCTTTGAATGGAACAGAAAAATCCAAAGGACTTAAAACTAAGGCCATTAATAGTGATTTGGGTAGAGGCATCAACAAATAACATTCGATTGATTGAATGAAATTGGGGTCAAACCCAAGGGCTTGCAACATGACAAGGATAAATGGTCATTCAATCCGATCATAAGCTTTCTCAAAATCAATTTTAATGAACATGAAAAATTGATTGGATATCGAGCCCATTCCATGCCTTCCCAAACCGCAATGATGTTTTCCAGGATGTATCGCCCCTGAATGAACCCAGTTTGTTCCGATTGAATCACAACGGGAGAATATTACGTAGCCACATAGCTAGAGCTTTGGAAATTATTTTGTAGGAGACATTCAACAAAGTGATAGGCCACCAACAGGTAATTTTCTCTAGATCCCCTTGCTTCGGGATGAATTTAATATTCCCTTTGTTGATACACGGCCCCAATGACTGATTTTGAAACCCTTTGAGGTAGACTTGAAGAAGATCTTGCCTGACAGAATCCCATAAGGCTTTGTAGAATTCACGGGGTAGCCATCACAACTCGAGGCCTTATCATTAGCCATTTGCATGACTGCATCATGGAGGTCATCAATGGTAAGCATTCGATTACAGACCACCATCTAAGCTTGAGAAAACTTGCACAACACAATAGCAGGACATTGTTCAATGATTTTTCGCTTGTCGAATAGGGTGGTTGAGCTTAAAAGATTAGCTTATAATGTCACACAAATTCTTACAACATGTGTTGAGGGTCAGTGACTTGAGCTCCACCATCAAAGATGGCCCAAATTTTTGAGAAGGCTTTTTGGCTCTAAGAGAAAGAAAGAATTCTTTTGAGACTCGGTCACCAATTTTAAGCCAATGCATGCGGGCATGAATTTGAGCTCCTCGTGTGTTGTAATTATCAACAATTTGAATTTGTTGGCGAAGTGTTACAACTTGAAGTTGCAGAGTTTTAGAGAAGGGGTGGTGAAGTGCCACCACCGCATGGCTAAGAGTGGAGGTGTTGGCGAGTAGGAGCGACGTCTGATTTTGGCCAACTGTCTGCCATAGATTCTAAGGAATCTAGTAGTCTGAGTCATAGCGTCCTCCCACCATTGAGTCCAATTGGCATGCATAGGTGGATGAAAGTCTTGATGTGACTTGGTCGTGAGGCTAAGTTCCACACACGCTTGATATGATTGAGTGTGGGCCCATGTTGCATCAAGGTAGTATTAAGAAAGAATTGGCCTTTATGACAAAAAGTGCACTTATCATGCCAAGTGATATGAAATTGTATAGGGGAATGATCAGATAGTACAAAATCAGGCATGACCTCCACAGGCATGGAATAAATGTTGTCAAAATCAAAGAAATCTTGAGCTGATAGCATGGCTCTATTTTAAGAACCCGATCTGATCCTCCTCAGAGATTGGACCAAGTGTACCACGCTTTAGAAGTGGGAGTGTGAGAAGCATTAGGGTCATAAAACCCAAACTTATTACGCATGTAAAACCATGCCTCCCTTTTGCTAGTTGTCCATCTCATTGGCAAGTGGCTGCATTTTTCAGTGGGTGACTCAACCATATTAAAATCACCACTTATGACCTAATAAGCATCGAGAATTGTGCAAGCTATCCACCGCCAAAGATTGGCCCTTTCGGCCGCATCGTTAGAGGCGTATATATTAATGAGGCCAAAAGGGCAACCATTAACATTAAATAAGACCCATATGGCATGGTTGGTGGGGTTGATACCATGGTCAATTAACAAGGGCCACCATTTGGGAGCAAAAATGAAAATTAAACCCCCATGCCCTGCTTCATGATTACTTGTAAAGGCCAAGTTGTCATGGTAGATGGATTTACAAACCATCATGGCTCGAAACCCGTAATTTTTACCTCCCCGCAAAAACAAAACATATAAGTAGGAAAATCTTTTCCGAGTTTCACAAAAAACATACTTATGACAGGAGTCTTTTAGAGCCCGAACACTCCAAGATAAATAGTTCATAGAAGACGTTGGTCAAGAGCCATGCCATCAACATCCAAGTCATCAAGGTCGTCAAACTGGTTTTGCACAAATTGAGCAGTGTTATGTTGTAAAAACCTTACAGATCGTTTTCTTCTCGCTTTTAAGGCGTAGGTGATATTGTACTCCTCTTTTATTGAGTCCACACTATGCACCGAGTTATGATCTTGGGAGATGCAAGAAGGAATTCAAGGCCATTTTGTTGGCCCCTGTGAGATGTTTGTTAAAAACAACGGTGAAGATTGTGGCATGGTGACATTATAAACATAATTTTTCTTATCCATGAGAATTGAGGCTGCTTTGGGTGTGTTGGAGTATTTTGGTAACTGGAATGACGATTTGGAAATAGTAGTTGGTTCCTTAGCGATGTGATTAGCTCCTTAGTTTGAAGGCTATGTTCTTTAGCAGTTGGCTCACGCTGATCATTTGAACCAGAGGCCTTGGATTGCTATTTTTTATTCTTATTTTTCCAGCCCCATTGTTTTCTAACTTTCCTCCTGCGGGGGTTTGGCTGGTTCAAAGGTTGTTTTGGCAACTGGGTGATTATGAGGAACATAAAGAGGGTAGTCTACAGAATGGAAGTAAGTGTTAGGTAAGTTGATATACAAAATACGCTAGGAGTAATGCGTGTCTCCCATTTGGATTTCCACAAATTATTTCAGGTCTCAAGAAAGATCTATCTTAATGCAAACATGCTTTTGTGGACGAGCATGGTAAAACCAGTCTAGTTCGAGGCAAACCACCTTTGATGGCGAAAGCAATCTGATGCAAGAAATGAACACAAGGCAAGGGTAGGCCAGGAAATTCTACCCAAACTGGCACTTTAAGTGCGGCATACTCAGAAACCACAAAGTCTTTGGTCCATGGAGACAGGACCAACAAAGAGTTGCAGACATACCAGTGGCTTATCAAGCCAAAATATTGAGGGCATTGGCTGGGTCGAGAAGCAAAAAGGAAAAATCCTTTGGTCATATTTTGGACGCTATCAAGTTGGACCCCATGAGGAGTCTAGGTCGTGTTAACCTAGGATTTGAGCATGCTTTCAGAGGGGATGTGACCCACAAAATACCCAATGAGACATAATTGTTCCAACCAGTTACAAGCAACATTAAAGTCAGGAATAGGTAAAACCACATCAGGAGGAGAAACATTACCTCGTGGAAGACCTTCGAGACGAACTTCCGAGGACATTTCATAGGTGGCGCCATTGCTCAAAGCTCCACTATCTCCAGCCATGGTTGTAACAACCAAGCTTGAAGAGGGAGATGTCATTATATAGGGGCACCCAATGGGCGGGAAACCCTAGAAAAATTATGGTATTAATATCCCACAAAGCCCAAGAAGGCCACAAAATGACAAGTTCACAAGCAAGAAACCCTAGCAGAGCCGACTCTAGATCTCATTCCCCACCCAAACATTTGAAAAATAAAATCTCAAACATTTTTAAAACGGGTTTGAATTTTTTTATAACTCTCATATTAAATATTAAAACTATAAAAGAAGAGGCAATTCCAAAATATATTTCAAACTAAAGTATAATTGAAAATTTAACCACCATATATTTGTAAAACCAAAAAGGTAAATTTTAAAAGAGGGAGAATTATTGATATAATGACCTCCTAAATATTAAAATGGGATTTTAAAAATAACCTTGAATCCCTTTTTAAAAATAGAATAAAATATGAAGAAATTTTGATTTAAATTATATACATAACTTCCTAGTGGATATTATTGATTTTTTCAAGAGAGAGATAAACAATGGTATTTATAATGATATTTATGGAGCCTACTTCTAGTCTATATAGTCTCGACCTAAAGATTTGGTCCCCTCAAAACTTCAACAATACTTAAAACTAATATTTTCACTTCATTCATTGCTTCATCTAACCTTTAGGACATAACAAAACTATAGTTATTTTGCTGACTTAATGGTTCACCGTGTTCAACTTAGAGTTTACTCCCATTAAATTTACATCAAAACAAACCACCATATCCCTAAGGAGCATTATGTTTCTTAGGTTTTCCTTTGAATCAAAGTTGGGGGACTATTTTATTTTTAGATACTCTCTTTATTACAAGAAAAGGGATAGTTCTTTTGCCTCTTTAGAGATTTTCTTGGATCTCTCAAGACATTCTTGGCTTATGAAGAACAAACATGTTTAGCCCTCATCAATAGGAGTTTTTGACCTTTGTTAGTGGATTTTCATAATATCCAAAAGGGCCCCGCACTGTGTTAATTACAACCTACTTGTAATGGTCTCACATCCTTGATAGGGAGAGACTATATGGCCATCTTCCAAACTTGTATGGTAGATAATTATGATATCACACACTCAATTATTCACACAACCTCACGCCCACTACAAATTTATTCACCACCTTGAATAGAAGAAGTGTTTCTCTAAACCGAGAAAAAATCATAAACACACCAATAATGGGTACAAAACACCTTATTATCTACTGAAACCGCCAAAGTTTTTAATACTCATTCGATGGTTGGGCCTTGAGGCACACATAGCTAAAGTTACATCTTGAGCACCTTTTTAGGACTGCGCACAACCTAGATTCACTCATAACACATCCATATTGTCTTATATGAATCACCTAAGTGATCTCTCCAACCTTAATTGCACCTTTAATTTTGTTTGTTGGATGATTGTGCTTGTGAACCCTAGTTTATTATTATGTAAAATCAATTTATATGGTCTAATTTTTCATTCATTCCTATAACAACACAATACTAGATTAATAATATCACATATTAATAATTTTGAGGGTATTAAATAGTTATAGTTTTCATTTTGTGCTTGAGTGATTTTAGTTTTCATCTATAATCATTTATATAATCCTACTTGAGTGATTTCAGCTTTTCGAGTTCTAGTTATAGTTTAAATTGCATTTGCATTAAATTTTCCAAGGTCTTTTCAACAAACCTAGTTTGTGCATATCCTATAGTTATTGTAGTTCATGAGACCACATTTCTTTCAGGTATTTTTTTACATTTTGAATTTTGCATACTTCCACACACACACACACACACACATGCACATCTAACACAATTTCCTTCTCCACATGCTTTGGCGTATATTAATACCTTGTTCCAAAGCTCCTATTTTGGAACACGAGTATGTTAACAAGGGTTGACGAATCATATTCGACACATGTTGGTTACATTTGGCATGTTTAATTAGCATGTTGATGATAAATTTTAAATCTTCCCGAGATAGCGAATATGGCCAAGAATGTCAACCATGCAAACATAATTATCAACTCTAGGTGTAATGATATAAGAGTCACTCATATCATTGATGTATTTATAGCCCTCATCCACTAAAACTACATGGTTTTATGCTAATAAAAAAATTAAACTTACATGGTCAAAGTATGTTCCACGAGACCATATCTTAATACTTGTGTTTTATCAAAAGTTCGCATTCCTTATTTATGCTTCCACATGCATAGCACTTACAACTACATCTAACAAATATCCACTTCTTTTATGATTTGATGGATGTGCACTCCTACTCCAATATTTCAATGATATTACCCCATGTTGAAGTGATGTTTTTTGCCATTTTTAATATGGAATGCCAATTCTTGAAAATGCTACATTGATTTCAGTTAATAGTTTAAAAGAGATGGAGAGAGGTTGAAAGAAATTCCATGAAGTTGAAATCAATATTAATGAAGAAGTCATGGATCTCATTTGATTCTTTTTGTAGTCATCGATTTAATTACTATGCAAACCCAACTTCAAACCAAAGGAAAGCTTAAAAAATTATTGTAGATCTCTTTTCCAATATTTTTTCCATTTTAAAATAAGAATATTATGGTAGTTAGATCCAAGTAAAAACCTCATAACCATCTTTTTCACCTAGAAATTAGGAATGAAAATGCTTGTCATAGCTTTGAGCATGTCATATTTTCATGTGATGGCTAGCATATATTTCTTGGTGCCTTTTTCAACCTTAGTTTGGTTGGGACCACCTTTTATTAAGGCTAGGATAAGTGATCCTAGTATGCTTTTGTGGACTTAGCTAGGTCTAAGAGGGTGAAAAAATCAAATGTGAGTGGAGATGGAATGAAAGAGGCTCAAAGCATCAACATGTCGATGCTGCTTTGGATGTTGTATTAGTGCTTTGCTCACGAGGTTCAACATAGACCTTATAAAAATCACAATCTCATCATGTTTATAGTTTATTCATTATGTGGCAATACAAAGACACTCGTGTTTGTCAATATATCTCCTGTTGAGTCAAATTTGGAGGAGACATATAATTCTCTATAGTATGTATAACCATATTCCATTGATACATATTCTTCAAAAGCTTTATGTATATTGAAGGAAGCATAATATTTTGAGAATATGAGTGAATGTTGGAATTTTGGTTGGCAACTATACATCCCATGTAAAATGCATTCAAAAGGATCCCTCAAAAAATAGGAATTCTTCATAGGAGGTCAAACCCGAAGAAAAATATTCAATATATGAGTTTGGAGTATAAAGGAAATAATATTGATGATGTATTAGAAGATGTTGATAACGACCACTCTCCCAAGGATTAGCCCTTCATCAATGCCTTTATTAAACTTATTTCTCATTCTAATTGTGAATGTCTCTATGCCAAGTATTGTATTTTGTAATCACACTATAACACAATATATCCATGCGTTAAACATTTCAATCATCCATTAAGGCAATGTTCTCATCCATTGCTTCCTAGAAGGAACATATGTTATTGTAGTTGTCATCGTTGAATTGTATTATGTTGTAAGCTTAGCAAAATATCATGTTGTAGTATATGTGGATAGTAAAAATATCTCGTTTGTTTGTGAATGGCATGCAACTATATTTATTTTGAGTAGGAAAATGTAAGGCAATCCAAAACAAAAATGGATAAATTCAAACCCCTTAGGTGATTTAGAAGATACAACAAACCAAGGAATTGCATCTTAGGTAAGATACACTAATAATCGAATACATTGGGATGTTTAATTCCTTTCAACATTGAGCGGGATGATAACATGATTGACTTTATTTGTAATCATCCTTTCTCCCTTTCTTTATGAATGTAATTAATTCATTATTCAATTATATTGTACTTTAAGCTTGACATGTGATATTGTTGTAATTTATTGTATTTTAAATCCATAATTAACTCCATGAACTTAAGTAAAAACATTCACAAAATTAAGTAATAATACTTATCTCCATACACTAATTGAAAATTTTAAAGAAGTGTTAAAATACATCTAATTTTTTTCCATAAGCTTATATCTCCTTCCATATATGAGATATCAAATATGGGAGTATTATGTACTGGTATTGTAATTCTTCCTTATCTAATTTTACGATTCTAGTGTTTATCTTGGGGCCTACAGAGGTTAAAGTTTCTTCTCTATCTACTATGTCAATATATATTCTCCTATTATTGTCTTTATAGTTTTGTTAATTCCCAAACTAACTCTTAAGGGATTACTTATACAACATGTTTTCTAAACTCTTTTTGGGTTTAGTTTGATAGAACTCAATAGTGGGATGAGATTATTTGGAATATGTTATTTAAATATTGTATGCCCAAAAGGCGAGAGAGGTTCACAAAAAAAAATTATCCTAATGTTTCTTTATAAAGGAAGTTTTTATAATGGTTCAAAATAAAGTAAAATGTCTAATGATGGGAATGGAATTGAATGTGGTTTTAGCAAATATTTATGTATTTTATAAGTTAGTGCTCTCAATAAATAAAAGTGACGCTTTACATTGCTAAACATAAATGGTTTTAGAAAATATTTTGAATATTGTAATAGAGTGACAACTATAACCATTTGAATTGAGTCATTAGCAAGGTAAAAATGTATCGAGGAAAGATGTTGAAGTAATAATGGCACAAATGACCTCTTGTTTGTTGTAGGGTATAATTTTTTTAAAGATTGATATCTTTAAGACTTGTTATACAAACATTGATGTTCAACAACAAATCAACTTGTCTCTAAGCATGTTTTTAATTTCATTCAAAAATTTGTATGATATAAATGCTAGGTTTATTTTCCACTTTTGGAAGGATTGATAGAAAATATTGGGTTACCCTTCAAGTTCTCCACATGTCCACTATTAAAACACATGATTGTTTCCATATCGAATAAACATGTCCTATTATCTACAATCCTACATCAAATGCCACTATTTTGGAAACATAGGTTTGTTTCGTGGAGTTTCCTCATGGCCAAGAATGTCAATCATGTAGACATAATGATCAATACTAGGCGTAATTCTCCAAGAGGAACTCATTTGATTGAATTATTTACAGCCCTCGTCCACTAAACCTACATGGTTGCATGTTAATAAAAAATTAAGCTTACATAGTCGGGGTATGTTCCTTGAGACCGTATCTGAATAAGGCATTTTGTAAAATAGTTGACATGCTTTGTTTAACTTCCACACGTAAAGAACTTGAAACCACATCTAAACTAAACCAATTTCCATTATGATTTAATGGATGACCTTTTTAATAAACTCATCATGTGCATTTCTTACAAACATTGCATTATAAGTGTTTACAACCTAATTAAATTATGTTATGGAATGCACACAACAATAAATAGGAGTAAGGGTTTTTATATGATATTATTTTGATCTAATTGATTCATAATTAACCACGCATAGTCAATTTAATCCACTAATACTTTTCATAATGATAAATGATAAAATTATAGCTCAAATGCATAAGAGGGTATTCTAACTTATTTGTACATGTCAAAACAAAGTAGATATGGATGTGCATGTTGGTGGAAAAGGAAGATAAAAATTTATAGATGCTTCATTATTAATATTGAACTGGAATCGAGTTGGTTCAGGACCATACAAAAGTTGTAAAGTCTAGACCTAAAATTATATGAAATTGGTTGGATATATACATTTTTGGACGCTTTTGTAGTCAAGATTTGTAACTTCATGTGTACTTCGCTTACCTAGAGATGTGATTTTCTATATTTCACTCTTCTTCACGCAACCTCAAGATGACCTATAAACACTTGGAATAACGTGGAAACCCTATACACCTACTGACACCCTTCATCAAAGCGTTAGATAACCAAAAGGAGAATCATGTGCATGGTGAGGTTGGACTACCCTTGTCACCAATCCTACCAACCCGATCTAAGTGTTGCACTATATGTTGTAATACAAGATCAAGTCTCGTGTAGTTATCTTTTATGCTTGTGCAAATGTGAGTTGATCTAAGACACCACCTATGAGTGCCCTTATGTCTCTTGACATAAAGATGGTGGGATAATTATAGAATATATAATGTACCTTGTGATAGTAGTGTGATGTAGTGTGCTTCAGCTATGTGACCTAACCCTTTGTCCCTTAAAATCATTTTATAATGCTTGAAGTGACTTTACTCATGTTAACACATGAATCTATAACATTTACATGCTTGGAAATGGATGAAGTTATACTCTTTGACCTAGTTAAGTACTTTAAACGTTTAGTATTTATTTCTCTAAGATATGTGCAACTCATTTAGGAAGATCTAGGAGAACCTTAAGTGCATTTAGAGTGATCTTTGCAATAGGATCTTGTAAAAATGTCAAGTGAGTTATAAAGTGATCTTGACTTGCTTATATAGCCTTTCATAGGTGAAATGTTATAAAATGGACTAACCTAGGAAGAAAAATGATAAAATAATTATATTCAAATTGATATTTGATTTAACGAAATTAAATCTTAATCGGAGGAATCAAATCAAATGAATATAACAATAAGAATCAAGATCTATCATGAAAAATACAAGCAAGTATATACTGATAAGGAGATAAAAGTGACTTAGCTTGTATACAAGGATTTGGGTTTGGGCTGGAAACCAGAGTGGAACAAACTAGATCTGAACTAACTAAGCTTCATCTGGGAAATTGGAATATAAAAATCCCTCGAGACATGGACCACCACGGGCACCGGTGTTTGAGTTAGGTGCTAGTGTCCCGGAAACATCTCTGGATCTCGATCAATTCAGGATTTGAACTTGTCTTCCACCTTTTGCTCTTTTCGCATCCACTTAGTTGTAGGGTTCTTGTTTCATACCCAAACTTGAAAAAAACCTAACGCCTACATAAGGCTTAAGCAAACATTAAATGAAACAAATAATGCATATACATGAGTCAAATTGATCTTGGTGGTGACCCCAATGTGATTGTCATTGAGTGTCACACTAAATTTCAGAATCCATGTAATTCTAGTGTGTGTGTGTGTGTGTGTGTGTGCGCGTGTGCGCGTGTGAGCAATTGAATTGTGTCCCTTGAAGCTAGGTTTCCCTTGTGCCAATCACACCAAGATAGCAAGCTATAACTACTTTTCCCCCAAGATGAATGTGTGAGATGGAATTTAGAAATAGCCCCTCATATGCAGTGAATAATGTAGCCCAAATGTATTCCTTAAATGTTTTTCTTTTCCCAAGTAGTAGATAGTAAGTAATAGCCCAAGTTGTCCAACCCCTAATAATAGTAAGTCATGTGTGTGTGTGTGTGTGTGTGTGTGTGTGTGTGTGTGTGTGTGTGTATGATTTCCCTTGTTTTAATTTCATCATTAACAACCAAAAAGGTTAACCCAAAGTGACATGAAAGGTTTTAGAAAAGATAACAAACGATGTACCATTTCAAATTTGAGAAAAGGAGGGAAAAGGGCAGAAGCACCCAAAGGGGATAATAGAGCACTGGGCACTCCTTTCCCTAATATGTGGTACCTGTCTCGGGATGCTCAAAGAATAAAACATAAAATACGAGTTGGGTCATACTTTGTCCAATGTTCACAAGTAAAGTGGTCATTCCATAAAATTAAATGACAAGAGTATGGAAAAGATAAAGCAATCTAAAGGCAAAACAAGTGTTGTTAACGTCTAGTTTTCTTACTTATGAATAATATATATAATAATATACTTAGAGGCATGATATAAGTAGTAAGTGTGTGATGGAGTGTTTACATTGGCCCCCACTTTATGTTGGTGAATGAATATTTAGTAGCATAAAGTAGATAAGAAGATCATACCTTGTGGAGAGCCGAAGGGAGTTGTAACCGATAGTGTGCAAAATGAGGATTGTACTTGATACCGTGTCAAATGGAGATTGTGAAATGTGTATCATGTAATCTAAGAGAGGACAAAGATATTAAGGGTAACCTTAAGTTCATTGTAGAAATGATGTTTGTGTTCGTTGAATATAGCATTTTATTAAGCATCTTGTGCTTGAGATTGTTTCTTGTTCCATTTGTGTGTTGCCTTTTGTCAAAGTAAGGTCGAGAAAATAATGTAGTCAATGCTCATAATAAATGAAATTGAACTTTAACTTAATAAATATGAAAATATAAATGTGTATTGAAAAATAAGTGAACCAAGGTTAAAACATACATGTATTCTGTGAGAGAAGAGATAGAATTATTCATGTATGTTTGTTGCCTTGGAGATAGCGAATAATATTGAGGATTTAGGCATCCTATCGCCAAACCGAGGATTTCAATGTCATGTCACAAAACGAGGATTTAAGTGTCATGTCTCCAAGGGAATAGATTCGAAGAGCTGTAGGCTTTATCTCCACTCGTTAATGCTTCCCCACGATAAGTGCCACAACATATGGCAACAAACCCAATAAAAATTGGTCCCAGATGACACATCATTCCAAGCATATCATTAGATTGAATATGCCCTAGCTCTCTTTCCTTATTTGATCCTAAGAAAATATATTAATTATTTCCCTTTCTCAAAGTATGTAACTTCCCAGGTGATTTTGTTCCTATTATACCCGATAGAAACATGTAATCAGTAGACACCAAAATTTGGTTCATTAGCCCCCTATCTCACCTTCGCTTGCTCCTTCGTCATCATTGTGCACACTCGTACCCATTCAAAATCCCATTTTCCTCCTAAATCAAATTTAATTCCCTTAATTTCTATTTTCTTGTCTTAATTTTATCACATCCCCTCATTATTTCATCTCCCCTTGTGCACCCTAATCACATTTATCACTCACAATCACATTGCAAATTGCATGAATAATTAAGGAACACTAACACCATTGCCACCTCTAGTCAAGGCTCTAAGTCTAGGAATGTAACATTAAGATAGAAGCTTAAAGGAATGCTTAACTAACATGAATACAATTCAAAATCTAACTAAACATGCCTACTAATATGCTCAATTACCTAACATGGGCCTAAATAGACCTAAGAGGGAAATCAAATTGGTATGGTTTCTACTCCAAACAATGGTGAAATGACCTCTCCAAATGACTTGTTAAGTCACTTTATATATTCATCTACTAACCTTGTTGAAGGCTTTAGGCAAGGATTGAACTTGGCTATATATCATATTTATTATATGAGATGCAAATCAAAGCATGGTGTAAAATATTAAGGTAAGAGGTGAACTCTTTTTATAGTTTTCCTTTTGGGAGAAACTTGTATTTTGGTGCATGTGGGACTAAAAGCCCCAAATTAGATTAGAATTGTTAATCATGATTAGGCCTTGCTAATCACAATTAGTGAATTACCAAGTGATTAAGAGGTATGAAGCCTTAATCAACCACTTAGGGT
The DNA here is from genome assembly GCA_018340775.1 of Taxus wallichiana var. yunnanensis. NCBI lineage: Eukaryota > Viridiplantae > Streptophyta > Pinopsida > Cupressales > Taxaceae > Taxus > Taxus wallichiana. The sequence goes on along the minus strand of CM031238.1, from coordinate 588,151,320 downwards.
CAACTAGGAGGCTAGGATAAGCTTTTGAAGCTTGTTGAGACGTTGTGGAGGAAAGTGGGGTGATTTTGAGTGGTTAGAAGAGGGGTTTAAGCCAATATTAGGGTATATTGACCAAAACAAGGGCAAAATAGGCTTAATTAGCTAATAAACGCTAATTGTCTATTTTGAAGAGGATTTTGACTTACGATTCATCGTAAAGTGGCATCCTGAATGCGAAAGAGGTTTGGTGATCAACGAAGTGCTTGTTAATTGACCAAAGTGGTAAGAAATGTTAGTTAATTAGCGAAAATCACTAATTATAATGAAATTGGTGAGAATGAGAGTGATTTGCATGCGTTTTGGCAATAAGATTGCAAAAGTAGAATTTAGGTGTCTACATTTGCCCATGTTTGAGGTGAAGTTAATGAATTCACTTAAAATATAGTAGACAAACATAAATAGGTAAATTTTTAAAGAAAAATTAGCAGGATGAAGGATGCCCCCTCGAGTGTTGATGGGGTGATAGAAGAAGTCAATCAACGATTGAAAATATGATTGAAATGGATAGAAGAAATAGGATAGACGTGAAACCCTTGGTTATTTTTAGAAGAAAAAAGGATAGGGATAAACATGGTTGTTTATTTCCCTAGGTGATTTGGAAGAAAAATTAGTAATGATAATAAATGATAATGGAGAAGAAATTATTAATGGAGAATATAGGACAAGCCCAATCTTTGCATCTAACCTTTCAATAAGCAACTTTGTTTATATCATTTTTCCCCTAGGTCTACATTATCGGCTTTTATTGAAATGAACAAAAATGTAAGATAACATGAAAAGATAAATTACTAACATTTTTCCATTGCTACGTAACTCCATGCAACATACATAATGCAATGCAATACGAGAAAGTAAAATGATGCTTAACTCAATGCAACATACACAATGCAATGCAATACGAGAAAGTAAAATGATATTTAGCTCCATGCAACATACAAAATGCAATGCAATACGAGAAATTAAACCAACTAACCTAACAGAGAACCAATACAATCACACGTACTCAAACAAACAATGTTTAAGACAATTGTACCAATGTTTTTGTTATCAAGTTGTAGTTCTTGAATGTTCATGTTGTAACGACAAGGGTTAAAAATGGTGCCCCAAGCAAGGATACATGTGAGGGGAATAATGGAGGACATGAGTAGTCCCATGGAAAATATTTCGTGCACTATGACACAATCTCTGGACAACTCACTATTGCACGAGAGTACCGACATAGTAAGAAACCTAACTTTTGTTAATGGAGGTAGATCACGATGACCCGCAAGTCGTTTGAAACCAGAATAAGCAAAACCTTAGAGAGATGTTTTGTAGGACTAATTTTAATGTTTGAGGACAATGCAAGTGATACATGCTTCAAATTTTGCGTGCATGACATTTACCAATTTTTGATTTTTTTGAATTTTTACAATTTTTTGGATTTTTAATGATTTTACCAATTTTTTGGGTTTTTTTGAATGTTTTGATTTTTTCGACTAACATATTTGAATGTTTTGGGAGTTTTGAAACATATTTGAATGTTTTTATATTTGAAACATATTTGAATGTTTTGAATTTGTAAAACATATTTGAATGTTTTTGATTTTTAGAAGTTTTCTGAAGCTATGTACAGGAAACAAAGAAACGTGGATGCCCTAACAACAGATGGGATGTACAAGGGTAGAATGCCATGTGTATGTGCAAGAAAGTGAAGATGTGAAATTGCCCCTAGCATTAGATGGGAATATTCAAAGGCAAACTCTTCACACACAGAATTTGGATCAGGGCCAATATAGATAGGTTCAACATGATGATGAACGTAACCTAATGACGTGTTAGGAAGGAACAAGGATGCCCCCAACGTAAGATGGCAAAAAGGAAATCTTATACACATGGATGTTCAAGGGAAGATTATTTTTGTGAAGGGGACAAAGGTGTCCACAAACATGGAAAAATGAAATCTTATACACATGGATGTTCTGAATGAAGTAGAAGAACAATATGAATGGTGTGAATGTAGCGTAAAAACCTCAAGATGAAGAAGCGATCAGCCAAAGACATGAATCGTGAGACAAGATACAAACTATAGTAAGATTCTGAACAAGGTCTAAAAAGACACTTGGTAACATACTAATCATGTCTGCTCATAGAGATCAAATGTGTGCACATGAAAATTTATTACCACTTGGAGGGAAGATTTGATAGAAAATAAGTGAAGACACCCTATCCAATGTGTAGGAATGATATATTTTACAAAGTTGATTTTTTTTTGTCAATGGATTTGTGGAAGGAGAGTCGTACATTGCTCCATCCGGCCCGGTGTCCATAGCCACGATGGAGATGCATTTGATTCTAATCACAACATTTCTCTACTTCCACAAGTGTCCATAGCCCTGTAGAGATTATTGGAAATACCCCAAGAGAGATTTATACATCAATTTTCTATTGCTTTTAGATTCGGCTTTTTGATTTTATTGATGTTTTTGCTTTCGAAAACTTATTTCAGCTCTCTTGTTTGACAAGGAGTTAAGAACCACCGATGGCTTGATGTAAGGAGATGGAAGTGCTTGTGATGACGACATTTGTTAGTGTCAACAAATATGTCCTAAATTTCTTCGTAACACGTTTTTAGATGTTGATTGTGATAAGATCTCTACGAGGTTAGTTATTCTTCAATTTACCAAGGTGATAAAGGACCAAGGCCAAATTGACTTAAATGAATAATTTGAATTATGTATCCATGCATGCCACCTGTATTAGAATTTAAAATTTTGAGTGGCTTATTTCAAGGATTATTTGTAAGACTTAGGGTAAGTGCACGAGTTGGGGAGCCAAAAAGTGAACAAAATTTTTATTTGAAGAGAAATATGAGTGCGTTATGAATTATTAGGATTGGTAATAATCAATCCTAAAACACGAGTGTGTTATAATGTGCCTATGTTCCTGTTTTTACACAATTTGGTATATTAGGATCACTCTACACCTTATAGAACTAGTCTCACAGCTCCATCAGTCATGGTTTAGAAGATAGTTTTTCATATTCTAATCTAGTCAGTACATAGGTATTTTTCAAGATTTCAGCATTCAGCCTAAATTTTTAGGGTTTAAATTCTACAATCAATGTCTATTTTAGGAAAGAATATAGTCATTTTTTAAGTTTTGGGGCCTTTTGGATTGTTTACTTGACATTTGTAGGAGTGTTAAATGTGTCAAAACTATATTTTATAAACCTCACAACTCCCAAAGGTAGCAATAATTGCTTGAATATATGGACTCATGAAATTCCTTATAACACATAATAAATAAAAACACATATGTAAGTTTTTATCAATTTAAATAATCAAGGGAATGGTCATCACAAAGTCTTTAAAGGATTTGAAACATCATGAGGACAATGGGTGAAAAAAATTCATGAGGTTTATGAAATATCTAAAACATCAAGAGCTTCATCGAGATTCAAATCATTAAGGGAATGGTCATCAAGAGCATGATAAGAGAAGCTCACCATGAGTTTTTAAACACTTAATCAATGTTTGGTAATGAACTCACATCTTGCAAGTCAGGGAGGTGGAATTTTCAGTGTTTCAATATAGTGTGGAGGTCAAGAACATGGAATTCATTATCGAACATTCCTCCAAGTTTCATTTAGGGATCAATCCTTTTATTAGGAGGAAACCTATCTCCATGAGGAGCAATTGAAAAGAGTATGTCCAGACATCATAAGCATGCTTCCACTCAGGTGACATCTTGGGAAGGGAGGTGAATTATGAGATTAAGAAGAGATCATCATGTTCAAAGGTGAAAAGTGAGGCTCAAGGAGTGAATTAATGATCATCATATCCCGACTCTACCATTTTTTCCAAATATCTTTGAGAAACAAATCAAAATGAGCTAGTCGAATACTGAGGCATCCAGGAAAATGTGTGAAGGATCAAGAAGTCACCTATTCTCATGAGAGGGATATGAGAAAGAAGTGTATGAGCATCCTAAATTTGATTCCATTAAAGGAGGATTTTGAAGCCATGGAAGGGTAAGAGGATGATCTTCATATGGATATGTTGTCATGTGAATTGATGACCCCAAAATGCAAAACTTAAACCATGAAAACCAAGCCACAATGTGAAATCTTGCTCCCAAATCTTCTTGAATCCCTCTCCAAGCCAACCTTCCTCCTGTGTCATGATCAAATTTTCCTTGAAGGTATTCCTAATGCATTGGGTGAACATGTATAAGTTTGCAAAAAGGTTTAACAAGGTCCATTATTCCATTCATTAAAGTGTAGTAAAAGACTAATTCTTTATCAAGCCTAGAAAGGCCAATTTTGGCCATTTCGAGCCTATGTGCATCCTCCGGGAGGGTTATGAAAAGGTATTAAGTATCCAAAGGTGGTATTTTAAATCCTTGAAGGTGTTGGAAGTATTTTAGGAAGATTTAGGAAAGTTTTGATCATTCAGGGATAGTTTGTTCAACAACGGGTTTTTAGGTGCAAGGAATGAGCAGTCAAATTGTGAACCTTGACTTCTTCGGTTGATTCTAGGAGCTCTGTAAGGAGTTAGGAGGAAAAAAAGTAGGCACCAAAAATCTTGAATAATCCTTTACATTTTGGGAGCATCCATTTTGATCCAAGGCCATTGAAGGTGATGTTAGCAATCATCTCATACTCTCAAGCAATACATACCTCCCAAGAGTGTTTCTAAACACTTAATTAGTTCTTGGTAATGAGCTCAATACATTGTGGAGGTCGGGAACATGTGATTAACCTTCAAGTTCTAATTCCACATGGATAAAATTGATCAAAAGGGTGTTCTCTCGTAATGGTATCAGAGTCTTCTCTGCATCCACATTTCAACCTTACATCCACCTTTCAACACACCCATACACCTTACTCAAGCACACCTCAATGCTCCATTACTCCTTTATCCATCATCTTGCTAGATTTCAACTTTTGAATTTTTAAGACTCCTTGTTTTCTCAAGCTCTAAACAATCTTCTCAACTTTGTTTTTCACCTTCACCTTGACTTTTACTCAATCTTCTTTTCACTCATCTCACTGTGTTTACCCCTCTCCTAATCACTAATGCAAATCACTCAACTCTTCCTCTTTCACTTAAGGATTTTCATACAAACCCTTACTCTCTCTAGACTTCTTCATGGCATTGTGTAGGACAATCAATTTAGGTCTTCTTGATTAAATTTGTATAAGGATTTTCCCTTGTTACTCAAGGATTCAAAACATTCTAACACCACTCCTTAAGATAGGGTATAGTTTGGTTTGAACTTCTAATGATAGATACAACTTCCTTATGAGTTTCTTTCCTAAGACAACTATTTCTCAAGGTTGGTCTTGACAGTCACAAGAAATAAGCATGATTATACATTGCTTCCTTTACCTACTAACCACTAAATAATCTATCCTTATGCCTTGATTTTATGAGTCCTTAATGCCCTTAGGCATTCCTCCAACTTGTTAGAGACTCCACCAACTTCAAAAACATGGAATAAAGACTATTTTTTCTAAAATTACAGCCCCCAAACTGGGCATTAACACTACTAGACTTTATTTTCACATTCCTTTTCTTTTATTCGTATTCCAACCTCTACTAGGGATTTTGAAACTCCTTGTATTCTTCTTACCTTCATACACACTTATCAAGGACTCTACTAGACATAAGTATTAACTTTTACAATTAATATTCTACTCTATGCCCTTAGGATTGGGTACACACAGTTAGGATTTTGAACACAAATTTAATTTAAGAAATCCTCCTTTAGATGGCTTATTACCTTTTCTTGACTTTTGCAACACCAAGTCCTCGTGATCAATGCCCTGAAATAGACTCAAGGATTCCATTGAATCATTATGTCCATACTACATACTATTGAACTTCTAAGATAGGGTATAGTTTGGTTTGAGTAAGTCTTTCTATCTATTTTCCATTCCTCGAACACTATGAGGGTTTCATGAAGCCTTGAACCCATTATAAATAAGGAGACAATCTAAAAATATATATTTACAAGTGAAAATGCTTACAAAATAGTCTCTAACGTCAAAATTTGATATCTCAATCTGAGGGGACTGCAAGTTAACATTTAAGCCTATAACATACATAGAGCTAGTTCAAATATTTAAATTATATATTTGGAGGGAAACTCTCTATTATTTCCTATGGAGTCCAAATGGACTAGTATAAGCTATGACCATCTCAAGTGGACCCTAGACACCCATAGTCACCTAAGAAATCAAAAGTTGATTATTAAAAGATGTTCCTGCATTACCAGAGGAAGATTGCACAGTGATTGAGAAGCTTTATTTTCAATTAAGGGCTTAGTTGTCATGCTTCAAAATTTTCAATTTTCATGCTAGTTATTTTGGACATTATGGATGATCTCGTAAACTTCTACTTTGGAAATTCACAAAAATCACAAATAATTTGTCGTTCTACTTTCTCTTTGGAAAATGACATATTTGCTTGAAGATTAGAGCTTTAGTGACTGATTATCTAGTGCTTAGAATTGAATTAAAGAGAGTGCCAACAAAACTCAAACACACAACACAAGAATTTTATCCTGGAAACCCCCAATTTGAGGGAAAACCAGTCAGGAAGGGAAACTGCTCTTTCTTCCCACTTGTATTGGCCAATAATCAAATTTTACAGATTACAATAAGTATGAAAAGAAGAAACAATGTAAACCTTCTCTCCAATTACTTGCTTGCTCTGTTTTCTTACACCTTGCTCCTACAATTCCACTCCAACACTGAAGAATCTCTGCTCACTTGCTCTCATATAATTAAACTTTGTTCTTGATCTCTTTGGATCTTTGAATGCCCGTTCTCTTCCTTTCACGCATTTATAGGCCTTCTCATGTCCTCTCGTGCACTGGAGGATGTGAAAGGGCATGGAAGGGAAGAGACACAACCATATCTTTGAATTATGGAACTGTTCATTCCTTGATTTTATTTTTTTCATAAAAGTGTAAGGGCCACCGCCTTGCATGACCGGCAATCATAGGACCGCCACCCTAGCTAGGTGGTGGTCACAAGATCGTCACCCTGCTCCTGGGCGGCGCTTTGATTTGCAGATAGAACCTCCTTTTCCTCATTTTTCTTCATTTTTCCTTCTTGGTGCTGATGGATCTGATGGAATGGTGTGTTTTTCTGGATCCTGTGGATCATACATCCCCTGCTTAGAAGGATTTTGGTCCCACAAAAGCTTGGTGGGGAGTGGTAGAGGAATCAACTCCCTCTCTTGCTCCTTTGAGTACCACCAGGTTTCCCTTGGTGTCTTCTCTTCTCATCCAACCTGCCAAGACTCATGTGGATCTTTGGTTTGCTACTCCAGTGCTACATCCTCCTCTAAGTTTCCTCGAGTACAATCCTCTTTGGAAGGAAGCTTCTGTATGTTTTCTTTATCACACATAGATGACCCTAGTAGGTGCGAGCTCTTACAACTTGCTACCAAGTGCATCCACATGAAGTGTGGCAGAATTTGTCTCTTGAGATGGATTTTCCGATCCTCTCCATGTGTGTTGTTGCTATAGTCACCATTGTTCCTTATATCTCCTCCTCTTCCCCGTTGCTCTCTTGTCGCAGTCCAAGGTGAATCAGTGAGTAGATACGGTGACTACATAGCGGAAGTTTGTATTTTTCCTTAAATGAACAGTTCATATGGTGGTTTCTTCTGCAAAATTGACAAGTGTTATCCAAATTCTCCATCCTTTGGTTAGAAACATCTGTGCTCTCTACTCCATTTTGCTTTTCTTCTAATGAAAGTAAAAAAATGATGATTTTCCTGAATAAGTATTTTTGCTTGGTTGACACTTACCATAGCCTTCTTTGATTTTCTCTGGTGTGCCCGGATGTTGAAACTAACTCGTCCTTAACCCATCTATACCGGTTCTCCCTCCTTGTGAATATAACATTCTTGGTATACAAGTAAGGACTTCCAGAAGAAAACATCAAATGCATCAAGTGGAATAATATCGCTTTCTAATGCATCTATGTATTGGGAATTTATCCCAAATATGAACTAAAAATTTCTTGTTACTTGGATTTCTACACCCTTCTTTACCCATCCCAATGGGTATGGACATGGGTGCTCATAAGTTTCTAGACCAAGCTCTTTTACAACCATATCAAAATCAAATTTTACCGAGAACCAGGATCTACTAAAGCGCTTACCTTAATATTCTTGATTTGGATTTTGATTTGAAATAGCTTACTCATCTCTTCTTCTTCTTCTTCTCACTATACATGTTAGCGGTCATGCATCCTGCACCTTCTCATCTACATTTGAATCATCCTCAATATCTCGCCTCTTCTTTTGTTTTCATAAGGCCATGGATTTCTCAAAATCCTTGGTTCGGTGCTTTGGGTGTAATTCCGATGTAACTTCTAACATGTGGTGTCAGTATGTCCATTTATATCACAATTCTTACAGATTTTTTTAGGATCTTTACAAGTATGCAAAGCAGTGGTGGCTTATTTACCTTTCAATTTACCTTTGTAATTTGTTGATCCATGCTCCTTTTGATGTTGATTTGTTGACTGGTCTTCCTTTTACTCTGCTTCTCCTTGCTTCTTATCATCATCAATATAGTATGCTAACATGCAAGCTTCGTTGAGATCCTTGGGCTTTATGGAGATTACCTTCCTCGGAAGGCGAGTGTGAATTCCTCCCAAATATTTGGTTAGAATGTCCTCATCGTCCATAAATATTAAGCAACAAGGCTTGTCTCTCGAAACTTTGTAGTATAGTCATGCACGCTTTGATCGTTGCCCTACCTAAAGTATTGCCACTTAATCATCTGGTCAGTCTTATGGCCAATAGGATAGAAATTAGCTCTAAGCAACTCTTTAAAACCCTTCCAAGTACTGATAATAGGATGTTTCTTCTTTTCACAAGTGGCTAGATGGGTTTCCCACCAAACCAGAGCATGACCTTCCATTTTGAGACATGCAAAGGTGATCCTTTGTGCCTCAGTGACATTATGCACACTAAAATAAACTTCCAACTATTTTAGCCATTTATCCAGTAATTTTGCATCTACTTGTCCTTCAAAATTCTTTATTTCAACTTTTGTTTCGACTTTAAAAGGAGTATGAGCAGATTTTACCTTCTCGCTTACAGTTGTAGCCTCTTCTTCACGCCCTTCCAAATCTTCCTCATCATGGCTCCCTCTGATACCAAATTTTTCGGCTAGTGCTCAAACCACTGAGTCCATGGAATCTTGCTTAATTGAAGCCGTATTTTGCAAATCTGAAAGCTCTTGTTGTTTTCTATGCAACCTATCCATCATGGTCTCTAGCATCTCAACTCTACAGACCAAGTTCTCTTCCTCCATTTGAGCTTGAATTCTCTGTTTCCACTTCTTCGTAGAAATATCTGGTTCGCAAGGTAAAACTTCTTCGCCTTTGGACCTTGTCACTATCATACAAATCACAAGAAAGAATTGAATACCATAGTCCTGGATATATAATTAGCTCTGATACCAAAATGATCTGTAAACTTCTACTTTGGAAATTCACAAAAATCAAAAATAATTTGTCGTTCTACTTTCTCGTTGGAAAATGACAGATTTGCTTGAAGATTAGAGCTTTGGTGATTGATTATCTAGTGATTAGAACTGAATTAAAGAGAGTTCCAAAAAAACTCAAACACACAACACCAAGAATTTTATCCTGAATCTCCCAATTTGGGGAAAACTAGTTGGGAAGGGAAACTGCTCTTTCTTCCCGCTTGTATTGGCCAATAATCAAATTTAATAGATTACAATAAGTATGAAAAGAAGCAACATTGTAAACCCTCTCTTTAATTAATTTCTTTCTTTGTTTTCTTACACCTTGCTCCTAAAGTTCTACTCCAACACCGAAGAATCTCTGGTCACTTGCTCTCATATAATGAAACTTTTTCTTAATCTCTTTGATCTTCGAATGCCTCGGTCTTCTCTTCCTTTCATGCATTTATAGGCCTTCCCATGTCCTCCCATCCACTAGAGGATGTGAAAGGGCATAGAAGGGAAGAGACATAACCATGTCTTCGAATTCGAACTATTCATTCCTTGATTTTATCTTTCCCGTCAAAAGTGTTAGGACCACCGCCCTGCGCAAACCTCGCGATCCTATAATCGCCGCCCCCCAATTTGAGGGAAAACTAGTCAGGAAGGGCAACTACTCTTTCTTCCCACATGTATTGGCCAATAATTAAATTTCTGATTACAATAAGTATGACAAGAAACAACATTGTAAACCTTCTCTCCAAGTACTTTCTTTCTTTGTTTTCTTACACCTTGCTCCTACAATTCCACTCTAGCACTAAAGAATCTCTGCTCACTTGCTCTCATATAATTAAACTTTGTTCTTGATCTCTTTGGATCTTCGAAAGCCCATTCTCCTCTTCCTTTCACGCATTTATAGGCCTTCCCATGTCCTCTCGTGCACTGAGGATGTGAAAGGGCATGGAAGGGAAGAGACACAACCATCTCTTTGAATTTTGGAATTGTTCGTTCCTTGATTTTATTTTTCCCGTCAAAGTATCAGGGACCACCACCTCGCATGCACCGGTGATCACAGGGACCACCGCCCGGGCGGGTGGTAGTTATAGGATCGCCACCATGTCCGGGGTGGTGGTGGTTACTATTGATTTGTAGACATAACCTCTTTTTCCTCATTTTTCTTCATTTTTCCTTCTTGGTGCTGATGGATCTAATGGAATGGTGTGTTTTTCTAGAACACTCGCAGCTAATAAAACACCCTCCAGTGAGAGTTAAGTAAAGATCTTAAGCATCAAAAGATTATGTTTGGGAATATTGGAAGTGTTGAAGGTAATTTAGGAATATTTAGGAAAGATTTTATCATTCAAGGACTATCTGCTCAACAACGGGTTTCTAGGTGTAGGGAACAAATACTCTAATGGTGAATCCTGAATTCTATAGATTCTAGGATCTCTGTAAGGAGTTAGGAGGAAAACAAATAGGAATTGGAAAGCTACGTGAATCCTCTACATGTTGGAGACATCCATTTTTCTCTAAAGCTTGAAGGTTTCATGAAGAATTTCAAAACAATGAAGTTGCCCCTTTTGGTTCCAAAACAACACTTCACCAATGCAACACTTCATGACACCAAAATAAAGAACTACCAATCAACCTTCATGCTTATTATATTATTGACACCCCATGTTGAATCATATGCCATGTGGACACCCTTTCCCATCAATGCAACTTGAAATCAATGACAACACCAATGACACTATGTCCAACACATGTATTTTGATTTGTTATGTATTATAAGGAATTTCATGAGTGCATATATTTGAGCAATTTTTATTTCCTTTGAGAGTTTTGAGGTTTGTAAAATCTAATTTTGACACATCTAACACTCCTACAAATGTCAATAAACAATCCAAAAGGCCCTAAAACCTAAATAATGACTATATTTGTTGCCAAAATAGACATTGATTGTAGAATTTAAACACTAAAAGCTTTAGGCTAAATGTTGAAATCCTGAAAATTACCTATGTACTGACCATATTAGATTATAAAAAACCATCTCCTAAACTATGACTCATGGAGTTGTGAGACTAGTTCCATAAGGTGCAGAGTGACCATAATTTCTTATACTTAATATTTACTAAATAATAATAATAAATAAATAAATAACGCTTAAACATTTATTTTTGTAAATAAAATCCTACCACAAACACATATAATGCCTATACTCTAAGGAACGTGAGCATGTTATAACGCGCTCATGTTATAACGCACTTGTGTTCCCTATGATTATGCCCCCAAACCAATATTTTACAGCTTCAATTGCTTTGGTTTCCCAATCCTACGCCTTGGACTTGTAACAACACAACAACCTGTGTGTTTTTGACAAAATATGCAAAAACTCACCTTCCACCATGTTAAATCCTACAAAAAAAAAATTAATCTTTCTTAAAAAAATCCTACAATGTCAAGAAAATTATCCTCTTTCTAAAATATATGTTTTTATATTTTTCTTGACTATTCTAAGGTTTTCATTTATATTTATTTCAAACTATGTCTTTTATACCTCTATTTTTAGGGATTGTAAACACTTATCTTTTGTCATGTATCTTTTTTTCACTTATCCAAATTGGAAAAAAATTATACAATCCCAAACTAGGCCTAATTCTATACATATTCAAAAATATATATTTTTGATATTTTTTAGGTAGTTGGGGGAGCACGGTTGGCTATCTCGCTATTTTTTAATTTTCAAAATCTTTGTACTTGAAAAATCATACAAAAATAAATACTCACTAAAAATCTATTAAAAAAATCTATCCCAAACTAGATGCTTCTATCTATCTTTCTACCAAAGGGTTTTCAAAAATACTAAATAGTGCTAAAAAAATGGGGGCACAACCGACTGTCTACTATGTTTTTTTACAAAAATAGGAGCACTTATTGAAATTTTAGATATTTAACCCACTTACACTTAACCATTTAAAAAAATAGTAGTTTAGAAACTAGACTTGAAATGCTACAATTCATGTTACATCTTCAAATTTTGAGTGTAACTATCTCAAATAACTCATGCAAGTTGAAGTTTATTATTATTTTCTAGAAAAAAGTGTCCACTTAGGACCCCCTTTGTTCCCCCATTTCCATGCACTTACCCCTTAATAAAATTTAATAAAGATCTTCTTTCTTACAAAGAATATCCTTACATGTTGGGTACTTCTAAAAGGATATATTAGAATTCAATCTGATTGAATCATGTCCATCTACCATATAATTGATCTCACAAATATGGACTATGATAGATCCTACTACCATTAATAATTGTAATAATTTTCATCACCTGGTTTTCCTATAAATACCTTGACTAAACTCTTAGTAAAGGTCATAGAATTTGGACTAGAAAAGCTTATGGTTTTTTGCATGACTTCTCTTCCTTTTCTTTCCCGGTTTCTAACTAGAGTTAGCTATCAGTATATGATTTTTTCAATTTGAATGAATATTAGAGGATCCACTTTTTTATTGATTATAATATCATCTAATCTAGTGACTAAAAAGTTAGAATATGTTTCTTATACATCCAACAATATTGTGCGCACCTCATGTCAATTTAGTATTTCCCCAGCACTATTGCACCTACATGTGTCTTGATTGAGTACATATCAATGAGTGTGGGTGTGGTTTAAAAATATCTTGGTGTTCAAATAAATTGGAGCTTTTCATATAAATATTTTACTTGCTTCCCTTTCCTCCCCGCTCTACTTCTTTGTTGCATTTTTTATCAATATCTTTTTGTAGAAACTAAATTCTTGTAACTTGTCCTATTAGAATGCCAAGTTTGATCTTGTGTCATTATAAAGATAAATGCTCACATTATAAATCCAATCTCATCATCTCTCTATCCATTCTACAACTTTTCAATCTTTATATCATGCTCTTTTGAGAAATTGGGAAATGTTATTTAATTAAAAAGGCATAAAACACTTGATATTCATTGCTAAAGTTTCAGGTTAGGAGTTTCTCTCTTCAATCCAAAACCATATAGAAGGTTGCATGTTCCGCTTTGATCATGGATTAGTTCTATGGTCCCATCCCTTCTCAATCATGGAATTTGCTTTCGATGCTAAATCATTTTTTTGTTCATCTCATCTTCCTAGATCAACCTTATCATAATATCTCACCTAAGAAGACTACGCCATTATCACGTGATAACTCACTTAACATTCTTACAAGATCCTATTGTAAACGTCATTCTAAAAGCATAGAAAGGGTTCCTAAATCTACTCAAATGAGTTATACATCATCTAAGGCAACCCTACTACAAGTATCATTCGACCATGTCATGGAGTCTAGTTTCACCCATCTACAAGCAGGAAAACATCATAGAGCCTAGTCTTGAGTAGTCATTAAACACAAGATTTGGGTCACATATCCAAGTCACACCACATATCACTACTATCTTTTAATTTACATTTTATACTACATAGTTAGCCCAATATCTTTTATTAAGAGACACAAGGGTGCCCGTAGGGGTTAGTTAGCTTTACACACTTGCATACGCACGTAGGTGAACTACATAAGGCTTGATTAAGCATCAAGGATATGTAGTGCAACATTGGGATTGGTTCAATAGCCAATATTTTTACCATTCAAGGTGTTCCAACCTCAAATACACACATACATTTGTTTTTCTCCTTTGGTTTTTTAATTCTCTCGATGATTGATTTTCTAGGTTATTAGGGTTTTTACTTTGTTGTAAATCATTGAAATTCATCCCAAAGTTGTGTGAAGAAGAAAAAAACACAACGAGCACCATTTTCAGACCATCTTAACACATAGAAAGTTTCAAATCCCAATTATCTCTTTGTATTAGGCCATACAACTCTTGCTTAGATTGTACATATCCTACACAAATCCGAACTCGCAAGTTTTCTAGTTCTAGGATATTTTGTGTATAATCTAGAGTCCTAAAATTTCATGTTCATTACTTGCCTCATGGAGATAATTCCAAAATATTCCTAAAAGGGCCAAGTCTTTATCTTCTAACCCTGTTAAACAAACCACCAAATGGATTCAATCATTAGGTTTTGTAGTTTTTCTCACCTTTTACAAAAACGCCAAAAATTCTTCGTGGTGAAGGATGTTGATGGGAGGTTATGAGTAAGAGAAATCCAATAGGGTTGTGAAGGAGTTAATTATGGATTTGAATACCCTTTATCATTGTCTTTGTGTGTACCAATTTTTTTGAGTCAAGTCTCGATGCATTTACCCTTCCTTGAATAAAACTTGTTTCAACCGTGAAAGACACAAAGTTGTTACAAGTTACCCGATTCATAACTATACCAATACATTCAATAAAAAAACATGAAAAAAACCATTCCTTAATCTCATGGAAATCAACTCAACAACTTGTCCCTTAATCATACAAATAGAACTCATTAGTTGTTCCAGATCCATTCACAAATTATAATCTCTTTTCTAACTGCTTTGCAAACAATTCTTCTCAACACATGTTCTTGAGTTCCAACTCAGTATCCTTGATTTATCAATGAATAATTAAATGGTTACAAGATGCTTTTAACCTTTCTTGCTCGATTTTCTTCCATAATCGACTTCTGAACCAAAAGAACCAAGAAAAGTTTTGGGAGTTACACACCAAGAAGTGCATTCATGATGACTAGGAGTTACAATAGTTCCATAACCTTATGATGGAGCCCAAGATAGTTATAAAACTCATACAAAACTTCTAAAGAACCTATTTAGACCCCTACATTGGCCTAGAAATCCAAAATTGGCTCTAAAAATTCAAATTTTCAAACTTGTGCAAAATGGATGGAAACGTCCTATTTCAAATTTTGAACTTCTAGAGCCCAAAAGGACATCATGACTGACCTATAGACACCTCTAAGGACCTATAAAAACCAAATTTTGATTTTTCATTCCTAAAATACCCTTTGTAATTATGTCATTGCATCATACTACCAAGTGGGGAAAAGAAGCTTCTTGTGGTGTTTTTGCTTGCAAGATGGTTCTTTGTGCTCCTTCTTTCTTTGTTTCCAATTACATATGGGCTTCTAAGAGTGCAATTTAATTGAGTATTTTGCCTCAAGTTTTCTTAGTGGTTATACCCTGCTCTTTGAAAGTCTTATCAACTCTTAATCAATCCTCTTCATGAGTTCATTAACTATGCTAGGACTACATAATGTCCTTTTTACCTCTTACTTGATATTATGCACTTATTGTATGGTCACTTGTGATGGTTATTGAGGTGCATTAACTGATAAACTATGTTTCACGCCTTCTTGTTTCTCTCCTTGATTCATAACACCTTATAATTCGAGAAATTGTAGTTTTAACTTCAGTGTACTCCTTGTGATTGATTTTTCATCACTTCAAATCTCTAACTCGCACAAACAACAACCAAAGCATAGTTTGCAAAATCTGATTATTTCCTTCATACTTGACCACTATATCCATTTTATGCATGTTCCCCTCTTGTTCTTGCACTATTTTGTGTTCTTGGAGTGTTTTAAGGCATTCCTTAAGACTATTTCCACACCTTTTAGGTCTCTGTCTTCCGCATTTTCCTCTCGTGATCTAAATTACACCACTTCTTAACTATATCATTGTCCTTGTTCTCAATATGATTTTTACATTCATCTTCATCACCCTTCATACCCATTCTCTTTTGAAAATGGCCTTAGTATTCACTTTAACAAATGAGCCATCCCCACATCTTCTTAATTGTACTAGTTCCATTATCCCTCACTTTACCTTCTTGTCCCTCGTTGAAAGAATGTCTTCAACCCCATGAACATCACTTTTGAATTCTCCTCATGCCATACTTACTTATCTTTTAATGGATTCAGGGTATGCCTAATCCCATCCTTCACAAATGTGTATGTGTTTTCCCATCCATCATGGATGGCCTTCTATCAAATTGCCATGGTCTACCCAATAGAAGATGACATGCATCCATGGGCATTACATCACACAAAACTTGATCATGATATCTACCCACTTGAAAATCAACCAAACATTGTTGATTTACTAACACCTGATGCTCTCTTTGAACCCAAAAGACTTTGTAAGGATGAGGATGCTTTACTTTCTTCAAATTCAGTTTTTCTACCATTTCAATGGAGACTAAATTATCAGTACTACCATTATCAATAATGAGTTTACAACACTTACCTCTTTCCTTTCATATTGTTCTAAACAATGTTCTCCTCTTTACTAGTTCCTCGTGTTTTCTTGTGTTCACCAAAGCTCTTCTCATCAACAATGCTTCTCCAATTTATGGTCCCTCCACTATGGATGGTGATGCTACACTCTCCTCTTCATATGTATGTGTTATTTGGTTTCTTACCTCATTAACCCTGCTGCTGCTTGCTTGTGGATGTTCAGGACATTCAAATGATCTATGTCCAACAAATTTGTTGCACTTGAAGCATCCGTCGCTGAATTCACCTCTAACTCTTCATCTATATGAGTATCCACCTCTTGTGTAGCCACCTCTAGATGTACTTTACATTTGTGAACTATTCACTTCTTCCTCATTAGTTTTCTACTGCTATTGTCCTCTTCATGACTATTGACCTCTTCCTCTTACTCCTCTTCCTCTACCTATCAAATATTGAGTTTGCTTTCTTGACAATTTTTCCTCTGCCTTTAAGGTTGCCTAATATGCCTCTTCTATTGATCTCAAATGAAATAAACTGATTTCATATTGTATATTCAACCTTAAACCATTCACATACCTTGCTACTTCTTCAACATCATCTTGTATATGACCAGACCTCATAGCTAGTTTGTAGAATTCATTAGTATAATCAACCACACTTAGTTCTCTTTGTCTCAAATTTTGCAACTTCTTGAATAAACTAGTTTGATAGTCTACAAGAATGAACTTACCTTTCAACTTGGCCACCATATTGTCCCACTTATTGATCTTTTATTTTTTTCTACTCAATCTTTCTTCTTGTACAAAGTCCCACCATATTGCAACATGTCCTGTAAGCTTTGTGGAGGAAAATTTCACTTTCTTGTTCTCTACAATGCTCTCAAAATAAAAGCACTTGTCCATATTTTCTATCCAATCTATTAGCTCTTCTAGATGCAAACTTCCTCTATACTCTGGCACTTTTATACTTGATTTTTACCTTCTCCTATGACTACCTTCAGAATTTTACATTTGGTCCTTCCTCTTCTAGTGGTCTCTCTGCTACCACTTCTCCTTCTCTTTCTTCTTCATCACTATCATCATCTAGTGATTTCCCTCTTATCTGAGCTAATTCAAGTGTTCCTAAGCTATCTTTAATGTTTTTCAATACTACAAACCAATCAACATCTCTTGGCTTCTCTCTATTTCCTCCTCTCGCCCACTCTTCTCAAAATCAAAATTTCACTTTCTTCTTCTCTACAATGCTCTCAAAATCAAAGCACTTGTCCATATTTTCTATCCAATATATTAGCTCTTCTAGATTCAAACTTCCTCTCGTACTCTGGCACTTTTATACTTGATTTTTACCTTCTCTTATGACTACCTTAAGGAATTTTACATTTGGTCCTTCCTCTTCGGTGGTCTCTCTCGCTACCACTTCTCCTTCTCCTTCTTCTTCATCACTATCATCATATAGTGATTTCCCTCTTATCTGAGCTCATTCAAGTGTTCCTAAGCTATCTTTAATGTTTTTCAATACTACAAACTAATCAACATCTCTTGGCTGCTCTCTATTTCCTCCTCTGCCCACTCTTCTTGGTGGCATTTTGTCAAACTCTTCACTTTCCTCTCGAATATTTCCTCTTCATTGCTTCTTTCTCTTCCCTCTGTCTTCTTCTTTGTCAATTTATTCTCATTCTCCACTTTGATACCAATATGATGTAGATCATCCACCACCTTCAACACTCCCAAACAAGTTAGTCATTTCATAGGTCAATCAATCACTCTTAACTAGCAATAGTCTTGTTCTCAACTCAAGGCACCATTCAACTTTTTGCTCCAGGACTCAAAATGAGAAAATGGCTTAATGTTAACCCTTTCAACACTTCTAATATCCTCTAACCCTACTAAAAAAACCACCAAATGGATTTAATCACTAGGTTTTTAGTTTTTCTCACCTTTTACAAAAACTCGCTAAAAATGATTCTTGAGAAGGATGTTGATGGGAGGTTATGATTTAGAGAAATCCATTGGGGATACAAAGGAGTTAAAGATTGATTTGAATGCCCTTTATCATGTTCTTGGTGTGTACCAATTTTTTAAAGTCAATTCTCAATACATTTACCCTTCCTTCCTTGAATAAAGTTTGCTTCAAGTGTGAAAGACACAAAGTTTTCTACAGTTACCTAATTCACAATTATACCAATACATTCAATCGACAAATATGAACACAAATTCCTTAATCTCATGGAAATCAAATCATATCAACTCAACAACTTGTCCCTCAATCATAAAAATGGAATTCATTAGTTGTTCAAGATCCATACATAGATTATAGTCTCTTTTCTAATTGTTTGCAAACAATTCTTCTCGACACATGTTCTTAGAGCTCCAACACGGTTTCCTTGATTGATAGATGAATAATGAAATAGTTACAAGATGTTTTTAACCTTTCTTGCTCGAGTGTCTTCCATAGTTGACTTCTAGAACTAAAAGAACCAAGAAAAGGTTTGGGATGTATACACCAAAAAGTGCATTGATGATGAATATGAGTTATAATAGTTCCATAAACTCATGATGGAGCCCAAGAAAACTATAAAATCTCGTACAAAAATTCTAAACAACCTATTTAGACCCCTACATTAGCCTAGAAAGCCAAAATTGGCTCTAAAATTCAAATTTTCAAACTTGTGCAAAATGAAAAGAAACGCCTAATTCAAATTTTGAACTTCTAAATCCCAAAAGGACATCACGATGACCTATAAACACCTCTAAGGTCCTATACAAACCAAAATTTGAATTTTATGCCTAAACTAACCCTTATAGTGATGCCCCGCATCAGATGCCTCATGTCAATCCTTTAGTGCACAATATCACTCTACATCTCCTCCTCAATCTTTGAGGAATGATCCTTCTTCAAGTCCAACATAAAGATCCCATACATCACATACTATTCATTGTACTACCGTATATTACGATTCTCCTAGGTCCTCTTTGGCACATATTACTAAGACCATTCCATTGGAAATTGATTCACATTCTTTGGCACATATGAGGCCCAAGCCTCCATCATATGCAACGGTTGATTCATCTCCTTAAGAGGCATTCATTTGATAACTTTTATGTTGTCCCGTTTCTTGTACATAGCTATGCACTAGAAAATATAAAAAAACATTGATAGAATCATTAAAAGTAAAAACATTAAATATTTTCAACAATGCAAAAATCAAGACTTGTTTCTCTAACATACATTATTAGCATTATACATTATACATGTTGTTTATCCTTTTTGTTTGATAGATAACATTTTTCTTTTTTATAAACATGTGCTCACAGGGTATATTGAACATGATGCAGACTTATAGATCAATACGTGATTATAGGAGCTATCATGGTTCCTTAAATACTTCTTTTAGGGGCGACCCTCCAAAAAACCAAGTGTTAGTATTTCATTAGTGTCTTTTCACTTCCTCGTTATGCCGATTACATACATATTATATTTATTATCTTTTGAACTAACATGACTAAGATATGTGTCTTGTATGGTGTTTGAATTTTTTTGTTTCATATACTCCTATATACCACTTGTAATGTTATTTCATCACATTATGATACTCTTGTCTTCTATACATTATTGCTAGTTATGTGTCTAGCTACTTGTTTGCTGATTTGATTGTGGCCCAAGGGCCTTATTTGTCTTGCAAAACTGTGGGTGTCCTATGTTTTTGGAATCATTCCTTTTTGTGTGATATTGAATATATTGATTGTAGGCCCAAGGGCCTTTATTAGCTTGTGACACAAAGGGTGTACCATGTTTGCAAAGACTACACTACACTTTTCTGTGTGACAATGTTTGTATTGTTATCTTTGTACTTATTTCTAATTCCATATGCACTATTATTACTATTGTTACTAGTTCTCTTGTTAACATTCTTGTTGCTATTAGTTTTTCGTTTCTATTATTTCTCTTGTTGCGTGTCATGGTCTTCACCATACACATCCTCTTTGTAGATACATCTTCTTCTTGGTGGCCACCACATCATCCCTTCATGTTTTTTCTACACTGATTATCGACTTATTAGATGTTGTTACACATCTATTCTTTTGAGCCTCGTGCTCAAAATTTGTACCACATGTGTCTCAAAAGATGGGGAATTCATTCTGTATTTCTATACTTACAATAGACACAAACAAAATTTTGGGCTTAGATAGAGGCAAGCACATAACAAAATTACTCGTAAAATGCATCGACAATGAAATATAGAAAATAAACACAATGTAAAAATGTACACTATGGTCAAGACTGTATAGATGTTCTGATCCATTTATATAGTTTTTCCCTGGGAAATCACAACAAATTTCTCATCGCCCATATGTTCACCCACATGAACATATTTTCGGAACAATTTAAGACTCGAGATGACTTAGTTCAAATTACTTTAGTTTGGCATGAATTATTTCCTTCCTTCTTCTCTACAACACGTATTTTCGCTTTCAATTTTAGTTTTAGGGATATTGGGGGAACGAGTCTCCTTTTTTTTGTCTACATTTCAACACATTTCACCTCTATTCCATTTTTACTAGGTTGTGTGATACATGGGGAAAATATGTGGGCGATTCATTCTCTTTTATTGTGTGTGTCTTAAATTATAAAATTGAGCCTAGATCTATCTTCAACGGTGTGGTCTGTGGGGTCATGGAAGGTATCGATGTAGCTAAGGTATTTATAAGAATTCATTCCTTTCCTCTTACACATAAAGGGGAAGATACCGTAGTTGTTAAATGACTTTGATACACGTATTTTTTTCATGGGTTGCTTCGGCTCCTCATTCTTTTTCTATCCCTTCGTCATTCATGTGTTCGGTTCCATACACCCAAGACTTTGCATCTCATTGACATAATTGGGGATTTATCATCCCCAATTATTTGCAAAGTTCAATAATCCAAATCTTCAAATACAAGCAAAGAACAAGAAACTCTTCTCTCTTCAAAACACATGTGTATTCTTTCCACTTTTTACATCTTTTTGTTTCATTATTTACATATTTAGATTTCAGTTACATGACATCTTTACATTTGAGTTAAAGTTAAATTCTTTATCATGGACATTAATCACACTTTGTGTTACAAGTTTCATCATGGAGTGCTCTAACACCAATACAACAGGATCTTACAAAATAAGCATTTGATTGAAGACAAAGTGTGTATATACACTCAAGTATTTTTGTCACAAAAGAATGCACCCTTTGGGAGTGGTGTGATGAATCCCCTTCCAACTGAGAAAATTAGAACACTCCTAGGTTGTGGGTGACCTAAAATTGTAGTGATCCTCAAGAGAGGTTGGTTCCCCTTCGTAACACCTAAAAAGTTATCTTCTACTCTACTACACGAACCGGGAAAAGGGGGAAAGGAGATTGAAAAACAAAAAAATGGGGTGATATACTAGAAAGTTTAGGGATCTCAGACTTGTTTGAACCACACAGATGGATCAAAGGAACTAGCACACCTTGTACAACTCACAAATTGACAAACTAATGCATAAGTATTTTAGAGAAAGGTTTGGAAGTTATAAAACATAGAGAAGGGGTAGAAAATAGCTATGGAAAGGAAATTTGGTAGACTTTGCAACTGAATCCTGCAAAAATTTAGTCAAACACAAGCTATGACTTACAAATTAACATGTTATTACAATAGGGCATGGAATTTAGACTGTAAAATCAGGGATAAACAATATCACAATATCAAAATCAGATTACAAACACAAACTTGCAAAAACTATAGGTAATGAGAAGGAAAACATGACTTATTTATTGATTAAAGAGATGAAACAAGTACAAAAAGTAATAGGGCTCACCACAAACAGCCCCGAGAGGTCCCCTCTTTAATGAATAATCTCTTTTATATGTAGGAGAAATGAACTGTAGAGAGGGAGGAACATGTAAGAGTTCATAAATACCAACACTATGACATTAGGTAGTTCACAAATTGAAACTCACTGTGGATTCAATGCTCTCCAATAGGCCTTGTTGCATGTTCTCTTAACGTAAGATTCAAATATCCTTATTCTTTCCTTGTATTCTTGACTTCCTCTTCACTCTAACTTGATCTGTTCTATGGATTTTACCAAAATGACAAAACTAGAGTTTTACTCCGAAATTTAACTTTGTAAGGACAAGTTCGGTGTTGCTCAAAATGATATTTTGGTACTTTTTCTATTTACAACATCACCACTACTTTAAAATAGAGAATCCATGAACTGGAGGAACTCAAGAATAGTTCTTCATGTTCCTTCAAAAGTCAACTTACTGATTATTACCTATGTTCCTCTCGAAGCTGACTTAATCGATTTGTCCCCTCTATTCCTATAATGCTAACTTAACGATTTATTCCCTTAGTTCCATATGGAGTTGACTTAGCCAATTTAGGCTTCCCAAATTGGCTATGGCGAATATGTGGAGAACCAATAGAACACAAGAACATTTCCTCCCCGTCCTCCAATCAATGACTTAACCATATTATTTATCTTTTGTGGCTTGGGTGGTGTTTTGGAGCACAAAAGGAATGAAGGAGTTGTTCCTTCAATGTTGTTTGGGCCCGATTTATTAGACAATCGGTGATGGCGGGGATGTGGGGAACATGTGGAACATGAGTAAGTTCTCTTGTTCCTAAAAATGTCAACTTACCCAATTTTCAAATACAATGTGGCCATGGTGGGGATGTGAGGAACAAATGGAACAAAGGAACAATTTAGCCTATTCCTCAAAAATTTGATTTTCTAAAAACCTTAACTCAATCACCAAAGCAAGAAAGTGGGAACTCAAGGAATGATGGAAATTTTTGTCTACTATTCCTCTAAAAGATGATTTGATATAAAAAGAAGTGTTTAAATATCACAATTTTGATTTTGACTATGGTTTGACCTTATGAACATGGGTTTTTTCTTGATGAGTGATCTCTCATAGCTAAAATAGACCACCGTGATTGAAAAGGCTACAATATCTTTTCCTTTAAACATGTAATTTCATTTAATCCTTAAAAGGGGGTTAAATGTAGACACTCAAATTTGGTAATTATACTCTTTGAGTTTGTTAGTCTTTATATTGCTCTCTTGCTCAAATAAGGGCACTTTATCTATTCGCATTTGGTACATCTCTAGGTCTCTTGTCTAACTTGCTTGATCATACACACTCAACTATCGATAGTTTTTTAGAATTGAATGCTAGAAATCCATTAAGAAACTTTGTTAGTCGATTCTAAACTTCAAACTTCATATTTCCCCTCTAGGTTAAAAAATGTATAACAAGGGTAGGAATGTCCATACATTCATGATCCTAGTGTATGGTTTTGACCTTTCTTACTTTGATCACGAGTTTTCTCTTACACATTATTTTTGGGTCATTTACTCCTCCTGACAACCTTTACAACTTAAATAACCTTTGGAAGCATATATAACCAAGTGAAACTCACCTAATTTAGTACCTTATCACTTCTTATGGACTCCTATAGCAAAAGCTAGCACAAAATGTACCCAAATCTCTCTACACTCCAAAAATACCTTTATACATTCATTACGACAACACCATCTAGAACTCAAAAGATTCCCACTACATCTAGGGGACTACTTCCTACATTTACATGTGCTCAAATCTACTCACTCAAGTATATTTTCAAGGGATAAACTCAAGTCAAGCTTTGCCAAAGGAAGGATGTTAAATTTGATTGCACTATAGCTAGATATCACATGTTAGGTGGAGAATGACGTGCGGTTTGAGGCCTCTTTGAAGTATTAAAAACATCGTCGGTGCATGGGGATGCCCACAACCCAACTAATCTTTGTTTTATAGTACTTCTTATCTATGGTTAGGGTTTGAAAGATTGAAAAGAGCATTCACATACCCCCCATAATGTGATCGACAAAGAGCAACAAAGATATTCAAATAAGTGACAAACCCATAAAGTTACATATCATAGTTCTAAGTAGGGTTAAGACCACACAAAAATTCTTACCCCTATTATATGCTCCTTCCCATAAGAATCTTCAAGTTACATTTTTAGTATCGAGGCACTCTCAAGTCTATATCTCCTTGTTCCATTATTCAGATCACCCAAATTAGTCCAAATTTGTTTGTAATCAACTAAGTGCACTCAATCCTTGTATTTATATACTTGTGTTATATCATGTACTTTTGTTGCAAGTATTAATTCATTGTTATGATATTGAATGATTAATGTTAGAAGCTAATTAATTATGATAACCCGATGTATCTTTTATTTCATTCCTTTTTTGTTATATGTAAATATTAATCAAATCTAAAAAGGGTGAAAACACCTCAAAGTAATAATTTGATCTTCGTATAATGATCTTTCCCATTTTCTCACCAAATTCTATAAAAATGAAATTGTAGAAGAAAAACTATGAGATTCATATATATATATATATATATATATGAAATTGTAGGAGAAAAACTATGAGATTTATATATATATATATATATATATATATATATATATATATCTCTCTTCACACCCTCAAATGGGTAAGGAATCGAAGGGTCGTTTATAATCTAGTCCTTCCTCCTTTACTATCTCATATGGAACAACATTAGGTACTAATTGCCCCCAATAATTTTACATCTCCAAAGAGCATTCCAACTGTCCAAGGCATGACAACAAAAGGATCTCCTCCTCCATAAAAAAACATGTTTACTCTTTCCATGTTTTGCATCTCCCTTGTGAACTATTTACAATAATTCAATTTTGTAATGTACTATCTATATTTTGACTAAAAATTTAGTTTCTATCATATACATTGACTACATTCTATGTTATAGGTTTCATCATGGATCATGCACACATGAACACATCACGAAGTCCCTTTGAGTAAAGGTAAAGTGTGTGTGCACACTCATGTATGTTTTTCCTTTAAACTTTAAAATTTTCAATTACACACTTAAAGGGGGAATGTATACACTAAAATCAAGTAATGTATCCTTATGAAATATCAAGTTTGACCTTGTATACTTGTCAAGACAAATGATCACATTCATAAAATAGTATCATCATCTGCCTAGCCATTCTATAACTTTCTTATCTTTACATCATGATCTTTTGACAAATTTGGAAATATTCTTCAATTAAAGGGGCATAAAACATTTGATATTCATTGCACAACTTTCAGTTTAGGATTTTTTCTCTCCTATCTAAAACCATATGGAAGGGTTGGGATGTGGGGTCCGGTCCTAGCTAACATGTACAGCTTTTCCCCTTCTCAATAATTAAATTTATTTACAATACTAAATCATTATTTGAGTTATTTCATCTTCCTAGGCTTGACCTCATCATAATATCTAACCTACGGAAGACTATATAAATAAATAATTATCACATTATAACTTACATAGCATTCTTATAATCTCATATTGAAAACATCATTCCAAAATCACTCAAAGGGTTCCTAAATCTTCTCAAATAAATTGGACATCATCTAACATGGACCCCCTACAGGTCTAAAGCGCTCAACTAGATCAAGTAGTCTAGCTTGGCGTATCTACAAGTATCCAAATATCATAGAGCTAAGTATTTAACAAGATAAAATTCATCCCAAGACATCTTCTTGACACATCTATATCATTTCGAATCTTCACGTCTGAAGTTAACACTACAATAATTTCAAACATTCAATACCAGGACACCGAAAAATTTGGTGTTTGTATCTATTTTTGTAATATAACACCAATTTGGTATCATCCTATAAATTTAACACTAGGACACCAAAATTTTTAGTGTTCATATCTATTTTTTGTAATATAACACCAATTTGGTATCATCTTATAATTTAACACCAATATAATAGTGTTTATTTGTAAGATGATACAAAATTGGTGTTATATTTTGGTGGTCAAATTTTCTTCTTATAATTTAACACCGAATTTGTAGTATCTTAACATTAATTCATTAATATATGGTAGTGTTTGTTGGTGTAAGGGATATTTTTCATTTTTATTTATTAAATAGGTTAATTTCCCTCACCCATGGTGATTCATCTCACTTAGGTGAGTCATTATGAGTTATATGACATGTGACAAACTTTGTCATATGCGTCATTGTGTCATATATCATATGGGAGTTACATTCCATAATTGGATTGAAACTCCTTATCCTATTTTGGGGTATGACAAGTCAAGAAATGGGAGGTGCACAACACTCCTATGTGTACATATTTTTTTGATTTATGAGAATGAGTAGACCCTTTTATTGCATACAAAACTCTTGGTGATTAATTACGTATTGTTTGGAGCTACCTCATGTCTTCGTTCTAGTGAAATTTTGTTGATGTGCACGCATTCTGTTTTGATCCTCATGTTTAGACTCTCTCATATGGTATTAGAGAAACATTATCGATAATCATGTCACTTAACTTTATTTTTGCTCACTACTCTCGCCATAATTTTATTAGTTTCTTTTGCAAGTTCTTAATTCATTTTTTACTTTGTGCTATACTTGCATTAATCGAGCTAATCTCGTATTTGTGGAGTTACGGTGTTTTGTTGGGTGTTGGTGTTGTTTAGGTTGTATATGGAGGTTTAGGTGTTTCTTCACCAAGTCTTGTTAGTTACAGACTAAAGATATGTTAGGAATTTAGTGTTCACATGTGGTTTTAGTTTATCGTATGGTAAATATATTTTACTATGGTGTGGTTATTATTTTGGTTATATTGTTATTTAGTATAATTTTTTTTTAACAATAATATATATTAGTAGAGTTTTGTTGCACCCGTAAAACCTTTAACATGTTATTTGTTTGTATCACTTCTTTTTTATAGGAAGTTGTTTTCCTATTTCTATGGCTATATAATATCCTCTGTAATGTTCTCTATATGCATCCTGAATATATTATTATATTCTACTTTCTCTGTGTTGATTCGATTATCTTGCTACATAAACTCTGACTAAATTTAAGAAGATATGGGTTTTGTTGGCCATTGTATCTAGTTGTTTTCATTGATCTCAAAGGCCATCTATGGAAAAGGAAATATAAGTGTCATGTGAGTCTTCATGAGGTGTAAATCAAAGTCAAACATGAAGGTTGATTGGTAGTGACTTATTTTGATGATGTTCTTTAGTATATTGGAGCATGGTCTCGTAGGCATGGTCAAAGTATGACCTCTACAAATTTGGTTAAAGGTTTTCATGAGGTTTATCATAGTTTGTATGATGTTACGAGAGGTTTCCAAGTGTCTCGCATGAGGTCTCCTATTTAATTCATGGGTTACCATGGTTGAGTCAGTCATTATAAGCTATTCCTAGTCCTGAATGTGGTGTATAGCATGGTGGTATGAGAGATGGAGTAAGGAAGTATTTTTGAAGTATGGTAGGAGAATTTTAGTACTACATATAATGTGTATGAGGAGTTTCAAGTTATTACTCGTAAGTATGATGATGTTTTATGGTCCTTTGGAGAAAGTTTCTTAAGAACAAGGCAAGTAAGCACAAGTAAGTTATTATGGTTAGAGAGTTGGAGAAGTATTTGGAATTGTATGTGAGTTGGAATGCATTAAGGATGTTATCATGATGCTTTGGGTCAAGTTTCACATCAAAGTAGTGAAGGAATTACAAGAAAATTGATTTTTGGTAAAACCAAGTTTAAAAGAAGGCAAAATTAGTTGGATATGTCAACTTGTTTTCCTCACCTACTCACATAAATTTTTATGGGAATATTAGGCTTTTGAGGTTATATTTTCATTAACATAAGACTTTTTTGCAAAAATAATGAGTTTATTTGATCATCATACTTTTATGAACGAATGTTAAGAAGATAAAGTGCTCTAAAACCCTAGTTAAACCTTCATAGCGAAAGCGACGGAGAAATATGCATGGTATGGTATTCAAATAACATTAACAAGAAAATTTGATTATTTGGGCTTATATAGAATTTTTCTGGGCTCATTTTGGTATAGTTTTAATGCTCCAATTCTTTTAGGAAGTGAGAGAAAAACCCTAGTTTTGTGGAAATTTGAAGTTTCAGGGCTGAGATGAAGGTTCCATGATAAAAAATGAATTTTTCTATAATCCTTGGGATGCTAACTAGGCAGGTATAGTGGAGAAAATGAAATATACATATCCTCAAAATAAGACTATCGATTTTGGCCTTAAGGGATAAAATGCCAGTCTTTTGGTTTGAAGTGAGTTTGTTCATTTTGCATGTTATAGTTGTGGTTTTTTTTATCATAGATAGCATGTTGGAACCTGTTATAATGTGTTTGAATCTTTGGTTTTATTTTAAAAGGTTTTTTCTTTTATAATCTCTAATGGCCTAATTGGTCCTATTAGGCTTGCTTAAGAAGGTGACTAAAACAAATGTGTTGAATCATATTTATCCACATGAGCTATGCATGTTAGTGTTTGAATATTTTTCTAGGTATCCCTTGATGTGTTCCATGCTTTGGTTGAGATTGGAAGTTGTTTTGGAGGTGTTTGGAGCTTGATTCCTCAAGACTGGTTCTTGAGTCCTTTGAGCCATAATGAGTTGTTCTATAGATTGGTTTGTTTGGATGCCTTAAGGCTTGAACCAAGATTTTAATTGGTGGTTTTAGATAGTAGACATCATAATATTTTGATTGATATGTGGTTGGTGCTTTGATAAGGTGATTTGATGTGTGAACCAACCTAGTTTTGGGGTCTTGGAGCCACTTGAGCAGTGTTTGAAAAGAAGTCATTTTGGGGTCTTGTGCCATGTTTTGAAGATTCTAATGAGTTTCATGAGTTAGGTGACATCAATACCTTTTTTTTATGTGTCACATGTGTCATGATGATGAATTTTTGTGTGTTAAGTCATTCAGTCTTGGAAGGTGATTTTGCAGGTGCTTGAAGACCTAGTTGTTCTTGCTTGCAACTTGGTGTGTTTCATGGTGGATATGGATGTTTCAGAGCCTCATGAGAAATTTTTGATGTTGAGAGGTTAGACCTATATTTTTTGGAGCTAATAGATCCATGAAAATGTTGTTTGAGGCCTTTGGAAGTCCTTGTACATTCGTTGGATCTTGAGAGCACATTTGGAGCTTATTTGAGAAACCTTGTGCTTGTTCTTGATGTCTGGCCTCTTCCGACCTACATGAATATTTTGGTGGTGTTTATATGATTTTATTGATCTATTTTTGAGTTAGGATGACTGACCTGCATGGTCATGGCCGAAATAAAGATGTTTTGGGCTAGTGACGTGTATATAAGCAAGTGTGTTATGTCATTTGTGACTAGTTGAGAAGAGGAGGATATGAGAGACCTATAAGAGGTTAAAGAAGAGTGTAGAGGGGCTATGGATAGATCTTACAAGATTGATAAATTTTTGAGGAATATTTAGGATCAATGATGTAAGGTAAATTGACCTAATCAGCACATGAGAGGGCATATTTGAGTGAGTTAAGAGAGAGAGAAGTTTGATGAGGGTTTGGTGTGTTTGGAGCTGAACTTGGATCAAAAATAGGTTTGGGAGCAACATATCTTATGTGATCATTCATTTATAAAATCTTTTGTGATGAGTATTATTCATGCAAGTCCTTTGTTATGAGTCATATTAGCAAAGCTTTAGGGGTGGGTGCTCCTTGTGAAATGGGTGCTTCACTAAAGAAACCTTACAAGATGTGTAATATTCTTGCAAGTACTTTGTTTTGTGTAATATAAGTAAAGGTTTTCTGTGGGTTTTCTTCCCCTTGAGGTTATCCCACTTACATCTCGTGTCTTTTGTTCTCTCTTATGTTGTATGCACTTGTGATTGTCTAAAACATACTTAATATGCTCACATGGTTCATGGATGATTAAATGAATGGTTTGAATGATGAATATATGTAATGAAAAATGAAATGAAATTTTTGTAGGACTGATTAATCCCCCTCTCATTACATTGCACTTCCAAAAATTGGTATTAGATATGGTCCTTGAGAAGCAAGTTTAATCACTTGAAGGAGATCCTTAAAGCACAAAACAATTGGGAAAGTCATGTGATGTTGAAGCATCTTTAAGAAATAAGTATGAAGTTGTAGAGTCCTTGATTCATGGTTTACAAGATCATATCAGTTGCATGGAGATAGAGCATGGTCAAGAAATCAAAGAGTTGGAATCACAAGTGGAGAGTGTGACTAAAACCCTAAAATCTAAAGAAGAAGATTGTAATAGGTATGAAGATGAGTTGAGATCCTTAAAATCAGAATTAGAGTAGGTACATAACAGGTTGAAGACCTATGAGAGGTTGGAGAAAATTTCTGAAGCCCTAGATGATATGTTGAATAACCAAAGAGCAACAAATGACAAATCTGGTTATTGCTACAAAGGAGAACATATATAGAAGCATGAAGATGAAAAAGTTGGACATAGTAATCAAGTTGACATGAAGGAGACCAAAAGGAAAAATTCAATAAGGTCTAACCATGTTAGACAACCTAATGTAATGAGGTATGGTTATTCATTTAGTGGTTATTAATACTCTTGTTATGGTTTTGGTCATAGAGCTAGGGATTGCAAGAATAAGCCCTCAAGAAATGAGTATTCATGGAATCATCAAATTTCTTTCAATGGTCAATGTTATGCATGTTGTGAACATGGTCATAAGGTAGTTGATTGTGAATGCATATCACCTGAGAGATAAAAATGTGTTGTATGTTACAATTGTCACAAACAAGGACATATTGCTAGATTTTGCCACAAAGATAAATCTCCAAGAGTTAAAACTAGGTTTTGATCTCCCAAGAGGAAAAATGGAAGTGTATTTAAAAGTAAGATCGGTTCTATAAATGAGTCTTAGATTGTTATATAATGTTCTAAGGTCAAGAAGGATGGACCTAAGCTTGAGGTTGAGAAAGAAAACCTTAAAAATGTTAGAAACATCAAGAAGGAAGAAATGAGGTTTGATAATCCCAATGTAAGTCATGAAGGACTATTTTATCTAACTAAGAGAGGGCAATTGAATGATTTGTATCATGAGTGTTTAACTGGGTCTCGATTAAAAATGTAGCTTTTCTTCTAATGAAACTATCATACCTAGAAGGTCATCCAAGAAGAGTGAAAGGATCTCAAAGAAAGAGAGAGAGGATAGAGTCCTTGGGATCATTTGATGACTATATTATGTTTTAGTGCTCTAAGAGGTTTGGGTGTCTTCTCAAGGATTCTATGAGACATTCATCTAGTGAAGGAAGCAAGATTGTGATGTTTCTTTTATGGATATATCTTGACAAGGTATGTTTATATTGCTCATAAGTCTGCATTATAATTATGATATGTGAAAAGTGGGATCAATCTCATGATTGTCTCTAAGAGCAAGTTATTTCTATGTCTTATGGTTCTCGTAAGTTTGTATAGCATAAAGTGAATTTGATATTGGTCTCGTGTCATTGCTCCTCAAGGTCTCAGTATCATATGTTGAAGCCTTGATAACATGTGGTATGGCTTGAAATGTGTCAAAGACTATGATAATCATGAAGAAATAGTATTTATCTTGTGTTCCAAGGGCCACTATCAAGTTTCATAAGGTCCACAATTACTAAAAGGTCTAGTGTGTGCATCACAAAGGTCAATATGTTGTTAGTCGAGAATAAAAGAGGGTTTATCATGATTGCATATCATTGTAAGATGTCTTGATTTGAAAATAGTTTGTGCTAGTTTCTTAAAGATGTGTAAAGTCTTCTATTAAATCTAAAAATAAGTGAGTGAATTTGTTAAAGGTATGGTTGTGTATCTCATTGCTATGTGTTGCCAATATATGTGATTATGTGTTTTTACATCTCAATGCAAGTGAAAAAGTGGTATTTGTGAGTTAGTTGGTTATCAAGATTGTTCAAGTCTTGATATGTGCTTTGTCATAGTTCATCAAAGATGTTGTTGAAGAAGTTCTACCTATAACATTGTTGTCTTTATAGTTTCTTATTCAAAAATTGAATTGTGTAATCTCTTGAAGGTGTAAGCATGCCTATTCTATTTGGTTAAGGTGCTTAGAAGAACACTCAAAGTTGCGAGAATGTCAAATTGATGCGTGAAGATATGAAATAGATTTGAAAAAGGTCATATCATCCCATGGGGAGTTTATCATGCTATTTTGAGCTCCATGAGGAATTTCTCTGGGGTTTAAAGTTAGTTGGTTAAGTTTGAGTTGGATTGAAAAAGATCTTGAAGGATCAATATTGTAGGACCGAGGACTATAAGTTTACAAAGAGTTTGTTTGAATATTCGTCATGAAGAGATCAAAGGTATGTTGCAGTGAATTTTTTTTGACCTATCTAGCATTTTCATAGAGGTACATGGTCTTAAGGTCTGAGATACAATTATGAGCCCACGAATTGATGTCAAAGAAAGAGATCCTAGTTCTAGGAGGGTGGGCTTGATGAAGGTTTGAAGAATAATTCTGAGGATATTGACTCATAAAAGTGTTCTTAAGGTAGATATATAAATATGTCAAAGAGAAGATGTTGTTGACTATTTATTGAGTTCTCAAAGTTTAAAGATGGTATTAGAGTTGAACATCTTTGTTACATGTATGTTGAGTTTGATTCTCAATCATTCAAGTTAAGTCTCAATTGATGGAAGAGAATGGAGTCTTATCTCGGGGGAGTATGTACAAAGTTTTGACAAAGTGACACAACATGGAGTTGTTGATCAAAAGGATGATTGTGTTCTTGAAGGAGTAAATTTTAAATTTCAAGATAAAATGACATCCTAGCAATGAAAGAAGCATGAATGATCATCATGAAGCCAAGTTGCAAGATAATGGTATGGGTGTATAGTTTCAACAAGAATATACATTTAATGATGCTATGATATGATGAAAGACACAATAGTGAAGTATGAAGTCCATATGCAGAAAGAACAATCATTTTATTGGTGTATGAGAATTTTCATCATTCCACATGAAATTGGACTGAAGATGCAAGGATGAACGATGTACCAAACTCATTATTACCTATCTATAGTACCTAGTATGCTATTATTATGAGTTTTCTTAAATATGAAAGTTCTTCGTAAGATATGATGTCTCTATTCTTAGAAGGCCTAATTTGTGTGAAATCATGTAGTGTGGCCCTCAAGGTATGAGAAGTGTCTTATGATGTGTATCAATTCTTAATTCATGCATTAAATTGCACACGATGCATAAGCATCATAAAGGTTGTGTGGGAATGAGTTTGAGAAAAATTCATGAACTAAGTAATGTGTTTTGTGAAGAATATCTACAAAATATTGCATAGGGATCATGGTAAGATAGGTGTTTTGATCTCGAGGTGGGTCATTAACGATGAATTTAGAAGTGGAACGAATGTATCTCAAGGTTTGGTTGATAGTAAGTTCTATCTAAGATAGGTATGACTGTATTTGCAAGACAGAGTTGATGGCTGAAAAACATGATGATAGGTTGTAGAAGTTAGATACACTTTGAAACAGGGGTAGAGAATACTAAAATATCTCTTTAGGACTCGTAATGGAGTTTGTGACCTTTCTCAATGATGATTTCTCAAGTTATCGACCTCACTTTAGCTTAGATAGTGTTTGATGGTACAATGATAGGGGATAACCTAGAAGATGATTCAGATGTTGTGATTGATGTTATTGCATTATGAAGTTTGGAAAATATGGATCGAGAGTATGCTTTAGGGACATTGGTCCTAAAAGTGGGTATGGCAATTTTAGAGGTGTAGATTGTAGATTTTACATGATACGAGACCTAGAGGAAGTTGTAGATCGTGAATGGAGATAAATTATAGAGAATATCAACTCGGGGGAACCATATGCATGATTAAATCAGGTCCATGTATCTTATAGATGTTGTTGAAGACAAGAAAGAGAAGGTACAGACCAAGGGGGAGATATTAAAGTGAGTAAGTTGGTTTACATTCTTTGTTATTGTGTATTTTCATGTTGAGTTGTCATTATATCCTTTGTCATAAATTCCAAAGGGGGCAATAGCATCATAAACATGAAAACATATCTTGTATGTGTGTTTTGTCTTGCGGTTGCCATCAATGTTTCTGAAGGTGGTTGTCATTAATGACAAAGGGGGTGAAAGGAATGATAAGAAGATCATTCCAAGTTGTGAAGATCTCAGATGATCATATCACACCATGTTTTATAAGCTAAAAGAAATTCACCAGAATAAATTTACAAGAGAATTTGCAAACAAATAAAAGTAATGTCATATATTATTATGGAACTCTCATATATGAGTACAATGAGAATGATCCTTGCTTATATAGGCAAGGAAGATCAATCTAAGAATCAATCAAGGCCATAGATCAAGTCATAAATCAAGGAAAGAACTAGTCATCAAAGAACTAGTCAAGACCATAGATTTAGGAAAGAACTAGTCATCAAAGATCTAGTCAATACCATATATCAAGGAAAGAACTAGTCATCAAAGATCTAGTCAATACCATAGATCAAGGAAAGAACTAGTCATCAAAGATCTAGTCAATACCATAGATCAAGGAAAGAACTATACCTAACAACTAGATAATATCTTCCTAATATCTAAATAAGATAAAATAAATATCCACACACATAAGTGGGTGAGGATAAATACAATAAAGGTAAATAAAGTACCTCATGAGCTAAGGTAAATACCTACTCTAACACCCCCCCTCAAGTGAAGCTAGGGGCCCAAAATAAAAGTGGCATATCCATAATATGAGTCCCGACAACTAGGCCTAATGAGGTACTCATGTACAATAACTGGGAAAAAGGGAACACCGCTAGGTACCCAAAACCAGTAATAACAAAGTAGAGAGAGAGAAAAAACCCGCTGCAAGGCATCCCAAGAAGCTTAGCTCAAAAAACTTGTATAATGTTGAATAATTTTGGTGTGCACTATTGTCTGAATCCATTGCTCAACCATAAAACTCAAAAACAACAAGACATTAGGCTTCACGGGAATAGCTTCATACAGGGAAATCACAATGGAGTGGTGTGTCAAAGTATAAAAAAACACCAAACATAATTCGATCAACTGCAACAAATAGGTGTGCCACGATCCAAGAAAAATAACCAAGGCAACAAGGAAAGGACACAAGATCCAAAGAAATATGAGTTCCACAATCCAAGAAAATCCAAGGTAACAAGGCAAGGACACAAAACCCGAAGAAGCGGGATCAACACCACACCCTCCCATACTACTCAATGGGTGGAACGACGCTACAAATCTATATAAGTTGTCAAAACAACTACTCAAACACTGAAAAACTAACACTGGCTTCACCAAAATAGCTCCCACACAAGAGAGACTGATCAACATGCCAAAAATTTCGAAAATACATATATAAAATCTCTCAACAAACAAGAGAGATACACTACACCTGCTAAAGAAAAATGCTCAAAACACAGAGCATTACAATGCATAAGGTATAAAAAGTGGAGCAAGAGGTTAAATGGTGGAGGAGCCATGCACTCGTAGAGTCCTCTCAATGAGTTCCTATGTCTTCGCCATGAGTGATCAGATATCCATCCCAAATCAACACATATGGATGAAGAAGATGCCTGCATATGACTTGGTGTAAAATGCACACTAGGTGCATGTAAAGGAACATCAAAATGTATATAAGGTTGATCATGTCGATGGCCGAAATCTTACGTTTGTCAATCCCGAGTGAAGGTGTAGAACTCATGTTTGAGGAGCTTAGGTGAGCTCATATTGTCTCGGTCAAGCTCGTAATTAGATCGATGCATATGGAGATAGCTCATAAAGGACCGAAAAAATAGACTCGGCAAGTCCAAGGTCAAGCTAATGTGATAGGGATGCATGGCGAGTTAAGGAGCTAGGGAGCTCATTTGTGAGATTGTGAAGATTTTGGGTGACTCAACTCAGGGAAAGTGGAGGCCAAAGAACTCAGTATTGGGATGAGACTTTGTGAACTCGGTCTTGGGAGGGAAAAGAAAGGAAGGCTCCGAGCTTGAGTCCGAGTGATTTAGTCAAACACAAAGTATGTCCAAGAGGGAGCTCGAGTTTTTTTCGAAGTGGGAGCTTGGAAATCAAGGCTTGATCAATGTGTGTGGAGCTTGATTGATGGAAGATTTGTGAGGATGGTTTGATGCATCGAGCTAATGAGGTCAACTTAGCACGACATTGCATGCTAGGCAAACAACAATGGGTCGATGAAGGCTTATCAGAGCAAGCAAGCCGGGAATTCAAAAGTTTTGAGTTCGTAGATCGGGGGTCTCCAACTTTGGAGCTCAGTGTGTCAAAGGCCCAAAATGGAGTGATAAATTTCTCAAAGGCATAAAATCCTGAAGTCCAAAGTAAGAGCTTCATGAGTTAACTCGCTTGGTGAGTCATTACCCAACATGGCTCGGGATTTTGGGGATGATAAATTTAGAAATTAGCGTGGAAAAAATCTGAAATGGTGAGTTAAATTATCGAAACTCAAAAAACCTGAAACTTGAAGATGATGAATGTGTGGTAAGCTAGTTGTATTTTGGGAATGAGGAGTCTTCGAGGAGCAAGAAGCGATTGACGATTTGGCGGCATTAAAGCCCAAAGTTCAAAGCCAATAAAACTCCGAAAGCCCAAAAGGAGCCCTCTAAGTTCACATGGATGAGTCATTTGAGGAGTCGAGTGGGTAGGTGGAGACATTGGGTGCCAAGCCATGCACAGATTTGGTGGCATGTGAGGGTTGTGTTACATTCATGGAGGAGCTCTGTAGGTGGGTAGAGTAACTTAAATGGTGGCTTGAACAAAAAATTGAATAACTTGAGCATTCCTTATCAAAATTTAATAAAATTGTACTCATTAGAAAGGAAATTAAGATAGGAATTTAATGTAAGGATCAAATTTTAGAGATCGGGGGTAGGTGAGGAATGAGCTTAGGAAGCCACCTAGACAAAAATGATAACAACTTCCCTTACACTCCTACATTTTTGACAAATTTACAGTCATTGGAAAGGTATTTTGGAACTCTACAACATGGAAAGATCAGATGTAGGAAATTAATGAGTTAGGAGGATAAGAAATCATGATTAATTTTAAGGAGCTTATGCCATACCCAGTGCAATCATGAAGTCCATTTCTTCAAACACAAGGCGGTCTGAAGTATGGATTTTTGCAAGTTTTCCCACTATTGTAGGGAAATAATGATGATTTTTAGTGGGTTTTGGAGAAATTTTAGAAATTTGTATTCTCTCTCTCATGTTAATCTTATTCTAAAATTTTAAGGAGGGGTTCAATAAAAAGGGTTGGATAATTTGCAATTTCCCTCCCTTCTTTCTTGTTTATGATAAATCTGTGGAGTTTCAAACCTCCCCTTTGAGCATTGTGATACAAATTTCATGCCTTTGGCCCCTATTGTAATGTAGTGTATCAACTTATTGGAGAAATAAAATCAAATATTTGGATGTTTTGAACCCTCTTTTGTGTTTTATTGTATCTTATTTGATCTTTTATTACAGTTAGAGGTTATTTTGCATTATCATATTTTTATTGCAAGGTCTCATTGGTGTTGTGTTTTTTGAAAAGTGGGTTTGTAGTAGCTGTTTGGATTTGTGGTGCTTGACTACCCTCCCTAATTTTTTGTTTTCATTCTCATGTAATGCAGGTTATCCAACATTACTTCTTTGTGCATCACCTTCTCTTAGAGTAGTTTTCATTTTCATACAATACTTTTATCCTTTTCCCATTGGAAAATCATTACAACTTAGGGTTAGAGTAGTGATTCTATGCACTTTGGAGTAGTTGGCACTAGGTTAGGACAAGAATTTGGCCTTCTATAAAGATCTATTCAATTTTGCAAAAGCTCCACACTTTAAGATAGATGCATGTTTGACAAATCACACTGACTACCCAGTTATTCACTTACAAGAATTCAGGGGTGCTATGATTTTTCCACAATAGTTTTGGCACACTGGTGGGACAAGAAGTCATTTCTACAACTTTGGAGGAATTTGCAAGGAATTCACACTTCAGAGGAAGAAAATTTTAGATTTTGGAGTTTTCACCATAGGGTCAGAGTTCCAAAATCAATTTTAAGAGGTTTTTACGACCAAAACAAGTCCAAATTTCACCAAAATATAGATCGGGATCTAAGGATCAAAATGGTATTTTTAAAAACCCAAGATTTTTCATTTCATAATTTTAGAAATTTTTACATTTCAGAATTTTGGGATTTAGAATTTCAGACTTTTTGGGTTTTCAAAATTTCATAATTTTTTCCATTTTAGAATTTTATATTTTTGGATTTTTAGATTTTTAATTTTAGACATTTTAGGTTTTTAGAACTTTCGGTTTCAAAATTTGGACCTTTTAGAAATTCGGTTTTTGGAATTTTAGAATTTTAGAGGTTACACTATGCACTATATTTTAGATTTCAAAGTTTTCTTACTTTGGGATTTCTAGGGGACCTCTCTACATTTAATTTTTTTGGAGAATTCCGGTTGCGAGAAAAGGTTTAACTTCTTAATATCAACATTCAGGGCCTTTAAAGTTGTTTTTTCTAGTTTATCAATATTGGGTGTGCATCTTGGTAAAACCCTAGCTTGTAGAGGATCATTTCCCAACACATATGATGACTCCCACGGTTGAAACTCAGTGGCGTAGTAGCAACATAGGTTCCTCAAGTACATGAGAAGAATTCTAACCAGGTCTGAGAAAAAAGAAGAAGGAATATTTTTGTACCTGGAATTTTCTCCAGAAGAGGAAGGAGAGGAAGAAGACCAAAATATCACCATCTCCACCTAACATAACCTTTTCCATAGCTTCACCTTAGCTAGACCTTTCCTTTAGTCAACTAGGGTCCTTAGACCAATCATAATGGCTCATCAAGTGCCACCAAATATTTTTGTCAACTTCATGGGTAGTAGTCCACTTTCCCTCAATGCACAAAACCCCATCCCACTTATAGTGTTAAAAACATCCCCTACATCACTAGGGAGAATCATACAACCCCTATCGACCATATTAAAGACATTGCAAAATGTCTCTACAATTCACGAGATCAACGAAATGGATGTTGTAGTTAAATTGTTAGCTTCTTCTTTCAAGGGTAAGTATTTGGAATGGTTTAGAGCTTAACAGTAGAGTCGATTGCAAATTGGGATCGATTGTACATAGCCCTTTGCAGTTAGATCAAAGA
Source organism: Taxus wallichiana var. yunnanensis (assembly GCA_018340775.1). Lineage (NCBI taxonomy): Eukaryota > Viridiplantae > Streptophyta > Pinopsida > Cupressales > Taxaceae > Taxus > Taxus wallichiana. The sequence goes on along the minus strand of CM031238.1, from coordinate 588,111,568 downwards.
AAGGGTAGATAATCTATCTTTATTGGAACAATTGAAAATAATCAAGAGAGATCCAAATGAGTAGATGGTGGATTTTAATTTCTAATTCCAAAAGACATGGGACAGAATCCTAGTGGTTGTGAGACCAGCTTCCCAAGGTGTGTTCCTCTACTTCTTGAAGGCTCTAAATTTAGACATAACTATGATGATACATTCCATGGGAGGAAACACTACCAGAGCCTATAACATAGCCATCGGGTGAGAACTAGTTGATTCAAGAGTAGAAAATATTTCACCCAGGCCACCTATTCCTTTATATCTGGAAATGGGAAATCCTACAACTAGTCTAACACCTAAGTTAAATCCCATTCCATTCCATAGAAATCTTAGCAATAGTGAGGATTCCACTTCTTCTTCAAGAACTTCCAAGGAACTTCATGAGGTTATGAAGCAACTACAAATCTTGGGAAAGAAGCTATTGACTACTAAGAAAAAACAAGCCTAGAATTTCATGCCATATCAGCCTAAAGCTCAATCAAATAGGCCTCTGTATCAACCAAATAAACCTTTGAATCAAGCTACAAATCAAACTTAGAACCAAGGAAAACCTCAAGCTTCCAGTCCATTTCAACTATATAATCCAAATGTAGTTTCAACATCCAGGGCCTTGGTTCCAACCCAAAACAACCTTGCACATGAATATGAATGGTGATTCCCATGTAACAACCTCACAATTAGGAAACATGCTTCAATGATTCTTTAAATCAGACCTTAATGGTGCAAACCATCGATGTGTCCCAAGAGCCAATCGAGGAATAAGAAAATCAATAGCAAGTCACAAGAGGCACCTCCAAAAAACCACACTAGTCAATTGGAAAATGGAAGACTTTTACAGAGTTAACCAACCTCCTTTCCAAGGTGTAGCTAGCTTCCAACACGAGGTCAAAGAAGAGGAACATAGAGGAAGGGCATCTATCTAATATGATTGTTTCTTAACATCATGCCATGCCACAAGGAATTAGCAATGCAAGAGCAGTCCCAAACCCGTAAAGTCATCCCAAGGCACCTTTTGCAACAAAACATGTGCCCATTCAAGCTCTAAAAATATTGTGCCAAGTAAGGGGAAGAAAAAGGAAGATCCATCCCCTTTCAACATTATTGATCAAATGAATAAAATACACGTAAGCATTTCCATGTTGGTGTCATTAGCAATCCCAGGAAAACAAGACTTTTCGCAAATAGCAATGGAAAATGGGTCCGCTTCAAATGAGGCTCCTAGGAATCAGGAGAAGGTACTCACCAATGAAGTGCAACAAGAAGGAGGTCAACCAAGCAAAAATTTGAAGCCTCAATTGTTCTATGTGTCACCGATTGTAGGAAATAAATTGACCTACAAAACTACATGATCGATTCAATTGAAAGTAGCTTAGTAATGCAAAAATAGATAGTAGATCAATTGGGCCTAAAGTATGAACTAGTCTCTAAAGGAGTGGTGCAATTAGATGGGACAAAATTTGGAATAGTTGGAGTGATTAAAGGATTAATCCTAACATCATGCATGTTTGAATGTCATTGTCTTACAAGATGTTTCGGTAATTTACTTACCACCACTTTTAACTTATGTTTCTCAAGGGACTTCATTGCTAAGATTGGTGGGTACCTATCAACACATTGGTCACATATGCTCTTTAACATGAGGTATGGAGAAAAAGCTACAATCAAATCAGAACCAATTATAAACTTTCACATTTAGCCGCATGTGCCTAGCCCAACCAATGTCGACTACTCAGCCTTTGATCAAGATGATTTCTCAAACACTCTAGAAATGGGAACTAAAGTTGAAGGCATTCCATATTTGACGTTAGATGAATGGGAAAAGAAAAGGCATGTTTTTTTATGCTTACAAGGATATGGAAGAATCTTAACTAGACATATATTACTTGCATGAAGAAAATCCACCTCTCCCTAGCATCACCAAGCTAGAAGATAAGGATGACAACAAATTATGGAAACTATTTTTTGATGGCTCAAGGAGTAGGAAGGGTGTTGGAGGATATAACATGGTTGTGTCACCAAAAAAACATCAAATTCTATTCACCCTTCAGATTTTAGTTTGCTTTTTCAAACAACACAGTTGAGTATGAAGCCCTAATACATAGACTTCATTGGGCTAGGAAAATAGGTATAAAGAACTTGCAAGTTTTAGAGATAGTGAACTAATTATGAATCAAGTCAGAGGATTGAATGCTACTAAGAATGATCTCATAATAAGCTATAAGAATTAGGTATGGGATCTCATGGAGGAATTGAGGCCTTTAATATCAGTTCCACTCCAAGGAAGAAGAATGAAGCTACAGATAGGCTTGCACCAATAGGGGGCAGCATTTGATGTTTTGGAAAGTATCAAGAAATACCAAACTCAACCCCATATCAAAGTGGTATTAAGACCAACTACTTATGACAACAACACCAGCTGGAAGGTGTTTGAAAATGATCAGGAGATCATCAATTTTATACAGGAAGAAAATGAATTCTCCGCCAACAACCAAGATAAAATAGAGCAACAATATGGGGACCAAGTGGTTCAATTGAGAACGAACAAGATTCCAAAAGGCTTGGTGAATTTGGATTCAATTTTTAACCCAAATGACCAGTTTAGAAAAGAAATGGAAAATATTCAGGTCAAAGTGGAAGATTAAAAACCCATTTCAGTTAGAGAAGATAAAGTACTCCAAATTGGTAAAAGTGAGTACTCAACAGAAAAATATGATTTCATACATATTTTCCAAGAGTTCCCAGATGTCTTTCCTTGGAGCTATGATGAATTAAAGGGATTTAATCCAAGGTTAGCACAACATACCATTGAACTAGATATAGAGGCTAAGCCTCTATCGAGGCAAAAACAAAGACCAATCAACCCTCATATTGAGCCTCTTATGAAGAAGGAGTGAATAAACTCATTGAGGCAATAATTATTTTTCCAATCAAGCACTCGAGTTGGGTTGAAAATCTAGTGCCGGTTAGGAAAATAAATGGAGAAATCAGGTAGTGTGTAGACTTTCGGACCTTAAATAGGGCCTCTCTCAAAGACCACTATCTTGCTTCCTTCTAAGGAGTAAATATTATAGGTGGTATCTGGCTTGGAAAGGTTCTCTCTCCTAGATGGATACTTGGGCTACAATTAAATTATAGTTAAGGAAGAAGATCAATTAAAAACAACCTTCACCACAAAATGGGGCACCTATGCCTATAGGAAAATTCCATTCGATTGTCAAACACCGGAGCTACATTCCATAGGGCAATGGACATGGCGTTCAAGGGGTTGATAAACAAAATATTTCTTGTGTACTTTGATGAAATCATTGTGTTCTCTAAGAATGAGGTAAGCCACCTTTTCCACCTCAAGAAAGTGTTCCAAAGATGCAAGCGATTCAGTTTTCCTAAATCCAAAAAAGTGCATATTCCTAGCTCACGAAGGTAAGCTCTTAGGCCACATTGTATCTAAGGAAAAATTGACAATTAATCTATAAAGATTCGAAACTATTCGTGCTCATACCATTTTCAATTCATAAATTTTTTGTCGGATTTTGCCTGTCTTTTCAATCCAATAACTATGATGTTGAAGAAGAGCATGACATTTAAGTGGATAGCGAAGAGAAAGGAAAGTTTTAAAGCTATCAAGCATGCTTATATCTCAAGCTCTAACTCTCATAAATCTAGACTTTTCCAAATACTTTATGCTCATGCCATCGATGGTTTAGAAACCAATTCAAAAAAATTAGTGCAACATAATAAAGAGGGATCCAAGCAACCGGTTTCCTTATTCAATCAGAGCTTGGAAGACTATGAGGTTAGGTACTCCTTCATTGAGAAGAATTTCCTCATAGTTATCAAGAGTTTGAAAATTTTCAATCACTTGGTTTCAAAAACTAAAATTCAGTTTTTGGTATCTCATGTCGGAGTCAAGTACTTCCTATTGAACAAGGACTTGAATGAGAAACAACCAGGTTGGATCACCCATGTCATGCAATATGACATAGAGATTAAGGTCACCAAGTTGGTCCATGTAAAGGGATTGTGTGAACAACTAGCTTCCAGTCATCATGTTGAGGTAAGTGATAAAAAAGAATTTGTTCTGGTGTTGTAAGATAACAAAAAACAAACAAATGATAGTGTGACCATTCCTTGTTGGACTCACGATATGGTACATTTTTTACAAATAATTCTATGTCCTACAGAGATGAGAAAAACAAAGAGGAGATATTTTATATTCCAAGCCATTCCATATGTGCTTATTGATGGTTTTTTGTTCAGGAATGATGTGAATGGAGTCCTATTGAGGTGCATTGGAACTAGTAGAATTTAAAAGGTGCTACATGAGTTTCACGATGGAGAGAGGCCAGGTCATTTTGATCCATGAGTAACAACTCTCAAAATAATGAAGGTGGGTTATTATTGGCCCACATTGTTCAATGACTACTACACTTGGATCAAGAAGGGTAAAAGGTGTGCATTCTTCATAGGAAAGCAGGATAACAACACTTCCATTGCATCCAATATTAGTTGAACAACCATTCATGCAGTGGGGATTGGACTTCATTGGGGTTATCAATCCAAATTCGATCCAAGGTCATAAGTGTATCCTAACTTCAACATACTATTTCACTAAGTGGACCGAGGTAGTAGCACTTAAGGAAGGAAACGAGTCTAGCATACTAGACTTCTATGATGGAGATAACATGACAAGATTCACAGTTCCGAGATACTATTATATCAGATAATGCTCTAGCATTCCTAGGTACCAAGATCACAGAGTGGGCATTTAGGAATAATATATATTTGAGCACCTCCTTAAATTATTACCCCCAAGGTAACGAGCAAAGTAGAGTCCTCGAACAAGAATTTTCTAAGGATCATCGAGGACTCTAGATGAAAATAAAAGGACATGGCACACCAAGCTCAAATCAGCCTTGTAGGCTGATAGATAATACCAAAAAGGTCAACAGATGATCTCCCTACAAGCTAGTCTATGGGAAGGAAGTTGTGTTGCCCATATCACTTGAAGATGCCCACATTATAACTCATGAATCATCTAAAATTAAATTGTCTGAGTTTGAGCCTATGGAAGCTAGGTATGGGAGCTAATGGAATTGGAAGAAATAAGAGAGCATGCAATGAAAACCATGGAAAAAAATATCATGCCTTAATCAAGAAGTCATTTGACAAGAAAGCTAAGGAAAGAACCTTCCAGGAGGGGGACTTAGTTCTAAAATGGGATGCAGATGGGGCTAAGTCAAAAAAGCATTCATAGTTTGATGTCATTTGGAGTGGCCCCTACATGGTCATGGGATGTAAGAGTAGAAATTCCTTACAACTATACACTTTGGATGTAGAAGAACTTCTGATTCAATTCAATGGAATCTTTCTCAAGCACTACTACTGAAAGGAATATTCTCACCCTTGTACATATTAGTTTAGGATTTTAATTCCTCTATGTGCAAATGTACATTGTCTTTTTGTAGATTATGTTTCAATTTCCCTAAGTTCCTTCAACACAAGTTTTGTTGTTCCTAGGTTGTATCATTACACAAGGTTGGTATGCCTCCCGAAAGGAATGTGGTAATAGAAGCTCAAAATTGCAATCAATGGTTATAATCCTCAAAAGGTTTCAAATGCAGAGAAACTAAAATCAGATCATGGACAATTTCCTAAAGTTAGTCTCAAAGAGAAGCCTTCCCAAAATTTATTTAAGGTCCTCTTAGGCCTTAAGAAGAAGATCAACCTCAAACTTTCCCTACTCATCCATTACTTGTGGGAAGCTGTGGTATTAACTTGTTTCCCCAAGAAAAATGTCGTAAGTGGAAACTTTAGAAGAAGAGAAAAATCAAATTTAATAGAGTTCCATGATGTCCAAAATCGGTAGGTGTTTTAATCCTAACTCTTTGGTATGCTCATACTTGCTGAAATAAGGTTTTAGAATGGGTCTGGAAGTCAAATTTTAGTCCCACAAATTAGGGTTGCAGAGAGGAAAGGGGAAAAAAATATCAAATTCAAATAATTTTCCATTCTCACAATTTTAACTCCAAAATTTTCTTATAAATATTGGGGGTGCAAGTAGTGGGTCGAGTTAAAGTTTGACAACACTAATTTTTCCCAGGGGAAAAGTTCTAAGGTTCAAATTAGTTATAGGTTATCACTTATGACTTTGTGACCAATAGACATATCAAGGCATACTGTACAAAACATATAGTGGTAAAATGTCCCTGCAAGTCACCCAAATTGTTATCCATTTTACCCCTGGGAAAAATGGACAATAGGGACCTAATAGAACCTCGAGCACCGAAAGGGACTTCATAGGCTAAATTGGGAATTATAGGTGAAAATCATGTTTTCAAGAGCATTCAAGAACATTTTGGGAGTTTGAAACCATTTGAGGAATTTTTCCTCTTCTAGGTTTTGAAAGAGACTCAAGTTGCTCTTGAAATGAAGTGGGTCCCTACGAGCCCACATCTGGCCAGGAATGGGCCTAAATGGGAAAAATTGTAAAACCTAGTTTTCATACATTTTAATAAGCGTCCATGGCTCCCGGCATTGAGAAAGATTCTAAAAGATCCCAAAAACTAGGAGGCCCGGGTCAAAAATGCTCAAAAGGGGCCATATTTAGGAATCGAGCAAGAACTAGCTCACCGAGATACTTAGTAATCGAGGCATCACATTGAGGGGACTAACTTTCAAGGAGCTTGGAGCTCATATTAGATCGGATGAGCTATGTAATCGACTCGATGCATATATGGAGATGGCTCGGAAAGGATAGGAAAATCCAAATCGATGAGTCTAAGGTCAAGCTAATGGGACAGGGATGCATGATGAGTTGAGGAGCTAGGGATCTTAGTCGTGAGCTCATGAAGAGTTCAGGTGACTTGACTCTGGGATAGTGGAGGTTGAAGAACTTGGAAATGGCCATGTCCATGTGTGAACTCAAGGTGCAAGGATGGAAAGGAAAGGAAGGCTCAAGCTTGAGCACGAGCCCGAAGTCGATCCAACATGATGTGTGGTCGGGAGGGAGCTTGATGGTTTCAAAGTGGGAGCCTAAAAATCAAGGCTCAAGCAATGTGGTTGGAGCTCGGTCGATGGAAGCTTTGCGAGGATGGCTTGATGCATCAAGCTAATGAGTTCAAATTGGCATGACATGGCATGTTAGGAAAACAACAGGTCGGCAAAGGATCATTGGAGTGAGTGATCCAAGGACTTTGGAAGTTTTGATTTCGAGAGATTGGGGTTCTCCATCTCGAGAGCTCGGCATGATAAAATCCCAAAATGGTGGGCTAAATTTCTCCAAAGGCATAAAATCCTGAAGTCCAAAGTGGAAGCTTCAAGATTCAACTCACTCGGCAAGTCAATTATTGATGTGGCTTGGACTTTTGGTGATGATAACTTTAGAAATTAGTGGGGAAAAAAAATCCAAAACATCGACTTAAATTCTCTGAACTTGAAAAAAACCGAAACTTGAAGCCCATGGACATGTGGTAATCTAGTCAGATTTTGGGAGCGATCAATGAGTTGGGGCATTAGAAACCCAAAGTTTTGAAGCCAATAAAACTATGAAATCCCAAAAAGGAACCTGTCAGAGCTTGCATGGAGGATTTGTTTGGGGAGTCAAGTGGGTAGGTAGGGACATTGCATGCTAAGACATGCACAAAGTTCATGGCATGGGAGGGTCGAGTTCATTCATCGAGGAGCTCATAGTTTGGTAGAGTAACCCAAATGGTGGTCCAAAAAAATTTCAATAACTTGAGCATTCCTTAGCCAAATTTAATAAAATTGTACTCATTGAAAGGAAATTCAGAGAGGAATTTAATGGAAGGATATAATTTTAGAGATCATGGGGGTAGGTGAAGAATGATCTTAGGAATAACCTCGAGATAAATGATGACTACTTCCCTTACACTCCTCCTTTTTGACAAATTTAGAGTCATTGGAAAGGTATTTTGGAACTCTACAACATATGATGATAACAAATGGGAAATTAATGAGTTATATGGAAAATAAATCTTGATGATTTTTAGGATCTGAGGCCATACCTAGGTATAATCATGAATTCCATTTCTTCAAACACAAGGCAGGGTACAAGAGTATGGATTTTTACAGGTTTGCCCACTATTGCAGGGAAATAATGGTGATTTTTGGAGAAATTTTGGAACTTTGTATTCTCTCTCTCATGCTAATCTTATTCTATAAATTGTAAGGAGGGACTTAATAAAAAGGGTTGGATAATTTTTTATTTCCCCTCTCTTCTTTCTTGTTTATGAGAAATTTGTGGAGTTTCAAACCTCCCTATGAGCATTGTAATACAAATTTCATGCCTTTAGCCCTTATTGTAATGTATCATATATACTTATTAGAGAAATAAAATCAAATATGTGGATGTTTTCAACCCTCCTTTGTGTTTTATTATATCTTATCTGATCTTTTATTATAGTTAGAGGTTCTTGTGCATTATAATATTGTCATTGCAAGGTCTCAATGGTGTTATGTTTATTGAAAATTGGGTTTTTAATAGGTGTTTGGATCTATGGTGCTTGACCACCCTCCCCAATTTTCTTGTTTTCATTCTTATGTAATGAAGTTTGTCCAACATTTCTTCTTGGTGCATCACCTTCCCGAAAGAGTAGTTTTCATTTTCATGCAATCCTTTTATCCTTATCCCCTTGGAAAAGCATTAGAGTAGGGTTAGATTAGCAATTCTCTGCACTTTGGAGTAGTTGGCACTAGGTTAGGACATGAAGTTGACCTTCTCCAAAGAGCTATCCCATTTCACAAAGTCCCACACTTTAGGATAACTCTATGTTTAACAAATCACACCGACTACAAAGTTATTCACTTGCAAAAATTTGGGGTGTTATGATTTTACTCTTATTCTTTCCAAGATGATTGGGTTTAGAAACAATGCATCTCTCATGTCTGTGGTGATAACTAGGGTGGTGAATGTTGTGGTCACCTCCATCTCCATTATCACCATCGAAAGATATGGATAGAGGTTTCTCTTCATCGAGGGCGGTGTTCGAGATAGTAATATCTCGAGTAACACCTATAATTTAATCAGTTGTTTCTTAAATCAATGTTTAATATTTGTTTGAACATGAGTTGGGAAATAAATTAATTAATATAACTTAGGTGATGTAATTATCTTACAGTGTAGTAATGGCGATTCTGTTGGGAGTGAAATTGGGAAAATCGGGGAGGGAGATATTTCCAAGGTATATTCCATCCCGGTTGTTGTGGGTAGTATGCATATTATTTTAAGCATTTGCCTAGTCATGTGGGACCTTTCTCTTGGCTTGATGCCGAATGAGATTTTCCCTCGGGATATTAGATGAGAGGGCCGCTTAAAAACGTTTCAATGAATCGATCTTCACTTTCGTCATTGCGCAGACATTTCTAGCCATGATGTGCCACTTCAAGTTTGCCATTTTTCTCTTCTTTTTCATATGGGTGGTCATCATGATAGTGTTTATTTATTTATTTGTACCCAAATGAAACATGTTCCCATTGAAGAGATGAGAATATTTTGGAGTGAACATTGGTTCTAGAGAAGATTTGTGCCTGCACCCAAGTATAAGAAGGAATTAGAGGAGGAGTCTCACCCCAAACCTCATGAAAATACAACTAAAAATATTGCCTTCATCTAACCAGTCATTCTACATTTATTTCTCATTCCCATTCTTTTGTATACTCATTTATTTATGTATAATTTGTACTTCTCTATTTACAACTACCACTGGCCTCACACAAGGTTACATTCTTTTTCCGTGTAAATTGAAAATTGTACATGCTCACTATATTAAGAGCTCAAAATCCATTTAATTCAATTAATTTAATGGTACAAAACATTTATTTAATTCAAAAATTAAATAATTTATTAAAGGAAAAATTGTAATTTAATGGTGAAAAAGAGCTTGAGATTGGACAATAGGCCATCAATTGCAATGTGACTTTTTGCACTTGAATATTTTTAGTTTTAAGTTAAGAAAAATATTGAAATTGAATGTGTTGTTGTAAAATATGTCAAAATAGGATTGTTATTAATTTGTAAATATTACTTCTAATACATTTTGAATATAATACATGCATATAAGGTTTGGCCATATTATATTATTTCAATGTTTTGATAGTTGAAAATTTGGTATTGAGAATTGTCTATGTCAAGTGTGTTATAAGTAATTCATATATTTTTATTTTGAATGTTGATAGGTTGGCCATGTGGGAAAGGTGTAGGTTCGGGATGGAGTTTTTTTTATTTGATTATAATTAAAAAGCTTTTTGTTTACTTGATATTTTCTAGTTTATTTTGTTTTAATATTTGGTTCTCTATGTTATTAATTTTTGAGTGATAAATGATGGTTGTATTATAAATTTATTTATAATAGATTAATAAAAAAATGTTGATCATAGTTTTGTATTAAGTAGATCATTCGATTTATTTGATTTAAGATGATTGATTATTAAATAAGGTTGTGACAAAAAGAAAATTATAAACTCAAGTATAAAGGCTTATATATAAAATTTGGAATTCATCAAAAATATATTTAGATTAAATATTTGGACCCTGTTGAAAAATGCACACATTAAAAAAATGGCACCCAATTTCGAGTTTATGTCTAAAATTTATGGCCTTTCAAGGATTAAGCGGTTTTAGGGTGGTTAAAGCGTCTTTGGCAATTTTTCAACCTTAAGAAGTGGTTTACACAAAGCCTAGTATGTAAAGAGGACTTGTTTCATAAATGATAGGGTGGTTAGTATGTATAACAAGTATGGAAAGGGATTTATGTTATAAAATCCTACAATGGGATACACATTGATTATGAATTTTATAACATTGAGAAGGATTTATGTTTTCCTTTAAAATGTTTACTGACACATTTAGACATTGTGTTATATATTCTTTAGTGTTGTTTTATTAATGAGTGTAGGTTTTTGTTGCCAAAGTACAATAATAGGAAAAAATTTAAGAGATAAATACTTCAATGGCTTGAAAACATTGGAAAAGACATTATAGTTGATATGTAACATGGAACAAACTATTATTCATATTATTGAAGTGAAGGCATAATTTGAGAAGTGGAAGTTTTACTCTTGCTATAGAAGTTCGTATGGAATGAGGAGTCTTGTAACATTTGACTGGATATATCTCTTTGCAATAAAGTCTTACTTTTCTCCCTTAGATAATGAATCAGTTTTCATTGAACTTCCATGAGGAAGGGAACCCTTTTTCTTGTTAGTAGTATTTTGTAAATCTTGGTAAAGTAAAAACTTGTTTGTAATCATATTTAAATTTACTCCTACATCTATAATATTTAAAATAAGTAAATATTACCATTCCAAAGGAAGGATTTGATTACTATGGCTTCATTTTATCACTGGTTTAGTGCAGATTTGTATAAGACTAAAATACATTGATACATTCCCTTTATTTATTCAAATGAGTAAATCATTTTAATGTAGATATATATCGAAAATTATTGAGTTTCGTATTTTACAAAGATAATAAAATATAATCTATCATTTTACAATTTGTAACAATTTGCGTTACATAATATATGATACAAATATATTAAAATATATTTAATATGGTTATATTCTAAAATATAACAATAATATATCCAAAACATAGTTATATATTGATATAGCTATATATTATAATATAATATATTAAAATACATATATATATATATATATATATATATATATATATATATATATATATATATATATATATATATAACAATTATAAATAATAAATATAATAAAACTTAATAATAAAAAGTAAAAAAAAAAACTTAATAATAAAACAATTGGTAAAGTTTTATTGTTCTAAAACAAAAAAAAATATTAATAAGAAAAGAAAAGTATTCGGTCAAGTTTTATTCGATTGAAAAAAAAAAAAAAAGAAAATTAAACCATGGAGTGGGAGGGCCGAGCCCTCCCTAAACCTGCACTAAACCCTTTCTCCTGTGCGGCCACCCCGCCGCTCCCACACTCACCCAACTCCCACATAAGCACCCCGCTCCCCACCAATCTCCCTCACGTCGCCACTTTGTCCCTCCCCTCCCCCTGCTCGCCGCCCGTCCCACCCCCGCCGACCCTACCACCGAGCTCTCGCCTTCCTCTCGGCTCCCACATGGCTCCCCACAAACCCGAACCCCTTCTCCCTTGCTGTTGTTTGGGTTGAATTGCATTATATATGTCTATGCGTTTATACTCCTGCATTCAAGGGGGGGTTTGGCCTCTTTCACAGGGAGCTCACAATAAAATCAAATAAAAAATAAACATCCTGGTATTAGGAAATGCCCAGATCAGAGAAGCTCTGTTACATTGAGCATACAAGAAATTTCAATGAAGCAATTTTAGTATCCTTTTTTGTCAAAGGAGAGATCCATGAAACAAGCTCCATAACTCTTTCCTCTACCTGCAAGAAGAAACAAAAACAAAATCAGAGAAAATAACATGGGAAAGAAAAGAAAAGAAAGAGATAAGGAAGTTTATGGGAAAAAAATTAGATCTAGGGCTGGGATCTATTTGATCCTAGGGCCCACAATTCACCCTACTTTCTTTAGGGTCTTGGATAAACTTAATATGAATGAGAAGAAAAAAAAAGAAAAAAATTAAAATGTGTGTGTGTGTAAATAAGTAAAAGGGGGAAATCCATCAAATTTTAAAAGGGGGTGTAGACTCATTTCAGCGTGTCCTTAGTAATCTTAATGGAAATGAAATAAATAAATTTGTCTAGGGCTAGTGATTAAGTAATTGGGAAAATCAACTTAGTTTAAAACAATTAATATCGGACAATCGTATATGTATTGTTAAGCTTTCCCTTTCAAAAAAAAAATTTACCCTAAATTTTTGCTATACTTTGGTCTAGTTTTCTGGTGTCCCGAGCAGGGCATTACATTTGGTATCAGAGCGATGGTTCACACACGTGGATGCTCTGGGTAGAAATTTTAACTGAGTTATTAATGTTTTCATAATATTAAAAGTAAAACAATTAAAATCGTTTCCGCTAAACTATTCCATGGGTAAAGTTATCTCTCGAGTAACCGCTTGGAGTAAAATGTTTGCTAAGACAATAGATGGTAGGCACATTTTGATCACCTAATTTGTTTAAAACAATCAGTAAAAATTAAGAAAATGTCGTGTTTAGATAACGTGCAAAATGGCTTCTTGGTCTCCATAGTAGTGATGGATTTGGATAATCTTGTTCCCTAGTGACATGGGAAGCCACATCAACTTTTAAAATCATTTGATCATATAGATAAAATCATTTTTTGAGCTCTTTTAATCGCATTTTGTTTGGGACAACAACTTAAAATTTAAGTAAAATCATTTTGATTTGGACCTGTAAAGTGGAGAGCGTTAGTAGGAAATTGAAAATTTTGACTTCTAACTTGTAGTATTCCTCCATGTCCATTGTCTGCAATGATTAGATTCAATAAAAGGAACAAAAGATTAATTTTCCAAGGGTGTTAGGAGGTCTCTAGACGTGTTGGTGCAAAACACAAACTTCACAATAACATTATTTAGCTCCGGAAAGAAGATCATAACTAGAGTATTAGTGTTTAGTTTTACATTTTGTAAGTTGCGTCGGGTTCTCTATATATAGGAGAATAGATTCAAGCTGGAAAAACTCAATTCCGAGTTGGTATCGGTTATTTTCTAGGCCCTTTTTGTAACCAATTTTCACTAAAAGTATGTTGTAATGCAATAGTAAAACTCTAATAGTTGGCTCTGAGAAGGCGCTCCCAATTGAAACCTATTCGCCAAGAAATTAGAAATGTACATCTTGTTTGATGCTCTGTATAATAGAGAATTGACTGAAATCTTTGTTTCACCATTTGGGTGTTGGGTACATGTCTTGGCAGGATTCCTTTGTAGCCATTTTCTCTAGTTCGTAGAACAAGAAAATTAGGTCTTAATAAACAAATAGGTTTCTTAGGACACCTTTGGAAAGTGAAACATGTTACAATATGGTTATTGTTTTAAGCTACGTGTTCTAGGTTGAATGCTAGGACCCAAAATAAAATTTGGTGCAATAAGTCATTTTTTATTGCTAACGGCCTTGGTTAGGATGATCCTTTTGGACATCGAAAAGGGTCAGTTGTTGGTGTTGTAAATAAGCAGTAGGTAAAATATAGGATTGTAGAATTGTTATCTTGATATAAGGAATATGTTTATGGTGTTGTGTTGGTTGCTTCTTGTTTAGTGATCCTTTGTTTCTTAGGAATCGCAACCGCCATGTTAGAAGCACCTCTTTAGATCGAATCAGACCCTTTCGGTATGGGTGTAAACTAAATAATTGTAAACTAAACAATTGTATCTTGTATAAAACCACCATTTTTATGGCTCAAGGAAAAATTACGGTGATTTAGAGGAGGTGCCATGTTGGTTTCACCACAAAACATCAAATAATATTCAACCTTCCAATTTCAGTTTATGTGTTCAAACAACACAGCTGAGTACGAAGACCTAATCCATGGACTTCATTGGGCTAGGAAAAGAGGTATAAAGAACTTGCAAGTGTTTAGAAATAGTAAACTAGTTGTGAACCAAGTCAGAGGATTGAATGCTACTAAGAATGATCTCCTAAGAAGCTATAAGAACCGGGTATGGGATATTATGGAGGACTTCAAGGACTTTAATATGAGTTCCATACCAAGGAAGAAGAATGAAGCCACATACATGCTTGCAGTGATAGGGGCAACATTTAATGTTGTGGAAAGTATCATGAAATACCAAAGTTATCCTCATATCAAAGTGGTAATAAAACCATATGTCCCTGACAACAACACTAGCTGGCAGGTGTTCGATAATGATCAACAGATCATCAATTTCATACATGAAGAAGTTGAATTCTCCGCCAAGAACCAGATAAATTAGAACAACAATATGGGGACCAAGTGGTTTAGTTGAGCATGAACAAGCTTCCAAAAGGCTTGGTGACTTTGGAATAAATTTTCAACCCAAATGATTAGTTCAGAAAAGAAAAGGAAAACATTCAGTTAAAAGGGGAAGATTCAGAACCCATTTCAATTGGAGAAGATAAAGTACTCCAAATCAGAAAAATGAGTACTCAACAGAAAATTTTGATTTCATATAGCTTTTCCAAGAGTTCCCATATGTCTTTGATTGGAGCTATGATAACTTAAAGGGCTTTAATCTTAGGTTGGCACAACATACCATTGAATTGAATCCAGAGGCAAAGCATATTAGGTAGAAACAAAGACCAGTCAACCCTCATATTGGGCCTCTTATGAAGAAGGAGATGAACAAAATCATTGAGGAAAACATTATTTTTCCAATCAAGAACTCGAGTTGGGTTGCAAATCTGGTGTTGTTAAAGAAAATAAATGGAGAAATCAGGTTTTGTATAGACTTTCAGGACCTTAAAAGGGCCTCTCTCAAAGACCACTATCCACTTCCTTCTATGGAGTAAATCTTGCAGGTGGTAGCCAGCTCAGAAAGGTTCTCTCTCCTATATGGATACTCAGCTATAATAAAATTATGGTGAAGGAAGAAGATCACTTCAAAATAGCCTTCACCACTAAATGGGGCACCTATGCCTATAGGAAAATGCCATTTGGATCAGCAAAACGTTGGAGCTACATTCCAGAGGGAAATGGACATGGCTTTCAAGTGTTTAATAAACAAAATAGTTCTTGTGTACTTATATGACATCACTGTGATATCCAAGAACACGGAAAAGTCACCTTTTCCACCTCAGGAAAGTGTTCCAAAGAGGGAGAAGATTTAGAGTGCCCCTAAATCTGAAAAAATGTATATTCCTAGCTCACGAAGGCAAGCTCTTAGGCCACATTTTATCTAAGACTAGATTGACAATTGATCTAGAAAGAGTCGAAGTATTTCATGTTCTACCATTTCCAATTCATAAGAAGGCTCTCTAAAGCTTCTTGGGGAGGATCAATTTTGTCTGAAAAATTTGTGTTAGATTTTTCCACTCTTATCAAGCCAATAACTATGATGTTGAAGAAGAGGATGACATCTAAGTGGAAACGGAGTGAAAGGAAAGTTTTGAAGCTATCAAGAGCGCCATATCTCAATCTCCAACTCTCATTAATCCGGAATTTTCTAAATACTTTATGCTCTATGCCTTCGGAAGTTCGGACACCATTTCCACAATTTTAGTGCAACAAAATAAAGAGGGATCCAACAAAACAGATTTCCTTCTTCATAGAAATCTTGGAGGACTATGAGGTGAGGTACTCCTTCATTGATAATTGTGGCCTCATAGTTATTAGGAGTTTGAAAAGTTCAGACACTTGATTTCAAATAACAAAACTCAACTATTGGTATCTCATGCTAGAGTCAAGGACTTCCTCTTGAACAAGGATTTGAATGAAAATGGGCAGGTTGGATCACCCATGTCATGGAGTATGACATAGAGATCAAGATCACCAAGTTGGTCCATGGAAAGGGATTGTGTGAAACACTAACTTCCAGTCAGCATGCTGAGGAAAGTGATGAAAAATATTTTTTTAGGTGTTGCAAGATAACCAGGAATAAACAAATGATAGTGTGCCCATTCCTTGTTGGATTTAGGATATGGTACATTTTTACAAATAGGTCTATGTCCTCCAGAGATGAGAAAAACAAAGAGGAGATATTTCAGACTCCAAGCCATTCCATATGTGTTTATTTACGTGTTTTGTTCAGGAAGGACATGAATGGAGTCCTATTGAGGTGCATTGGAACAATTCAAATTGAAAAGGTGCTACATAAGTTTCACGATGGAGAGGTCGAAATGTCATTTTTCTCCACAGGTAATAACTCTCAAAATAATGAAGTTGGGTTATTATTTTCCCACAATGTTTAGTGACTACTACACTTGGATCAAGAAGTGTAAAAGTGTGCATTCTACACAAGAAAGGAGAGGCTAGAAAAACTTCCATTGCATCCAATCTCAATTGACCAACCATTCATGCAGTGGGGATTGGAATTAATTAGGGTTATCAATCCAAACTAGATCTAAGGTCATAAATGTATTCTAACTACAACATACTATTTATCCAAGTGGACCGATGTATTAGTACTTAAGGAAGCAAACAAGTCTAGCATATTGGAATTCTATGAGGGGATAGTGAAAATATTTGGAGTTCCGACTACTATTATATCAAGATAATTCTCTAGCACTCCTAGGTACCAAGATCACATAGTGGAAAGTTAGGAACAATATATATTTGATCACCTCTCAAATTATTACCCCTAGAGTAATGGGAAAGTAGAGTCCATGAACAAGAATTTTCTAAGGATCATCATGATGAATCTAGATGAAAATCAAAGGAAATGGAACACTAAGCTCAAATCATCCTTGTGGGCTGATAAGATAATTCTAGAAAGGTCAACAGGAAGCTCTCCCTATAAACTATTTTATGGGAAGGAAGTAGTGTTTCCCATATCACTAGAGCTTCCACATTGGAGCTCATGAAGTAGCTAGAATTGCTCGAGTTTGAGCCTATGGAAGCTAAGTCTTGCAAAGCTAATGGAATTAGAATAAATAAGAGAGCATGTAATACAAACCATGGAAAAAGATTAGGCTTTAATCAAGAGGTCATTTGACAAGAAAGCTAAGGCAAGAACCTTCCAGGAGGGGGACTTAGTTCTGAAATGGGATGCGGATCGGGATAAGCCAGGAAAGCATTCCAAGTTTGATGCCATTTAGAGTGGCCCCTAAATGGTCATGAGATGTAAAAGTAGAAATTCCTTTCAACTATCCACTTTGAATGGAGAAGAACTTCCATTCCAATCAATGGAATCTATCTCAAGCACTACTACTGAAAGGAATATTCTCACCCTTATACATATTAGTTTAGGATTAATTCCTCTAAGTGCAAATGCACATTTCTTGTTGTAGATTAGGTTTCAGTTTCCTAAGTTCCTTTGGCATAGGTTTTGTTTCTCCTAGGTTGTATCATTGCACAAGGTCAGTATGTCTCCCGAAAGGAGTGTGGTAACATGAAGCTCAAAGTTGCAAGGAATGGTTGTAATCCTCAGAGGGTTCTAAATGAAGAGCAACTAAAATCAGATTAGGTATTGTTTCCTAAATTTAGTCTCAAAGAGCATCCTTCCCCAAATTCATTCAAGGCCCTCTTAGGCCTTAAATAGAAGATCATCCTCAAACTTTCCCTACTCATCCTTTGGTTGTGGGAAGCTGTGGTTTTAACAGTTTTCCCAAAGTGACATGTTGCAAGTGGAATATTAAGAAGAAGAGAAAAATAAGAATTTAATATAGTTTGATGATGTCCAAAACTAGCAGCGGGTATGATCATACTGGTATGATGTCCAAATCCTAAATCTATGGTATGCTCATACTTGGTAAAATCAGGTTTGAAATGGGTCTGGAAGTCCAATTTTATTCCCATGCAGATCAGGGTTGTAGAGAGGAAAGGGTAAAAAAAATATCAGGTTCAAACAATTTTCCACTCTCACAATTTTCACTCCAAAATTTTCTTATAAAGATTGGGAGTGCAAGAAGCGAGTCGATTCAAGTTCAACAACACTAAGATCCACGGGGAAAAGTTCAAGTGGGTCGGATCAGTTATAGGTTATCACTTATGACTATGTTCCCAATGGACATATAGGGCTACTGGTACAAAAATATGTAGTAGGAAGATGTCCCCACGAGTTGCGAAATTGTTATCAAATTTTCCCCAGGAAAAATGGACAATGGGGACCTAACAAGACCCGAGGACCGGAAGGGACTTCGCATGCCAATCTGGGAATTACAGTTAGAAATCATGTTTTCGAGGGAATTCGCGAACATTTTAGGAGTTTGAAACCATTTGAGAAATTTTTCCTCTTTTGGGTTTTGAAATATACTCAAGTTGCTCTTGAAATGAAGTAGGTCCTGACGGGCTCACATCCGGCCAGAACAAGATTAAATGGGAAAAATTGCATAACATAGTTTTTATACATTTCAATAAGCCTCCAAGGCTCTCATCACTAAGAAAGATTCCAAAAGATCCCAAAAATTAGGAGGCCCTGGTGAAAAAATATCAGAAGGGACCATATTGAGGAATCGAGCTAGAACTAGCTCACCGAGTAGCTCGGGCGAGATACTCATCAAGCTAAGACATCACATTGAGGGGACCAAGTTTTGAGGAGCTTGAGAAAGCTCATATTGTCTTGACCAAGTTGTGAATTGGCTCACACATATGGAGATGGCTCGAAAGGACATGAAAAGTTGTCTCGGCAAGTCCAAGGTCGAGCTAATGTGACAAGGATGCATGGCGAGTTGATAAGCCAAGGATCTCATCGTGAGCTTGTGAAGAGTTTGGGTGACTTGAATTGGGGAAAGTGGAGATTGAAGAACTCAACAATGGGTCGAGCCCATGTAAACTCATGGTGTAGGGACATAAAAGAAAGGAAGGCTCGAGCTTGAGTCCGAGAAAGCCATCAAACACGAAGTATGGCGGGGAGGGAGCTCGAGGTTTTCAAAGTGGGAGCCCAAAATTAAGGCTCGAGCACTACGTGTGGAGCTCAGTCAGTGGTAGATTTACTAGGATGGTTTGATGCTTCGAGCTAATGAGGTCAAATTGTCAAGAGATGGCGTGCTAGGAAAACAATAGGTCAACGAAGGCTTGTTGGAGCGAGTGAGCCAGGGACTTCGGAAGTTTCAAGTTCGGAGATCAAGGGTCTCCAACTTTGGAGCTCAGTGTGTTAAAGTCCCAAAATAGCGGGATAAATTTCTCTAAAGGCATAAAAGCTTGAAGTCCAAAGTGGGAGCTTCAGGAGTCAACTCACTCAATGAGTCATTACTTTCAACTTCAAAACCGACGTGGAAAAAAATCTAAAATGGCGAGTTAAATTCTCTGAACTCAAAAAATCTCAAAACCCTGAAGCTTATGAATGTGTGGTGACCTAGTCAGTTTTTGGGAGTGAAGATACTTAGGGGATTGGTGAGCGATCGACGAGTTGAGGGCATTGGAAGCCTGAAGTTCTGATGCCAATAAAACTCTGAAATCTTGAAAGGAGCCCTCCGAGCTCACAAGGACAGTCATTGTGGGAGTCGAGTGGGTAGGTGGAGACATTGGGCACCAGCCATGCACATACTTGGTGGTGTGTGAGGGTCGAGTTGCATTCATGGAGGAGCTCAGTAGGGTGATAGCGCAACCCAAATGGTGGCCTAACCAAAAATTGAATAATTTGAACATTCCTTAGCCAAATTTAATAAAATTTTACTCATTGGAAAGGAAATTCAGATAGGAATTTAATGAAGGATCAAATTTCAGAGATTAGGGGTAGGTGAAGAATGAGCTCGAAAGAAACCTGGAGAGAAATGATGACAACTTCCCTTACACTCCTCCATTTTAGACAAATTTATATTCATTGGAAAGGTATTTCAGACCTCTACAACATGGGAGGATCAAAAATGGGAAATTAATGAGTTAAAGGATAAGAAATAATGATGAATTTTTAGGAGATGAGGCCATACCTAGGTGTAATCATGAATTCCATTTCTTCAAACACAAGGTAGGGTACATGAGTATGATTTTTGCAGGTTTTCCAACCATTGTAGGGAAATAGTGATGATTTTTGGTGGGTTTTGAGCAATTTTAGAACTCTATATTCTCTCTCTCATGTTAATCTTCTTCGATATATTGTAAGGAGGGGCTCAATAAAAAGGGTTGGATAATTTGTAATTGCCCCTCCCTTCTTTCTTGTTTATGAGAAATTTGTGGAGTTTCAAACCTCCCCTTTGAGCATTGTAATAAAAATTTCATTCCTTTAGCCCCTATAGTAATATATTGTATCAACTTATTGGAGAAATAAAATCACATCTGTGGATGTTTTAAACCCTCTTTTGTGTTTTATTGTATCTTATCTGATCTTTTATTACAGTTAGAGGTTCTTGTGCATTATCATATTGTCATTGCAAGGTCTCAATGGTGTTGTGTTTATTGAAAAGTGGGTTTGTAGCAGGTGTTTGGATCTGTGGTGCTTGATCACCCTCCCAAATTTACTTGTTTTCATTCTCATGTAATGCAGGTTATCCAACATTCCTTTTTGTGCATCACCTTTCCTTAGAGTAGTTTTCATTTTCATGCAATCCTTTTATCCTTGTCCCCTTGGAAAATCATTAGAGTAGGGTTAGAGTAGCCATTCTCCACACTTTAGAGTAGTTGGAACTAGGTTAGGATAGGAATCCATCCTTCTCTAGAGATCTATCCAATTTTGTAAAGTCCCACACCTAGGATAGCTCCATGTTTGAAAAACCACACTAACTTCCTAGTTATTCAATTGTAAGAATTCAGGGTGATATGATTTTGCCTCAATATTTTTGGCACACTCGGTGCGAAAAGAAGTCATTTATACACTTTGGAGGCATTTGCAAGGAATTCTAACTTTGAAGGAAGTAGACTTCAGATTTCAGAGTCTTCACCACAGGGTCATAATTTTGAAATCAATTTTTAGAGGTTTTTTACGAGAAAAACAAGTCCAAATTTCACCGAAAGATAGATCAAGGTCTAAACATCAAAAGGTATTCTTAAAAAACCAAGATTTTGGATTTCAAAATTTCATAAATTTTTGCATTTCAGAATTTCTGTTTTCAAAATTTTGGAATTTTTTGGGTTTTAGGAATTTCAATTTTTTTTCCATTTCAGATTTTGGTGATTTTCAATTTCAGATATTTTGGGTTTTTAGAAAATTCGGTTTCAAAATTCATACATTTCAGAAATTCAAGTTTTTTTGAATTTCAGAATTTCAAGGTTCCACTGTGCACTATATTTTGGATTTTGGAGTTTTCTTACTTTGGGATTTTGGGGACCTCTCTGCATTTCTAAATTTAGGAGATTTCCAGTTGCGAAACAAGGTTTAACTTCTAAAAATCAACATTCAGGCCCTTCAAAGTTGTTTTCTCTAGTTTATCAAGATTAGGTGTGTGTGTTGGTAAAACCCTAGCCTTTAGCGGATCATTTTCAACACATCTGAAAACTCCCAGGGTTTAAACTTAGTGGCATAGTAACACATGTTTCTCAAGTACATAAGAATAATTCAAACTAGGTTTGAGAAAAGAGAAAAAGGAATATTTGTGTACCTATAATTATCTCCAGAAGAGGAAGGAGAGGAAGAAGACCACAAATATCACCATCTCTACCTAACATAACCTTTTCCACACCTCCACCTGGAAGACATTTCCTTTAGTCAACTAGGGTCCTTAGACCAATCAGAATGGCTCATCAAGCACCACCAAATCCTTTTGTCAACTTCACGGTGGTATTCCACTTTCGCTCAATGCACAAAACCCCATCCCACTTGCAACATTAAAAAACATCCCCTACTTCACTAGGGAGAATAATACGACCCATATCGTCCATATTAAGACATTGGAAATGTCTGTGTAATTCATAAAATCAACGAAATAGATGTTGCAGTTAAATTGTTACCTTCCTCTTTCAAGGGTAAGGATTTGGAATGGTTTAGGAGCTTAATAGAAGGGTCGATTACAAATTGGGATCGATTATACACAACCCTTTATATTCAGTTTGGAGAAAGGGTGGATAATTTGCCTTTAATGGAAAAATTGAAAATAATCAAGAGAGCTCTAAATGAGTATATGGTGGATTTTAATTTCCAATTCCAAAAGACATGGGATAGAATCCCAGTGG
Source organism: Taxus wallichiana var. yunnanensis (assembly GCA_018340775.1). Classification (NCBI taxonomy): domain Eukaryota; kingdom Viridiplantae; phylum Streptophyta; class Pinopsida; order Cupressales; family Taxaceae; genus Taxus; species Taxus wallichiana. The sequence goes on along the minus strand of CM031238.1, from coordinate 588,088,910 downwards.
TCATGAGACTTTCCTCCCAAGGTATGTTCCTCTTCTTCTTTAAGGATTTGAATTTAGACATAGCTATGATGATATAGTCTATGGGAGGGATGACACTACTAGAGCCTACAACATAGAAATCAAGGCAGAGAAATACTTGATTCAAGAAAGAAAGCTTTCACCTAGACCACCTATACCTCTATATCTAGAAATGGGAAATCCTATAGCTACTCAAACACCTGAGTTGAATCCTATTCCAACCCCTAGAAATCAGAGCAATAGTGAGGATTCCACTTCTTCAGAACTTATAAGGAACTTCATGAGGTTATGAAGAAACTACAAAACTTGGGAAACAAGCTAGTGACTATTAAGAGGCAATAAGCCTAGAATTTCATGCCATATCATCTTTAATCTCAATCAAATAGGCCTCTATATCAACCAAATAGACCTCTAACTCAAGCTACAAATCAAAATCAGAACCAAGGAAAACCTAAAGTCGTCATTCCATTTCAACTCTATAATCCAAATGTAGTTTTAACATCTAGGGCCTTGGTTCCAACCCAAAACAACCTTGCATAAGAATATGAATGGTGATTACCATGTAACTAACCTCATAATCAGCGGGTAACATACTTCAATGGTTCTTTAAATCAGGCCTTAATGGTGTAAACCATCGATGGGTCCCAAGAGCCAATCGAGGAAGAAAATCAACAAGCGAGTAGACAGGAGGCATTTCTAATCCGAAACCACAATGGTCAATTGGAAAATGGAAGACTTTTATAGAGTTAACCAACCTCCTTTACAACGTGTAGCTACCAACATGAGGTTAAAGAAGAGGAACATAGAGGAAGGGCATCTATCTAATTTGATTGTTTCTCAACCTCCTTCCATACCACAAGGAATTAACAATGCAAGAGTATCCCCAAACCCACAAAGTTAGCCCAAGGCACATGTTGTAGTGGTACATGTTGTAGTAGTACATGTGCCCATTCAAGCTCTAGAAAATATTGTGCCAAGTAAGGGGCAAGAAAAAGGAAAATCCATCCCCTTTCAACATTATTGATCAAATGAAGAAAACACATAAGAATTTCCACATGGGAATCACTGGTAATCCTAGGACAACGAGACTTGTTGTAAATAGTAATGGAAAATTGGTCTACTTCAAACAAGGCACCTAGGAATTAGGAGAAGGTACTCACCAATACAATGTAGCAAGAAGGAGGTCAACCAAGAAAAAAATTTGAATCCTCCACCATTTTATGTGTCATTGATTATTGGAAATAACTTGGTGCACAACTACATGATTGATTCAGGGGAAAGCAACTCAGTAATGCCAAAATAGATAGCAAGATCAATTGGGCCTAAAGTATGAACTGGTATCTAAAGGAGTGGTGCAATTAGATGGGACAACATTTGAATAGTTGGAGTGATTAAATGATTAAGCCTAACACTACATCCATGTCCCAATGTCACTTTCTTGCAGGATGTTTTGGTAATTTACTTACCACCACTTTTGCCTTATGTTTGTCAAGGGACTTCACTGCTAAGATTGGTAGGTACCTATCAATACACTTTGGTCACATATGCTCTTCAGGATGAGGTATGGAGCCAAAGCTATAATCAAATCAGAACCAATTGAAAACTTTCACATTGAGCCCCATGTGCCGACCCCAACCAATGCCAACTTCTCAGCCTTTGATCAGGATGATTTCTCAAACACTCTAGAAATGGGAACTAAATTTTAAGGCATTCCTGATTTTATGTTAGGTGAATGCGCAAACAAAAGGCATGTTTTTGATCCATACAAGGATATGGAAGAATCTTAACTAGACATATATTCCTTGCATGAAGAGAATCCACCTCTCTCTAGCATCACCAAGCCAGAACAATCAGCAGATCATCACTGTCATACATGAAGAAACTGAATTCTTCGCCAACAACTAGGATAAATTAGAATAATAATATGGAGACCAAGTGGTTTAGTTAATAACGAAAAATATTCCAAAAGGCTTTGTGAATTTGGAATCAATTTTCAACCCAAATGATCAGTTCAAAAAAGAAAAGGCAAACATTCAAGTCAAAGCGGAAGATTCAAAACCCATTTTAGTTGGAGAAGATAAAGTACTCCAAATTGGAAAACTGAGTACTCAACAGAAAAATATGATTTCATACATCTTTTCCAATAGTTTCCAGATGTCTTTTCTTGGAGCTATGATGACTTAAAGGGCTTTAATCTAAGGTTGGCACAACATACCATTAAACTGGATCCGGAGGCTAAGCCTATCAAGCAAAAAACAATAATATTCAACCCTCATATTGAGCCTCTTATGAAGAAGGAGATGAAAAACACATTGATGCAAGCATTATTTTTCCAATCAAGCACTCAAGTCGGGTTGCAAATCTAGTTCCAGTCAGGAAAAGAAATAGATAAATTAGGTTGTGTGTAAACTTTTGGGACCTGAACAAGGCCTCTCTCAAATACCACTATCCACTTCCTTCTATGGAGTAAATCTTGCAGTGGTAGCCGGCTCAGAAACCTTCTCTCTCTTAGATGGATACTCAGGCTACAATCAAATTATGGTGAAGGAAGAAGATCAGTTCAAAATAGCCTTCACCACCAAATGGGGCACCTATGCCTATCAATAATTTCCTTTGGATTTTCAAACACTAGAGCTACATTTCGAGGGAAATGGACATGGCATTTAAGGGGTTAATAAACAAAACAGTTCTTGTGTACTTATATGACATCACTGTGTTCACCAGAATGTGAAAAGTCACCTTTTCCACCATAGGCAACTCACCTTTTCCACCTCAGGCAAGTGTTCCAAAGATGCAGGAGATTCATAGTTTCCCTAAATCCAAAAAAGTGCATATTCCTTGCTCATGAAGGCAAGATCTTAGGCCACATTGTATCTAAGGAAAAATTAACAATTGATCTAGAAAGAGTCAAAGTTATTCATGCTCTACCATTTCCAATTCATAAAAAGGATCTCCAAATATTCCTGGGGAAGATCATTTTTGTGTGAAAGTTTGGGCTGGATTTTTCCTCTCTTTTCAATCTAATAACTATGATGTTGAAGAAGAGCATGAAATTTACGTGGATAGAGGATGGAAAGGAAATTTTAAAGCTATCAAACACGTTATATCTCAAGCTCCAACTCTCATCAATATGGTCTTTTCCAAATACTTTATGCTCCATGCCTTTAGTGGTTCAAACACATTTCCATAATTTTAGTGCATAGAATAAAGAGGGATCTGAGCAACCGGCTACCTTCTTCATCGAGATCTTGGAGAACTATGAGGTGAGGTACTCCTTCATTGAGAAGCATGTCCTCACAGTTATCAAGAGTTTGAAAAAGTTCAAACACTTGGTTTCAAATAACAAAATTTAGTTGTTGGTATCTCATGCCGGATTTAAGTACTTCCTCTTGAAAAAGGACTTGAACGAGAAGAAATGGGTAGGTTGGATCACCCATGTCATGGAGTATGACATAGAGATCAAGGTCACCAAGTTGGTCCATGGAAAGGGATTGTGTGAACAACTAGCTTCTAGTCAACATGCTAAGGTAAGTGATTAAAAATAATTTATTATGGTGTTGTAAGATAGCCAGAGAACAAGTAAATGATTGTGTGTCCATTCCTTGTTGGACTGAGGATATGGTACATTTTTTACAAACATGTTTATGTCCTAATGAGATGAGAAAAAAAAGAGGAGATATTTCATATTCCAAGCCATTTCATATGTGCTTATTGATGGTGTTTTGTTCAGAATGACATGAATGGAGTCCTATTGAGGTGCATTGGAACCAATCAAATTGAAAAGGTGCTACATGAGTTTCATGATGGAGATGCCAGAGGTCATTTTGTTCCACAGGGAACAACTCTCAAAATAATGAAGGTGGGTTATTATTGGCCCACAATGTTCAATGACTACTACACTTGGATCAAGAAGGGTAAAAGGTGTACATTCTTCACAGGAAAGCAGAGGATAACAACACTTCCATTGCATCCAATCTTAGTTGAATAACCATTCATGTAGTGGGGATTGGACTTCATTGGGGTTATCAATCCAAATTCTGAGCCAAGGTAATAAGTGTATCCTAACTGCAATAGGCTATTTCACCAAGTGGACCAAGGCAATAACACTTAAGGAAGTAAACGAGTCTAGCATATTGGACTTCTATGAGGGGATATCACGACAATATTCACAGTTCTGGATACTATTATATCATATAATGCTCTATCATTCCTAGGTACCAAGATCACAGAGTGGGTAGTTAGGAACAATATATATTTGAGCACCTCCTTAAATTATTACCCTCAGGGTAACAAGAAAGTAGAGTCCATGAACAAGAATTTTCTAAGGATCATCAGGAGGACTCTAGATGAAAATCAAAGGACATGTCACACCAAGCTCAAATCAGCCTTGTGGGCTGATAGGATAACACCAAAAAGGTTAACATGAAGATCTCCCTACAAGCTAGTCTATGGGAAGGAAGCAGTACTACCCAAATCACTGGAGTTTCCCGCATTAGAGCTCATGAATCAGCTAAAATTATCTGAGTTTGAGCCTATTGAAGATAGGTATGCGAGAGCTAGTGGAATTAGAAGAAATAAGAGAGCATGCAATGCAAACCATGGAAAAATATCAGGCCTTAATCAAGAGGTTAGTTGACAAGAAAGCTAAGGTAAGAACCTTTCAGGAGGGGGAATTAGTTCTGAAAAGGGATGCGGATCGAGCTAAGCCGGAAAAGCATTCCAAGTTTGATGTCATTTGGAGTGGCCCCTACATGGTTACAGGATGTAAGAGTATAAATGCCTTACAACTATCTACTTTGGATGTAGAAGAACTTCTTATTCTAGTCAATGGAATCTATCTCAAGCACTACTACTGAAAGGAAGATTTTGACCCTTGTACATATTAGTTTAGGATTTTAATTCCTCTAAGTGTTGATGCACATTGTCTTATTGTAGATTATGTTTCACTTTCCCTAAGTTCCTTCAGCACAACTTTTTTCTCTCCTAGGTTGTATCATTACACAAGGTTAGTGTGCCTCCCGAAAGGAATGTGGTAACAATAAGCTCAAAGTTGAAAGTAATGGTTGCAATCCTTAGAAGGTTTCAAATGTAGAGCAGTTAAAATCAAATCATGGACAATTTCTTAAAGTTATTGTAACGCCCGCTAAAACGACCACTCGAGACCCAAGAACAACCTAGGTTTAGATAGAAAAATTATGGAATAATTTTTTTTTTTTTTTTGAAAAGCATGACCACTACCAGGATTTAAGCAACAATTGTCACAACAAAGATTCAAAGTCAATTATAATTAATAAATAAAATTTTCCCATTATAACAAATATTAAATCCACATCACAAAATTAATGAGTGTAATTAATCCAATATAGTTAAATTTCTCTTAGGTGTTAATTTAATAAATAATTAAATTAACACTATATTTAAATGTTCCTTAATTAATTTTAGAGGGTCAAAGGGGCCAAAACAATTAAATGCCCAAGGTATTTAATTTTACTAGGTCTAAACAATAACCAAGGTCCTATTTACATGGGTTAAAAGAAAAAACATTCTCTTATCCCCTAGCGTGACCCTTCAAAAAGGTCAACCCATGCTCTAGAGTTACTCATGTAAGTTAAAAAGGGGTAATTTCCCACTTACCCACTCTCAGACTCATCTTTGCACTTCAACCTGATTTTTCACATATTTAATGCACTTAAGGTTTCCAGAAAACATTTCCATTAGATAGGAAATTTCTTCCCCTTTCCAATGATATAAATAAGTCCTCCTAACTCTTCATATTTCTTAAGTTACAGGCCGACGGACTTGGGAGGAAATTTTTCCCAAAGGCGGGCCAACGGGGAGACTTAAGATTTTTCGCCCTTTTTCAAAAAGGTAGAGTTTGAAGGTGCGGGCCGTGAACCCGTAGAAGTATATTTTTTTTTTTTCAAAAGTGAAGGATGCGGGCTGCGGGGCCGTGGAGGAACTTGTGACTTTTTGCATTCTTGCAAAAAGTACCCTAAGTAATTTTCGGGCCCACGGATCCGATTTGCAAAAATTCCTTTTTTTTTTTTACAGTTAGTTTTTTTAAAACCAACCAAAGTAAAAACTTCAGAAGGCCATAACTTTCAACTGGAAGCTCGGATTTGGGAAAATGAGGACTTTTTGGAAAGGGCTAGAACTCCACTTTGCATGGAAACTTCAAAATTCATTTTCATCAAACTTAGATGGGTGAATTTTAAGAAAATGTCTTTCCTACCATAAAAATATGAACTAAACTTTTTCAACTGCTAGAATTGGTCTAATTCGCTACTATTCTTTCTCCTTCAACACCCCAAACAGGCGTGGAGAAATGTACTTGAAATATTTCTAATGGATTGCAAGGATTAATTGATTACTTGTTGAGATTTCAATACGAATTTCTTTTCTTTTTTATGAAATGGCATTATTATGCCTCTTTCTTGATTATTGGAGTTCTGAATAAATTTCTAGGAAATGCAGTTGTTTTATGATGTGCTTTATTCATCCTTAGTTCATTCCAAGGTTTCATTTTGTCTTTCAAGTTTGCAGAGTACTTTGTATATTTTCTAATATTTATTTGCAGGCTTTACAAAGAATCCAAATGGAAAAACATACTTAAGCCCGAATTGATCTACTTTTCGTTATCATACTTTAGATATTTAAGTTCATTCCATTCCAATTTTACAATGCTTAACTTTACTTCAATCCATGCATGAAAACCCAAAATATAGTTCTACTTTCAAAACATGCATTTCGAATGAAACAGAGAATGTAATATTTCTTCATACGTATTTTTTTAATATATTTTCAAACAGAGATTTCACAATATATTTCAAACACATATTTCAAATGAAAACCATACCATTTTTGGTAATTAAAACAACTTCTATTGAACTCCAATAATTCTTTTACAACTTCCTTTTTCATTCATCAAATACAACTTACAGAATATACATCTCTCACATTCAAATGTAGGTTCCATTTCCAAAATAGAGCAACTTTCCACCACAAATAATGTTACAATGCCATCCACTTGAAGTGGGAAATTTCACAATAAGGAACCCAAGGAGAAACTACAAAATTTGTCTTCATCCTCAGCTCCAAAACAACAACAAGAAGATCCACCATATATCTTTTGATCACAACAAAAAAAGGAGGAGAGGCAATGCTCTCCACCCAACCAAGAATTCCAATGAAGAGGAGAAGTCATCCTCCTCATTGGCCCCCAAGCCCAACCACAAAGCAATAAGAAATGTATTTCAACTCATGGAAACAAACTGGCTTCCACAACACAAAAATAGTTTGCACAAATAGAACACAGTCCAAATACATACTACAATTTACAACCACATGAAGAACAACAACCAATACTCGACTTCATCATGCACAAGCCAAAGGAGCAAGACCTATGGGGAAGCTGCTTATACCTCCCAATGGGGAAATGGGTGTCCACCTTAAAATAAACTATATAATATATCATAAACCCCCTACTTTCATATACTATACCTCCCATTCTCTTATGCCTCCCCACACTCTTATGACACCCCATAACGAGTAAAGAAATGCAAGTTATTTCTTTTACAAGGTGGAACCCAATCCCAAACTCCCTCCACAATAACACTTATACCTCCCCAAAACTCTTATGCCTCCCCACAAGAGATCCCCATAGTCTTCTCCTACACCATACCTAGGCAATCTACCCAACCAGCCAACAACATACCAAAATATTCAAGCATTCACATATGCATAAAAAAGGAGAACATTATAAAGAGCCAAGCTCCTACCTCTCCATGGTAGAGTTTTCTCCAAAGGTTCAACAACAAGATTTTTCCAATCCAAACAGTCCAAAAGCTCTAGCAATCCACAAGCATTCAACAAAATCTCTAACTCTCTTCCAAATTACAAGAGCTCCAAACCAAAATAAGTAACCAAAAATGAAGTCACCAAATGAAGTAACCCCTCCCATAACCCCCAAAACAGCAAAAAGAATTCGAATAAATAGAAAAGGGAGGGAGGAGGATGAGGTGGCTCCATGTAGGATGCCACATCACTCATCCTCCACTCCACCTCACAAGTCAACTTCAAACTCCAAAGCACAATTAAAAAGGTGGGTGAATGAATGACATTTTACTTACACACACACAATCCAAGTCCACACCCCAAGGACCAAAATTAATTTCATGCAAGAAGGTGCAATAAAAACTTACAACTTGTCTTCTCAAAATGCATAATAAGGCCTAATTTTGACTCCCAACCCATAGGTAGGGTTGGTGTAACAATTTAAGAGGTGTGGGACAAGTTTAACTTGTCCCACAAGCCTCCAAAATCAGCCCCTAAGGACAGATCCGAATTTCAAAAGGAAGGTGGAGTGTTTCACACTCAAAGCTACTTACACATTACTTACAACACATAATCCAAGAGCCATCAGCTCTAATAAATGCATTCTTTTGACCCATTTTAATTTATTTAACAACATGATTACTCACTAATCTAGACACAAATAAAATAAATAATAAAGGGGAAAATACATCACTAAAATCCACATACTAAATTTAAACAAAGGAACTAAATAAAAGAATACACATAACCCCTTGGTCACATTCGAAGGTGATTCCCCCCCATGGGGACCCCTAACATCAATTCAAACACACACACATAACAAATACATGTTTCCATGGTGACCCTTGTTGAATTCATCTAGGATTCCAATGTGGTTGGTCTCCAATCCCCGATGTTTGTTGTGACATGTTTACCTACAAAACACAAATACCTCTTTGGCCTTGTGGCCGCATCAAATCATCCAAAATAATTATACAATAATCTCCAAGGTCATATATATATATAATCCAAACATCATCAAGCAAGTAACGACATCATTTACAATTTCCTCAATAACCATATGATCATAAAATTAGTTCAATTTTCTAGGTTTACTCAATATGAAAACATATCACATGTACGAAAAAAAACACACACACACACATAACCATGCCAAGCATTGTATCAACATCAATATAAAATGTCTCTAATAATCCACATGCATCATATATGAATCAAATCAACCACAATCCATGATCTCTAATGTCTAACATCATACCAACTCGAAAGCTATAGTAATGTCCATAAGTATAGTCAACAATATCATAATCAATAACAAAAGGTGTCGAAGGGAAGTGGGCACTACATCTAGTCTCAAATAACAACCTTCCCCAAATTCATTCAAGGTCCTCTTAGGCCTTAAGAAAAATATCTACCTCAAACTTTCCCTACTCATCCATTACTTATGGGAAGCTACGGTATTAATGTTTCCCAAGTGACATGTCACAAGTTGAAAATTCAAAAGAAGAGAAAATCATAATTTAATAGAGTTCCATGATGTCTAAAACCGGCAGGTGTTTTAATCCTAACTCTTCGGTATGCTCATACTTGGTGAAATCAAGTTTTGGAACGGGTCCGAAAATCAAATTTTAGTCCCGTAAATTGGGGTTCTAGAGAGGAAAGGGGAAAAAATTCTCAAGTACAAAAAAATTTCCACTCTCACAATTTTAACTCCAAAATTTTCTTATAAATATTGGGAGTGCAAGAAACAGGTCAGTTCAAGTTCAAAAGTACTAAGCGATCCCCAGGGAAAAGTTCAGAGAGTCAGATTAGTTGTAGGTTATCACTTATGACTTCATGCCCAATAGACATATCAAGTCTACTGGTACAAAACATCTAGCAAACAGATGCCCCTGTGAGTTTCCCAATTGTTATCCATTTTCCCCCTAAGAAAAATGGACAATGGGGACCTAACAGACTCGAGCACCGAAAGGGACTTCACGGACAATCTGGGAATTATAGGTGAAAATCATATTTTTGAGAGCATTCGTGAACATTTTGGGAGTTTGAAACCAATTGGGGAATTTTTCCTCTTCTGGGTTTTGAAAGAGACTCAGGTTGCTCTTGAAATGAAGTGGGTCCCTACAGGCCCAAATCTAGCCAGGAATGGGCTTAATGGGAAAAATTACAAAACCTAGTTTTCATACATTTCAATAAGCCTCCACGGCCCCTGGGATTGAGAAATATTCTAAAAGATCCCAAAAACTAGGAGGCCCAGAGCTACTCGTAGAGCCGAGTCATCGTATTGAGGGGACCAACTTTTGGGGAGCTCAGGCGAGCTCATATTGGCTCGGCCGAGCTGTGAAATCATCTCGATGCACATGAAGATGGATCGAAAGGACAGGAAAATTTGACTCAATGAGTCTAAGGTCAAGCTAATGGGATAGAGATGCATGACAAGTTGAGGAGCAAGGGAGCTTAGTCGCGAGCTCATGAAGAGTTTGGGTGACTTGACTCGGGGACAATGGAGGTTGAAGAACTTAGATATGGGCCAAGCTTGTGTGAACTTAGGGTTTAGGGGTGTAAAACAAAGGAAGGCTCGAGCTTGATCTGAGTGAGTTGGTTCAACACGAAGTGTGTCCGGGAGGGAGCTCGAGGGTTTCAAAGTTGGAGCATAGCAATCAAGGCTCGACCAATACGTGTGGAGCTCTCTTGATGGAATATTTTCAAGGATGGATCAATGCATCGAGTTAATGAGGTCAACTTGGCATGACATGGCTTGTTAGGAAAACAACGATTCGACGAAGGCTCGTTGGGCGTGCGAGCCATGGACATCAAAATTTTTGAGTTTGGAGATTCGAGATTTTTAATTGAGCTTGGTATGTTAAAATACAAAAATTTCGGGCTAAATTTCTTTGAAGGCATAGAATCCCAAAGTCTAAAGCAAAAGCTTCAAGATTCAATTCGCTCAATGAGTCAACGATGACGTGACACGAGATTTTGGGGATGATAACTTTGGAAATCGGAAGGGAAAAAATCTGAAATGGTGACTTAAATTCTCTGAAATAAAAAAAACCCAAAACCTGAAGCCCATGGACATGTGGCGAGCTAGTTGGATTTCGAGAGTGAGGAGACTTTGGGGATTGGTGAGTGATTGATGAGTTGGGGGTGTTGGAATCCCAAAGTTCTAAAGCCAAAAAACTTTGAAATCCCAAAAGGATCCCACTGAGCTTGCATGGATGATTCGTTTGGGGATTCGAGTGGGTAGGTGAAGACATTGGGCATCAACCCATGTACAGAGTTGGTGGTGTGTGATGGTTGATTTGCATTCATAGAGGAGCTTGGTAGGTGGGTAGAGTAACCCAAATGGTGACCCGAACAAAAATTTAATAAATTGAGCATTCCTTACCAAAATTTAATAAAATTGTACTCATTGAAAAGAAATTCAAATAGGAGTTTAATGGAAGGATTAAATTTCAGAGATTAGGGGGTAGGTGAAGAATGAGCTCAAGAAGTAACCTGGAGAGAAATGATGGCAACTTCCCTTATACTCCTCAATTTTTGACAAATTTATAGTCATTGGAAAGGTATTTAGGAACTCTACATCATGGGATGATCAGAAATGGGAAATTAATGAGTGAGGTAGACAAGAAATCATGATGAAGTTTTAGGATCTGAGGCCATACCTAGGTGCAATCATGAAGTCCATTTCTTCAAACACAAGGTAGGGTACGTGAGTATGGATTTTTGTAGGTTTTCCCACTATTGTAGGGAAATAATGCTTATTTTTGTTGGTTTTGGAGAAATTTCAGAACTCTGTATTCTCTCTCTCATGTTAATCTTCTTCTATAAATTGTAAGGAGGGGCTAAATAAAAAGGGTTGGATACTTTGCAATTTCCCCTCCCTTCTTTCTTGTTTATGAGAAATATGTGGAGTTTCAAACCTCCCCTTTGAACATTGTAATACAAATTTCATGCCTTTTTCCCCTATTGTAATGTATTGTATAAACTTATTGGAGAAATAAAATCAAATCTATGGATGTTTTCAACCCTCTTTTGTGTTTTATTATATCTTATCTGATCTTTATTACAGTTAGAGGTTCTTGTGCATTATCATATTGTCATTACAAGGTCTCAATGGTGTTGTGTTTATTGGAAAGTGGGTTTGTAGCAGGTGTTTGGATTTGTGGTGCTTGACCACCCTCCCAATTTACTTGTTTTCATTCTCATGTAATGCAGGTTTTCTAACATTTCTTCTTGGTGCACCACCTTCCCTTAGATTAGTTTTCATTTTCATGCAATCCTTCTATCTTTTTCCCCTTGAAAAGCATTAGAGTAGGGTTAGAGTATCCATTTTTGAACTTTGGAGTATTTGGCACTAGGTTAGGATAGGAAGCCGACCTTCTCCAGAGAGCTATCCCATTTCACAAAGTCCCACACTTTAGGATAGCTCTATGTTTTAAAATCACATTGACTACCTAGTTATTCACAAACAAGAATTCAAGGGTGCTAGGATTTTGTCACAACAGAACCTCTAGTAAGATATCCCTACATCTCACGAAATCAATTTTACTATACCACCAACAAAGGACAAGAAGCTCTCACATTACACATGAAAGTATTTTAATTGCGATTTAGATTTTTATATGCTAACCTATTATTGGCTCTTTATTGGTTCTATATTATAAATAGATTGGATAATTATAAATAAGGGGTTTGATTCAAATGATAATATTATAAACAATTGGATATTTACTCCGCTAACTAAATTTGAGATATTAGGGACGCCTGAATCTTTAAATTAATGAATTTACTCCGCTAACTAAATTTGAGATATCTACTCATTTCTTTATAATAAAAGTGAGGAGAAGAGACATGTATGTTTTAGAAATAGGATGATTATGAATTCTTCCAAAAATGAAAGGAAAGTGACTTATAGAATTGATTATTTTATTCAAAGATTTGGAGAAAATGGAAGTTTTTTTAATATTTTCCAAGATATCTTGGAAAAAAATTTCTCACTAAAATTTAAAGGAAGCATAATGGTGTGATATTCAAAAATTTGGGAGTGAGAAATAACTTTTCCATCCTCGTGTCTCATGATTTTATTTCCATTAGTGTTGATTTTAAAAGTACAATTTTTTTAATTAATATTCTCTAAAGGCATATTGTAGGTTCTCCAACTTTGTAAATTTTGAGCCACAAGAGGTAATACCAAGAATGCGAATTTTCTTTTGGCTGAATTTAAAAACTACATGATGAATTGGTTTTCAACCTCAAGTGAGTCAGCAATACCTCAATGATATAGAGATAGACTTAAAATATGAGTTATTTTTTATAATTACAAAGAACTAATGTGATCCATTAACACAAAATATAAACCACGATGAATGAATTTATAGAGACTACACATTTAAATGTAAAGACCATGGAGTGTACAATGAAAAATAATCGACACACTCAATGAAAAATCCTCAAAAATGGTGCCAATTTGTTAGCACTCAAATCTACACATTTGTGTAAATGATTGAAGGAAAGAGAATACACCACTGCGCAATGAGTGTTCCTTCAAAATTAGGAATATATTTGAGGTAAAAATTAAGGATGTATTCAACCTCGTACTCTTTTTGCTTTTTGAAACCTTGGAGAGAGAACCTTAACAACCGTAAAATAGGAAAATATCATGATATTGACAAGAGGAATTCAAAAGAATCAACAAACAAACTTAACCATAATGATTTCCTACTGATTTTTTTATCAAGTTAGCAAGATAATCACAAGTTATTTATAATTAGGAAAAGGTTGTATACATGGCTATACTTATAGTGAAATAATCTATAATTTGTGAGATTATTATTCTAAAGACACACGGTTATCACAGAAATCTCAAGTACTTGAATCCATAATTGTAATAGAAAATATCTCTAGAAAGAATTTACAAATTTAAATGAAGATCTCATCATGACACTAAGATTGAAATATAATATTGTAAGGATTTTGGTCAAATAAACTATGATTAGTTCTTGAATCCATTGGGTAGATAATTTTTGATATTTAAACAAATTAAACTAGTGAAAAATAAATAGACATAATAATTTAAAACTTCACAAGTAATTTAGACTCACAACATGTAAATATTACACAAACATCTCATTGTATGTCATAATAATGTGTCACAAAACATTAAAAATATTTGTAGGAAATATAGAGGACTAAAAACACATGTATTTTATAATTTCACTTCTAAATAATGACTACACAACACACACACACACACACACACACACACACACACACACACACAAAACAATTTCATTACCAAGTGATTTATAATCATGGAACATCCAACCTAGTTGTAACACTTTCTCAACATTTCATGACAAATATAGACCTTGAAACTATCAAAAACAAGAGTTTTAAATTAATAAAAACAAAATTACTTTAGGAAAGGGAATAGTCCATGAGCCAAAATACCTAGATGAAGAATTGTTGAACATCAATTGATACACTATTTGTGTCCACGTAAGGAATGAAAAGGTCCCAAGAATATTCTAAGATATCTACATCAAAGGCATATAGGAGAACACATTTTTTTCATAAGAATAAGTCACCTGATCTACCAATCCTACCTATTTGTTTTCAAGGCATGGATTATTCACATAGCTTCATGAAGTATAGAATGAGAAGTGGTCGTAGATCAAGAGAGAAATCAACCATTTATATAATTATTTGAAGGGAAACATACAATTTAGATTTTAAATGCAAGATATTATCCTATGCAAATAAAATGCATCAATAGAGAAGAGAATGTATAAAAAAATTGAAATCAAGGAGAAGAGGGGAGAAGAGAGTTTTCATTTATGAAGATATCTTAGTCTCAACCTAAAGGAGAAATTAGAATGTTTCATTTTCAAGATGTGGATTATTCAATGCAAATTTCATAGGAGAATAGACCTAAAACTATGTCACATACTATTCACAAATTACATCCTAACTCTTCCTAATATATGATTAATGTGTATAACTTTAAACAATATTTCCAATTCCACATATAGCTCCAAAACAATATCTCGTATGCAAAAATAATTAGCAAAATAAGAATTGGATTTTACTCTTCCTACCAATATGATTTTCTTACTAAAATCTTCTTAGAATTTTCTCATGTGATTAGCTAGTACCACTTATCTATGAATGTCCAAATTTCAACCAAATTGATAAAATCACTCACACACAACTGACTGCTAACTACATTTTTGACAAAGTGATAAAACTACCTAAGAGGGTGGTTTTGTACAAGAATAACTTTTAATTAACAAAACAAAGAATTATGAGACAAATTAACTTGTAGTATCCTATCATGAGGCTATTCAAATACCAACCACCATTCTTGTTGGAATATATTTGGTGTCTTAAATTTATCCATGAACAATGTTCTCGACCTAGAATAAAAAACATATTTTATGAGTTTTCAGAAGAAAATTTACTCTGTCACTTGAACTATTTTCGTAGTACATCTATTTTTCTTTCCACACATATTTTCCTTCAAATTGTGGCTTGCATTGGCCATTGTATCAATTTTTGTGTTTTTCTGCAAATCGTTGCTCTAGGACTTTGGTTTTGTAATTCATGTAATGTGGTTGCCGCACACCTACCTCTGATATTTGAGAACCCATTGAGTATTACACCTCTATTTTATCATTTTTATCTTTAACTCTCAGACTATTTCTTCGTGGCTTGATTTGTTTTCAGTTCATCTAATTATCTTTTCACACATAATTCCCTTTAAATCACTTCTTGGTAGCTTGATATATATTCACAATTCAATTGATGATTTTTTAACACATTTACATACAAAATGAGAACCCAAAGAGTACTATAGTTGTGGTTTTAATATTTTGTGAATAAATTGAAATTTTTTCCTCATTGTACATGAACTATATAGGCCATTCAGATAATTAAATCAATGTTCATTGTTCCCCTCAAATCACATCTTCCATGTAGCATTGTATCAAAAATTATGTATTTTTTACAAATTGTCTCTCTGTGACTTGAATTGTTTTGGTATTTCATCTAATTGAATTTCCTCGCATCTTCTTGTAAATTTGAGAACCCATAGAGTATTGCAAATCTAGTTTTTGTTGCAAATATCTTAGAAATTGTCGATCTCTAGCTTGAACTATTTTGGAAATTTATCTAATTGGATTCCAACATTTATATCCCTTCAAATCATGGATTTCGCAAACCACTCTATCAATTTTTTTGTTTCATTACAAACTATTGTATCATTGTGCATCGTTCCCTTTAAATCACATCTTTTGTGGATCATTGTATACAATTTTACGTATTCCTTACAAACTAGTTCTTTGCGACTTGAATTGTTTTGGTATTTCATCTTATTGGGTTATCTCGCACCTTCCTCTAAAATTTGAGAACCCGCGAGTACTCCAACTCTAGTTTTTATTTTTTTGTGAATATCTTAAAAATTGTTGAACTCTAGGTTGAACTATTTTGGCAATTCATGTAATTGACTTCCCACGTATATTTCCCTTCAAATCATGGATTTCACAACCAATCTATCTAATTTTGTGTTTCATTACAAACTATTGTATCATTGTACATCGTTCCTTTAAATCACATCTTTTGTGGATCATTTTATAAAAATTTACGAATTCCTTACAAACTGTTGCTTTACGACTTGAATTGTTTTGGTATTTCATCTAATTGGGTTGCCTCACACCTTCCTCTAAAATTTGAGAACCCGCAGAGTATTACAACACTAGTTTTTTTTTTTTTTATGAATATCTTAAAATTTGTTGATCTCTAGCTTGAATTATTTTGACAATTTATGTAATTGGCTTCCCACATATATTTCCCTTCAAATCATGGATTTGATAAGTCACTCTATCAAATTTTATGATTATTACAAACTATTGTTTTATAGCTTACACTATTTGGCAAATTCACTTAATAAAACTATCACATACTCTCTTACAAATTTGAGAACATGTAGAGTAATGTAACTCGTGTTTTCATTTTTATGAATAACTCAAAAACCGTTCCTTACCATCTTAAATTATTTTGGAAGTGTCTTACCACACATATTTCCCTTCGAATCACAACTTGAACAAATAATTGCATCACCAATTTCAGTTTGTTTTAGAAACCATTATATTTTGTCGAAACTATTTTTGCATTTCGCTTCAATCAAAACGAATAATTTTAACAACATGCGGGAGAGATTCAACTGAAATTCAAGCGGGCCAAAAGTGTAATGTTGTTGACCAATCATATTTTAGTGTGTTGTTGGCCAATCATATTTGTTGTCAAAAGAGAAGCAAATATTATGTGGACGGTCCCACTGAATCGTTGTGTATGCCTAGCGAAACCTTTGCTTTTCTTAAAACGGAGTTGCCAATTATCTACTAGCAATCACATGTGTAAAATGCAATGTGAACGCCGAACGACATATGTTATTTGATTTAGAGGGATAATTATTACTTTTGTAGTTGATGTTTATAAGGGGTGTGATTGATTTTGTAAGTGTAGGAATATAGATGAAGCATTACATTTAAAGGTTCTATCTCTACATTTCAAATTTGTTACAAATTCGTACATATACATTTGCAAATCTTATATCATGAGTGATAGTTAATTACTTTTGTAGTTAATGTCGTTTGTAATTATTTGGGGGAAATTGTGTTTGTGTTGCAACGTGTTTGAGACAATGGTTACATCGGTTGTTTGGTTGGTTGGCTGTTGAAAAATCCATTTTTATACTGTCGATAACATGTTGATAAGGGGTGTGATTGATAGTGGAAGTGTTGGATTATATATGAAACATTACATCGAAATGTTCTGTGTATACATTTAAATTTGTTACAAAATCGTAGATATGCAGTTGCAAATCTTATATCACGATATATGAACTAAACATGAATACATGAAGACCTTTGTACATTTAGAGAATTTATATCATGAATGGTAGCATTTTGTGGCCAATTTTATTTCCACTAAACATGAATACATTTGATACCCCTTGAATGGAATTGCCTCTTTGGATACAATAAGTGTTGACTAAAGTAGTACTGGAGGTGCTATCAAAGTAGAGGGTAGTATTTATGACGGGTTGTTTTGGTCGAGGGATAGTAGTCTTGACTCCTCCTTTCTTCTTGCTCCGAGTGTTGGTATGTGTGCCATTTTTGAGTACCTTTTGAATGAAAAAGGAGGTGAAATGCACATATTTAAAAGTGAAGGAACTATGGAGAAAGTTGTGAATGTCAAACCTTGCCTTTCAGTGGTTCCAATGTTGATAGTTGCTCTATGCAAAGTAAGTCCCTGGGACTTGTGGATAGTTAATCATCAGGCCATTTTATTCGGCAATTGTCTTTGATTCCCTCATGAAATAGGGGTATCCAAATATGTAACGGGTTGGAGGGATCCCAACATGGGCCATTGTATCTATCAAATTTGACAATAACAAATAAAGGTAATGTTGGTGGTAACATTGATGTGTCATAGAAAATGTCAGTGGTTGTCCCTGATTGTTGGAGGGATTCCAGATTCAATGTTATGTTTCATAACAATTGTTGTTGTATACCGGCTCCTATGCCACATTATGAGATTTAGAAGGAAGTAGTGAAATTGTGGGTGGGAACCAAAATGCCCATCATGTTAGCACATCAAATGTAGATTGTTGTAAAAGCTTCAAGGATAAAAGGGGAAGACTGGTCAAAGGCAATACCCGCAAGCAAATCACAGAGAGATGCTTCTAAATCCAATTTGGTGAGAATCAAAGGAAAGAATTCAATAGTATATGGGAGTATCTTAGATCCACGGAAGAGATATCATTCAGATCATTCATTATTAAAATATATGAAGTAAAATTACAATACAGGTTGGATAAGCATGCAAATTATGTGGTAATGAATGCCCCTTTCACTGCTGTTCATTTTGCAACTTATGAAGCTGCCAAGAAAGTCCTCACCAAATTTTCTCCAGAAAACGCAAGTGAAGAGCACCTACTTGCTCACATCACTGCAGGCGGGGTAGTTGGAGCTCTAGCAAGTGTTGTGACAATGCCACTTGATGTGATCAAGACCCGGTTGCAATGCCAAGTCTGAATCCTCTTCTTTAATAATTTAGTATTAGTCTTGAATTTAGATTTTCATGAACGGTATGGGAAACAGAGAGACTTTATAATTTTTCCTGAAGTTCAATTTCTCAACTTGAAAGTTTCGAATCATTGATATAAGCCTTACCCCATAATCACTTTTAGAAATTTACCTTACTTGTATAAACAAGGAATTCATTCCAATCCAGAGTTAAAATCCATTTGATTCGCTATGATTTTTGGGATATATAATATCTATGTTGTTATCTTTTTATATAAGTTATGATGAAAAAAATACAGTGCTCATTATAAAGATTTATTGAATTGGTTTTCTTTTTGAAAATTACTTACACTCACTCTTAGTCATGAAGCTACTTGCTTTCTTACTCTTTCATTGAAAATGGGGCTAAATTAATTATATTCATATATCATTTACCAAACTATTCTGTTAGCTTTGTGGAGAATTTCATCTATGTTTTTTTAGTCTCGAGCTTGTCATCAATGTTCTTTGTCGAGGTTAACTATTACATATGCTTTCGTCTTCTTTTCTATTTGTTAGACATCGCTTTCCCATTTTTATGGCGTGTAGCTATCTCTATCTAGAGTACAACTAATAAGACCTAAAATTATATTAGAATAGCTTTTTCGTTGGCATACATTTTTCCATTCACTAGTTTGTATTTACTGATTACAATTGGCTTTCATTAGATTGAATTCGAGGATATTCAGGGCCCCAGAACTTCCAGGTTTTTGATACAAAACATATTAAGTTCTTGAATTTAATATAGTTGTAGAAACGTCCATTGGAGTAAATACCTCTCCCCTGCATCTTTTTTATACCATTGGGCTTGGTATTGGTGATCTCCTCAACCTTCAATCACCATAAACAAACAGAACACATAAAATCTACCATTCTGTCCTCCAATGGCGTTCTTGCCGAATCCAAGGGCACAGTAAGAAATGGAAGCATGCGAACTGTTCGACAAAATGCATGCCTGAAAGATATTTGGTCTCAATGACTGCAATGACATCTTAATCAAACTTATTGAGCAGATAGTTCTCTGTTCTTTTAAGTGGACCTGTTTTAATCTCTATTTTGTTTGTATTTGCAGGTAGGCTATCTTAGTTGTCCGGGTTACGGCATTCTAAACTATCGTTTGCCAATTGGTTAGGTGTTATTTATTGTGAAACGTCATGCATTATGCAAGCTATTGGATTCAATAAGTCCATCTTCGATCCTATTAATTTCTACTGTAAAGGTTATCTTAATTCCAATTCTTGAGCTCAAGAGATTGCTATTATCTTTTCTCATAAAGAGCTTGTCAAAGGGCTCTGTAAAGGTACAAATTAGTATCAGGTGGTTGTATCCAGAAACTTCCACCCTGGTACAAATTAGTAACTGGCTGTTTTGATCCCAATCCTAAAACTCTATAGATTCTTATTATTGCCGAAGGGTACAATTTTGTTTCTGCATATTTTCTGAGTATTGTGAGCGTGTACAATTTAGTGAGTGCTTATATATTTCTATTTTCAGTCCATAGACCTTAAAAACAGGAGAAGATTTTCAAGGGTACAAATTACGTAGTGTCCATATTCCCAATTTCAGTGCATAGACCTATAGAGCAGGAGAAAAAATTCAAGGGTACAAATTAGTAAGTGCCCATATTCCCAATTTCTGTCCATAGAACTAAAAAAGAAGAACAAATTCAGCCTAAAACAGGAATGGAGCACACCTTTGTGCTAAAGCATGTTGTGGGTGCTTCAAATATGCTCAATGCTCAAACCCCATGTCGCTCTCTCAGATCAATCTCATTAGCTACCCTCTTCCCTTCAAGAGAATCCATAAAACCCACCCATAAACTCTACTTAACAAAATGAAAATCTTACTCATTGACAACCGGCAATTTAAATGGAAAAAAATGTCTTAAACACCGTTCAACAATCTGTTCTGCAGTAGCAGAACGCTTTACACAAACACCTGAAATCAATTTTTATGAAGATATGCCAATACAGTTTACAAACCAGGGCAGATCTACCGTCATACTACTATCCTGCAGTGACATAACGTGCAAAGTGGAAAAACTTCAATAACAGAGCTTTGTAAGCCTCATATTTAAATATGAAGCAGTAGAACTATTGGGGAAATAAGTTCTCTTTCAATACGTGTTCGCAGGGGCTGATTAAGACCCTAATGAAGCATGTAAATACTTACCAGATTCATGGTCAGAGGACAAACTGCCACTTTCAACAATGCAACAATGCAATTTGATTTGATTTACTGGCAGGTAACATCTAACAGCTTGATGGAATGTCTGAAGCGGAGGGCAACCCATGGACTGCAATATTCACAAAACAAGTGCATATTCTCCTCACAAATTATGATGACTCCAATACAGCTGGCAGGAGAGGCACGTGGAAACAACATGGGTCGGGTTAACAACACTGTAGACAGAGGGAGAGCTCTTACCGGATCTCAGGCGCGTTGGAGAACAAACCCTTCAACACTAATCCCTGGGCGTGGAACTACTGATCGACCATGGCAGGAGGCTCTGTCTACTATTCAATCCACCACAGTGCCGAAACAGTGACCCTCAACCATCGCTAGGGGAAGATGTAGATTTCAATAAATACCCACTGTGTATAGTCTCTGGCGCGAGAGTGGAGGTCATTCCGAGTAGGCGCCCATGTATACTAACATGCATTAATCAAATATACAGTTCCAAATATGATTGACGGACAGGGCAGCCAGGTCGCTTCCTCCTGCTCAGGGCACTACCGCCTCTGCTATTTCTCGAGGTGAATATGTTACGGTGGACGATCTGACTTCCACAGCGCTCACTCTTCTACCACTCCTCTCTCTCAGCAATAAAACATGCAACTGCCATTTCACGGAAAACCCTAAACCAATCACAAGAGGGAGGATATCTAGGGTTAGGTTTACAGATCGGGCGACTGAAACCTCGCAAAAACCATTACATGCAAAAAAACAACCGTAAAAAATAACCCGAAAAAACGAATAATGCTTCGTCTCTGCAACACCACAAGCTGCTCCTCCCCTGCATCTGCCTCTGGGGGATGCATATTCCCATTTCAGACTGGTTCTGGACACATACAACTCCATTACAGGCAGCGACCAAGACCATGCCTGCACAAACTAAAACACTTCAGAACCATCTTTCCATCTGTGTGGTGCAGTAGAAAGAGCGAATTGTATAAAAGAGGAAGCGCGGTGCAGGGAGTAATAGGAATGGGAATAGGGTTAGAGGGGGCGGAGTCTGTGTTAGAGGCGGTTGCAGTGCTTGCAGTGATTGTAACAGTGCACGAGTGCGGGCATTTCTTAGCAGCCTACTTGCAGAGGATTCATGTAAGCAAATTCGCAATTGGGTTCGGCCCGACGCTGCTGAAATTCGATTTGAAGAACGTGGAGTGCTCTGTGAGAGCCATTCCGCTTGGAGGGTATGTGGGTTTTCCGGACAATGATCAGGACAGCGGAATTCCCTCCGACGACAAAGATTTGCTGAAGAACAGACCCATTTTGGACCGGCTGCTGGTGACGGTGGCAGGTGTGGCCGCCAACATGATCCTCGCAAAAACCATTACATGCAAAAAAACAACCGTAAAAAATAACCCGAAAAAAATGAAAACGTCCAAAACGTCTAAACGGCCGTCAAATTTTACATAGTTGGAGAAACGTCCGCAAGGGCCTTTCCCATAGGGGAACGCCTTCGGCGTAATTAATAGAATTATTTGCTTTTCTTAAAACGGAGGTTATGCTATTAATAGTAATTGAATTCTTATAAAACTTTGTAAGTATTCGCGTAAATCTGTGATTAGAATTGTTTGATTGAGAAGTGAGATAACAATGGCGGGCGGAGTAGGAATGGATGGCGGTTCAGGAAAAATTTATCCAGGCAAACTCACGCTGTTTGTGCTGCTCACGAGCATTGTAGCTGCCACAGGCGGCCTCATTTTCGGTTATGATATAGGAATTTCAGGTAATATTTTCTCGCAATTTCCTTTGCAGGTCCTTTGTTATTTTGTGTTTAAAATCCTGCCAGGGTTTGAAAATCTTATATTACAGGAGGAGTTACATCTATGGACTCGTTTCTGCTGAAATTTTTCCGTGGCGTTTACAAGCAGAGGAGGGATTCCGCAAATTTATACTGTCAATTCGACAGTCAGTTGCTAACTACTTTCACATCTTCGCTGTATATCGCGGGACTGATTGCAACATTCTTTGCATCCGGAATCACCAGGGTTTATGGACGGAAGATCTCGATGGTAATTGGGGGTTTCAGTTTCTTGATCGGTTCTGCGCTAAACGGAGGTGCCCTCAACATTACAGGCGGGTGGGGATGGCGGGTGTCGCTGGCTTTGGCGGCGGTTCCAGCGGGGATGATGACGATAGGAGCGTTTGGGCTTCCAGACACGCCCAACAGTCTGATAGAGCGAGGTCATATGGAGAAGGGGCGTGCCATGCTGGAGAGGATTCGCGGGACTGGTGACGTGGATGCCGAATACCACGACATGGTGGAGGCCAATGAAATCTCGAAAACAGTAAAACATCCGTTCCGTAACATTTTGCAGAGAAGATACAGACCTCAGCTGGTGATGGCCATTGCAATCCCCTTGTTCCAGCAGTTCACGGGAATAAACGCCATCATGTTTTATGCGCCTGTTCTTTTCAAGACTATTGGGTTCGGAAACGATGCGTCTCTCATGTCTGCGGTCATAACTGGGGTGGTCAATGTTGTGGCCACCGCCGTCTCCATTGTCACCGTCGACAGATATGGACGGAGGTTTCTCTTCATCGAGGGCGGTATTCAGATGGCGATCTCTCAGGTAGTAATGGCGATTCTGTTGGGAGTCAAATTGGGAACTTCAGGGGAGGGAGAGATGTCCAAGGCATATTCCATACTGGTTGTGGTGGTGGTCTGCATATTCGTTTCGGCCTTCGCCTGGTCCTGGGGACCTCTCGGGTGGCTCGTTCCCAGTGAGATTTTCCCTCTCGAGATTCGATCCGCTGCCCAATCCATCACCGTTTCAATGAATCTGCTCTTCACTTTCGTTATTGCGCAGGCGTTTCTGGCCATGCTCTGCCACTTCAAGTTTGCCATTTTTCTCTTCTTTGCTCTCTGGGTGCTCATCATGACTCTCTTCGTTTATTTCTTTCTACCCGAAACCAAACATGTCCCCATTGAAGAGATGACCACAGTGTGGAGTCAACACTGGTTCTGGACAAGATTTGTGCCCGCGCCCCACCCAGTTCACAAGGAATCTCATCACATTAATACTACTGGAACTGGAATTGCCTCCAATATTTAAACACTTGATTCTCCCATTCATTCAATTAATCTCTACTGCTCATGTATTTGCAACTACCACTCGCCTCACACAGGGTTACATTCCTAAATTGTACATGCTCACTGTATTGAGACTGCTCCAAATCCATTTAATTCAATTACTTTAATGCTACAAAATAGAGAGTTAATTCAAAAGTTAAATCATTTATTCAACGAGTCCTTGTAATTTAATGGTGCAAAAGAGTTTGAGATTATGATCCACTCCCAAGTGTATTAGATTAGGTGAATACGCCTGTTTCAATTACAATGTGAATTTTTTGTACTTTTTGGTTATGAGTTAAAGAAAATTATTGATGGTTATGAGTTAAAAAGAAAATTATTGAAATTGAATGTGTTATCTTAGACTGTTCCAATTTAATTAGTTTAATGCTACAAAAGAGTTATAATTAATTAAATGAGTTGTAATTTAATGGTGCAAAAAGAGTTAAGATTATGAGTTGTATTAGATTTTGGTGAATACACCCTCTTCAATTACAACGTCCTTTTTCATACTTAAATATTTTTAGTTTTGAGTTCAAAAAATTATTGAACTTGAATGTGTTAAAATAGGATGGTTATTTCAAATATAATACATGTTTTTCAAGTTTGTCCACATTGAATAATACTTGATTTAATTCTCTATAATTTCTACTTTTGTATTTGCAACTATATAATTTAATTATTGGAAGACTCTTGAATATATTTGTATATGTAAATTAGATGCAAAACCAACCTCATATGTATTTCTTTCATAAATCAATCAAAACAAAATACAATGATACATATGTTAAAAAATTCATCAATATATTCTTGAAAATAAATTCAAAGGGAACTCAAAGAGGGAAGATCCATGTACAAGAAAGAGGGAATTTATTCAAAAACAAGCAAAGAGGTTGTTCAAGAACCTAAATGAAAGAGGTGGAAATTAAAAGAGCTATTTAAGAATAAAAATAAAAGAGGTAGGAAATATAGAAATCCCACCTATCTACTTCGAAGAATACTATAAGGGAACATCCAAAAGAGGATAACCCATTACCATTTCCAATAGGTAAACATGGTAATAGATTAAAATCCTAAAAAAAAATTTTGTGAAACTCAAATTTAATTGATTTGTATTTAAATAAGATCTATCTAAATTGGAAAAATATCAAGAGGGAATAACTGCAAAGATGTCATCATCACAATTGCAAGTGGATAATGGTAAGTGAATTTATTAGTTTCATGTATAAAATAGTTGCATCTTGATAATATATTGATTAGCTTGCATTTGCTAGTACCTCTAAATTATTTCCAGCTTTTCATTATTAAAAAGAGTAGAACCAACCTAAGAAGTTGTGGAGGTATTTCACTCATTGCAAGTGGATAGCGGTAAATGAATTTATTAGTTTTATGTGATCGGGAAAAGCCCAATTCTATGTAATCTCTATATATTATACTTGCTCTATAGGTTCTCGGCTTATCTTATCTTCACAAGATGGTCTAGTTAGATGGGGGTGATCTGGACACCTCTCGAATGAAACTTTGGGCCATATATGTTTTGTTTTGGGATTAAGATGTCATCAAAATCCAAATCTTATTGTATATTTGTGTTCCTCTCAAAAAATCATGCAAGTTCAAATACAACAACACCCCATTTGAGTTCGTATGCAAAAGTTATGACCTCGAAGGTAATGGACTTTGTATGGTGACAGAACCGCCCACTAGTGTAGAGTGGCGGTTACCCAACCACCGGTCTGTAAAAATTGGCAATTACACAACCTCCACTTCCACAAAAAAGCGGTGGTTATGTGACCATCGGTCTACACAGAGCGGAGGTCATGTAACTGATGGTCTAGAAACATGGGGAACTCAATAGTTGCAAATGTTTGGGCTTCCAAGCAGTTCATTTTGCCTTTCCATGCGTCCCCGAGCTTGAAAAATATAAATAAAAGAATTATGAAGTGTTTAGGAAAGTGATTTTGGGTGAAAGCAAAGTTTGAGTAGAGTTGGAGGAGTTATATTCTTTTCTTATTGTTCATGTTGGAGAGTTCTTATGTTGAGAGATTGTGAGAAAGTAGATGCAATTAGGAGGAGTTGTATATCTTCCTTGAAGGCCAATTGGCAGTGAATTGTATCAATTGAGATTACATAGTGAAGGGGAGCTAATTTGCTCACCCACTGGAGTTTTTCCCATATCGAATTTATTTGGGATAAATCCTTGTCTCATTCTTTCTTTGTTTCCTTTCAATTTGCAGTTTTAATGGTTGTTGCAATAACACATTAACTAGTTGATAAAGAAATATTTATGTTTCATTCATATTCACGAGCATAGTGGTTTGTAATCATTTAAGTTAAACAGGTTTATGGATTAGATTGGTATCAGAGCAGTTAAGATTTCAATATTTTGTGTGGTTAACTTGTGTTGAGATTGCAGTTAGATGCCCCTTACCCGAAAGGGAAAAGAAAGCGATGAAGGTAGCCTTATTCCTTTTGAAGTAGAGATTTCTATAAGAAATTGGAAGCAAGGAATATGAGAGATGGCTCGAAGAGATGATGCAGAGGATAGTGATGAAGAGCGTTTCTACAAGTTGGAGGCTAATGTGGCAAGTTTGTCCAAAGATGTGGGCAATATTTCCTTTTCCATCGGGAAATTGGAGTCCATCATGAGACTACTCATGGAGAAACTTGGTGTATCACATGAGACACGAGAAGAAGAACCATCCGAAAGAACCTTCCAATTCCGTTCCCATACCTCCTCCATTCAAAGTGGAGGCCAAGATTGAGATTGAGCCTTATGATGGAGACATGAATGCTGAGAAGTTAGACCATTGGCTAGCTCAACTGGAGGTATATTTCAGTTTGCATCAAATTAATGAAAGTCAGAAGATTTCCTTTGCTCGGTTAAAATTAACCAAACATGCTTTAACTTGGTTTGAAATTTATGTTCATACCTTGGCTATTAAGAAGATTCCTCCAATTACTAAGTGGGATGTTTTTAAGAAGCTAATCAAAAAGTAGTTTTATCCTATTTGTTATGAGGAAGAGAGGTCCATGTATTGGTAGTATCTCGTAAAAACAAGGCCAGACTATGCAAGAGTATACCAATGAGTTCCGGAAGAAAGCTATTTAGATGGGAAAAGATGTAGCAAACCGGGACCTGTTGATGAAGTATGTTAGTGGACTCCATAGCCATTTGAGGAGACCCGTCCTCTTGGCCAAACCGAGAAGATGTAGATGAGGCTTGTACGCAAAGCTCACTACTTAGAGATGGACAAGAAGAAGAGTTCATATACCTCTCAACATGATTCAAACAAACAAGTTGACGCCAAGAAGAAGGACAAAAGAAAAGGAAAGGGTAAGAAAAATGCTACTTTATTTCTAAGAAGGATACTAAAATTCACTATGGGCATTGTTATGTTTACACCCATTATGAGGAGAAATGTTGGAAGCTACACCCGAAGCTGTATCCCTTAAAAAAAAGAATAAAAAGAAGGCCATGACTTCCCTCCACGGGAGAGGTAGTATTTTGTAGTGATGAGGTGGACGAGACTATGTTCTATGCCTCCATCCGTAGGGAGGTATGTTTGGGTAGTAACAATGTTGTTCAGGATAATGAACTGACAAAGCTTTTTCATTTGAAGATTCAAGTAAAGAAAACTAAGGTGGATGCTCTTTTTGATACATGTTCTCGAGCTAATTTAATCTGTAAAGAGGTAGTGGATAGGTTGAATTTGGAAACTTACAATCAACCAAGTCTATATTCTCTATGTTGGATGAAGAAACGTGTAGACATCAGGGTAATGAAGAAATGAAATATCACTTTTGGTATTAATTTTTTTAATTGATGAGATTCCTATGGATGTTGTTCCCCTTGATTTGTTTGGTGTAGTTTTGGTATCCTATATCTGTATGTCGGGATGCCATCATCACAAGGAGAGCTAATCAATATCACTTGGTAAAGGATGGTAAGAGCTACCTCATTTCAGCCTATTTAGAAGATTCAAATATATCTTTAATAATGCAACGAAGCTCGAAAACTTATTAATGCTAGTGGTAAGTATACATAACTCATGTTAAGGGATATGCCAAATGATGATATTGAGACATCTAAAATGCTATGCCCTTAACCTATTGCTTGTATTAGGATATGAGTAGCCGACTTGTGGCTTACCATATCATTTTATTATATCATTTATACTTTCTCATGCTTAATAGGTCGGCCTTGGTGATGGCCATAGTATATGAATAGTATATATAGGGTATTATAGGTAGTATTTCATTATCATTTGAGCATTTGAGTCTTATTATATGGTTTGGAGGTTGCCCCCTCAAAGTGGCGAAAATATTCTAATTGCACATTGAGATCATTATTCTGAAATATTGTGTTATTTGGTGTTCTATTGTTTCTCTTAATATGAATTATACAAGTAATTTCATTACAAGTGGTATCGAGTTGCATGATTTGGGACAAAATTAGGGCAAAAACCCTAATTTTTCGATTCCACCACATATTATGAACCAAAGTGAATTGGTGGGAGATATGTTTACCAGAGTTGTAAAATATTTCAAGTAAGGTTCCCTGAAAATTTCAGACTTTTTTGATTTATTTTGCAAAATTTATTACAAATTTAGGGTTTTTCATAAAATCGCTCCCTAGGGTGCAAATTGTGGAAAATTTTCAAGTTCTTTACATTTTCGGAAAGCTCTCAAAAAAATAGTATTAGTATTTTCTTTTTGGTTTTTCCCGTTCACCTAAAATTATATCAAAACCTAAACCCTAAGGTTTGACATCATGGCGGGGCCTTCCACAAGAGAAAAAAAGAATTCAGTTACTCCGGGTAAAACCCCAGATAAAGATGGGGTATTGATTGAAGAGATGGAGTCGAAGGGTAAATACTGATTCCTCGGACTAGGGTTTACCTCGAGTTGATCATAAGGTGAGCCAACTTGAGTATGAGTTGTGAAATGTACAATCCGAGATGGCCTCTAAAGGAGACAACCCAAATCAATCATTGGTTGGATGATATCATGCAACATGTAAAGGGTAACAGATGGCCCAAATCCAGCCCATATCAACCAAGGAGGAAATTCAGTTCAAAATCATGGAAAAACTAACCATATTGGATCACTTTTCCAGTCCCAATCGAATCAAACTTATTCGCAACCACTAACATGATGCCGAAAGTGGATATGCGCAAAATTTGATGGTAAGGATCCCTAAATTGAATAAATCAAATGGAGAACTTCTTTGAGTTACATTAAACACCATCAGGACAAAAGGTGACATTGGCATCCCTATATCTTAAACTCGACCAATT
This sequence comes from Taxus wallichiana var. yunnanensis, assembly GCA_018340775.1. Lineage (NCBI taxonomy): Eukaryota > Viridiplantae > Streptophyta > Pinopsida > Cupressales > Taxaceae > Taxus > Taxus wallichiana. The sequence goes on along the minus strand of CM031238.1, from coordinate 588,059,331 downwards.
TGTTTGGTATCGATGGTTATGTGCTCGAGGCGTATGAATGGTCTAGGTGTCACTTGGACAGCTTTTACGAGGAGTTGCAATTGCACTATAGTTCTAGTGTTTTAGAGAACTAATTTAGTTAATTAGCAAAGTTACTAAACAAGATCACCAAATATTATGTGCATCAATTCCAAAACCTATCCTTAAGGGTGGAGATTATTCCGAAGAGAATCAATGACCTGTTTCTTGGGGTCTTAAGGACCACATTGAGCATGAGGTACGTATGTTTAATCCACTCAAGGTTTCGATTCTATTATCATGGCACGCCATGCAGAGGAAAAAGTTTTTCTATTAGGAGGCCACCTTTCATTAACACCAAAGACCGTAGTATCTCTTCCCCTTCATTTGTTAGGCCAATTAGACTAACTCCTCAACAAATGGAAGAAAAGAGAGCAAAAGGATTATGTTTTAACTGTGATAGCAAATATGGACCAGGACATAAATGTGTTGAGAAGAAGTTGTTCTATATTGACGGAGGTAATGAGGATGATGAGGAAGCTAAAATTATAGGAGAGGCTGAGGAACCAGTAGAAGATGAAGTAGAGGATCACCAACCTACAATTTCTTGCCATGCATTGTCAAGTATTAGTACTCCTCAAACACTCAAGGTTATTGGCTATCTCAAAAATGAAAGCTTACAGTATTGATTGACTCGGGAGTACTCATAACTTCATAAATAGTAAGTTAGTGCCCGCCTCAATTGTTTTATTTACCCACTCCAAAAATGCAAGTTATGATTATGGATGGTGGGACATGAGAGTGCACAGGAAAGTGCCATAAGATCAAGCTTTCCATGGGAGACTACATGTTAGACTCACCTATGTTTGTTATTTCTGTGGAGGGGCGGATATTGTTTTGGGTGTCCAATGGCTCACAACCTTAGTACTATAGAGATGAATTTCCAAGAATTGTTCATGCGATTTCATTCATATGGAAGGAAAATACAATTGAATGGGATGGTAGCTATGTCTCCACAGTTATTAGCTCGATCGATGCGAAGGTTCTCGAAAAGGAGTGAATGGCTTTATAGCAAAAGCTATTTTCCATAGAAGTACAAAATACGAGTCTTGAATGCCACTCGATCTTCGAAGATTGTGATGCTCACTCATCTCTGTTTTTGATGCAATTCCAAAGGAATACCACTAGTTAGGGATCATGATCATGCCATTCATTGATTCCAAGGAGCCAAACACCTAACATTAGACCATACAGATACCCATATTCCCGTAAAAAGTGAGATCGAGAAAATGGTGGAGGAAATGTTGAAGGCGGTTATCATCGTGCATAGCCAGAGTGCATATTCTTCACCAAAGTGATCATGGTATGTAAGAAGGATGAGACATGGAGGATGTTTCTAGATTACTAAGAACTCAACAAGTACACCATCAATGATAAGTTTCCTATTCCATTAATTGATGATTTACTTGATGAATTGCATGGTGTTGTTTATTTCACAAAATTAGATCTTCATTCGAGGTACCATCAAATTAGGATAAAAGAGGAAGATGTTCATAAAACGGCTTTCAGGACTCATGAGGGCCATTATGAGTTTTTGGTAATGCCTTTTGGTCTTACAAATGCGCCCTCAACCTTTCAAAGCTTGATGAACACTATTTTTAGGCCATTTTTAAGGAAATTTGTATTAGTTTTCTTTGATGACATATTGATTTACAGTAAGACATGGGAAGAACACTTACAACATGTAAATAAAGTGTTGGAAGTTTTGGAGAAACATACTCTATATGCAAAGCCATCCAAATGTTCTTTTGGTGTACAAGAGGTAGAGTACTTGGGTCATATTGTATCCCATGAAGGTGTCAAAGTTGATCCTTAGAAGATCAAAGCTATGGTGGAATGGCCAAGGCCCAAAAATCTCAAAAATCTTCGTGGGTTCCTAGGACTAACAGGGTACTATAGAAGATTTGTGCGGGGATATGGTAGAATAGCAACCCCACTCACTGCATTGCTAAATAAGGATGCCTTCCATTGGACAGATGTAGCCACTAAATCCTTTGAGCAGCTGAAGGAAGCCATGTGCAACACCCTGATTTTAGCTACTCCCAACTTCTCAAAAACCTTCATTGTTGAATGTGATGCTTCAGGATCAGGATTGGGAGCAGTTCTAATGCAGGAAGGAAGACCAATTGCATTTGAGAGTCACCAATTCAAAGGAAAAGATCTGCTTAAACCTATCTATGAGAAAGAAATGATGGCTATTCTTCATGTGGTCAAGCAATGGAGGCCCTATCTCATGGGTAGACACTTCAAGGTAAAAACTGATCATGATAGTCTCAAATACTTTTTAGAGCAAAGGTTATCATATGAGGAACAACAAAAGTGGGTAAAAAAATGTTGGGTTATGATTTTGAAATCATATACAAAAAGGGTAAAGAAAATGTAGTAGTTGATGCGTTGTCATCGTAAGGGATACATCCGCGAGATGCCTTACTATCTGTAATGTCCATGTTGACGGTTGATTGGGTGGATGAAGCAAGATTGGAATGGAATCAAGATAAAGATACACAATCTCTAATATAGAATATCAAGCAAGGATCTATGACATCTAACAAATTTGAGTGGAAAGGTAATGCCCTATGGTACAAGGATAGGTTATACTTGAGTAAATATTATGAGTTGAAGTATAAGATTCTTGCAGAGCTACATGCCTCACCTGTTGGAGGACACTGTGGGTTTTTGAAGACATATCATAGAATAAAAGAGAATTCTTTTGGGAAGGACTATATGGGGATGTACAAAAGTTTGTATCGAAGTGTTTAGTGTGCTAATGAACAAAGGGCAAACAATTAAGACACCAGGTCTATTGCAACCCTTACCAATTCCTAAATGCGAGAGATAGGAGGAGGTCTTCATGGATTTCATCATTGGATTGCCTTGTTTAGAGGGTAAGAATGTTATTTTCATGATTGTGGATAGGCTCACAAAATATGCCCATTTTTTTGCCCTATCACATCCATTTCGCATACCAAAGATCAAAGATGGCAGCCTATTTTTTTGGAGACAATTCAAAGGCTACATGGAACCCCATAGATAATTGTAAGTGATTATGATCCTATTTTCACAAGTAATTTTTGGACGGAATTATTTTCATGTTTGGGTACTCAGCTAGCTCACAGCTTCACCTTATCATCCTCAAACCGATGGGCAAACGTAGTGGTCAACAAATGCTTAGAGGGGTATTTACGTTGTTTTGTATCGAGAGAAGCATGAAAGGTGGATTAAATGGCTACCACTGCAAAATGGTGGTATAACACATATTTTCATACCTCTTCTCAAATGACCCCATTTTTAGCATTATATGGTTACCATCCACCTTCTATCACTTCTTCCTTAAGGGTGCGAAACTAAGGTTAGAGATGTTGAGGAACACAATCAAGATCAACAACAAGTTTTGGCTAGTTTGAAGGAGAATTTAGCATTAGCACAAAACAGGATGAAACAACAAGCAAATCAACACCGTAGTGAAAGAAATTTTGAAATTGGTGATGGGTTTTGTACGTCTCCAAATTTACAAACAGATGTCCCTAAAGTAATAGAAAAAGGAAAACAAACGTACTCTAAATATTATGGCCCTTATCGAGTTCTAAAGAAAATTGGTAGTGTTGCTTATAAACTAGAGTTTCCTCCATCTTCACACATACACCCAGATTCCATGTTTCATGCCTAAAGAAGGTTATTAGACATAAATTTGAAGCCCGCAGACAAAGTTACTAGAACTTGATGGGGAAGGAAGAATTATTTTGGAGCTAGAGAAGATTCTGCAAACACGTACTTAAGACGCCGAGAACCGAGAGACATTAAGGAATATCTAATCAAGTGGAAGAATCGAGCATAGAAGACACCACCGGAGGATGAAGGTTTTCTCGCAGCAACATCCGTGGATTATTCAACATTGGGGACAACGTTGGTTTGAAGGGGAAGGGCATTTTACGCCCTTAACCCATTTGCTTGTATTAAGATATGAGTAGCCAACTTGTGGCTTACCATATCATTTTATTATATCATTTATACTTTCTCATGCTTAATAGGTTGGCCTTGGTGATGGTCATAGCATATGAATAGTATATATAGGGGATTATAGGTAGTATAGGTAGTATTTCATTATCATTTAAGAATTTGAGTCTTATTATATATGATTTGAGGTTGCCCCTCGAAGTGGCGAAGCCATTCTAATTGCATATTGAGATCATTATTCGAAATATTGTGTTATTTAGTGTTCTATTACTCGCTCTTAATCTGAATTATACAAGTAATTTCCTTAAAATTCATGGTAACGAAGAAATGAAATATCACTTTTGGTATTAAAAAAATTTTAATTGATGAGATTACTATGGATGTTGTTCCCTTGATCTGTTTGGTGTAGTTTTGGTATCACATATCCGTATGTCGTGATGCCATCGTCACAAGGAGAGCTAATCAATATCGCTTGGTAAAGGATGGTAAGAGCTACCTCATTTCAGCCTATTTAGGAGATTCAAATATATCTTTAGTAACTGCCAACGAAGCTCAAAACTTATTAATGCTAGTGGTAAGTATACATAACTCATGTTAAGGGATATGCCATATGATGATATTGAGACATCTAAAACCACTTGTAGCATGTTTTCTAATAAAGAAGCAGGCAGCACGAGATAGCGAGTTGGTTCAAAAATTCAAAGAGGTATTTCAAGAACCTACATGGGTTGCCCCAGTGAGGGAGATTGAGCATGAGATCCAATTCTTTCCCCGATATTCTTCTTCCAAACTTGGGATAGTACGGGAAAGATTTGAAATATGCCAATGAAGTAAAACAACAAGCTTATATTCTTTGATTGATCAAGGTATAATATTTCCTAACACTTCTCCATGTGGTTCCCCTATTGTTTTAGTACTAAGAAAGATGGTTAATGAAGAATATGTGTTTATTATATTCCCTTAAATAAAATAACCATTAAGAATCGGTACCCTCTTCCTCGCATTGATGATTTTTAGACCAGATTCAACATGCTAGATATTTTACTAAGATTGATTTGAAGTCCTGGTATCATCAAGTGTGGATTAAGAAGAGGACATCCGGAAGACAACATTCAAGACCAGGATAGAGATTATATGAATGATTGGTATTATCGTTCGTCTTATGTAATGAACCATCTACCTTCATGAGGATAATGAATGAGTTAATGAGGTCGTTTATTGGTTATTTTTATTGTGTACTTAGATGACAATCTAGTTTTTAGCAAAAGGTTTGAGGAGTATATTGATCATTTGCGTCAATTTTTGTAAGCACTTAAGGAGAACAAGCTTGTGTAGAATGAGAAAAGAAATGTGAGTTTGCTCAACAATCACTTGTCTTTTTGGGACATGTTATTGGAGATGGGGAGTTAAGAATTGATCCACCTAAGATAGAGGCCATTATGAACTGTCCTAAACCATCCAGTTTGTGAGATAAAGAGTTTTGTTGGAGTGGTTCAATATTTACAGAAGTTCATAAAGAAATTATCTTCTATAGTAACGCCACTACATTTTGGGACAACAGAGGGTAAGACATTTAATTGGGTAAGAAATTTTTATCCTGTAAAATTGACGAGGGCAATTTTATAGGTAACCATACCAAATTTTTGCCTGGTCCCTCGTCAGGGACCCCTCTGCGTTCGGAATGTTACAAAATCCCTTTCCGGGAAATCTAGTTCTCCGAACTTAGCCATTTTGGTCCCTTTTTGGCTGGGCGCACCTTTTATCCATGTAACATAGAATAAACTTGCGCCCCTTTCATTTCCTTTGGCGCACCCTTTGAAGTGTCGACACACGTTTTGGTGTGCCTTCCCGTGATGCACCTTTCTTGCGTGCGCCAAGGCGCATGCGCCTTCATGTTAACAACTAAATTATTGGGCTATATTTTGGTGCACCAAAGGGCAAAGGAATGAAGTGTTGACAGTCGAAAACTTGCGCCAAAGGCACAAGTATTTTCGTGTTGACACACATTTTGGTGCGCCAAAGGGCGCATAATTTTACGTGTCGACACATGTTTCGGTGCACCTCTTGAAAAAGTGGTTGGTGCATTTATTGCACCTTTGCCTATATATAGGCGCATCCACCCTGTCACTTTCACCAATCAGAAAACACGTGATAAATTTATTCCTCTGCACCTGTCAGCACACCCGTCATCCTCGTGTCACGTTCGTGGACCCCGCTTCATCTCTCATATTCTATATATTCCGGTAGGTGGTTCTTTTTCCTCTTGTGTTTTGTTGTTGTTTGTGTGTGGTAGGATAGAATGAATATGCAAATCCATTAGACCCTCCTACCGTTCTTGCAACCTTTCCCCCCAAACCGTTTTCATCCTCTTTCCAGATCTGCTGGTCAAGAGGGCTCTGCCTCAAAAAATCAACCTGGATCTCTTTGTTGTGCCCCCTTCACCATCTAAAATCCCTCAAAAAGAGGCCTGAAAGATCACAAACCTATCGGGAAAGAAAGAAAACCTTAAAGATTAGTTTAAAAACTGTGTGTTTTCTCTTGGTGCAATCACCACTCCTGCTGCATAAAATACAGTCGCGCCAAGAAGGCGCACTTTTCCCGCTTGCAACACGCATTTATCCTGCACCATTTGACACATCAACATCCCCTGTTACATGCAAATTGCATGCGCCATTGGCGCACCCTAATCCCATGCAACACTAAGTTTATTTGTGCCCAACATAACCTTATATAGATGGCGCAGGCGCACCCCTGTCTACATTAACAATATGTGTCTGGAAGCTTTCCTCATGCACACCGTGCCTAAAGTTAGTGTTACACACAATAAACCTACGCCCTTTGCGCACCAAACTTCCATGTTGCATGAAAAATACTTGTGCCATAGCGCACCTACACCTTATGCAACACCAACATTCCTTGCGCCAAGTATAAAGCTGCATAACGGCGCAGCGCATCCCCGCTTACAATAACATGGTGTCATATGCAAAATCCATGCGCCCTGCGCCCTTTGGTGCTGATTTGTTCCTTGTAACACTCTGATTCTGATGCGCCCATTCTATTTACTCTGCAGCCTGCAGTGTTCCTGCATGCCTGCGCCCTGAGGCCTTAAAAGTGCTAACTCTTCATTCTATTCTGTAGTGCTTTAATGGAAGATCTGACAACTAATATGGCTCTTTGGTGTTGGACTTCTCTTCTTCTTCTTGCAGATCAACAACTGAACTCAGACCCATTTATGTCTACATCAAGCAAAAAGCCAACCAAGTCAAAAGGTAAAGCTAAGCTTACTGAAGAAGAAATGAAATACAAGTACCAGAGGGTCAGAATGCCCGAAGTCCCAGGCAGAATGTGACCTGGATATAAGAGACTCTGAGCTCGGTCACATCGATATGGAAGATTTCTGGGCCAGAACTAGGAGAGTCACAGGGAGTCCCTGGATGGACAAACTAGTAGGCAGTGGCCTGCATTTTGCTGGGGGATCCCACAGGTGCAGTAAACAATGAATTCATGATGGTAGTGGCCCACTGATTACAACAAAGACACAAGGTGTGTCCAAAATGAAAAGGGTGAAGTCGTGATCAACCTCACTGCCCGGCACTTCGAAATCATGTTAGGCATTCCTCACCACCGACACTTTGTGGCTGTAAGCCAAGAGGATTGCATCAAGGCTTGGGAGGACAATGAAGACCAGTGCATGCAACTGATGAATGAGGTGTACCTAAAGAACAAGAAGGTGATAACCAGATGGCCACAGGTTATTCACCGTAGCGACTTCTCCGAGGAACTGAGTGATACTATCACGTTCCTAAGTAGAGTATTTGGGCTTTCTGACACCCATTACTTTCATAAATGGATGCTCAGGTACCTGGAGACCATGAACAAGAACGTACCTGATCAACGCTTCGAGTGGGCGGAGATAATAAGCAAGCACCATATCTGAACAACTCCAACAACTCACCACAACGGGGAGGTTCTACATGAACTCCTACGTAGTCTATGTTGCAGCCTCGGAAAGGGATTATCCAGCATTGAGCCGATGCGGGGTTTGGCCCCAGGTAAAAATATATGAATACTACCCAGAGCTGAAACTGGAGAACAACATCCCGCAGTTTACGAAGATCAACGATGCTTTCTTCTATGGCATCGTCTAGCCTTTTGAGGCCAAACATGACTCACGGTCGAACGACCAAGAGCATTGTCACAGCAACAGAGAAGTGGGGGGCCTTATTTACACAATTTCCCACCTTCACCTATCTCAGGGCAGCTAACTTCCTGGGTGAGCCCACCAAATTGCCGAGATATGCCGGCCCCAAGCTGATCCTGTTGGAGCTATCCAGACAGCTCGTGACATACCATGAAAAGTGCCTGAAGAGAAAGAAGGGTGGAACTCCTTTCCCCCTTACAGTGGGTAGATACACATGCATCTCTCACCACAAAGCCCGGGAAATGGTTGCCAAACTAGAACTGCTCAATCTGAAGCACAACTTCCCGGCGAGGCCCACTTTTGATCCAAGGAATTTCCTTCCCAAAGAAAAACTCGATCCAATCCATATTCCACAGATCGAGGACATCTATATCGACCTATACCATGAGGTCGAACTTAGAAGGAAGGACCACTCCCGCTTGGCCTTGGTAGAAATTATTCAATACGGCGTGGCCATCGTTCCAAAGGGTTACCAAACTGCCGATCAAGAAGTTGATCAGGTATATCTGGATACAGATGGGGACAACTAGCCGTTTCTGTGATCGACAGAACAAAAGTGCCCTAGACCATTGAAGAAAGGGTCAAAGAAACTTTGCGGAGGACAGAACATTGGTGCAGGATGAATGGCCTCATCTACCTCGGGGTAGATTTCACTACATCTCCATTGGGCAACGCACCTGTCAGGCCAAAACATCTACCTAAAGTCAAAGGCAAAGATAAAGAGGGTGAATCAAGCTCTGCTCAAGGAGCTCCTGAAAGTCCTCCTTCCGCTGCACAAGAACAGGTTGTAAGCCTGGTATCCCCAGAGAAAGAAGCGGCGGAAGGTGTTTCGACGGGCACATCCACTCAGGGTGTTGCCACTACTACAACCGCTGAGGTCCCTTCTATCCCTTCTCCCTCTCCCTCCTCCTCCTCGCGTGACCCAAGCAACCATTCCTTTGGTCGTGTCCTCTCCCCCATCTTCTACTATTCCCCCTCCTCGTCATCCATCTTCTCTTCTCTCGCGAGCTATCCCCCACCATTTCTTCTCTCATCTCTCAGCTCCCTTCCATTTCCATGTCTACCTCCCCTGCAGTACCCCTTCCTCCCCTGTGAGCACTTTCTCGGCCTCCCTCTCGATGCCACCACCAAGTGTCTCTACCCATTTCCCCTCATCCACTGCAGCCGCTCCCTCTTCCACTTCTGGTCCCACTCCCATAAGTCCAGCATGGATCTCTCAGCACCTGAGCCAACATAAGAGGAAGGTCCCCATCGCACCAATGGACTTCTCTATCATCCCGTCAAAGGGGACTAAGAAGCAAAAGCCCATAACCCGCTTCTCTCAGAGTGCATCAGGAGAGAGAGTAATGGAGATAGCATATCCCAATCCTTCCAAGAATAAAGAAGATTTGTCTCCGACAGATTATACAGTGACCCAAGTCACAATGGGAACGTCTTCAGAAAGTCTTCAAGGAGAGGCCCTATCTGCAGTGGATGCCCTTTGCAAGAAACTTCGAGAAGCAAAGGAGGAGAAAAGGTTGCTAAAGGAACAAAACAAACATCTTCTCCATGCCCTGCAGAAAATGGGCAATGCACCTCCTACAACTGCCACGGAAACTCCTGAGGTCCTAAGTCAGGACAAGATAAACGAGTATGCCAAAATTGGTGAACAAGGTATGGCAGTTTCCACCTGGAGGGATCAAATCCTCAAAGACAGTGAGGAGGTAATAGTCAAGTTCACCGAGTTGTATCAGAACATCAATCAGTGAACAAAGAGCTCCAGGCGATCACAGGACCTATCTCCGAGGAGTTGGACCATGCAAGGCTACAACACGAAACATTCCAGAAAATGCTCGACTTCTCAGTCGACGATCTAGTAAAATTTGGCGTCTTCAGTCACCCCAGGGTACCCAGCAAGATCCTTGCTACGTTGGATTACCGGGTCGACCAGATGGAGTTCGTCCTGGAAAATATTGATAAAGTCAAGGAGGAAGCCCTGGATGTAATGCATCAAATGGAACAAATCGTTCTGAGGATGTCTCCAGGCTTGCTTACTCCTTTCACCTTGAGGAAGGTAGATGAAACTATCCGGATCTTCAAGGAGATCCTCTCACAAGGGTTAGGGCCAGAAGCCACTTTCGACACCGAATGCATCAACAACCTTCTGGCTTGCCATGATTTTGTGGGGTTCCTGATGGAGGCAGGTAATGATTATTTCAAGCTCCTTGAAAAACTCAAAGATGAACGGGAGACCTATGAGGTCATCGGTGATCATACGAAGGGTCCTGCTCAGGATCAACTTCAACCCATGATCACTAAATTCATGGAATATCGGACTCAGTTCCACATCACCTCTCCCGAACAACAGCAGAAGCAAGATACCCCCTTCCAACCGTGAGATGATGATGAATAGTTCTCTTCCTCTTGGCTTTCTCTTTTTGTAAATATCTAATAGTATGTTGGTACAAACGATGACCTCATCCATGTTGCACCATGGGATGTTGTCATCCACCAAGTTGTCCAAAGTCAACATTGACTTTTAGATATTTTGTAGATATTTTGTAAATTAGTTGTTGGTTCCCTTTTTCCTTCTTTCTTCTCCTTCTTCTATATATACTTGGATACTTGTTGTATTCAAGGATGGATACCTTTTAGATGAAGAATAGAAGTAAGAAGAAAAGACTTTGAGCTTTTTGTAACAGAAGAAGATATTAATGCAAATATTAAGACTTTGTGCTAAATAAGTGTGTTATGAGCATTTAATCTTTCTTATGTCAGATTTGTGCGTTTATTCTGTTGGATCTACTTCTACCCTTTTGTCATTTATTCATCAGTATTGCTTTGTTCGTCTATGCAAGTAAGTTCTCACGCTTCCGTCTACTACCAAATTTAAAACATAGACCTTCGACCTTTCTACTTTGGAATTCATTTCTTTTCTCTCTTCAGATCTTTCCTATCTCCCCACCTCATTTCTTTCCCTTCTTTTACAGTTGGAAGTACCTCTACTGGGATGAGATCCCAACCCCCGAAGGCAGAATATTGTGAGACTTGCATGCATTCCTGCTAGTAGAATAAAGAATAAACCGAGTTTCACTTTCTTGACTCAAAGAGGGGCTATGCTCTACACACTTTGTTGGCTCTTCTATCCATAGATCCATCCACCTCGATGCATTTTTGGACCAATACAAATAACATATTACTTTTTGAAACATTTAAATATAAAATTATTCATGCTCCAGTTTTTGCCTTACCTAACTTATAGTTACCTTTTGAAGTGGAAACCGATGCTAGTGACTATGCTATGGGGGTTGTCCTACTTCAGGGAGGTAGGTCGGTATGTTATCACTCTGAATTGTTTCATGGTGCAATTCTGAATTATTGTACTTATGATAAGGAATTGTATGCTCTTGTTCAAGTAGTCAAGAAATGGAAACATTATTTGATGGGTAAGGAAAATATCATTCATACGGATCATCAACCTCTCCAATATCTATAGGCTCATAATAAACTTCAATAAGCTAGGAACTATAAATGGATGGGTTTCTTACAATAGTTTCATTTGATTATTAAATATAAAAAGGGTGTGACTAAAAATTATTACATGTTATCTAGACCTCCTTTGATTTTAGTTATGGGCACGTTAACTCTTCTTGAGCCTTTTGTGTGTGAAGCATATCAAAGGATATGAGCATGATCTAGATTATGCTAAGATATTTCAATAGATACCTCTAAGGATGGATTTTCACCTTGAGGAGAATACCGTCTCTAGGATGGCTTGCTCTACAAGAATGGGAAACTTTGTGTGCCTAGGAGGGAAAGAGTGCATTTGATGAAAGAAACACACACTTCATTGGTAGTTGTTCACTTTGGTGTGATGAATACTGTAATGCACTTGCAAAGGTATGTGTATTGGCCAAACATGCAAGATAAGGTTTCTAAATTCATCAGGGTGTGTGTTTTATGCATTATAAACAAGCCTAATAATAGGAAGTTGGGGTTATATATGTCGTTGTTAGTTCCTTCCCGACCATGGGAAAGTATATCCATGGATTTTGTGGGTGGTTTGAGTACCACCAAAAAGGTCATGATTATATATTTTGATTATAGATCGGTTTAGAAAATGTGTATTATTATTCCTTGTAAAAATACCATTAAATCTAATGATGCAACTGAATTATTTTATGTTAATGTGTGGGTTCACTTTGGTTTGCCAAATTCTATTATATCAGATAGGGACTCATGATTTGTAGGGAATTTTTTTCTTTTTATAGTAAACAATGGATACAAAGCTAAATAATTCTACCACCTTTCATCCACAAACAGATGGGAAAACAAAGGTGGTGAATCGTACCTTGGTCTAGCTCTTGAGGGGGTATAACAGAAACATCCGAGGACTTGGGATGAGAACTTGGTATATATCCAACATTCTTATAATAGGGTAATTCATGATTTGACTAATAAAACTCCTTTTGAAACATGTTTTGGTTATTTTCCTAAGAGTGCTTTTGATGTTTTTTTGAGATTACCATGTAGAGACAACAAGAAATTGGAAATGCAGGTCCACAAAGTAGAGAAGTTCATTGAGAAGATTCAATAGATTCACCTTCAGGTACAAAAGAGGTTGATAGAATCACATGCCAAGTACAAAGCATGACATGATCAACATAGGATTGAGCATTCTTTCCTTGTCAGAGACAAGGTATGGTTGTAATTGAGCTAGGGACATGTTATAGGGGAAAGCCAAAAATTCAAGCCTCTTCGTTATGGCCCATTTAAGATTCTAGAAAAAGTGGGTAAGAATGCATTTTGCTTGATTTTCCTCCTTATATGAATATTTATTCAGTTGTAAATGTTGAAAACTTACATATTTTTGAGCCCTCCATGTTGGATGATGAACAAGAAGGGGCATTACTTCCATATATTGAGGATCTTTCTCTAGATATTCAGTTCAAATTAAAGGAAGATGTGGATTTACAGTGGAAAGAAAGAACAACACACAGAGGGGTGCAAGATAGGTGGTTGATTGGATTGAAATGAAAACTACCATTGAACGTGAAGTGGTATTCTAGAGAGGATGTTCAGAAGAAATTTCCTCTCCTCATCAAGATCTAGAAGATTTTAGGGACTAAAAGCCTCAAATTGGGGAGGTATGATGCAAGAATGGATCAGGAAAATCCCAATTCTATGTAATATCTATATATTATACTTGCTCTATAGGTTCTTAGCTCATCTTATCTTCATAAGATGGTCTAGTCAGGTTGGGGGTGATCCGGACACCTCCGAATGACACTTTGGACCATATATGTTTTGTTTTGGGATGAATATGTCATAAAAATCCAAATCTGATAACATATTTGTGTTCCTCTCAAAAAATCATGTAAGTTCAAAAACATGAAACTCGATTTCGATTTTGTATGCAAAGTTATGATCCTTTGGAAGGTAGTGGAATTTGTATAGTGATAGAAATGCTCCTAGTGCGAGTGGCGGTTACACAACCACCGGTCTACAAAAAGTGGCAATGGTCATGCAACTATCGATCTGTTAAAAGTGGTGGTTACACAACCATCGGTTTGCAGAAGTGGTGATCCTTTAACCGACAATCCGAAATAAGGGGAGCTCAACAGTTCCAAATTTTTAGGATTTTAAGCGGTTTGTTTCTCATTTCTACACATCCTCGGGCTAGAAAACTATAAATAAAAGAATTATGAAGTATTTAGGAAAGTGATTTTGGTGAAAGAAAATTTTTAACAGAGTTGGAGGAGTTATATTATTTTCTTATTTTTTATGTTAGAGAGAGTTCTTATGTTGAGAGATTATGAGCAAGTAGATGCAATTAGGAAGAGTTGTATATCTTCCTTAAAGGCCAATTGGTAGTGAATTGTATTAGTTGAGATTACATAGTGAAGGGGAGTTAGATGGATCACCCACTACAAAACAGATTTCTCCAGGATAAATAATTGTCTCGTTCTTTCTTTTTTTCCTTTCAATGTGCGCTTTTAATGGTTGTTGCAATAACACATTAACTAGTCTATAAATAAATCTTAATGTTTCATTCATATTCATAAGCATAGTGGTTTTTAATCATTTAAGTTAAATGGTTTATGGATCAAATTGGTATTAGAGAAATTAAGATTTAAGTCTTTTGTGTGGTTAACTTATGTTGAGATGGCGTTATATGCCCTTTACTCAAAAGGAAAAGAAAGCAAGTGAAGGTATCTTTATTCCTTTTGAAGTAGAGATTTCTACAAGAAATTGGAAGCAAGAATAAAAAGATGGCTCAAAGAGATGAGGCAAGAGGATAGTAAGTGAAGAACGTTTCTACAAGTTGAGGCTAATGTGGCAAGTAGTCCAAATATGTGGGCACTATTTCCTTATCCATCGGGAAATTAGATTCCATCATGGGACTACTCATGGAGAAACTTGGTGTATCACATGAGACACAGAAGAAGAGGAGGTTCATGAAGAAGAACCATCCCATGCCATTCCCATACCTCCTTCATTCAAAGTGGATGCCAAGATTGAGATCGAGCCTTATGATGGAGACGTGAACGCTGAGAAGTTGGACCATTAGCTAGCTCAACTAGAGGTATATTTTAGTTTTCATCAAATTAATGAAAGTCAAAAGATTTCCTTTGCTTGGTTAAAATTAACAAAACATGCTTTAAATTGGTTTGAAATTTATGTTCATACCTTGGCTATTAAGAAGCTTCCTCCAATTACTAAGTGGGATGTTTTTAAGAAGCTAATCAAAAATCATTTTTATCCTATTTGTTATGAGGAAGAGAGGTCCATGTATTGGCGTATCTCAAGTAAAAAAAGGACATACTATGCAGAGTATACCAATGTGTTTCGAAGAAAGCTATTCGATGGGAAAAGATGTAGCAGATCAGGACCTATTGATGAAGTATATTGGTGGACTCCAAATCCATTTGAGAAGACCTGTACTCTTGGAAAAAATCACAGATGTAGATGAGGTTTTTACACAAAACACTAGTTAGAGATGGACAGGAAGAAGAGTTCATCTACCTCTCAAAGATGCTTAGAACAAACAAGGTGATGCCAAGATGAAGGATAAAGGAAAAGTGAAGGGTAAGAAAAATGTTGCTTCTATTTCTAAGAAGGATACTAAAATTCACTATGGGCATTGTGATGTTTACACCCATTCTGAGGAGAAATGTTGGAAGCTACACCTAAAGTTGTATCCCTTCAAAAAAAAGAAGAATAAAAAGAAGGCCATGACTTCCCTCGAAGGAGAGGAAGTATTTTTAGTGATGAGGTGGATGAGACTATGTTCTACGCCTCCATTTGTAGGGAGGTATGTTTGGGTAGTAATAGTGTTATTCGTGATAATGAGCTACAAAGATTTTTCATTTGAAGATTCAAGTAAATAAAATTAAGGTGGATTATCTTTTTGATACATGTTCTCAAGATAATTTAATCAATAAAGATTTAGTGGACAGGTTGAAGTTGGAAACTTACAATCACCCAATTCCATATTCTCTAGGTTGGGTGAAGAAACGTGTAAACATCACGGTAACAAAGCAGTGTAAGATCACTTTTGGTATTGAAGAAATTTGTATTGATGAGGTTACAGTAGATGTTGTTCCCTTGACGTGTGTGGTGTTGTTTTTGGCAGCCCATATATGTATGTCATGGATGTTATCATCGAAGGAGATCCAATCAATACCGCTTGTAAAGGATCGTAAGAGTTATGTCATTTCAGCCTATTCGAGATATTTAAAGATATATTTGGTAAGTGCCAGTGAATCCCAAAAACTTATTAATGCTAGTGGTAAGTTTACATTACTCATGTTAAGGGATATGCTAGATGATGATATTGAGACATTTAAAACCACTTGCATCATGTTTTCTAATAAAGAGCAAGCATAGATAATAGAGTTGGTTCAACATTTCAAAGAGGTCTTTTAGAACCTACAGGGCTGCCCTCAGTGAGGGTGATTGAGCATGACATCCAATTCCTACCCAATAGTCTACTTCGAACCTTGGGATTGTACATGCAATCTTTGAAAGATGCCAATGAGGTAAAACAACAGTTACAGTCTTTGATTGAACAAGGTATAATCCATCCTAGCACTTCTCCATGTGGTTCTCATATTGTTTTAGTACCTAACAAAGGTGGTTCATCAAGAATGTGTTTTGATTATAGTTCCTTAAATAAAATAACCATTAAGAATCGATACCCTCTTCCTCGCATTGATGATTTGTTAAACCATTTACATCATGCTAAATATTTTACTAAGCGTGATTTTAAGTCTGGGTATCATTAAGTGTGGATCAAGGAAGAGGACATCTAAAAGACAACATTCAAGACCAAACATGGATTATATGAGTGGTTGGTTTTACCGTTCGGCTATGTAATACACCAGCTACCTTCATGAGGTTGATGAATGAGGTAATGAGGCCGTTTATTGATGCCTTTGTTATTGTGTACTTGGATAACATTCTAGTTGTTAGAAGAACTCTTGAAAAGCATATTGATCATTTGTGTCAAGTTTCACAAGCACTTAAGGAGAAAATGCTTATGTTGAATGAGAATAAATGTGATTTTTCACAACAATCACTTGTCTTTTTGGGACATGTGATTGGAGATGGGGAGTTAAGAAATTATCCACCTAAGATAGAGGTCATTCTAAACTAGCCTACACCATCTAGTTTGACCGAGACTAGGAGTTTTGTGGGAGTGGTTTAGTATTTACAGAATTTCATATAGGAATTATCTTTTATAAGAGCGCCACAACATTCCATGACCGTAGGGGGTAATACATTTGATTGGGGTAAGAAACAAGGGATTTATTTTGAAACATTTAAATATAAAATTAGTCATGTTGCGCTTTTGGCCATATTTAATTTACAACTTCCTTGAAATTAGAAATCGATGTCATGACTATGTTATGGGGGCTGTCATAATTCAGGGAGGTAGGCCAATATGTTATCACTCTAAATTATTTCATGGTGCAATTCTGAATTATTATTCTTATAATAAGGAGTTGTATGCTCTTGTTCAAGTGGTAAAAAAATGGAAACATTATTTGATGGGTAAAGAAAATATAATTCATATGGATCATCAACCTCTCAAATATCTGTAGGTTCGAATAAAATTCAGAAGCTAGGCATTAAAAATGGATGAGTTTCTGTATGAACTAAAATGACCACGTGAGTTTCAGACGCACTCGACCTCTCGAGGTCGTTCTAAGATAGCCAATGTGGAATGAATGGGGTATGGATAATGCCATGTAGCATATAAGTATGGTAATGGGAGACAATTTATCAAGGCAACATAATATCCTCGATTCTCAATATTGGTATCTTCTCGTCAAGTGTACAAAATTCCTCTCTAACTTGTGGTGGTCTAATGTACGGATCATACATTATAGCCACACGAAGACTCTAATTAATGTCGAACTCCATAGAAATCTTGGCTAATGGTTGTGGGATACTGAAAAGCAATGAATCCTCGTAAGGATTGTCATATAAGGTCATGGAATAAGAAAGAGAAACGTGGGTCATGTTAGCTCTATGGTCGATTGGCTAGAGCGGTCTAGAATGTGAGGGCTCGGTGAGCTTCTTCGTTTAGAATGTTTAGTTGTCCAATGATGTTCGGTGGATGTGGGGACAACCTAAAGACTAATGAGTGTAGTCCTGTGTCAAGTTCTAACTGGTCTTCGGGCCCTTGTGGTTGGGGAACCCATGGATCATAACCATAAACTCTTGGCAGTTGTGGTCCTTGTATGGTCATATATTTCTAGACTCTATTTCCGGGGTAGTCCAATAGTCGTAAGCCTTATCGACTTCTACATTTAATACGTAGATTTTTGTAATCTTCTTAGAGTATCGTGATGGTGTTCTAATGATAAGCATATGCAATCCGATATCAATGTCGCTGATAAGATCTCCTTCGCTTTGGTCATGTTAAACCAATGGGTCACTACAATATGTTTGTTTTTGTTATAGTCCAATGATTTTCATATGTGCATTAAAACATTTTTTCAATCTAATCAAAGTAAATACAAGTATAATTTAAATAAGAAAATTCTACACTATGTTTTTGTATTTTCATGATATAAATGAAATAAAGAAGACAAAGCAATTAATCTAATAAAAGGAATTCTTTTTATTCTTTTCTATATTTTCTGAAAATGAAAGCTTCTAATCTAATTAATAAATCCTATACAGATAAATAACTGGATGTAGTTATTTACCTATGCAATGGTGTAATTAAATCTATATTAATCAATTAAAGCCTCCCTAATTAAATCCTCTTCTTTGCCTTAGAGGCACGGGAAGAAATCAGAGCTTCTTAGAGAATCTTTTCTTCCCCTACAACTTCCCCGGAAAAAGTAAAGAAATATTTTATGGAGGATTCTCTAAATTAAATGATATTCTGAATGATTTCAAAATTGATAGAGAAGCTTTCTTCCAAAATCACCTCTTTGTAAATCTACAGAGATAAGCAAAAGAAACTATCTATCCTAAGGAATATTTTGTTGAAAGAAATGATCTACTGTAACTACTCAAAGATTATAACAATGGAAATGAAATTATTTTCTCCGTAATAAACAATGTGTATAACATTCTCAATAAAGAATTAAAGAATCCCAATTACAACCCCAACCTTGGTATTTGTAGTATTGTGGTAATCCAGTTGTGGTGTGATTTTGTGTCCCCTAAGTTTGTCTCTTCAAATCTATTGTGTTCACATGAGCCTAAGATGTTAGAAATGCAATAAAAGAAATAAGGAGAAAACACTGGAGCAATGACAACTCGATGGAAGTTTGGTAGCAATGTGCATAGAAGAAAGATAGATAATGGAACAGAGCTTGATATGCAGTTTATAACAAGATTGTTGTAGCTCAACTAAACAAGATACACAAATAATCTTTGGCCATTTGCTTCAGAAGAAGTGATGGTTTTATAGAAGGTTGGTTGGGTATTGCACTACCACACTTGGTTGCACACAAGTTAAATAGTCAATTATAAATTACAAGTGGAAGAGGAGGTTAGCTCTAAAAGTGAATTGGAGTGAGGCAATCACACGTCAATCCACAAGTGAAGAAATCAAAAATCACACAGACTACCGCCCTACATAGGGCAACAGCTTACACTACCGCTGCCCTTCCCGGGAAGAAATTACAGGACCGCCACCAAGCACGGTAGAGGTTTTGTAACTAAAGGAAAAAAACTAATGTAAAATGGATGCGAGAAGTCAGAAAGGAAAGGAATGGATAAGTAGGGTAAACTAAGCTACAAATGTAAGCTGCAAAGAGGTTTAGGGAGCTCAAACACTTTAGAAAAGACGTGAATCATCATTAGGGGCCTTTTGTAACTATTTTCCAACAATTTATCACGTGAAAATTTGGGTGCATACATATTGCCCCCTCGTAGAGGTGTTTTAGCCATGATGAGGTGTAAAATTTAAAGTCCGAGATTGTGTGTGACTAATTATCATATTGGGATGTCAATCACAACACTTTCTCGCTCCTTGGTGTTAGAGGAGAGTAGAGCATCACTGGGAGTATATTTTTAGGATCCTTGGTGTACCAAAGTGATTGGTAGATGATTGAATTTGGAGAGTGCGTGGAGCGTAACCAGATCTAGTCAAGGACTTCCTATATGGGGGATGATGGGAAGTTAGAGGGCGCCAAGTAAGGTTTGAGGATTTTATCTGTTGTCTCTCGCACCTATCCCTACCCTTCACAAGGCCATTATTGGTATTCGACTTCACGGTTGATAGGAGATAAGGGTGGGGACAAGATATTGTACTACCGGTATCCAATTATCATGCAAATTGAATAAGTATGGGAGGATTTATGCCTGGGGTGTCGATATTCTAGGGATGACATACCAAGACCTATATTGAGTTGTGCAAGTAGAGGGAAATCCCCGGCCACCCTTCGTTAGTGATGAGTTGGGTGTATGAGAGGATCATCCCCTATTAGCGGAGAGTTGGTATACAAGATCCAGGGGCCATGAGGGCCGCGAGATGGACATTTTTATCTATTCTCAAGGGGATACATTGGACCATTTCTACGTTGACTACAGATGGTTTCATTGCAAGGCCCTATCAGGACATGATCGGGTTATGGGGTCAAGAGGGGACTATCCTGCTCTTATGTGCTACTACTTCTCGGTTGGTTGATAGGATCGTGGCGGGGGAGGTCCACCCCGATGCTAGAGTACCCGGCGCTTTAAACTATCGTATGATGATACTCTTCCTTCCATGCCACCATCTACTGAGTGTTAAATAGGCATGAGATGGCCCTAAGGGCTGACATGGTTGGATGATAGTGACACTAGGAGTATCTCTGGAGAAGATTACTTGAAATCGAGGAAGACTCGGTATCTCCTCCAGATTGAGGTTACACCCACTCATAGTGGGAAGGAGGAGGAGGAGGCGAGATAAAAAGACCGACACCGAGGAAGAGATAGAGGAGGTTAGCGAGAGACCCATGATGAAGAGGGGGTAGTGACACATAGTGGAGGGTCACAGAGAGATCTCCATGGCGAGAGAGAGAGGCAGAGGTAGAGATGGTGAATTAGGAGGTTATAGAGGATCCACTTCCTCATAAGGAAGGTAACAATGAGTAGTTTGTGATGGGATAGTGAGTCACCTCGGAGAGGGGGAGGCCCAATAGGTCCGTGTGGCAGCTCCACTAGCACCAACTACACTAGTTGATCCTACTAGGATTTCAAGTTCTAAGTATGTAGATACTCTTCTCTTGACCTTGTTAACTAGAAATGTTAAATGTTAAGTACTTTTACCACTTGTACTTATTTTTTGGTTTTGAATGTTTTCTAACTCACCATTGTTCTATTTGTTTTGTAGTCATTCTTTGAGGGCTAGTGAGATCTTATTCATAGGATCTATGTTGACACTTTACTATTCCCTTTGGGAAAGAATCGTGTAGAGTGACATAGGATGTGGGATAGCCATTACAGGGTAGATGACACATAGATGGGTTTGAGCCTCTTTGAAGGCCACAGAGATCTTGAATTCTCAAGACAAGAATATCACCACATACGAGATGGCAGAGAGGATGGCGAGGTGGACCCAATCACACAGCTAGGCTAATAATAATAGTGTCCGATCTCATGGTAACTCTCATCACTCGGTGCATTCATGACATCAGAGCCACAATAAGAATCCCATCTCGTGTGATCGCACACCATCTTAGGGTTCCTAGAGGGAGGGATAGATCATTGAGCCTTTATTGCTTTGATTCCATTTTGTGAGGCATATATGATTTTTTTGTGATTTTTTTCTCCTTGTGAGCATTTAGACCACACCTAGAGTGTGATGAAATTGTATACAGACTTGACTCATTACAATATATACAGATATATCTTTTCATTTGGTTATTCTTTGCATCTAAGTTGGCTTTTTTATGGTTTGCTTCATATGTGTACTCCTAGATGTTTAGAATTTCTGATTTTATATGCTTTTCAGAATGCATGCAATGGATAATGATATGCTAATAGAATGATTTATTTTTCATGTTTTGTAATGTTGATATGTGATGATTATGCAAGCACAATGTAATGTTGAACTTTAGTTTTTCAAGCAATGTTTGATACTTCTTTTCATTTTGGCAATATGTGATGAATAATGATATGATAATAAAATGAACTCGCTCCACTCCTAACCCCACACAACCAATAAGATGCGAGGGCTCAACATTGAGATCCAGAAGGGACATGAATTGTATGATTTTGTTAAATGGAAATGGTGAGAGAAAGACAAGGTTTTGACAGAAACCAAATTGAGAACCTACAACCTAGTTCTACACAAGTTTTCTACATAGTTTAAAATGTGATTTTCTTTCCATTTTATCTAGACTTAGATCCGTAGATGGCCACTTGATTGACAAAATATGGTTTAAGGTTTTAAACTCTTTTAAAACTTGGACATCTAACTCACTTTGTTGGGATTTATGATTTCAAAGAACTTTTTATTGAATGAATTTCTCTTAACTTATTAATTTATTTCAGAGAGACCCCCTATGCCTTGCCCCATGCTACCGGTAGGAAGCATGAGCTCATCACCATGGACAATGCATAGAAGAGTAAGGGAAATTCACTCCTTTCCAAACCTCATGCCACTAGTAAGAGGTGCAGGCTCAACACCGAAGGTTGGTTGGGAAAAGAAGTGTGTAAATGAATTTTTTTGTTTATTTTGTTTTGACATATATATATATATATATTTATATAGTGTTTTTGGTGTGTGTGTGTGTGTGTGTGTGTGTGTGTGAGAGAGAGAGAGAGAGAGAGAGAGAGATTGAACTTTGTCCCTCGAAGCGAGGTTTCCTTGTGTCGGTTGCACCAAGATAGTGAGCTATAACTACTTTGTCCCCACGATGAATGTGTCCGACAAAATTCAAAGATAGCCCATTCTATGTAGAGAACACTTCAACTCAAATGTAGTCCTTGAATATTTCTTTTTTCCAAAGTAGTAGATAGTAAGTAATAGCCCAAGTTGTCCAACCCCTAATAATAATAATTTATTCATGTATATATATGATTCCCTTATTTGAATTTTTTCATTAACAACCAAAAATGCCAATCCAAAGTGATAAAAGAGGTTTTATAAAAGATAACAAATAATGTGGCATTTTAAATTTGAGAAAAGGAGGGAAAATGGAATAAATTCCCAAAGGGGAAAGTAACGCCTGGGCACTCTCGTCCCTAATGGGTGGAAGTGTCTGGGATGCTCAAATGATAAAATGAAAATACAGAGTTGGGTCACACATTGGCCATTCTAGAAAAGTAAATGATAAGAGTATCAAAATGATAAAGTAATGTAAAAGCAAAACAAGTGTTGTTAATGTCTAGTTTTCTTACTTAGGAATCATGCATATAATAACATACTTAGAGGCATGATGTAAGTATTAAGTGTGTGATTTTGTGTCTACATTTTCCCCCACTTTATGTTGGTGAATGAATATTTGGTAGCATAAATTAGATAGGAAGGGAATACCTCGTGGAGAACCGAAGGGAGTAATATCCTGTTGGTGAGAAAAATTGTCGAGTAGACAAATTGGTGGTTATCTTGCCAACGATATAGGACTCTAGGTCCTTCCACTTGGGTGGTACAAATCCACTTTATTGTGAATGAATAAAAATGAAAATTTGTTGTTGTCCAAGAGGTCGGGATCTAACATGCACACTCCACTGTACTTGTGGCAAATGCTTACAATGAATTGTAAGGGAGGAATTTGTTGAAAGATGGGGGAAGGGGAGTGAGAAATTACATAGGATAAATTAACTCTGCAAGTAAAAATTATATTCTTGCCAAAGCTAATTAGAAGTTTCACATTCACAAATTATAGGAAAGAAACAAGCATGTTTAGAATGTCAACGATCCGGAGGAAACAAGTTGTATAATGCTAGAAAATAGAGGAAAATAGGTAGGGAAAGTGGAAGAATAGCTATCTCTCTTGCCTTGTTCAAAAATCACTCTCTTGGGTGCATAAAATTGACAACCATTAATAATGAGGGTGTCATTACATTATAAAAACAAGAAATGACTCTTCATCTACCCCATGTGTCTTTTCACTTGCCTTTTCATTCGCGACTCTTAGTATTCCTAGGAAATAACATTAAGTCCCCTTTTGTAAAATAAGGGTAATTTATGACATTTGTATACTATAGTCACATTAATGAATAAGATGAAAAGTGAATAAGATGAAAACAAAAAGTACAATCCCCCAACAAAGAATTAGAACATGAAGGAAAAAATGGGGAGGGAGAGAAGAGAAAATAAGGAAGAAGAGAGAGAGAGAGCACTATTCTGAAGAAGATCCCGCCACTGAGGGACTCCTAGGAAATACTACTAGTGAAATCTCAACACCCTTGAATTCCTTGTTGAATCTCACTATTGTTGGTGTCACATTTTGCTCTTGAGGGATTTGGACGAAACCGAGTGACTTGATCTAATTCTTCGCGAGAGAGTTTATGTTTATGCACTTTGAGTACCAAGCTTAATGATTTTCCATGGTGATGGAAATGATTGCACATATCTATCGAGATTTCAATCTATTTTCGATGAATGAGAATTGATCTTCGGCCTCTCTTTTGACTCGATCCTCAAATGCCTTCAATAGATCATTTGTTGAAGTATCCAAGTTCACCGTTGGAAGTGTATGAGTGCATATTGAATGGACATAAGGTGGCTTCAACATCCAAAGCATCATGGGAACTCTTGTATGTGAAAATCCCCAGTGATATGGGGAAAGAAACTTTCTTCTTTTTCCTACTCTTCAACTTACTGTTCACGTGCACCAATTACTTGCATAACTCCATCAACATAATTCTATCACTTGGATAGCAAGGCAACCTTCACAAAGCAAGATCAAAGCCTAACACTCTAATGTATGAGAATGTTGAGAATTGAATGAAGCATGAGCCATACTTCTTAACCAAGGTAGTGGCTTGTGAAGACATTCTCAGATGTTGATTTCCCTCGAGCAATTTGACCACAAACATTGTGAATGTATCATTCACCTTGGCATAATGTTGATTGCTTTCCTTGAGGGCCAACTGTGGGTACTTCTCGAATGCAGGAGATTTTTGGGAGATGTTCTGAGAAGGTGACAAACACCTGAATGATCTTTTGTTCGCCAAGGTGTAGACAAGATACGAGGTCATGAAGAATTTTTTAGAAGCATGGACCATGAGCAATTGGTGGTGTAAGCTATCACTAATGAGCTGCCCCAATTAATCATTTGCTTTCCTTCAAGGATCATGAGGATGAAGAGTTCCATCCAGTCATGAAAATTTGTTCGATCTCTTTTCCCATTACCCAACTTAGAAGAATGATAACATCAGAGAAAGCATTGTGAAACTCACTATGGGAGAGAACCTTTGGTGTGCGAGAAGGTTTTCTTTTGTGCTTCAACCAAGATCCGAGGGCAAGGCCTTGAAGGTAAGAGTCAGTCTTGAACCATTCCAAAGATGAAAATTCTTTGGTGATCACGACCATATCCTTTTTAGTTGGGATTTGCATACCTTTTGATATGGCCCTTGGATTGAGCACAACCAAGACTAAATTGTCATCTTCCCTGATTGTCTTGGTATCTCGTTCATAGTGTTGGGCACATGCCAACAATAACTTGATGTTTTGTAAGTACATAAGATGGTCACCTACCGTATATAATCCACTCGAGAAATATTTTTTCCTCAATGGGTTCCTCGCCCACCGAACATTTTGTGTTTGAGTTCATCCATGTCCATGTGAGTGACATTCCTATCACCCACAACCAGGAACTCTGATGCAAGAGACGAAACAAGATCTGGGACGACAAACTTGAACTTCATGATGGCAAAAAACAACAATATAGGTTATTATGGAGGTGGTAGCAACTTTTTTCACTCGGAACCAAAAACTGCTATTTTTGGAAACTAGGTCCCGGAGCTGCTATTTTAGGCAGGGTTACTTTTTTGCCTTATTTACCTTCAAGGATGTTTTATTCACATTCAAAGCATGTTCACGATATTTTGGGTCTAATTTGGAGCACTTTCTATTTTTGGAAAGTTACTTTTTGCTTTTCTACTTTGTTGACCTATGTACCCTAGTTTCCAGTTTTTGTGATTTTTAGTGTTTTTATCTTCTGGAGGATTTTGTTGTTTTAGGAAAATTACTAAAAATAATAAGTGTGAACCAATGACACTTACTATTTTTGGAAGCTATTTTTTTGGGTCTCATTTTGATGAAAAGACTCTAGATTCCTTATGGGTTTTTGTTTTTGAGGCTCTGTGCAAAATATTGTGTTTACTCGCTTCCCGGATCAATGACAACTGATGAGAGAAGAGATTTGAGCGCAAAATTTTAATTGGCTTCCATTAAAAATTAGGGGTGTTTATGGAACTTCTATTTTATGCATATTCAAGGCACCTAGGAGAGAGGGAGATGCTCCAAGTTTCATTCGATTTCACTCACAGGTTTACAAGTTATGAGCGATTCTTCATTTTTCTTCACTAGGGTTTTTGGCGGACACATACATGGTTTTGGCTCAAAAGTTTTTTTCATGTGGCACTAGTGGGGAAGGATGAAAACTAGATGGAAGAAGTAATGGCAAAGGGATGGAAGTGAAAACAATAGAGGAAGGAAGAAAATCCCAATAGTAGAAGTTTTCCGACAAGTAGAAGTGGAAACAACAACAACAATGGAAAACCAAAACTTCCATATTTAATGAAATGAGCATGGGCATACTTTTTTCTCCCAACAATCCCAAACGTTTAGGAAGGTTGTTGTAAAAATGCACCCCCTCCCTACTGGTCCATGTGTCGCATTAAGATTTGTAGTTGAGGAAGAGGGGGCTAGAGAAAAGCTACTTAAACACCTACCAGTTCACATGAATCATCAAGGGCCAAAATGGGAGGGGGCACTTTTTAATGTCCCAACCATCCCAAATGTTTGGGACAATTTGTATACAAAAGTGTGTCACCCCTTCCCCATTAGTCCATATGGTGCTTTGCATGACCGGACAGAGCTAGGGGCTCAAAATTAGTTCATGGGGGCTTAATTCAATAAAAGGATCTCCAAAACGGGCTTAAAAGTGCTTAAATGGGAGGGGCACATTTTTGTGCATCAAACGTCCCAAATATTTAGGACAGTTGATGCAAAATAGTGTGTCACTCTCTGATTGGTCCAAATTTCAAGATGGAAAGCCTTTTGAGCACAATGTTGATGGTCTCATACCTTGATTATGCCTGCAACCCCCTGAAAAATAGGCTTTTCTCCTAATCAAAGGTTTGTGTATGTTAAAAATAGGTTGTGGACAGAACCTCCTAAGTGTTGTGAAAAAAGTGAGACCACCATCCACTAGATCTCTGAATTATATTTTCAACGATGTTTTTTTTCTTTAACTCCTTACGGAGCTCTCGAATGCTTCTCCGAGCTCGGGAGTTGTTTTCACACTATGCACTTTGCTCCACCCTCCAGGACTCACTTTTGTTGAAACTACTTCAAAAATTATAAAACCTACCAAATTCTTCCAAAACCAATTAGAAAACATTATCAACCCTCTGATACACCTCCATTATGATTTTTATTCCTTCGTTTCGCTTCGAGGGGTGTACCATCCTCAAGGAGATCAGAGAAAAGTCTTTTCTAAAGCTTCTTAGAGAGCTTGTCTTGAAAGATCCCATTTTGGAAGTGCTTGAATAGAATGGATATCTCGTAAATCACCTATTGACATAATAACACAACACATTGGACTACTCACAAAGGTGGGATAATACTGACACAAGGATTAGGGTGATCTGGAGGAGGGCTCGAATGACCTTTAAGCAAACAATTTCGGGAAGCGTATGGTTGTCATGCTTTTAGGTGTGAATTTTTCCCTTGCAAAAACTCATGATAACATAACGATAACATGCCAAATGAAGATTGTACTTGATAATGTTATGAATGGAGATTATATAATGTGTATTATAGAATCTATAGAGGATAATGATCATAAGGGTGACCTTGTGTGCATAGTACAAATGACACCGACTTTGTTTGTTGGATATATTCTTTACCAGTGTCTTGTGTTTGATATTACTTCTTGTTCCATTTGATTTTTTCCTTTTATTGGAGAAAGGCCGGACCCACAAAAGAAAATAAGTGTAGTCAATGCTCATGATAAATGAAATTCAACTTTAACTTAGTAAATGTGAAGATATAAATGTGTATTGAAATAAAATTGAATCAAGGATTAAATACACATGAATGACATGAGAGAAGAGATAGAATTATTCATGTATGTTTACTACCTTGGATGTGGTCGAGACTAATATTGAGGATTTAGGTTTCATGTCACCAAACTAAGGATTTGAGTGTCTTGTTTCTAAACTAAGGATTTGAGCATCCTATCGCCAAGGGAAGAGTATTGGGAGAGTTGTAGGATTTTCCCTATAACCATTAACACTTCCCTACATATAAGTGTCATTTTATATGCTCACAAGACCAATATAATTTGGTCACGAGATGATAGATCATTCCATACATACTATTGTCTTGCATATGCCTTATTTGATAAGAAAATAGAGTAATTAGTTCCCTTGCTCAAAGTATGTAGATTATCATTGATTTTGTTCCTGTTGTTCATGATAGTAATTTTTAATCGAGTACTTGTTGTTGAATTATGGAGAAATTTGTCATTGTAAACTTTTTGATAATGTATATACTTGTTTCATCCCCCAATATAAAACAACCGGGTGGGACACTAGTGCCCACCACTCTTGTTTGATTTGGGAAACTCTATCCTTACATTGATTTTGGCCCAATTTTTATTTTGAACCATGTTATTAGCTTATGTTTGTTTTAATTTTGTTGTGTGCCATTATATGTCTGGTCTCTAAAATTTTAAGAGAGTAAAAAAATCACCCAACGATTGCCCTACTCATTTAGGGTGCATCAGATGAACCAAGGTGAGCGCAACCCAAATGAGGAAAGTTGAAACTAATGTACACATCTGAAATAGAACTATTACATGGTTAATAGGGAATGTGCATGGTAACTACCATGGTGCTTGCAAAATAATGGAAAAGGCTAGCAAAAAGTGTTAGTAAAAAACAAACATTACATGATGTAATTGAAACTAGTCAAAATAGATAGTAACATGACAAAAACACAAGTAGCTAGTTAAATACATGGGAGACAACCTCATGATGTCACAAGACACTGGTTCCCTTCAAGGATATAGAAGTAAAAACACACAATCAAACATAGGTCATAACCCGGTCAAAAAGCATGGTGAAAATCAAGACATAAACATCAACAAGATACACAAGACACTTGAAGCCTTGAGGATATAAATCATATAAGTATGGTCATAACCCACAAACAAGTAAACACCAACAAGAGATAAATGTATAAGCATGGTTGGAAGTAAGCAGAGATAATGTTGCACATGAAGCACCCATTAGCATGTTAGAAAAATTGATAGTATACATCTAAAATTAAGAATGAAAGTATTATAAATTACAATGATAGAACATTAATATAGAAAATAAGAACGGTAGATGCTCTAGATCCTTAATGTGATTAATAGAGAGAAATGTCAAACATCATACATCATAGGATAACTCACAAGATCCTACATTCACCTCAAGAGTACCATGTGAATGAGCATGTGTGTATGGAAATAAAGATAGAGCATACCGAGAATCAAAGCAACATGGTATGCAAGGCTTCATCAATACTAATATCCAAGGGAAGTGGTAATGATATATGCAAATGTCTCCTATGTAAGGGCCTTAAGTTGACCCTTTCTCTTGAAAAGAAGGAAATCATAGTAGGAGACTCCCATCTAGTTATAAATTCAAATTGTGAAAGGGGTTAGGCCCAACTCAACACTCAAAGGCATCTAGAGAGAAGGTCTTGATATAACACCCTTGTTCAAAAGCATGAGTTCTACCCATTGTTATCAGTTTGGACCTTCTCCTACCATCATTGTTGATGGATGGAGAGCTTAAATACACTTATAAAACCTCCATAGTAAAAAATATAGAGAGTGTGCAAGATGAGAACATCCAACTATGAGGAGGAGACATATAGGACACATTGAGGAGAAGTTGAAAACAAAATTCAATAATATTAAATAGAGACATACCTTAGTTGTTTCTATTAATCCACAATGCTTCCAATATCTATTAATTAATGTGCTCCTTCTAACCTCCATACTAGTTGAAATTATTTTCAACAAATTCCACACTTACAAACTTTGATTTCTATAAATAGTTATAACCCATGCAAAAAATGTCATTTATTGTTTTTTCCCTAAATGCATCAATCTAAAATGTTTCCCTCTAATGCCAAAATAATATCATGCCCCCAAATTTATCTTTTGCATCAAATTTCATTTGTTGTTTTTTCCTCAAATGCCTCCAATGTGTAATGTTTCCCTCCAACGCCAAAATAATCTACCCCCAAAATGCCAAAAAAACATTAAGCCCCAAATTTGACTTCCCTCCAAAATGCCAAAATAATATTAGGCCCCAAATTTGACTTCCTCCAAAATGCCAAAACAGTATTAGGCCCCAAATTTGACTTCCCTCCAAATCCTAGTTGGGCACATAATATGCCTCAAAATTATTATTTTTATACTATTACATTTGATTTTATATTAATGAAAATTTACCATTTTTCTATAACCTAAAAATCATTAAAAAAATACTAATAACTTTATGGGTATCTAAAAATTTGTTCGAACACTTATAAATAAAGGCACGGTAAAAAGAAGTTAGGCACAAAACAATAAAAATATTTGTTTGATAATATATTATACAAAACTTTATAAGCGACTCTATAATCTGAGTATATATAATATGTCCTCAACTCAAGGGTAAAATTTGATGGCCGTTTAAACATTTTTATGATTTTAGTTGTAGAATACTTGTAAATATTTGAAAAATTGTCACATGCAACTTGTATATATAAAATATGACTTATTTTTATACAAATTTATATGTAAACTATATAATAAATATAGTTGAGTATATAAAATAGGTCAATTAATGCACAATAATATTTTCACACATTTAACACTAGAGGAATAACCTATTCAAAAAGTCTTTACCGGCCTTTCATAAGCACATTTAGATGATAATAATTGTTACTTGATAAACTACTATTAATGTATATTAAAATTAGTTTTTGATGGAAAAATGAAATACACTTACTACTATTAGTTTTTCTATCATTATAGAAAAACAATGTGAGAGAGTGTGAGCATGAGGATCAAAAGGGAATGCATGCACATCAACCAAGTTGCACTCAAATGGAAACATGAGATAGCTCCAAACAACAAGCAAGCAATTAATCACCAAGAATTGTGCATGCAAGAAAAGGGTTTACTCATTCTCATAGATAAAAAATAAGTACATATAAGAGTGATAAGTAACTCCCATGCTTGGACTTGTCATACTCCCCAAATAGGAGAGGGGAGTTACAATCCAAGAATGGAATGTAACTCCCATATGACATATGACAGAATTTTTCATACTTCATATAACTCCTAATGACTCACCTAAAGACCTATGATTCACCTAAGTGAGATGAATCACTCATGAATCACCTAGGCAAGAGGACTCACCATGCGTGAGGGAAAATCACCTTTTAATAAATAAAAGATGAAAAATACCTCACACCCCCTTCATCAAAGATTAGGTAGAGGCATGGCAAGTCCTGGAGAGAAATGGGTCCCGATAACTACACATGATGAGGTACATATATAAAATAAGGATCTCAAGTAATGGAATAAAACCCGATGGGAAAATATCCACTTACAAGAGATAGAAGAATATCCTAAACAACTAAGAAATATGCGTCATGTGGGTTCCAAAAACAAAAAGGACCGATGAGGTACCCATGTACAAAATGAAATATTTTTAGAAGAAGAAGAAGAGGAGCAGAGAGGAGAGGTATAGAATGCCCTCCCAAAAGAGTGTTGATGATGAGGTGTTCCCCTAAAGAATGAAGAAGATCCATCCATATCGAACAATGTTTCTAATCTTAGGGAGAACGGAAAAAGGTGTACTTGAAAATTTGCTCACTACAAAAAGGAAACCAAAGGCAATAGTACGAAGAATTCTAAACCTAGTCCACAATTGAAACGTGACATAGGTCATGAAAACATATGCACAAGAACTAAAGGTAATGTCACTTTGAATTATGATTGTCGGAGGTTGAGTATGGATCATTCACCAAATAATGTCCATATGAAGTAAAGGCACAATAAACCTCATAGTTGTAGAATGAGGATCCAAAAATAGAGGTGGATTAGTGATGATCTCTCGAAATAGTAAAAGTGACTGATATCCCAAAAGAGGCACTCCCATCAATGGATAAGGACTCCTCTAAAGTATAAATGTGTGAATGACTTGTAGATAGAAGAACATCTCCTTGATCTGCAGACAAGTAGACTCTATGAAAAGACAAATAAGGTCTAACGAAACTCATCCCAAAAGGGTTGTTTGACAAACATAAGAGCAATGTTTGACAATAATGTATCATCAACACAAGAAGTAGAAAGAGTAGAATCTTCCTCACACAACACCTATGGAATAAGGCAAATTTAATGAAAGTAGGTGGAACACCATAGGGCTATGAATATATTTTTCTGTGTGTCTAATGGATCTCCATCAATGATGGTAGAGTCATGAGGACATTAAACATTCTATGAAAGGTAATCGTGAGAGTGAGGAGATGTACCCTCATCAATACTCACATCAACAAAACTAGAAGAACAATCCTCATCATCAGGAATATGAATAGGAAAATTTGTATTAGTAAAACTACCATCACATGAAGTGGGTGTGGAAACAAAAGTATGAGAATGAGTAAAGAATTACAATTTTTGAA
The DNA here is from genome assembly GCA_018340775.1 of Taxus wallichiana var. yunnanensis. NCBI lineage: Eukaryota > Viridiplantae > Streptophyta > Pinopsida > Cupressales > Taxaceae > Taxus > Taxus wallichiana. The sequence continues at coordinate 588,026,776 of CM031238.1, read as the reverse complement.
TGGTTTCCAAATAAGGACCGAAGAATGCTCCAAATGGTGTAAGGACACTCCATATGTGCCACATGATGGTGGAGAGGCATGTAAATTTACATCAAAAATTCCCAACAACTATTCTACAAGTGCAATCCAGGTCTTCAATCTCATCTCTATCACTAGGGGTAGGTACTTGTCCATACAAGAATGGATAAAGGTCATCATGAATGAGAAAAAATTCCATCCTAGAATGCCACAATGCATAATTATCCCTACTAAGAAGAAGAGGTAGAGGTTGTGATGTAATATTGGTCCTACGAAGCATAAGTTTGGAAAGAACATCCTCTATTCTGCATATGCAAATGAGGAAATCCATGCAAAATATTCATAGGCGACAAATTAATGCTCGGATGGATGTTAGACTTAGCTAAAAATGTGTCTACATGGAATGCAAGAAAATATGGGTGTGAGAATACACTCAAGATTTGCAAGATGTCGGACTCAGTTGAAAATGCGTCTACACGCGATTACAACACCCTATAATAGTATTTTAACCCCCTTATTACGACACTTTGTAATTAGTGTGTTGATTATAAGCATGTGCATTTTTGTGGTGTGAAACATTTGGTCACTCACTTTGCAATTAGTGAAAAATCATGCAAGGGTGGAGACCACAATGTGTTTTGACACATGCAAACCAAAACAACAACGTAAAAATCACAATAAATTCAAAAACAAACAAGAAGGGAAAAAATAATGTCTTGTGTGTGATAATGGTCTCACGTCGCATTTTATGCTCCCTTGCTTTAAGGTTGTGTCGGTCGTACTCTCTAACCCATAAGTAATAACAAGAGCTCAAAAGGTTTCAAAACGACCTCCGGAAACATAAACAAGCTCCCAAAACGTGATAAAATCCATTATTCATAATAACCTCCAAAACAATTTAGTGGTGAAAATGTCCAATAACCCTTAATTTAAATCCAGTTTCCTAATTAAATTAATTGATAAAAAAATTAAACTAGTGCCTTAAAAACATAATTTCTAAACTAAATTTCTCGATTAATTAATAATCTTATTAATTAATTAATAGTTAATTTAGAAAGAATTAGATAAATTTAAGCTAATTTAAATTAAGCTAAATTTGAACCACAAAGGATTTAAGTCAAGGGAGAGGAAAACCCTAAAAAAACTAAGGATAATGTAAGGAAGGGCTCGCGGTAAGAAGGGCTTGGATGAGGTTTGTGGCTCACAACCAAGCAAGGGTCGAGTTAAGGCCAAGGTAGCAAAGAGGTTGGATGAGGTAGGTTTCTCAATGCGTCGAGTAGGATAACGACAGGTTGGTAGAGACAGTGAAGTCCAAACAAGATTGAAAGCTCTGGAGGGACCAACATACACATGGGTGAGGGTGTCAAGCCTGAGGTGGCTTGGCCGAGCTTAAATAATTAGCAATGAGCTAATACCATGAAGGCTAAGAGCTTGAAAAGAAAAATGAAACATGATCCTAAAGGGAACATGACACGACGAGAGTTTATAGAGCTCGGCAGGGCTCGGCAGATCCAAGGGAGAGAAAGGAAGACCGGGGTGGATGGGTGAGCTATGAGGGCTAGCTCAACATCAAGGCGAGGGTTCGAGCTTGTGGTGGCTCAATATCAACACATAGTTGAAGGACAACGAGTGCCATACAAAGCTCAAGGAACTCGGTGAGGAGAGAATGGCCGAGCCCACGATGGCTCAATTGAGATGGTAACAAGGAACTCGAGGAGGAGATCAGATTATAGGTCAAGCTAGGTCAAGAGATTAGCTTGGTAGGGGAGAGTTGTGGTACAAGGGTGAGTCTGAGGGTGAGGTAAAAGGAAAAATGAGTATGCAAAAAGGAAATTTTGGAGCAAAAATTAGTAATAAGAAGAGTTGAGAGAAGGAAATCCAAAAAAAGACTTCCAAATTTGAAAAACCTATTAGAAGCATAATGGAATGAGATGGTGGATGAATAAGTCCTACAAAATTTTCATTTCATTTTCCATTACATGCATTTAACATTCAAACCATTCATTCAATCATCCATGAACCATGTGAGCTTATTAAGTGTGTATTAGACAATCACAAGTGCATGCAACAAGAGAGAGAACACAAAACACAAGATGTAAGTGGGAAACCCTCAAAGGAAAGAAAATCCACAGAAAACCTCTACTTATATTACACAAAACAAAGGACTTGTAAGAATATTACACATCTTAAAATATTTCATTACTGAAACACCCACTTCATAAGGATCACCCACCCTTAAACCTTTGCTAATATAAATCATAATAAAGGAATTACATAAATATTATTCACCACACAAGATTTAATAAATTAACAATCACATAAGATATGTTGTTCCCATAACTAATTGTGATCCAAGTTCAACTCCAACCACACCAAGCCTTCTTCAAAATTCTCTCTTTCTCAGTTCGCTCAAATTTGTCCTCTCATGGGATGATTAGGTCAATTTCCCTTGCATTACTAATCCTTATTTTTCCTTAGGTATTCATCAATCTTCAACACTTTTTCCATAACCCCTCTACACTCTTATTTAATCTCCTATAGGTATCTCATATCCTCCTCTTCTCAACTAGTCACAAATGACACAATACACTTGCTTATATAAAAGTCACTAGCCCAAAACACCCCTAGGTTGCATATAACCATATAGATCAGTCATCCCAACTCAAAAATAGATCAACAACATCATATAAACATTAGAAAAAGATTCAAGTAGGTCTCGCAAGGGTCATCAGACATCAAGAAAAAACACAAGGCTTCTAAAACAAGCTCAAAATGCACTCTCCAATCTCCAACGAATGCACAAGGAATTCTAAAGGTCTCAAACAAATTTTTCAAGGCTTCATCAACTCCACACAACATAGGAAAAACCTCTAATCATCATAAAACAACTCAAGAAGCTCTAAAACATCCACCTCCACCATGAAACTCACAAAGTTACAAACAAACACAACTAGGTCTTCAAACACCTAAAAATCACCTTTCAAGACCAAATGATTTGGCGCAAAAAACTCATCATCATGACATATGTGACACATTAATAGCAAGGTATTGATGTCACCTAACTCATGAAACTCATTAGACTCTTTAGAACATGGCACAAGATCCCAAAATGACTTATTTTCAAATAGTGCTTAATCGACTCCAAGACCCCAAAACTGGTTGGTTCATAAATCAAATCACCTTATCAGGAAAAAAACCACATATCAATGGAAATATTATGATGTTTACTATCTGAAACCGCTTATTAGAATCTTTAGTTCAAGGCTTAAGGCATCCAAATAGACCAATCTCGAGAACAACTCATTCGGGCTCTAAATACTAAAAGAACCAATCTTGAGGAATCAAACTCCAAACACCTCCAAAAAAATTCCAAGCTCAACAAAATCATGTAACACATCAATTGAGACCTGAAAACATCTTCAAACACTAAGAAGTATATCTCATGTGGATAAATCTGATCCAACACACCTATTTTAGTCACCTTGAGAAAGCCTAATAGGACCAATTAGACCATTAGGGTTTATACAAGAAAACACCTTTCCAAATTAAACCAAATATTCAAACACATCGTACTAGGTCCCAAAATGCTATTTATGATAGAAAAAAACACAACTACAACATGTAAAATGATCAAACTCACTTCAAACCAAGAGACTAACATTTTAGCCCTAAAGCCAAAATCGGTAATCTTTACTTTGAGGACATGTATATTTAATTTCCTCCATTATACTTTCCTAATTATTTTCATGGAAATTTAGAGCATCTCCTAAGAATTATGTAAGAATTTAGTTTTCATCACGGAACCTTCATCTCAAATTCAAACTATAAATTTCCAAAAAACTATGGTTTTTCTCTTCTTCAAATAACTGGAAAATGAAACCTATACCAAAATAAGCCTATATAAATTATCTACAAGTCCAAATTATCACATTTTCTTTCCATCATCATTTGAAGACCATACCATGCATATTTCTCCAATCACTCTACTATGAGGGTTTAACTAGGGTTTTAGAGCACTTTATCTTCTTAAGTTCATAAAATTATGACAATCAAATCACCTCATAATTTTTGACAAAACACTCTTATCTTACTGCAAAACAAACCCCAAAGCCTTAGGGTCCCATGAAAAATGTATGAGATCGGGTGAGAAAAACAAGACATATTAGATGATTTTGCCTTCTCTAGAATTCGCTTTACCAAAAATCAATTTCTTGCAATTCCTTCACTACTTTGACCCAAAACTTAACTTGAAGCATCATAATAACATCCTCAATTCATGAAAACTCACATCCAATCCCAAATACTTGTGCAACTCTTTAATCATAGTGACTTACATGTGCTTACTTGCCTCGTTCTTAAGAAACTTGCTCCAAAGGACCATAAAACATCATCATACTTATGAGTAATGACCTAAAACCCCTCATACACATAATATTCAAGACTATAATGCTCCTACCATGCTTCAAAAATACTTTCATGCTCCATCTCTTATGCCACCATGTTATACACCATTCTTTAAGACTAGGAATATGCCTAAAATGACTTGACTCAACCATGACAACCCATGAGTTGACCATGGAGACTTTGTGAAGACACTTTGACACCTTTGAAACATCATACCAACTATGATAGACCTCATGAAAACCTTCAACCATATTTGGAGATCTCATACTTTGACCATTCCTATTATGTTGTAAGACACCATAGAACATCATGAAAATAAGTCACTACCAATCAACCTTCATGTTTGACTTTGATTTACACCTCATGGAGACTCACATGACACCTATATTACCTTTACCATCGATGGAATTTGAAATCAATGACAACAACTAGACTCAATGGCCAACAATCTCCCCCTATTATAGTAGGTATTTACCTTAGCTCATGTTTACCTAGGTATTTTATTTACTTTTATTGTATTTATCCTCACCCACTTATGTGTGTGGATATTTATTTTATCTTATTTAGATATTAGGAAGATATTATCTAGTTGTTAGGTATAGTTCTTTCCTTGATCTATGGTATTGAATAGATCTTTGATGACTAGTTCTTTCCTTGATCTATGGTATTGACTAGATCTTTGATGACTAGTTCTTTCCTAAATCTATGGTCTTGACTAGTTCTTTGATGACTAGTTATTTCCTTGATTTATGGCTTGATCTATGGCCTTGACTGGTTCTTAGATTGATCTTCCTTACCTATATAAGCAAGACCCATTCTCATTGTACTTATATATGAGAGTTCCATAATAATATATGATATTACTTTTCTTTGTTTGCAAATTCTCTTGTAAAGTTATTCTGGTAAATTTCTTTCAGCTTATCAAATGTGGTGTGCTATGATCATCTGAGATCTTCATGACTTGGAATGATCTTCTTATCATTCCTTTCATGGTATCGTGAGTATAAATGATGTAGACATCCATCTGTAAGTTTTTCTTTGCAAGTAAGGGTTTATTGTTTTCATGTATTAAGAATTTGTTAGCACTTTTCTATAACATGCATTTTTATGAAAAATGGAGTGCACAATTGGATTTAGAAAGGTGTCAAACCCTAGAATCGATTGTAAACTCAACCATGTTTTGAGACAGTCAAATCTGGACATTTTTAAAGGGTTTTTGGCACATTTCTCAAAAAATCCATACAATTATGTATAGAAAAAAAAATTGACAAATTTTTCACTATTTTGAGAAACTTTCTGGTTTCTCTCTATTTTTGATATAGGTGCTAGAAAAAGAGATATTTCAACCTAAGTTTGTATTAACAATTGTACATTTTGGGTGCATTCTTTTATCCACTGGACATAGATTTGTACTTTCTAGATGCATTCTTTCATCCATTGGATATAGGCATGTACCTTCTAAATACATTCTTTTTACCCTCTACATATTTTAATTTTGGATGTAGTTTTTTATCCACTAGACACAGATTGTGTACCCTCTCGGTTGCATTCTTTTATCCATTAGATAAAGGCGTGTACCTTCTAGATGAATTCATTTACCCTCTGGATATTTCTATTTTGGATGTAGTCTTTTATCTACTAGATGTAGATTTGTACCTTATGGTGCATTCTTTTATCCATTGGATATAAACATGTACCCTCCGATTCAATGATTTACCCTCTGGACATTTAGGTTTTCGCAGAGACTTTTATCCTTTGGTCGCAAGCGTGTATCATGTGGATGCACTCTTTTACCCTCTAGAAATTTAGGTGTCACGTGTACCTTCAAAAACATCAGCATTAAAATATTATTTTTTAATAGAAAAACCTTCTAGAGCTCATAACTTTTGATCCGTAGCTCAGATTAAGGTGATCTTTTTTGAAATTGTGTATTTTTCCGAGATCTACACATTGGTGACATTTTTATACACATGTTTCAAATGTAAAAGGTAATTTTACTCATTTTAATATTTATATGCACTCAATTATAAAGTGCCAAATTTGGGGGAGTTGTAATCACTTGTGGATGCAATTTTAGTTGAGCCCGACGTCCTAACCTTTTGGGTGTTACATTCTTGTATCTATCATGGATTCTGAGAATGATATGCTTTTCTTTGAAGTGTGCGGACTTCAGGAGGATATTGTAAAATTTGTGGAAGAAAATAGATCACTCAAGAAGCAAAATTCTCTTCTACAAGCACTCATTCACAATAAGGATACACTAATACACTCCCTACATCGACACTTTCTCGCTTACAACATCGACCTCATATTGTGGATAGTCATATCCATACTCCTAGTCCACTTGCAGCTATTGCTCATGTACCCATTAACCTTGATCTGTCAGTTTATGAGCCTGCTCCTGCTCTTGATGCTCCTAAGCCTATTAGGCTTGTTATTGCATGTTATTCCACATCTGTGCCTATTGTAGTAACACATACTATGTATGCTACTTCTACTCTCATATGCTTGGCTCTTTTGAGAAGCATACCACTGCATTCGATTCTCACATGCTCCGTTCTATGGGTTTCACTAGCAGAGGTATTGATAGACATTCACATGGTATTATTTCCCCTATTCCACATGTTAAGTGAAATTCTCACCATGGCATTGGTTTTCGAGCAAGTACTTCATTGGGATAACACATTAAAAGAGCTCCTACTTTTGTTTGCTTGACTTTTTCAAGGCACACACACACACACACACACACACACACACACACACACACACACTATAACTACATAGAGGTTGAAATTTAGTGCAACACTCAAGTGACAATCACATTAGGATAACTATCGGGGGTCGATTTACGACTCAAGCATATGCATTATTTATTTCATCTAATGTTTTCTTGAGCCTTGTAGATAAGTAGTTAAGGTTTATTTTTCAGGTCTAGGTGTGGTGTAGGAACCCTATAATGAAGTGAATGCAATAAATATTGAAAGAAGAATATTGGTTCGGACTCAAAAAGATCGAAGTAGAGTTATTGTTAGGACACTAGTGCCTAGCTCGAGAAAATAACGCCTGAGACGGTCTATCCTCATCTCGATGATCCTATCCGAAGGGGTTTCATATCCCATTTTCTCATATGAAGCTTTACTAGTCCGGATCCATCCTGCTCCACTCTTTCTAGCCCATAATCAATCCAAATCTCTTAAAACAATCCAAGTCATTTGTTTTTGTTATTGTACACACTTTCTTATCTTTTGCATGCTAGATCTACTTATTGTTGTTGTATTCATTTGATCTCAGTCTTTTGATTAAGATTTAATTTCTATCAAATCAAAATCATTGATGTGCCCCAAAAGGTAACCATGCAAGAAGAACTCACATAATTGATTTTGTTGCTCTATTGTGTTGGTAAAGTATGTTTTCTAGAATTATACTTCAATTTCCACTCATGAGGTAATTTTTGTGAATTCTTAACATCTTCCACCTATAAAATTTTCCTTTTAAAAACAAATTATAGATCAGAAATGGTTTTCTAATGGTGGTGAATGCTTCTCCATACTAATAAGTAAGAGACAATTTTTCTCAAGTAATTCTTGATTTTCCTATTGGGTCTTTTTTTCAGGTTCTCTTATTAGAATTTTCACCTATGATTTTGTTTCTTCCCAAATCTTCATAAATTTCTTAGGATTCAAGATGTTTTTATCATCATTTTCTATTAGAATGATTGGAGGATGGATTTACACTTTAATGGAATCATGCGGTTTGATTTAAATCAGAAATTTGAGTGTCTTTTATTGGTAGTTTCAATTTTTACTTCCTGAAGTTCTTTATGTGGATATGAAATGTTATATTTATTTTCAATAGTCTTTTTCTCTAATATTTGGAATTTTTTATTCAATATCGAATAATTTGGTATTTTTCCCAAGTTTCTTGCTACGTAAGATCCAGATCTTCTTTTATACTTAATAACGTTGTATCCTTATTCTATAGTTTAGATTTTAAGTCTTGAACTTGCTTTTGCAATTCGAAAATTTCATTTGTTTCTCAACTAGAGATCGTCTCAAAAATTGGATTTCTTCTTCTTGTTGCTTGATCGATAGATATTTTCTTGACAAGGTTAACACTTGGTGTAGTTCTAGTCCTTTGTTAGACCTTGTAATTCAAGCCCTTCTTCTTCCATTATTATTGACTTTCCTTTTTCTACTTGTGAGGAAGAAGAAGGTTGAAAGGAAACTATTTTTTATTCCATCTCTCGTATATCTTTGAATATCAATGGATTCTCGCCACATTTTGAATATTTATAGTACTACCATTTCTTTTCACCAATGGTCTATACCATTTCTTTGTACCCTTTCTTGCATGTCTAAAGCCTAGGTGATTCTTGATTGATTGGAGGATGTTGATTAAATGATTCTAATATTTGTGCAATATCCCAATCTTTGAGTTCTTCTTCCAATTCATCTGTAGGGAGAATTATTTTTCTAATCCTTTTATGTTGTTCTTTAGGGGTAGGTTCTTGTGGGGATTCCTCTTTATTGTCTCTTTTTTCTTTTGACTTTTTCTTGAGACAAGTTCTTGTGTAAGAGGTTTCTTGTTGACCCTCTTACCTTTCACTCCTGAATGAGGAGTAAGTTTTATGGGAAGGTTTCTTTGTCATACTTATATTTAATTGGTGCAAGGCTTTGAGGATAGGTTCTTGTGTGTTACTTCTCTCACATGGGAGGAATGAGTGACAACTATTTCCTACTCATCTTTTGACAACATAATAACTTCATGTTGTTCCTCACTTTCCTCTATAATTGAAGGTGTTTGATAGTGGTTTTCTTATGAAGTGTCCTTTTTCTTATAGGTTTTCAAGCTTCCCCACTATTTTCTTAGAGATTTATCCCTCAGTAACATTGGAAGGAAAGGTCTCAAGAGAAGTACCAGTTTGAGCCTGACCCTTAGTGACCTTTTTCTTTGACTTGTCTACATCTTGGGGAGGGCTTATTTCCTAGTATTTTTACATTCTTTTTCCTTATTTTTTTTTTTTTTTTTTTGGAATAATCCTTCCAATAGTGTTGCTTAATAAAATGGTGTTGGTAAATAAGGTACATTAGGCCATGGTGTTTTAATGATTTGATTCCCGAAAAAACCTATTGGCCATTATTTGGACTAAGTCATATAAATACCTAGGCAGATTGATTTTCCACTCAAGTTTATTGGTTGAGTGTCTCAAATGGTTTACCATTCTCATTGTCCCCCTAGAACAAGACTATATTTCCCCTCATAAGTGATATACTTCATTATCTAGTAGGCTACAATCTTCCATGGCTCATGTAGGGTATTTCTAATTATGCCCTTGATTTCATTTTTAGTATTTACAGACAAAGAAGGAATTTCTAACTATACCTTATACATTAAATATTTGCAAAAGATTAGTATAAGTAGGTCTAACTTAAATTCTAATACCTGTATTCAGGATTCCAGTCAATTCACTTATTATTTTAGGAGTCACTAAAATCTTCACATTTTTTACCTTGTATGGAATTGTTTAAGATTTTTGACATTGGGTAAAAGTTAGGATTTTGAAAAGATCCTAATCATTGTACAAAAATATCCAACAAGAGGATCCCAAAAAGATGAGAAAAGAAGCAAACTACATATTACGAATCTCATTGAGAATATTCGTGGCTTCTATATCAACCTCAGAGTTATAACGAGCTAAATTAACCACAATGTCAATGGAGATTTTGATCTCCTCATAAGCATTATCAATTACATCTTTCGTAATGTTAATATAGTCCTTCCTAGCTTCTTGATGATGCTAAAACCATGCTAGATTTTATGAAGGATGTAGTTGATGCCCAGTGTAGGGATCATCTTCTTCTAAAGCTTTATCCAACGCTGGTGAGCTAGAGGGAAGATTTGAAGTAGGAGACTATTTATCTAAATTTTTGGGAGTATAAGGATCATCCGAGTCCGAGCGGTTGTATGTATCAACTAAAACATCAAGGGAATTAAGGCCTAACTCGGCGAACAGAGGAGAAACATCCACATGAGCCAAGACAAAAGAAAAACATGTACATGGTCATACAAAGGCGGGAAGACACGGAAGGTGAAGATCAAAGAGGACTTGGTGAAGTAGGTGAAATGGAAGGAGCAAGAGAGGGAAGAGACCGATGAATATTGTGGATGTTTGAGAAGAAGAAGAGAAAAGAAAGGGGGGCAAGATAATCTCAAGGGATTTGTTAGAGCTATAAAGGATAAAATGGTGGAGGTAATGGGACTTGCAAGGGGAAAAAATTGAGGGATTAGAGGGCAGCACCATGGGACGCGACAAGAGCAGACAATCGGAGAGGGAGGGGAGACAATTTATGTTTTATCTTTGGGGAAATAATAGGGTAATGGGGAGTGAGATATGCAGGGAAGCTTTGGTAAAAAAATGGTAGAGCAGACTTGATGGAGAATGGGGCCCGCGCCTTTCCTTGAAAGGTCAATCGAATCAGCTAGAGAATTGAAGAGGAAATGGGGAAGTTAACCTTTCTTCTCGTGTCAAAAGTGGGCAAGAAGGAACAAGTAAACTCCATGAATTATTTTTGGCAGCCATCAATTGTAAAGAAACACATAATGCAATGCATTACCTTATTCCGTGGATGTTTCATAGCACTCATCTTGAAGTCATACCTGGTTCTTTTAGATTTCATGAGGATCGTTCAACACAAGCATCAATTTCATTAGTAAATGAACTTTTGATATAAGTAGATCCGTAATTCGGAAGGTCACCGGTAAAAATAATGTTGATTGTCTATATTGAGAAGACTAAATCCCCCACTCGACTTTTCCCTTATCTTAAGAGGCAAATAAACTAGAAATCATGAGGGAATGTCCACGCAGGACTCCAGAAACCCGAGGCCCCACCCACAACAAGGATGTCCCATATTTCCTTGTCTTATTTTTGTTAAGGTATTCAAATGGTTCAATGTGCTTGATTTTTTTGCCTATGATTTCAAAGTCGAGAGGAGGAGGGAGAGTTGATACAAAAATTAGTACTAGACTAATTTAAAAATCTATGGATAATTAAATCTCACACGTTTCTAAAAATGGGGGAAGATATGAAGGCGGGGAGGGATCAACCTCAACACGTGCGCGAAGAGTGAGGAGTTAAAACAAAAATATCTCCTAAATGAGCATAGCTCATGTGGAGATATGGAGGATTTGGGATGACGTGGAAATGAATATTGGAGTGGATGAGGCCTCTAAGACCGAACCCACATAAGTGAGAGAAGATACAACACATCTTTAAGGAAAGGAACCCAAAGAAACTAAAGCAAGGGGAGGATCTTTTTAAGGGGTGAAGCATCCAAGAAGGTTACATCTCAACATGCCATAGGGGTATCTAGCTTCCAAGGTTGTATCATTTTTAACAAGAATGGAGATATATTATAGTAAAATAGTCAAACCAGAAGTGTGGACAATAATCAACACCTTTGTTGGATGAAATATTAGCAAGAACATTCCCTTCCCTGTAAACGTGTTGAAAGGAGACTTCAAAAAATATTGCTTAATGGCTCGGCATCTGAACTATGTTGCAAATGGTCCAGGAGGGGGAGCTAATATATTTCATAATTTTGATAAGATTTAGGGAATCACTCTCAACAATGATATTAGTAGTTCTAATATTTCTAGCCAATTACATGCCTTTGAGGGTGGTCAAATCTTCTATTATGTGGTTTTGTTGAAACCCGAGTTGCAAAGCAAAAGCCACTATAAGATTGCCTTTAAATTCTTTCAGGCACCACCACATCCCGAGGGTCTGAATTCTCTCTCAAGTACCATCCACATTTAATTTCTACCACCCAATGAGGAGGATCTTTCTAGCATATGGCATCTCTGGCGCATCGATTGACGTGAAGCGAGGCTCGGTGGAGAGATCTTTTCTCCAATTTACATTGAAAAGGAAATCTATGTTGGAGCTTCCTTTTCTACGTTGAGAAGATTTGAGGTCTTCCTCTAGTAAATTGATAATGGAGATAGCAACAACATCTTCTTTTTAATATGAATCTTAAAATATGTGCTTTTTTTGTTCCTTCCATAAGCCCTGAGACAATGTGGGGTAGAAGAGATTTCCAAGCCAAAGAGAGGCCCAAGTTTTGAAAGAGAGAGAACCATTGTTCAAGAGTATCTTTTATAGAACCCAAAAAATTCCATAGCATCCCAAAGGAGTTTAAGATGTAGGACTTTATTCTAGAAGAAAAATGACTTGTGAGTAACATGGGCTGGCCACAAAAAATATGGTAAGAGTCTTCAAATAAGACATTCTTTAAGGCCAAATCATCGCATGTAGAAGGAAGGAAATATCCTCTTGGAGAGCTATTCAAATTCGATCTAGTAAGAATAATCATCCTTCCATCGAGGTGGAAAGGAGGTTAGTGAATATATAGATCTTGTGAGTAACATGGGCTGGCCATAAATGTTTGAGGGGAGATCAATTTCAATTATTTAATTACCATAGGTTTCCTTTGAAATATGTCCAGGATGGATATTCCAAAGCCCAATGTCGAGCCTCGCCAGTATTTGTCCCTTTGAGAGAGGAGACCAAGACAAGAGGAGGTTATATCCATGAATCTCGCATTCAAATATATGCGTTATCTTTCTTTTCGCTTGGGGGAGTGTTAAAGAAGGATATTCAACACTTTGCTTAATTGACCTTTTTCGGCCAAAGGCTTCTTGATATAAGTCAAGGATGCACATTCAATAGCCCTCACCCACTTACCTTTGAAGAGAGGGAGATCAAGATAGGAGGAGGTTATATCCATGAATCTGCATTCAAATATATTTGTTATCTTTCTTTGCTTTGGGAGGAGTGTTAAAGAAGGATATACAACTAAGACAACTCAAGGATTCTTGATACAATCGAGTCATCGGATAATCGAAATTGATTATGGGTAGTAGCAAGAAGCCTAACAATGATGAAGAAGCCAAAAATGGAGGATGTCATAGCCACACTGAGATCTCTATTGAGGGTGTTTTCCATAAGGATGAACAAGAAAGGGGAGATGGGATCTCCCTGACGAAGCCCTATCTTGCTTGGGAACTAACCTTCTAGATAACCATTGAAAAGAATGGAGAAATGGGGTGGAGATACAACAATGAACATAACTTATCCATTTTTTATGAAGCCAAATTTTCTGAGAACATTGATAAGAAATATCCAACCCGACTATGTCAAATATTTTCTATATATCAAGTTTAAGCACATAGCCCACTGCCTTGGTGAGGTGAGCCAAGTGAATAGCTTTATGGATGGTGATGATGCCACCTTGAATCATCTGACCTTGGATGAAGTTGTATTGTTGACCAGACACCATCTTGGAGATGAATGGTTTTAATATTTTAACCATCATTTTGGTGATGATTTTGTAAGAGGTATTACATAGACTTATACGTCTAATATCAGATAATATTTTTCCTTAGCAAACTTTGGGACAAGGTGACAAAAGTGGAGTTCCATCTTTGAGAAGGACATCATTGATTTGGAATTCTCTGACAGCCAAAAGAAGGTGTTGCTTAGTAATATCCCAAAAGTGTTGAAAGAAAGCGGCAAGAAAGCTATACGGATCTCGGGGTTTCTCCCCATTTATATCGAATATAGATTTAGTCATCTCCTCCATCTCAACGGTAGGTGAGGGAGCTATTGATCTCTACAATGGCGACCTCTCGAATAAAATTCAACATTTCATCTATTATAGCTAGGGAGATATCTTCTATAGAACCCAAAAGCGTGCGGTAGAAACATGTGACTTCTCAATGATGTCATTTTCCTTGGTGATGACCGTCCCATTTTCTTGAATAATCTCAAGGTAATATTATTTCTAGTTTTGTGTTAATGAGCGTAGTTAAGTGGAAGAACTTTGTGTTCTTATCTCCCTCTTTGAGCCAAAGGGCTCTAGATATTTGTTCTTCTAGGTAATCTTTTCCTCTTTGATTATGTTATAGAGATTTACCGAGAATTTAATTCCACAGTGAAAATATGGAAGTTTTCCCTTGACTTCAATCTCTCTAGCCACCTCTGACAATTCCTAGATGATACAATTTTTCTTTCCTTGATGTTGCCAAACGATGCTACTTTCCATCTCTTGAGTTGTCTTTTAACTTCATAAAGCTTATTGGTGAAGAGGAACATAATAAAACCTTTAATCCTCGAGACCACCATTTAGCGATCAGATCATGAAGATCATGATTGACTAACCAAGCCAACTCAAAGCGAAAGGGGGAGCGAAGGTTGTCATCCTTAGCCACATTGAGGAGGGGAGAATGATCAAAGGAGAATTTTGGGAGAGACTGAAGGGACACTTCTTTGAAGTGAGAGATCCATTCCAAAGAGCCCATCATTCTATCAAGTCTCATTTGAATATGATTTTTTCCCAACCTTTTATTTGACCAAGTGAATTTGTTGTCATGAAGCTCCAAGTCGATAAGGGGTCCAGAATTGACAAAAATTTGGAGGGCTTCCATACTACTCTCGCTAAAGAATGCCCCCTTGTTTTTCACCATTGAACATGGGAGAATTGAAGTCACCCACAATGAAGCCAAAATGTCTTGCCAAATTTTTTCTCTTTGCGGTTCATAGTTAGGAGAGTAGAGATTTATGGCAATATAACCAAAATTTGGCCCTATTTCTTAGAAGAAGACCACCATAAAAGAGCTAGATTTGAAGATGCATTCCCCATTGAACACAGAAGGATCCCAGAGAGTACATAGGCCTCCCGAGTTACCCAAAGAAACTTGATCAACAATGGTAGCTTTGGGCCAGAGTTTGTGAATGTTATTATCTTCCTTCAACTTTGTTTCTTACAGCATAATAATATTATGTTTATGCGTCAGGCGAATGTCCTTAAAAATTCTAACTTTTTGGGAGGCATTGATGCCTCATATGTTCCAAGAGAGGACTTTTATTTTGAAACTTTTAGCTTAGGAATGCCATGAATCATTAGAACTTTTTACGTACCATATGCCTCCTTGGTTAGCTTCTTAGTGCATCTTCGAGGAGTTTGGAGGAGTGCTCTTTAGGTTTGGCAAAACAAAGATCAATTTTCTTGTAATGCTTCTAGTCAACCTTTGATTGAGTCATCATAAGGGGGACACCAGATTTCTTTCCATTTGTATCAAGGGTTTGAGGAGAGGTGGGAGCCAAAAGTCAAGAATGATTGGTGTGTGTATTTTCCATATCATGTGGTGAGTCATCTCACTTAGGTGAGGTCATAGGTCTTAGGTGTCAGTAGGGGTTATAACATATTTCATCATTAATGACACAGTGTGTGTTAGCGTGTCATTTGGGAGTTACTTTCCACTTCAAGAATGTAACTCCTCTTCTCCACTTGAGGAGGTATGATTACATGCACAGGTTGTTACACATCACCCCTATTTGTACCCCTTTCCTTTCTTTCAGATCTATGATGGTGGAATGAGATGAAGCCTTTTCCTTTTCTTTGCATGCAAATTTCATGGTTGATTGTTTTCTCCCCTATGGAACTTCGTCATGCTATCAAAGTGAAACTTGGTTGATGTTCACATTATCCCACATGATCCTCATTCTTGGGTTTTCCTTTCTTCATCATGGTATCAGAACATGTTATTGGGATCCATGCTTACTCTTATTGTTTTCGGTTTTACTCTTACTCTAAGTTTCACATTTTACAGGTTTCGTGTACAAGTGTCGTAATGGTTATTCCATCCATGAAATATATGCATTGATTCAGATTCATCTTGTTTGGGTTTTTTCATGTTGTTGTTAGTTCATGGTTTTCTTGCACGTTCGCTCGGAGTGTTTTGCGGGTGCCTTGTTTGAGTTTAGTAATTAGGGTTTAAAGTGTAGCTAGTTGATTTTTTAAAAAGAAGGTATAATAAGGATTTTCTTGCCCAACTAGGCACCAAACTCATCGAGCTATCTCTCTTAGCTCACCTTCATCTCTTATTTAACTCTCCTTGTTCAACTCACTTCCACGTCTTTGACTCACGTTGCATTGTAGTTTCCCGTATGCATGTTGAGGGGTTTGCTTAGTCTCATTCATTATTTGGCCATACATCATCCATCCTCAATTTTGTTTACACTTACGTGTCAAATCGACCTAACCCTACTTCAATCTGCTCAACTCTTTGTTCCCGTGCATCAATTTAAGACCTCTCGAGCTCCTCACCTTGCATTTCTACCCATGCATATCTCCTTGCTCCATGTGCTAGATCGGCCTCATCTCGGAATCATGCTGGATTGCGTGTTTGGTGCCCTGTGTGCCTTCCATTCACCATTTGTTGGTCCATCTCGGTCATCACCATGTTGTTGCATCTTTATTTTCCCATGCTCTACATGTTTCTCTTGAACTCATCCACCGTGCCACTCACTGATTTTTCCATGGAATCTATTGAACCTAGCTCCGACAAAATTGTTACTTGACCATCTCATAAACATGTCACCTCGGTCCCAGCACCCATTCTATCCCAACGTTAACTTGGTTGACCTTTCACATGTTGCCCCGTCATGTTACCATGTGGCCCGTTCAGTGCTCTAGATCATTGACCGAGCCCGTCTAACTCATCGGTGACATGACACTCACAACTTAGTCCGTCTCTCCTCTAAGGTTGCCCACAACTAGGTGACCCACTCCTACCCGCTCACCGACCCAACTTGTGCATAGCTCAATTGAGCTCCTCCACCTGATGTAGCTCACCACCAACTTGTCATCCAACTCATTGAGATAAGATGGATCGCCCTCAAGCCCTAGGACCTCTCTTCACCCCTTCTTAAATTTTTAGCTATTTTTTCCCATTTTTTAATTAGATTAAGCTAATTAAGGGAAAAGTAATCAAAACTTCATTTTTAAGGGGGGAGTATTTTTTCCGGGCTTCATTATAGGGTTATTGGGCCTTTACTAGGCCACTTTTTGCTCGTCACTATTGTAGTGCTCTTCTTCACTTACACACTAGTGAGCGCATCCACCATAGCTACGTGGTAGGAGCCCTTTTTTTATGATGTGAGATGCCTTCTCTCACATTGAACAATGTTGTACCATTATTTTTACTTACACCCTTTTGTGCATTGTTGCATGTTGTTCCTATGCTTCTGACTAAAACTCATTGTGGACTCCACTCTTGCGTGATTCATCACCTACTATAAGGTGAGTAGTAGATTGTCCCACGTCACATGAACACACCTTATTATAATCAACACACTACTTATAAAGTGTCATAGATAGGGGTTATCACTTTTCTTGGGTGTTGTATTACACGCAGACACATTCTCGGTTGAGTTTGACATCTTGCAACCTTGTGTGTATTCACCCACCCTTCTTCTTGTGCATTCAGACACACCATATAGGAATCTCTTTCCAAACTTGAGCTTCGTAGGATCACTTTTCAGCCTCTACCACTTCTTCTTGGTAGAGAGAACTATACATCACAACATGATTCTATGGAACATTACTTTGCTCATGAGGGCCTTACCCCTTTACTATGGGGCTAGTTCTTTACCCACATATCCTTGTCATCTTGAAGACTATCTCAACACGTGTGACCATGTTGTTGGTCACTTGATATTGCATGTCTCTAGACCTCTCCGCCTTCTTGTGGCGGACTCGATTCCTCTCAAACCATCTAGAGCATCTTTTAGTCCTTGTTTGGAGACCATTCAAATAATTTTGTTGCTGCCTCTATTGATTCGGTTGTCTTCTCTTCTTCTTCATGTGATGACATATCTTTGACACATACTTGTTTATTTATATCCCTGATGACGAGGATTATGATTCTAATTTAGATGATGAGAGTACTAATTAGGACTCCTCTCCTCCCTCTCTCAGCCACATTCCAAAAAATGTTGACACTCCTCCCTTCCCATCAAACATCAGAAATTCTTGTTCCCATCCTCATATTGTCATTACATATGTCTCCATTCAACTTCCATTGTGTGAGGCCCTTTCCACTCCTCCTCCTTCATGTGATCATTCATACCTATCCACATCATTCTTCTATTTTTTTGAGCCACCCTCGTGGAATGAGTATCTGTCATACCTTCATCATCTCTTTGTAGTGCCTACTTGTGATGCAATACAAGGAGTTTCTCATCCTTCTACAGTGTTTCAAAGGAGTCCTTCATCTCCTTTGTTGGGAGTTCCCCTTCTGGGACTCTTATCACTTCCACTTTTTAGAGACCATCATTAATCCACCCTTTCTTGTGGATCCTCTTTTTTTTGTTGTGGGGGTTGTTGTTTTGCCTTCACTTAAATTGGGCATCCTTTTCAGTAGATGTTCCTCTCTCTCTCCTCTCTGAAATTTATATGCTTTTTTACATTACCTTTGGTTCTTGTGCACTCATTTTCTAGACCTATGTCACACTTAAGTGGACTAGACTCGAGTCCTTCGTATTGTTGCCTTTAACTTCCTTCGTGGAGTAGGAAGACTTCTAGTACTCCATTTATGTCCTTCCAAGGTATACACATTGTTTGATGTGGTTGGATATTCTTCAATCTACTAGTCGAGGACCATGTCATCGACACTCTTCTTGGAGACTTCCTAGAGTTGTAGAGTTTAGATCTGTCTATGGCTTCTTCTGCGAGTCCCTCTTGTCTCCTTCTTCTCCTCTCTTCTTCTTCTTCTAGAGAGATTTTTGTTTGTACATGGGTACCTTGTCAGGAGCCTCGGTTGCAAGAACCATTTGGCATCTTTATTAGATTATTAGGGAAATTTTCTCTCTTATTGTGGATGTTTTTCCCATTGGGTTTTCCTCCATTTCTTAAGATCCTTTTTGTTCATGGGTGCCTCATAAGGCTTAGTTGTGGGACCCATTTCTCATTTTTGACTTGCCACCTCATCCTAAGTTACGATGAAGGGGGGTGTTGGTGTGTGCATTTTCCACATCACGTGGTGAGTCATCTCACTTAGGTGAGGTCATAGGTCTTAGGTGTCGTAGGGGTTATGATAGATTTCATCATTATGCGTTCAGTGTGCATCAGTGTGTCATATGGGATTTACTTTCCATTTCAAGAATGTAACTCCTCTTCTCCACTTGAGGAGGTATGATTGCATGCACTGGGGGTTACACAACACCCATTTGTACCCCTTTCATTTCTTTAAGATCTATGATGGTGGAATGAGATGAGACCTTTTCCTTTTCTTTGCATGCACATTCATGGTTGATTGTTTTCTCCCCCATGGAACTTCGTTGTTTGATGAAGTGAAACTCGGTTGATGTTTGTGTTATCCCACATGATCCTCATTCTTAAGTTTTCACTTTATTAATTAAGAACTAGGCAGAGGGGGAGAGGGAATAGAAGATACAACAAAGGGCTTAGATAGAGCAAGAGGGTCAAATGAAGCTCTCCATCTTCAAGAAGAAGAGGAGGGGAAGAGAAACGTAGAAGGGGAGAGGAAAGATGTAGTTGTTGACCATGGTGAAGTGGGTCCAAGACCTACTCTAAAGGATATAGAAGAGGAAATTATTCCACGAGACAAAGTAGTGAAGGGATTGGAAGTGCAGACCTCCGGAGTGATCTTAAGGATGCCCTTTCCCTTTCCTTTGGGAGAGACAGTAAATGGGTTTCTTTTTGGGATCGAGTTGGTCTTAGGATGAGGATTAGAGGAACAAGTTGAAGCACTAGGGCCCATACCTTTGTAAGAGGAGCACATTAGGGGGGTGTGTTCATATTTAAAGGGTTGAACCCATAATCCAAAGCTTGAAAACAAGTCGATAGATGAGGGGATAGGTTTACTTACATCCGCAATGATGGATAATCTAGCATGGATCAAACGGGACTTGGATTTTGTTGTTGGATCCACATCTATCAACTTTCCTAAGGATTTAGCAATGCCTTCTATCATTGGTTTCTCCTGAGCTCTAGAGGGAGACTAGGGATGTGAACCTAGATCGAGTGCTTTGTTCATTGTTTTAATAAAAGCGTTGAATCTTAGGGACCATTTACAAAGATAAAAACTAATGTGGATGAAAAAATAGGGACCGTTGAGGAGCACACAAGAGAAATCTTATTTCGAGACAAAAGAGAAAAGGATGAAGCCATTTAGAAGAGCAGTCATCCAAAAGTTATGTTAGGAGTCCATTTGATGTAAGCCCATTTTTGATGTCTTCTAGTAGAGGATGCGGTCTAGTAAGTTTCCCAATAAAGGAAAGCTCTCTGTTAGCAACAACAACCTCGTAACCAAAAAGGGGGATAGTTAGAGACAAATTATTTTCCTTCAACATGGGTTTTAATGATCGAGAGGGGCCACCACGAGAGGACAGAGAGTGCTAGAGACGACCGCGAACACCCATGGCCCGATAGGGGTAATTTGCATCGATCCCAGAGCCCTCATGGACCAAACCCGTGGATTATCCATCACATGAG
The DNA here is from genome assembly GCA_018340775.1 of Taxus wallichiana var. yunnanensis. Taxonomy (NCBI): domain Eukaryota; kingdom Viridiplantae; phylum Streptophyta; class Pinopsida; order Cupressales; family Taxaceae; genus Taxus; species Taxus wallichiana. Next base: position 588,005,993 of record CM031238.1, on the reverse strand, counting down.
TGAGCCCATGTGCGGGAAACACAGAGACCGCCGAATGAGAACTAGGGAGCGATCATGATTCGAGTTTAGAGCTCCTAAAATTATTATTCTAGATCACTACAAAATTGTTTAAGAGTAACCACAAACTCTTTCTACAATATCTCTATCAAATCCCTGCATTTTCTCAAAGAATCTCATCCATCCTGCTTCCCTAAATACGACCACAACGTTTGCGCTCCTCAATAGTTCTGGACTCCTTTAGGTTCATACTTGTTTTTTTCCCATTTCATCTTTCTATTTCAACTCTGTTTTTAATTTTGGCTTCAAAACCTCATATAAATTGCATCTTCTATAAGGACTTACAGATACGGAGTGGATTGTAGAGATACGGAGGGACTTGCAGAGATAAGGGTTCCTTGAAAGGCAATACAAGCTAGCGATGGAGGAACTCGGGCGCCAAGGTCTAGGTGAAATGATAGAAAATGAATGGGGGAATTTAATGGTTTCTGCTAAGTTTAATGATGTGATAGGAACAAATGAGATAATTAAGTCATCTCACACAGGTGAAAATCATGGAAATTATGACTGAATTCCCAAATCAAATAAATGTGACAAACAAATCAAGTAAACGTGACAAACAAATATGTAAATAGTTTTACACGGTTTGTCATCTTATAATTATTGATATAAATATAAAGTTGATATTGTATTTCAAAGTAACTTAATAATAAAAATAAATGTAATACTAAAAATTGTTTAAAATTGTTAAAGATGCCTTTGATGTTTAAAATGGTTTCAGGTAGTATTTTTTTAAATACACCTATGAATTGTTATGTTTCATTTGGGTAGTATTTTTTACATATCATGAAGCTGAGATAATGTTCTCTTTTTACATATCATGAAACTAAATAATCTTCTAATTCTTGATGTATAGGAAGTTGCACGAGGCTTCACATTCGTTGGCCATGATGTTTGAGTTCGTAGAATATGTTGGTTACCAATCACCTAAATGCTTCAGATGCTTACATGAATTATTATAATGCAATTAGTTAGTAGTTGGCCTTTTATGGAGTATAGTCATTGAATCATGTGTTTTGGCCATCTATTGTACCATTCTATGTTAAGGGTTAATGACATTTAGGCACCCTTTTAATTTATTTTCTCATTTTGATATTAATAAAATGCTTGTGAACTCACTTGTGGGCACAAGATTAAGCCTAAATAAATTTTATAATTGTTTTATAATACTAATCACAAGCTCACTTTGGTTCCATTAACGATAGATTAAAATAATGAGGCTATGAAGTTATATTGTCCCTAGCACTACAATCAAATTTTCACATCCTGAATCTTCAACTAAATGTTTTATTGTTTAATTATAATAATTGGCATACTTTTGCCATGTGGATACTTCTTATAAGAGTGATTAGAACTATGAACGTGTAATGATTTTAATTATAATTTGGATTATGATTTTCTAGTAGATTTTAAGTGAATATGGATGAATATATCATGTTACTTTTATTTTTAAAATTATTTAGAATGAACGTGAATATTTACATGTGTTTGATTACATATCATGTGATTTATTGTTTCTAATCCTAACACATTTCTTGTTTGAGTGTTATGTTGAGTGTACACATGACATTCACCCTTATGATGAAGTGAGAGTGTCATTGGGAAGAATCGAATAGATATGGAACCTAAAATGGTATGAGAGATTGTACAAAGTGAACTTATCCTATTAACCTTAGGATTAACAGTGTCTAGACCTTTAGGGAAAACAATGAGAAATCAAGGGTAAGTGTGTTTTAGTTTATTTGCATAACCTTATATGGATATATAAACACTATGTGTTGACCCTTGGATCTAGTGTCCCTTGTGTTAATCATAGTGACTTGTCCAAACCACATTTAAGTTTTATCCCAATAGGTAGGTGAATGGACTCACCATGATACTCCATATATCAACATCAAAGCAAAAGAATCTGAGATCTAAAGAATTGAACTATTATTATATTTAAGAAAATAATTTCTTTTAAATAAAATAAAATAGTTAATTACATTAATCATATTTAAAATGTGACTTTGTCACAATCTATTAAAAACTATTCTAGGACCCTCATACTATTCAACACATTCAATTATAATAAATTTAGTACAACCAAAATAAGGAATGGGCAATAATGGTATTTAATATCATAATTAAAAATATGAAAGTCTTTCCCATAACATTGAATATATGACACTAGCATTGAAAATATTCAACCAATTATTTTAATACATTCAACCACATCCATGTTTTGGAGGATGGACCAGTTGAATTTAAATAGAGGTTAAAAGTAAATGGGAAGGAACCTCAAAAAATTGTGTTAGAGAATTACAAGAGAGGATCGAGAGAAGGTTAGGAGCTTTATTTGAGCATCAAAATAATTTAGATACTGACACCATGGATTCCTTTTACTCGCATCTCCTTCCATTATAAATATAGTTTATTTCCAATTTATTTTACCTTAGTTCGAAAGTCACCATTGGAAAATGGCAAGATTTATACCAAGATAAATTATATTAGTGTGGATAGGGATTGAAATACAAATCTTTAATTGTTTACATATCCAAGTTTTTTTTTGGAATTAGGAATGAGGGTGTTGAAAGGACCCACATCCTTGTACATTGAGGATTTTTGAGAGGATCCACAACCTAGGTTCTGATGAAGGGGACCACCATTAGGAACCCAATTAAAGCAACCATGAATCCATAATGAAGATGAAGTAACCAACAATAATGACCACGGTGAGTGGATCAACTACCAATGACAGAGGATGTTAGAGAAGAGTAGTCACCATCGTCGGCGGGCGGAGAAACCACCACAGGCGTCAGCTGAAGGAGCGCGAGAGGAGCCCACCAGCGGCTCACGAGAGGAGCGACCACCGGCGTCGGCCAGTGAGAGGAGAAACCACCGGCCATCGGCCACGAGTAGAGATGTTGCATCTGCGAGAGAACCACCTCAGAGGAGGATGGTGCCTTAGGGGATTCGAACACGGGTGTTATGTTTGTGAAGCCTATTTTCATGTTAGAGTGAGGTACACCACCATGTGTTACACTCGGGTATTTTTACGGAAGCAAATTTTAATGGGTGGTTTATTAACCCATGGGTAATGGAGGAGCTATTGTGACCACCCATGGTTTTTTTACCCATTGTTTTGATACCCACGGTTTTTCGATGGTTTTGATACCACGATTTTTGCCCATGGTTTTGATACGTCCGGTTTTGTATCAAATTACTTAAGCAGATTTATATGGTCTTATGCATATGATACATAGACGAACCAAATGTATTGCGAGTGTTTTGAATTCGGGTGTGAATCGTTTGTTGAGCATAGCTCCAAGCAGATTCTGGGTATTGTATTGAGAGGACAAAATCACAAGTAATTCTTGGTGGGCGTAGCCCAAATTGGGTGAACCACGTTAAATCTTGTCTCTACATGGTGTTATTTATTTTGCACTTTTATTTGAGATCCATAATAGTTTTACGTATATTAGTTTCTAATTGTGATTCTATAAGGTTATTCCGCATATTTTATCTCTTATTTCCTAATAACGGGTGGGCGACACACACCTGACCAGTGACTTGAAAAACTTTGGATGGTAAATACTTTTATTATACCATAACTATGAATTGAAGTGGTGGTTTTGGAAGAGCACTTTCTCTAAGTGGGACATAGAGGTGGGCTTGGGTCCTTAATGTCCGTTGAGATCCGCATTCGGAGTGCCCCATTGTGTTCCTCTTGGTTCACATGGAGAAGTTCGACCCCTACCTCAAGGTGTCTCCATGGCTACTTATTGAAAGTGTCCAATGGCCTCAATGGGAATGGAACTTGGGTTGATGATTACAAACTACTTGTAACTCACCAATAGACCAAGACCTTGAGTCCTAAAAACTTTGGATGGTAAACGCTTTTATTATACCAGAGCTATGAACTAGAGTGGTGGTTTTGGAGGAGCACTTTCTCTAAGTGGGACATGGAGGTGGGCTTGGGTCCTTAATGTCCACTGAGTGATCTGTATTTGGAGCACCCATGCTATGTTCGCTTGGTTCACATGGAGAAGTTCGACCCCTACCTCAAGGTGTCTCCATGGCTACTTATTGAAAGTGTCCAATGGCCTCAATGAGAATTGAACTTGGGTTGATGATTATAAACTACTTATAACTCATCAATAGACCAAGACCTTGAGTCCATTTACATATCCAAGTTAGATATACCTATCTAGCGAAAATTTGAAATTTTTTTCTATTATGGAATTCCTTATGCTTATTTGATGAGTAACGAGTCTCCTCTGCAAAAATCCATACTCTCTTGATTTTCCTGTGAATTCATTTTCCTATCTTTAAGAATATACCTTGTCTTCTGGTTTTTCTATGAAGGATAGATAATTTTCATGACACATATATGAAAGCAAAGAATAAAATTGATTCTAGGTATCTTAGAATTTAAAAAAATTTAAAAAGAGAAAAGAAAAATAAAAACATATGCTTCGTTCAATTAACAACCATACCCACTCTATCATATTATTCTTTCTATTTTCCAAATATAACCATTTCATTTATTATGGATTTACTTTTGTAAAAACAAAAATATATACATCCCTTTTACTCCTAATGTTTTCCTCTATCTCCATAGCATTTTTTTAGTTTAGATAATTTTATTTATTCCAATGTTTTTCCCTATCATGTATACGATATAATTTTCTATCTTGTTTGGGAACTTAGAATCTTCCGTAGTTTCTTTTATCATTGCACTCAAATGTAATATCATTGTCATCCTTCACTTATGTTATTATATGCGGATCTACTATACAATTTTCCAACACTTAGAATAAATTGATTTTACTAATTTAATTTTAAATCTTAAATTAACTCAGAGTCAAAAATAGAAATGGATAAGTGATCTATTTACTTATCTTATTTTTTAATAATTAAAAATGAGCATCTCAAGATTACTTGTGTATGTGTTATATTATTAATAATAAAAATTCTTATGAAATTTGTGTAATCTTTTCCATTTTCATTTTCCTTGTGAAATTATGAATTTATTGTTCTTAAAACATTTTCTATGCATTTTAAGCAATGCTCAAATATGGAAAGCCTTTTGTAAAGGCAAAAGAATAGGAAAGTATATGGTTTAATATACCTTACGAATTTATGAATTTTTGTTGCTAAAACATTTTATGTGCATTTTAAGCAATGCCCAAAAATGAAAAACCTTTTGTAAAGGTAAAAAGAATAGAAAAATATATGGTTTAACCTATCTATTTATTGTTTTCAGCCACGAATTTAATAAGGGAATCTTCTAGACATAAATTTAATAAAGAAATCAAATAAGTAGGTAATTATTGCCTAATGTCCATCCCCTTCATATGAATAGCTCTTCCAACCAATAGGTTTAGCATTTGACTTTGAGGATTTATTGATGTTAAGAATATATAATAGGAGAATTACTATTTCTATTAAAAACCCAATCCGTAACTAGATAATTTTAATGGTGGTATAAAATATAATTTTTTACTAGCTAATTTAAGAATAATTATTAACTTAAGTTATTTTTATAACGAGTCATCATATAGTGTAATTAGTTTATTATTATTAAGGATTAGGGTGTAGTGATTAATTATGATCATGTTAATTTTCAATTTTAAATTTGCTTACCATCTAACGGTCATTTAAGATGGTTTTCTCCTCTGAAAAGAAGTTAATTAAAATTTTGTAATATCTAAGTCAATAAAGGTACAACGCCACATTGGAGGTGGTCCTCCTACTAACATATTGAATGATTATCGCACAAGGAGTATGTTTCAAGTACTTTGGGGTCAATCTAATCTTCCTATTTGTCTTTTTATTATTATATCAACTCAAGACACATTCACTCTTTCCACTATTTGGAACTTGTTTTGTTGATTTCTCATCATACACCTTATATTATATTGTGACTAAACAATATATGTAACCTAAGCTCATTTCTAAAAGTGGTTAACTACTTATTATATTATCTCCATACTCTTAACAAGATAAATAAACATGAGTCGTCATCCAATTCGGTGTAAACCCTAATCGTTAAGCAATTAGACATTATTACATTTCCTTGTCATTAAATGTCATTCTAGAGGGAAAAGGGATCATGAATTTCCCCATAGCCAGTATAGGAAACTTGTGGGGTATGACATAGCTCCACCACCATGCGATGTGTTGCATGTATGTGTATGTATATATATGTTGGAGATTAATGGTGTTGCGAGCTAAGTTAGGATTGTGAGTTGACATTAGCTTTGATGAGGGTTTGCGAACATGGGAACATAACACGTCGGGTGGCGGTACTCATATTTTCTCGGTCTGAAATGGGATGAGAGTAAATTACAGGTCTATAGATTTCATGTTCTTGATACCTACCTTCCTTTGTAGTTTTCCTTTAGTTTTGTAGCCACAAGCACAACATTAGTATTTGTTGTTTAGGAGTATTATATACATCATGTTCTAGTTCATTGTTGTCACGTAGATATCAGAGGGTAGGTGAAAACTTAATATTTCATAGATGACTCACTCTCTTGCCACATCAATTCCATATCTACCCACTTCATTGAATGGTAAGGGCCACTCCTCTTGTATTCAAGAGATGTGTGGGGGACCACCGGGTTTATAGTTGAGGTGAAGCGTTCCCAATGATACTCTCACTCTCATGTATTAGGTATGCATCTTCAAATTGTCTTCAGTTAATTTTCGATTCCATGTATTGAATGTTTATTCTTGTAAGCATATGCTTATACTCTACGAGTTGACATAAGATTGTAAAAGTCATTATGTATTGTAGATTGTGTTTTACCTTGAGGATTGGTTGTTGTATATGTTTAGAATGAATCATATTTTTATTGTAAACCCAATTGCAAAACATAGTTACAAATTGATTTATAACCAGAAATGAGTCAACGAATTTTATGAATGAATTACTAACATTTATGAATGAGAAAGTGATAATTATGAAATGATGTTTTGAAAGTAACTATGAGTAATTTTAATCATTAAGTGAATTGTAATTATGAACTGAGTATAGAATTTCAAATGAGTATATTTTGTTAGAATAAGAAATTGGAGTAAAATGAACATTGAATTATTATTTTACTCTTTCATGATGTAATTTAAATAGATGGCGTTTACTTCTTGATGCGTTTGATTATTGTAGCATTTGGTTTCAAATTATTAGTTAGAGTTAGGGATGAGGAATCGATGGTAAGTCAATTTCCCAATCATGTTATCTTAGAATAAAATTTAAAAAAATGTTTGATTTTTTGGTATCTAATTGTGAGGTTCTTTACACAAACACAAAATCAAACACCAAAATCAATTATATAAGTAGATAACAATAATGTGTATAATACTAAATATTTTACATTAAAAAACACTAAAATTTTGTCGTAAAACACTAATTTGTGATCCAATAACACCTGGGTTCATGATTGTTTGACATCCATTGGCAATGCCTTGGGAACTACACTCTATTTGATTCTCAACCACTAATTACACCCATACTTACTTTGCTCAATCAACTTGACACGATAAAAATCTTCTGCAACCATAGACCTTAGAGTGCAAAAAGAACTTGGTCTGACCTCTTGATTATGAAAGTCTTCCTTTTCGTTGTAGAAGATGTTTTGCTTAGGCGCACCTCTCCAGTGTGGGATGGAAAAACGTCAACATGAGAAGCGTAGTCTACTGGTGGAGAGATGCACTTTGAAAAAACGATTTTTATGCAAATAAGGGACTTAAATTTGAATTAGTACAAATTTTGAATCCATTTTATATATTATAAGCTTATAGAAAGAATTCTCAAATTGTAGTCTGCAATGAATTGTTGAAAATCCTTAGTGGATAATTTAAATATCTCCCTCATGTTAACTTATTGGGCATGAAATAAAAACCCTCGAACAAATCGAAGGAAAATTGTCCTTTGTCTTCTTCTCCAACATGAAGGATCCATCGACTACTATGGGTTACGTTCCATCCAATAAAGAAAAAATCTACCCTTGCCCGAGTAACACTTCGCCTTGATGATTCTTATCTCTGATTAATAGTTCATAAACATAGGTCTCATTTTTCTTGGCCGGATACTTCGGTTGCTTCCATGGTGTTGTTTGCCATTGTTGTTCGATTGTTGTATTACATTGTTTCTTCTGTCGGTTGTTTATTTGACATTTTATAAAACCAAGAACAACTCATAAATCAAACTCTATTGTTCTATTTGGATTTTAATCCTTCTCTTTGCTTTAACTTTCCCATTAAGCCGCATCCATGGTGTATAAGGTATAGTCTTATAAAAACTATTTGCCCATAATATTTTATCTGTTAGTTCACTCAATAGTTTTTGTATAACAACAAAATCCAACAACATGGGAAGATTGATTATGGCATATAACACTAAATTTGGTAGTTCCATTTAACACCTCAATTTGGTGTTATATGCCATAATCAATTTCGGTGTTCTTTTTTGTTGTTATACAAAAACTTCATCAACTAACTACCCAAAGAGAATTTGTTGAATCACAAATTGGTGTTATATGCCTTAATAGTATATTTTTGTTATATTAGCTAAAATTCTTGTAGTGAGTCTCTCTCTCTTTTCTTATATTTTGAATAAGTTACTTATCATCTATCAATTGTTCAAGTTCGAATGCATTACTCTAGTCATGCACCTTCATGTTTAAATTTAGTTATATACATCATAATAGTCTACTTATTTCTAATCCTTACACCTTTGTCACAAAAAAATGTATATAGGGGGTGTCCACACTTACTAAGTAGGACTTAATTAAGCTTGTAAAACTTGCATATGAATTTCATTTTATATATTATAAGTGACACTTATAGATAAGTATTCATGTTAATGGCTTGCATTACCACTAATTATGCTACTGAATGAATTTTAATCGTTTGTTCTTTTCTTGCAAAATCCTTCAAACTAATTTTTTTGTTTTCCTTAATCCATGGTTTACTTTGACATGGGCATGAAATAATACACACCCTCGTGAAATCCTATACCTACTAATAACCATGAGTTATTCCCAAAAAAACGATTATGTTCATTAAGGCCCTCATGAAATCATTGACTACTATGTCATTCTTGATGATCCATCCATTTTATATAGCCAATTTTCAACCTTGCCCCTAGAAGCTCGTGAGCCATGAGCTATTTCAATGACCTCTTTCACAAGCAAAAATAATTTGGGTAAAGCCCCTCATAACCTAACATAATAGTTGTGTTCCAAATTATATTAAAGGTCTCGTTTGACCTCCTTACTTCATTTTTTACATTACGCCCATAAAATTACCACCTTGACCACCTTAGCCATTGCTATATAAGGAGGATCTCAAAATTAACAAAGTCAAAAATGCCTCAGGTCTCTGATTACATGGGCATATTCATCCCATGCTTAATCAAATTCCTAATGTGCAAATGTCAATTTACACTTGATTTCCCACTTATTTGGCATCCATTTCTTCCCCTATGAGCCTTATAACCATTTTTCCCCATGTTAACAATAAATCTTTATCTTTACCCTCACTCAATCATCATTTTGCAATATTCACCAACCAAATAACTTTTACCCTTATACAAAAACCTTATGGTAAGATTGCATAAATTAATCCTAATGTGCACTCATTTCAAAATAGACCTTCCACCTTTGTGCTTACATCCTCGGAACTTCTAGGAAAAAGGAAGCTAAAATATTGCACCAAATTATCCAAAAATTTCCATATAATGTAATCAATTTGTAAAGGAAACACACATATAAATCAAAGTCAACCATCAACTAAAAAGCTTTTATCAAGAGAATTTCAACTTCCAACACAATAAACAACAATGGATCCATAAACCAAATAATAGAGATATGGCATGTCCTTTGCACTTGGTATCAGGCACATAAAAACATTAATAGCTCTGAAATCCCTTCTAATTCTATAAATTTTTCGAGACATACCCTTACAATCTTGATGTAAACTTCACCATATCTCATACCACATAGAGGTTGACTACCCAAAATTTCATGTAGCCTTTGACATCTTCCAAAGGAAATTGAATATCTTGAGGTAGTTACCATGCTTGAGGAAAGCACATAAAGCACCGAGAAATACCTTGGGAATGCCTTAGTCTTATAAACCTACAAAATCTTGGGGACAAAAATAATGAGCACGATAATAACTTAAAATAAGTCCACACTTACATGTAATAGTAAAGGGAAATAATTATACCCTCTAAAGTAAAACTCATGAGCCTATAACCACCTTTACTCCTCCAATTCCTCTCAAGGATTATCAACATGTGCTCATCAAACAATGCCCTATTACCAACATAGTAAATGACTTGCTCAAGAAGAATTTCAATATGTCTATGTTTGACCTTCTCTAAAAAAGTAATCAAAAGGATACCATGTTCAAATTGTTGTTTTCCCCCTAAGAAGCCCATAAAAACAATTGTTGCACATATGGCTACATATAAGGAGAAATTAAAATCTCCTCATTTATTACTAATAGTTAGGGATTTTGATAAAATATTACATGTTTATTTAGTTAATTCACGATCTTCTAGAAATGTCATGTTGTCTTTTATTTTACAATTTGTGTTTTATGTGAGTCATAGATATATTGTCAATTGGGATTATCTCCTGTAAATTCTAGTCATAGAGTGGTGCGATTGGAAAATAGAAGTGAACATGGTTAGAGAACTTTTGCATATCCATATGCATCTCGTAAGAGACTTGAGAGTCCAATAATTTTTTGAAATCCAAATGGTGGACATTTCTAATGCATATGTCATGCTTTTGTGTTGAGATTGGTTATGTACTCTCAATGGTTGCATGACGATAAAATTTTCACATATGTGGTTGTCATGGCACAACATGTAAAATTAGACAAGGATTGATTGGGAACCCCACATGAAGTTCATGGAATCTTATATATTGAGCATGAGGCAAGGGTTTATGTTGTAGAGAAGAGGGCATTGTAGAAGTCAAAAGTTTAGTTTCTAGAATGTATATAACCTTTTGTGGAACCTTGTTCCATAGGTTCACTAATTGAAGAAATGTGAACTCAATGTACAAAAAAGGTAGGTCCAATGACAAAACCCTCGGGATGCATGACGCTTAAAACAAGAATGTGTGGGTGTTCAAAATGAAAAATGTCCTAAGGATAACATACAAAGAAGGGAAATTATGAAAGGGTGGGTATAATGTGTGTAATTATGAAATATTGTCTAATCTTTGGTCATACAACAAAGTTAGATTGGAAGGCCCTACCCAATTGGTGTTAGTTGGATTGAGAGCGAGCATGATGAATATTGTTACACAACTTTCCTATCTACCTTTCAACGTATAATTAATATTATGTAATGTGGAGGATCCAAATCATGAATGATGAGAAACACCTTAAGCAGTCAATAATAAGTTATTATTAGGAAAATCTATTTTAGCACTCACATTATTGTTGGATTAATATTTGTGTTGTATTGATTTATAAAAACTCATATAGATAATTCGTAGTTATATTTGGAGAGTTGTTTAAACAACTCTCACGTATGGGTTGTAGGAGATATTTTAGGGTAAACAGTTTCCTAGATTATAGGGATATAAAGGCCTATATCTATGGAGTGCTCTTTATTATATTATATAGTGTGTGAAATAATATATTGTTGTGTTGAAATTCACTCTACTCTTACATTAATGGTATCGAGTGAAGTTATGGAAGATCTAAAAAAATGAGGAAAAAACATTACTTGGTTGCCTCAGATCATGCAAGGTGTATTTTTGAAGAAAATTTCATTGTGGCATTAGCATATACAAATTAATATCCTTAAAGATGCATGAGGAAAATACGATTGCACTCGTCCAAACGCTTCCTCGATAATGAGTTGGGATCGGATGAGAAAGCTTCTGTCCCATTTATCGACTTGGATCTATTTTGAGAATTTCTTCTGCGAAAAATCAGATTTTGTCTCTCCTACTTTCTCATGTGTTTGATTGTTGCGAGGTTGTCGAGGAAAATTATCATAGTTGTATCTCCTTGGCATAATTTATGTATTCAATTTTTTGCATTTTTAGATTTGAGAGGTGTCCTTATATTCCACCTATCTAGTCATGTCTCTTCCATGCCATCTCCAAACTAATTTGGGAGTCAACAAAGTCTGTGGTTTTTACCCATTGAAACCAGATCATTCCATACTAGTCATAATTGAACAGGTCCACGTCACGCATGGTGAATTATTGGTTTGCATTTCTTAAGTTGTGCCCAAGGACATGTATGCAACTCCACCCTCCAGCCTACTTCCCAGTTTGGATCTGAAGTTCTCATCAGCTTCATGATACTCCCATTGACGCATCTATTAACTCACTTTATGAACTCGACGCATCCCCATGCCATGCATAATAGCTTTAGACGGATCTTCCTCAACGGTTGATGATATTTATGCTCTTACCATAAAGTTCTTGCAGAACCGTATGCTCAAGGAGTTTCATTGTTTAGTAAATATGTCTTTTAGTCGATAGTTTTATCAAAGGTATATAATCCATAGATTTATTAAATAATGTTTATTATTTAGTTTGTGATGTCTATTTATGTCATGTCATCAAGAGTCTTTATTGTTATTTTTTCCATGTTATAGGGTTAAATAGAGTCATTGATATATTGTCATCCATATAAATTTATCATCATAGGTGTCATAGTAAAGTCTTTATCTAAGTGTCATCACTTGTCAAATGTCAAATAAATGAATTATCATTTTTGTCAATAGTATACGTCAATATATAAGTGATGTCACATTTGTAATATCATAAAGTTATATTGTCAAAGTCAAAGTCAAAATTTTGAAAACTATAAAAATAAAAATAATTTTTTTGCCCAAATTTCCTAAGTTAACAACATTTAAACATGATTTGGAGGTGGGAGGCAACATGGATGGAGGGTGATCGGCGCCTCTGACACAACAATTTGTATCACCAATAACGAGTCGCATGACAACACTGGTGGCACCTTTTTATATATTATTTCAGCTATTTTCAGTTGTGGTGTGTGTAAAATAAAATAGTGTGTGGTTTCCTTCCCCTGTTATGATTGAAACAAGGAGAATGTGCATTGTGGATGCTGAGAATAATTGTATAGGAGGGAAACTAAACTAGAGTGATCCTCTAATTGTTAATATTCTTTGGTGACATACTTCTAACATCATATTCCGGTGAAAGAGCGTTCCTTTGGAAGTGAAAGCGAATTCGGCTGATTGAGTTCACGTATGTAGGTGAATCGATGGAAGTGTGATCATCCGTATGGGATTCATTGTGGTGAAGTGGATTGGTCATGTGCAGCAAGATCTAGATAGTAAGATCCAAGCCAACAATATGCAGACCTAAAAGTATGTGGAGGCATACGATTTTGTTTCTAGTTCTTCAGATGTGTTTTCTTCCCATGTTCACATGAAGGGGGAATGTTAGGAAAATCTATTTTAACGCTCACATTATTATTGGATTATTATTTGTGTTATATTGATTTATAAAACTCATATAGATAATTCGTAGTTATATTTGGAGAGTTGTTTAAACAACTCTTGTGTATGGTTGTAGGAGATATATTAGGGTAAACAATTTCCTAGATTTATAGGGATACAAAGGCTATATCTATGGAGTGCTCTCTATTGTATTGTATAGTGTGTGAAATAATATATTGTTGTGTTGAAATTTGGTTTACTCTTACAATTACACCCCTCAAGACATCTTTGAAGAGATAGGTGTTTTCATACAAATAAATATGAGTACCCTTAATGATATCTCGCATCTTTGAGTAAATTGTCCCTATTATGGAGGATATTGTTTACAATGTATTCCCCCATGGAATATATAAAGTGTTCTAAATTGATCAAAGTCGAATAAATTTACAAGATCTTCTATTGCATAACCATCAAAGAAGAAAATCCCATGACTTCTCCCAAGCCGAAAATTCTAAAGGTGGAAGAGCACCTTTGGACCACAACATGTGATAAGTCCAAATGAAGACAGGATCTATCACACGTGTTTAATTGATCAACCCTAGAGGGAAGAAGTGTTGTGTAACATACAAATTGTAGTTCCCATGTATTGATAATACCACAAAATATGAGGCTCTCATACATAGCTTGTAATTTTGTTAATAGAAAGGTGGTAAGTGTTTAAGAGCATTTGGGTTCGTAGTTAATAACTACACAAAAATAATCCATTACACTTTCCATGACAAACACATATCAAGATACCAAACTCACATATGGAGCTTCATTAAAGACTTTGATGTGTTCAACATTCCTTCCATTCTCTCGCCCAATCAAAATAGTGTTGCGATGATGCGCCACTTACACAACTAACACTCTAGATCCAACAAAAGGTTAAAGCTCAAGTGTTTGTCAATCAAATTAGTCTCCTATATATTCATCCATCCCGGATAAAATTTAACACATTTACGTATTTAATGATGACAAACATATCCTTGATTTTCTCTCCACTTATAAATCTTTTAAAACACATCATAGGTCCCTATTAATGGGGCTCAGACTGGATTAAAATCGGATAATTTGTGGCAATTATCGCTGATGGTTGGGTAAAGTTGAATTTTGATGGGGCCTCAAAAGGTAATCTTGGGCCTATTGGTGGTAGTTGTTTAGTTCAAGATTCTCAAGGGAAACTAATTTTCATGATGACTTAGATTGTGGCAGATCATCCAATAATATTACATAAGAATGGCTTTTCAACACGGTCTCGGGAGACTGGCTCCTTTTAATGGAAGAGGCTTTGGATTGAAGGCGACTCTAAAATCATCATTGATGCTCTCTCTTCTCACTCCTCTAAGGCTTGGAATTTAAATCAGATTATTCAAGAAATCCTTCAAAGACTATCTGGATATGAGGAGGTCCATTTTTCTCACATTTTAAGGTCCGGGAACTCTTCTGCAGATCATTTAGCTAATATGGGGGTTGGATTGTTGGGCAGAGGTAGAATTTTCTTAAGGAAATGGACAAATAATTTCCCATGGCCTTACAAAAGGCCTTAATTCATGATTTAAATCATTATCTTAAGTGGATTTTATTCCGAGCCTCTCTTGGTTGATATCCTCCACTCGTGTGGTGGGTTTGACAAAAGATTACATTAATTGAAATAACAAGAAAATTGTGTGGCTCATCCACCTTGCCTTTAAATCTACCGTAGCTTAGGGATCATTTGGTACATCGGTTTGGGATTACTAAAATACTCGAAAGATACCTCTTTAGAGATGATGGCGAGTGGAAGATGAGGAAATCAAGTTATTAGTGAGGGTCAAGCTTGTCTAGGGCTTGTTCGGAGCTCTCGTCGCTTTGCCTTTCACAAGTCTTTGATGTGCGGAAGCTTCGTTTGAAGTCTGGTTAGATGGGAAGATAAAAACCCTACTATACATCGCCGACTCTCACAGATTTGGTCAATTGCCCTGGACATCGATGGTTGTGAGGTAGAGGAGATTTGAACCCATTTGCATGGATTAATGTTAGACCCTAAGCAGTCAATCGGGAGGCACAATATTTTCGATGTGGCGCATGGGAATTGTGGCACCAATATGATATCAAATGCCTCTAGCCAATTTTCGTTGCACAGGATCACATCGAGCTCGAGAAAAAAGGGGAAAAGAGGGGAGTTGAGGCCAATTTTCATATGCACACCATCCTCGGGCGCAAAAGCCCTACACGGGACATAAGGCCATAATAGAGCACTTGGGACTAAAACTTCCTCTCGAGGTGATTGTGAATTTCCCTTGTGAAGGCACCTCGAACTAGTTAGACCAAGCTATGTCTATGGATTCAGTGTGATCTTCTTGGGGCGAAGGAATGGTGAAGGATTTGGCTTTGGCAATCTACCTTAATTTTCTATAATTATGTATAGTTTTTGTATCTCGATTTTGTATACAACTTGGTCATGTTTTGATGTATGAGGTTGGCTAAATGGGAAATGTCTTATTACCATATCCTGTCACTTTTTCACGATAACTCATATATACTAAGACTACCAAAGATGGTCGATGTTATCTTTGGCAACTTCATGTAATATTTTTTTGTGGGCTAGGGCCTTTTCCCTAAGTAATATAAGAAAAAAAAACATAAATCATAGATGAAATCAATAAGGAATAACTTCAATGACATGAAGATGGAACTCTAACCTAAAAATCAATGACATGCCTATCAATATTGTGGCCTTAGAAATGTTATTCGATGTGAATCACCACAAAAATAATGAAGAAAATGTTTTCCCACTAGCGAGCACACAATACTAGTCTCACAACTTGGGATACTTGATGATTATAAACATGTGTTGATATGAGAATCTTGCACCCAACAAGATAAATAAAACTTGATACATGTACTTAAATACTACTTAGATGTTATTGATGGAGTTAAAATAATATGAAGATATTGAATCCCTCTTTCCTAACACATATTATCTCTCTAAATCCTTGTACAAAGTCCTTGCAAAAAGGTAAAAGATCATTAATACATTGTTAGATCCCCTCATTTTTAAGGAATTACAAAATCCATTGAGCACAAAGATCATGTTTTCAATCTACCACTCAACATGGTTTGTAAACCTCATTCCAATCCACGCAAGAAAAGAGGATAAATTCACCTTTACATGGACTTACGTAATTCAAACAAGGCATCCGAGAAAGATAACTACCCATATCCATCCTTCGTAAGGTGTTATAGATTCTAAATGGTGTGTAAACGATATTCCTTTAACATGGGTACTCGGATACAATCAATTCATTATGTGCAAAGAATATGGAATTGAAATGACCTCCACCACCAAGTGGGGTATGTTTTCACAAAAGAATGTCATTCAAATTTTAATCAATGCTTGACACAACCTTTCAAAACACCATGGATATTACGTTTAATGACTTGATCCGTAAGTGTATCATTGTTTATATGGATGACCTCGAGTCTTTGCCAAGGTGCACATAATGTCATTTCAAGGATTTGTGTGCAATCCTTCAACAATGTCATCAACATGACATATACTTTAATCTAGATAAGTGTGTCTTAGGGGTCATTGAAGGCAAGTTGTTGGGGCATATCATTTTTGAAAAGGGAATTTATATTTATCTTAATTGGATTGAACTTATCCTAAAATACCCTTCCCCTAACAATTGAAAAAAATTAATTCTTTTTTCAAAAAATATTAACTTTATAAGAAATTTCATCTCGGCTTCGTTAAGATAATAACGTTTGTTGGGATTAGCACACCGGTTGTACAGATAATATATCAGATCTAAGCATACATGCAAATAAAAGTGAATATTCTACTAGAAGAAATATACAAAACAAGAGATATAAATCAACACTAGATTTAACGTGGTTCACCTAGTGTGGGCTACGTCCACCAAGAAACAAGCCAATCTATTATCCAAAGCTTTGACAAGATATACAATGAAGATTTACAATCTTCCACACCTCTCAGATGTACAATACTTTCTTTCACTCAAGCTTTTGCTTCTTCTCCAAGAATTCTCTCTCTCACCAACTTTTGCAAGTTCTTCTTAATTCTTATTAATTCTTACTTCTAAACCCTAGCTTTTATGCTTATATAGGTGTTTATAAACTTAGGGCACTTAGCCATGCAATTACAATCAATAGATATGCTTTAATGTTAAAAATAGATCTAATTCCCGAGAGTTAATTAAAACACTCACGCACAGGTAACCGACGTTGGTTCTCCCTAACCGATGTTGGTTCCTCCTTGCTTGCTGATGATGTCACCCCAGGTGACCGATGTCAGTCCCTCCTAACCGATGACAATTATTCTCTATTTTCCAAAGCAAGTTTTACATTTCATGTTAATTCGAAGTAATTGAGCTCCACAACTCAACAATCTCCCACTTGGAGATTAATTACTGCACCATACATGTACAATCATCATTCTTGGATCCTTCCTTAGCTTTGTTTCTTCCTCTTCAAGTCTCAAACTCAAAGACCAACAAAAGTGGAGTGTAGCTCCAACTTCTCCTTTGCTAATGGCTTTGTTAGCATATCCACAAGGTTCTCACTCATATGAATCTTTTCCAGATTCAATTGTCCATCCTCCAATACCTGCCATATGAAGTGATACCTCAACTGAATGTGTTTCGTTCTCAAATGAAATGTTGAGTTCTTTGCCAAATGAATTACACTCTAACTATCACTAAATAATTTACAATCATCTTGCTCCTTTCCCAACTCTTCATGAACCTACTCATCCATATCATCTCCTTGCTAGCCTCTGTAGTTACAACATACTTTGCCTCTATAGTAGAAAAAGCCACAACCTTCTCATTTTAAATCCAGCTAACTCGTCCCACCTACTATGAAAATATATCAAGTAGTGCTCCTACCATCCAGCTCACCATAATGAATCAATATAGCCTCCATAATAAAATCTGAACCTCCATGTTAATGTCCCTTTCAAATACTTGAGTATCCATTAGACTGCTTTCCAATGCTCTTTACTTGGATTGGCCATATATCTACTCATAACTTCTCACTACTGTCAATGTCTGTGCAGTACAAACCATATCATACATGAGACTCTCAATTGTTGAAGTATATGGCACTAGTGTCATCTATTTGACCTCCTCTTTTGATGAAGGACATAGATCTTTGCTTAATTTGAAGTGTCCGACCATAGGTGTACTAACAGGTTTTACATTCTGCATCTTGAACCTTTCTAACACTCTATAGATATAATCCTCCTGAGACAAATACAATTTCTTGTTTTTCTGTCTTCTCGTGAATTTTCATGCCACTAGGATTCTTTTTGCAGCTCCTAAATCCTTCATAGCAAATGTGTGAGCTAGCTTTCCCTTAAGCTCACCAATGTCCTGCATACTAGATCCTACAATAAGCATATCATCCACATATAATAACAAAATAATATAGCTCCCATTTTCAAACTTCTTGAAATAAACACAATGGTCATATTCACATCTCAAGTAACCATGCTCATGCATAAAACTATCAAACCTCATGTATCATTGCCTTGGAGCTTTCTTGAGCCCATATAAGCTCTTTTTCAACCTGCACACTAATTTCTCCTTACCCTTGACTTCATACCCAAGCGGTTTGCTTTACATATAAATCTCTTCATCCAAATCACCATGAAGGAAAGTTGTCATTTTCACATCTAGTTGCTCTAAATGTAAATCCTCTACTGCAACTAAACTCAATATAGTATGGATAGAAGTCATCTTAACAACAATAGAAAATATTTCACCAAATTCAATACCTTTTCTGTAAATCCCTTTACTAAAAGTCTTGCCTCGTATCTTTTATGTCCACCTATTCTTCCTTAATCCTGTAAACCCACTTGTTCTTGTAATGTCCTCTTACCTTTCGACAACTCAACCAAATCCCAAGTTTGGTTTTTTCCAAGGAGTTCCATCTCCTCATCTATGTCCATGCTCCCACTTTGGACGTGGGTCTTATCCTGCATTACTTCTTCAAAGCTTTCTAGTTCACCATTATCAATCAATAATAAATAAAATAGAAGGTGTAAATCTTTATGGAGGTTTACTTACCCTTTATGACCTTCTCACAGGAGTTTGGGGTATCGGAGGCTCATTCTGGACCTCTTGGACATTTGTATCCAAATCTTTCGGTGACCAACGCTGGTCGGTCACCTATAACCCGATGTCGGTTTCTTTGACCAATGCTTATTTGGATCTTTTGTAATCGATATCGGTTCTGACGATGTCGGTTAGGGTCAACCGACACCTTATTGTGTAACCCTATAGGTATTACTTTTAAATTTGAGAGTTCATTTTCATTCACAAACTTCTCAATCGATTCATCCTTGGGTACCAAAATTTGATCCATGTATATTCTCTTTTCATTCCATTCAATATCACGACTCCTAATAATTTTAGAATTCTCTAAATCCCAAAAATGGAATCCAAAATCACCATATCCATAACCAATGAAAGTGCATCTCTTGGATTTTGCATCCAACTTTTTCTTATTTTCCTTATCAACATGCACAAAAGCTTTTGAACTAAAAACTTTAAGAAAAGAAAGATCTACCTCTTTTTCGGTCAAGCTTCTTTTGGTATTCCTCCATCTAGTGAACTTGAAGGCCCACGGTTAATCAAATAAATTGTTGTATCAATTGCTTCCCCCAAAACGCAAAGGTAATCCATAAATGTATCATCATACTTCTAAGACGTCCATGATTGTCATATTCATTCTTTCTCTCTACAACACCATCCTCATGTGGTGTTCTTGGAATCATTTTTCTCTACGTATCCCATTCATTGAACAATAATCATTAAAGTTTTGCTACAATATTCACCACCATTGTCAAATCTAAGACACTTTAACTTAGAATTTGATTCATTCTCAATAAGGGTTTTCCATATTTTAAAAGTCTCAAAAACATCATATTTACGTTTAATACAATAAACCCATACCTTTCTTGTAGCATCATCAATGAAAGTAACATAATACTGGGATCCTCCATGAGAAGCTACCTGAGCTGGTCCCCACACATTTGAGTGTACAAGCTCTAATTTTGCTCCTTTTTAGTTACCCCAACTTTGAGAAATATCACTCTTTTTCTTTCCAAAGACAAAATGCTCACAGAAATCAAGATCTAAATCTTTCAAATTTGATAACTTACCCTTAGCCTTTAAGATTTGCATTCCTTTTTTACTCATATGGCCCAACCGATTATGCCACATGCATGCATATGAATCTAAAGTAGATAATGCAAAAAGAATCGAATACACGGTAGATAAATATAATGTTCCTACCTTCTTACCTCTTGCCACAACAAAAACACCCTTGGTGACTTTCCAAGAGTCTCCTATAAAAGTAACCATGCAACTAGATTCACTTAGTTGCCCTGCAGAAATAAGATTCCTCCTGAGGCTTGGCACATACCTCACATCTTTCAACACCCATGTATTTCCATTCTGCAATTTTAAATGAACTTCTCCTTTACTAGTAATACTGCAAGGTTCGTCATCACCCAAATAAACATGCCCAAAATTTCCTAGACATAATTTCTACAATAACCCTTATTAGGGGTTATATGGAAAGAAGCTCTGAATCTAAAACCCATGATTTAATTCTATTATCTAAAGAAATAATAAGAGCATCTTGCATTACCTCTCGATGTAGAAAGATTTGCTTCTTTACCTTTGTCTAGTTTTTGTTCTCTTTATCCTTTGACCAATAATTTTCTTTGCATGTCCTTTCTTTCCACATTTCCAAAAGTAATTCTCTTACCTCTGGATTTAGATCTGTTATCCCTTGACTTTGATTTCATTACTCTTACTCTTGGATCTCTCCTTTTGCATGCTCCTACTTTCTACATTCAAAACATTACCAAATGATGATTCCTCTATACTCTTCCTGCAAATTTTTTCATTCAAGATTTTACTAACCACATCATCAAACTTCAAAATATTATTAGTAGATGTTATATTACTAACAACCATTACCAAGTTATCCCAACTATCGAGGCAAATAACATAAGAACAAGAGTGTTTTTACTTCATCAGCAAATGGTATATCAACCGATTTTAACTGATTTACAATAGATTTGAAATCATTCAACTGACTAGATGCAGATCCACCTTCATGCATCTTAGAACTAGATAGTTTCTTCATCAAATAAACTTTATTTGAAGCGCTAGGTTTTTCATATAAATTAACACGAGATTTCATTAACCCTATCGTAGAAGTCACTTTATATAATATTGGAAGCCACAGATGTTGCTAGCTTAATCTTATAGATCCCAAAGCCTTTCTGCACAAGAATCTTTCATTCTTCATTAGTCATCTTCGTAGGTCTAGACTTCTCATCCAATGATAAATAAAATCTCTTTGATACATATAATCTTCAATCTGCTTCTTCCATAATTGATAATTTTGGTCATCAAACTTCTCTACCTTATTTGTTTTTTTTGTTATAGCTCCCACTCAATCGAAAACTCTACAAGTAAATTTGTCAAGACAAAGAACCAAGACAAACAAAGGCCGATACCGGGCTTGTTAGGGTTAAAATACACTTGATGAGAAAACCTATAGACTTGCATACATGCAAATAAGAAGTATTAAACAAAGGAATATACATTGTAACAAGGGAATATGAGATGCCTCCATAGATTTAGGAACAATAGATGTAACAATAATATGTGTGTAGTAGAATAAACAACATTATGATAAAAGAAAAGAATTATCCAAGACAAATTTGAGGCCAAAATTATGAAGATTTAATCTTCCACACTCTCGATGAAAACTTTCTTTCTTGTCAAGCTTTTGCTTCATAAGAATTCTCTCTCAAAGGAATATACATTGTTCTTCTTAATTCTTGGGAATATGAGATGCTTATAAACCCTAGCTTTAGACACTTATATAGTCGTATATATACTTAGGGCACTAAACATGCATTATGATAAATAATTCGCTTTAATGCTAAAAACCAAGGTCTAATTCCCGAGAGTTAATTAAAACACTGAGAAAACCTTAGGTAATTGATGTTGGTTCTAAGAAGTAGTAGACAAAGAATGTTGGTTCCTTAGTCTTACTTGACTAAAAGAAATTCCATTTTATGAAAGCCGATGCCAACCAAGACAAATATGACGGTTAATGTTTTTTCCAGCAAGTTTCATTCTCAATTAAAATACACTTGATGAAATTAATTCAAGGCAAGTAATTCAACTCAACAAATGGTCGCTGCGCACTTGTGATGAAATAAAGTTTCACTTCTCAAGTTCTTGTTATTTTTGAAGGGGAATGTTGATTCCTATGGAATACCAAAAAATGTAGTTTGAAATATATGTGTCCAAATTAACAACTCATCTCTATTCAATTATAATTAGATATGGCAAAGTGCTTTGGTTTATCAATTCACTCAAGTGCCCTTGATTCTTTGTCATGACCATGTTGATATCTTTAGAAATTCATAAATTCAGTTAATCCTCTCGAGTGTTTTGCTATATTAATTTCTCCTTTTCTTGATGTAGACTGTTAGAGTACATTCTTTATTCACAAAGTATGGATTTGAACATCATTGGCATTCACCTTAGGAAGAACAAAAAATCGACATTATCACCTCCACTAGGAGAAACTTAAGCAAAACCATTTACATAAGAGGAAGTCTATGATCCATAATATAATCATTACCTCATATGTATTATCACATTCATATTGAGAAAAGTCATTAAGAATATTAGATTGTTAAGCATAGTCATGATTTGAATAGACATGCAGATTGGTGTATTATTAATAAATGAATTACAATTAAATTGTGAGACATATACCCATAACATTTAACTAGGAAAAAAAAAGAATAAAAAATATAGTTTAATAAAACTATTTTAAAGAAGAGAAAATGTAACATTCCCATTTTAAGACTTTAGAAACAAGGGAAAAAAATTAATACATAATGTTCTTTGTTCTAAATAAAACATCATTTAGAACACACATTCCATGCCAATCAATCTCATAAAAGATAACCATATGTAGGTTGTAATGACTCGGTATACTACCGATCTCTCATTCCATGACTCGGTTACCAACCGATCTCTCATGTTAACTTAAAGTATAAAATACTTTATGTATACTACGTATACTTGGTTCTCCTACCCTATTCCAGGTACTGAGTGATCTATTTAAAGAACCTATCTAAATATTTGTTACCAATATTCATCTGACATCACATTTCTTTAAACTAGGTGACATAGGACAATGCAACCAGCTTGCGATACTTTGGCCAAAGATTTTCAACATAATGTTCATGTTACTATTCCTAGATGACATACTTGTCATTTGGAATACGTCCTTCACCTCACTCTTCTTGTTATCTAGAATGGTCTTTATTGACTATCGTCACCCACTTGCCCAAGGTTTGACCCTAGCCCAGTTAGCAACATAATTTGTTATAGGAAGACGCTCACGATGACTTAGGGTATATGGGCATACTCGGCCGACCTAAGTCATCCGAATGTGCCAAGGTACCCTGAGTCATAGAAAGCTACTACCTATTCTAAACATGTTACTAACTTGACCTAGAGAGAAACTAAGTTCAAGTCCAAATGTGTGTAGATCTAGATGAACAAATACGGAAGGGTGTTGCCACATGTCAACTGCAACACTGTATCCTCGAGAAGTCCTTGACTTCTCGAGGGTATAGTCCTGCAGTTGGCGTGTGCCAACATCCATTAGAACTGATTCATCAAGATGTACATACCCCCTTAGTGGTCATTAATTCATAATTAATATTGGATTAAGATTCAGATTACAACAACCATGCCTAACCCTAATTCTAATAATTCATTAAGTTCTTTATCCATAATTAGCCTGATTTGATATGGAAAACTTCATTAATTCATGTTTGCATTAATGTTCATTAACGTGGCATAACAACAGTTATCCCAAAAACAGACAACAAACATCAAACATTTAATTCTTAATGCAACCTAGTTATCCAAATCAAGTGTGTCATCCACCTAGATTCAACTAGTGTTTACTTTATAAAACGTAGTATAAAGATTAAAGATCATAACACCATTCCTTTTATTTTTCATTCTTTTGAGAGAGGAAGAGTCTTCCTCTACATGGTTAGATGTTAGGTTAACATAACCTTTTTTCATTCTTTACTCATATAGTTTAATTGTATGTCCAATGCATATTTCATTATTAAACTATAGTTGTGTAGTTAGAGAATGACATCTTTGCAATTTAACAAGTTTCATTATAATAAGGGAGATTATACTATCCCCTTAATCCAACTTATTAATTGATAACAACAATAGTATACAAACATATAAAGAATATCACCAAGATATCACTACTATTTCCATCATATAAAGTACAAAAGAATTCACACAACAAATTGGAGTCCGACTCCAAACCTTTCAATTCATGATGATAAATATACATTTACAAGACTATGCATTTCGAAATTCTACATGTCAATCATCATTAAGATCTTAAAAGAACATCACTTTTCTTTTCCAATACAACTCAAGAATGAATCAAATTCTTTACATAAGATCCAAAATTAAATAAGCCAATGCATCATAAAATTTTTGCCTTCTTTTATCACTTACGATGTCCATCTGTAAAAATTGCTAGCATGGGTCAATTCAATGAACTAAGCATGATAAGCACTAAGCATTAAAGTGAAGTGCATTCCACTAATTGTTCCATTAAAACAACTCTACTTTAATGAAACAATTAATATATCATACAAATAAGCATAAGTAATAACAACTAGAAAGAAGTACAATAAAGAGTTTGAATTCACTTTTAAGAAAAGAGCATAATATAATCCGCAACATCTGCATTATATCATAAGGTTTAATTGATCCTATCAATTACTTTTAAACAAACAATAGTCTTGTCATCCAATTGTTTCATAATTCTATCAGAATATAAAAACAACATTTATCTTTACTATGTAGCAAAAGAAGTTATTTACAACATAGCTCATATTAGGATGATTCATCCTTCATATAAGCAAAAGAAGAAGAATCAATACATATTATTCCCCATACACTAATCATATGAAAGACAAACAGTTCAAAACACTCATCAATGCTTCAGTTCAAGGATAACAATAAAGGATTCAACATTAAAGAGACAACATCTAAACAAGAATCCCAAATCAATCCAAGAAGGAATAGAGAATCAAAACAGTCTAACTACAAGTCTTACTAACTTCTACATGTTAGAAGATATCATTCAAAGATCTAAAACCAAACGTTCCAAATCAAAGCTAGACTCACAGAAGTTAATCTCTTCTCGAGTCCATCCAAAAAGGGTTCAATAAGACAAAGTGCCAAAAAGAAAACCTTCCAATATCAAATACAAATGAAGTATGACTCCATCAAACAAAGTTCGGTCCTACATTCATTATATTTTCTCTTCAACATAACCGACTTCAAATATTCTCTTTCCACATCATTCAATAAATGACCAAGTACAAAGTAGACTAAACAATCCACAAGAATTTTCCATCTCAAAAGTGGTTTCCCTTCTATTTCCTCTAAGACAAATCTAAAGTCGAACCCAAGAAGTTGAGTAGACCTAAGAGAACAACCACTCTACAAATTCAAGAAGAGAATCAAAATACAATGAAGTTCAATCAAATGAACTTATCTTTACAAAAGGTATCTGTCATCCCAAGAGAACATAAAAGGGATATCTATTAGAAAAGGTCCAATCAATAATTTGTTTCATTTATACTATCAAATGAATTCTCATATCTATTTCAAACTTAGAAGTTCTTTAACTAATTCCAAAGAGAGAACACAAAACCAAACCCATAGTTTAAGAAAGCACACTTCTAGTTTCCTTACAAATCAATACAACAATTTATTTATCCCAATTCATTAAACAAAGTTTGAATTCAATTCTCGAAAGGGGTACACTTCCCAAGGCTAAAGATAAACAAATTAGTATCCTAGAGAAATCCGTTCTTTTCAATCTTTTAAAACCCAAGATTCATTCAATGAATCTAACAAAGAATACAAAACCCAAATCAGTATAAGCTAACAAGTTTCCAAAATACTCACGAACTCCATAGTAACTAGAATCCAAACGCAAGGACTTAAACAAATCAATACAAAAGAACTTATAGTTCATGATCCAAGTAAGAATAATTATACAAAACAATCCGAACCAGAGGTAATGTATCCTTCCATACAAGATTCAGTACACTAGGGTATTCAACTCATCTTTCTTATAAAACCCAAAAATCAATTTAAGAGGATCTGAAAGAGAGTAAGAAAACCCAATATATGTTTAAGTCAAACAATGTCTCAACTTTACCTCCAACGTGACTGAAACATGGGATCACAACAAGACTCTCAAGAATATCCATAAAGATTTTATGCCCTTATTTGTTTTAAACATCAATCACAAGAAGGCATGTATTACATACCATTTCTATAATCCTCAAAAAATGATAATGAT
Organism: Taxus wallichiana var. yunnanensis; assembly: GCA_018340775.1. Classification (NCBI taxonomy): domain Eukaryota; kingdom Viridiplantae; phylum Streptophyta; class Pinopsida; order Cupressales; family Taxaceae; genus Taxus; species Taxus wallichiana. Next base: position 587,978,980 of record CM031238.1, on the reverse strand, counting down.
TGTTTCAAAGAACTCTTATCAAACCAAAGAGTAAATAATAATAAAATTAACCCAAGTTTCTCAACAAGTTATAGTTCTAGTCCATTATCCTTCAAACAAAAATGAGCCTTAAAAGACGTGGGTTTTCTAAGAGCAGAGGAGAGAATATTATCCTCCATATTCGCACGCCTTTACAAGTTCAAAGAAGGTGGTACAGTCTCACAAAAATAGAAGTACCACAACCATTCCAACTCAAGAAGCTACAAGGAGAAGATCTCAAAAGAGATAACCAAATCAACTCAAACCAAAACTAACCTCCCAAGCTTTTTTGAGCAGATAGTCCCATAAACAGTTCTAAGTATTTCAAAACCTTGAATACGAGTAAAACTCAAGCTCAGAACACAAGTATAGAACCAAACACATCAACTCGAATACAAGTTCGAACACGCAAGTATTGAATACGAGTATAGTGCTAATCAAAGCTTCAACACAAGTTATGAGCAACACAAAGCTCCAATACAAGCTCAGAACCAACACAAGGCTCCAATATAGGTTCAGAACGAAACACAAGGCATCATATACCAGTTCAGAACAACAATAACCTCGAACACAAGTTCAGAATGAAATACAAGCTTCAATACAAGTTTCACATGCATGTCACCACTAAACTTGCACAGAGAGAAAGTTTCCAAAGGCTAACATTATTTTGCAATGGATTTACATCCAAAAACCACAGATTCATAAAACCATGAAAGTAAATAACCAGAAAAATCATGCAAAAAATTTATCTCATGAGAGCAGAATTGTTTTAATGAATCATTTAGAAGAAAGCAAGAAATCTTAATGGATAGAGCCTATCATGCCTGATAGTGCTTCTATCAATTCAAAGGAGACTTCCAGCCAAGCTTCCAACTCTTTTTCTTCTCCATGAAAGATCAACAACCAAACATCTTTTCTTCAAATGCCTCATATACTTTCCTTCAATCGAAAATAGGCCAGAGAAACCAAAAATAACCACAAAGTAAAAGTCAAACTATTGGTTCAAAGAACCAGATAGCTCCATGTAGAGAAAAATCACGAGGCATGCAAGACCAAACAACCTCTCACAAATCTACCCCTTGTTTCCAAGATGGTTTGCACACAATACCGAGGTCCATTAATGCCATTAATTACAAAATTCCCGCCTATCTCTCCATGCCACCGCCTCCTAAAACTGGTGAAACCTATTTCCACTTTTGCATGCATTTCCAACTTTAGTGAAGCCTCCACGTATGCCTCCACTAAAGTTTACTAGCCTTTTCCAAAACTAGATGTACCTCCATTCATTTAACCCAAATCAAATCAATTAAATGCCATTGGAACCATCACCGCCTAATACCATGCGACCCTTAGGTTCCCTTTTATAGTTTAGGATAGATTTCCCAAAACTTAGGTTAGTCTAACAATAATTACCTTAGGTCTTAAAACATTGCCATAGGTAATTTCCACCTTAGGTTAGATCAAATTCACAACCATATAGTATTAGTATTAGGTTAAAATAGCCTAACATTACTTTAGTAATTTTCTCCCTTATTCATTTAGCACAAGAACTTAGGTTAGGATGCCATCCAAAAAATAGAATAAGAAGCTTAGGTTAGATTAAACCCAAATAAGTAGACATAGCTAGGAAGTAGGTGCTTTTACCTAGTTTAGGATACCATTAGGATAATCCTTTAGTTTTAGGATTATATTCCCTTCATAGTCATGAAGCAGACTATATTTCGTTTACGCCATTAATGTCCTAAAGAGATCAATCCTAAAGACCCAAACACAAACATACAACCGAATGAAGGCACGTTCATACAAGACCAAAGAATTTGTAACATACAAAAGTTCAGTCCGCTATGTCTCTCAAACTAATGAATGTCAATTTACCATTCAGTTCTTAAGAAATTTAAAACATTCCTTGATCACCAAATTGATCCAAGGATGAGTCGAAAAAGAGATAAGTTTGCAACTCTCAAAACCAAATTTTAACTCACCTACAAAAGGTGAAAATGGATTATAGCAAGCCATATCATTTCATCTAATGAATCCAAGAGCGAAATGATTTATCCATAACAAGCATGATTTTCAACAATCAAGGAAACACACCTCATTCAAGAAAATCACATGCCTACGCTTAATGCAAAAGAGAAATATACCCGAATGGTAGTTAGGATTTGCACCGACTGTGTTAAGGATACAATCAACAAGTCTACTAAACGATTTAATCCAAAATGAATAAGTGTGTATGTCACTCATTACACTTTGGGCTAGGGTTAAAAATAAGATGTATATTCATATTAATTAATTAAATATCAATGTGTCGATCACAATTTACCTATTTAGCAATATGCAAGATAAATTGATTGAAACAAGCGCCAAATAAGACAACACACAAGAAGGAGATGAACTTAGCTTATCAAATGCTAATAAAGTTGATTTGACATTGACAAATAGACAAAATAGTTGGAAATGATTGGTAGGTGCTTCATTTATGTACAAACTAAACTAAGATGAAACCATTGGATGCATATGGAACTATTTGGTGGTTTCATACTTGTTTGGTGGTTCTATATGTCGAAGTCATTAACATTTTGTAGCTTTTTATTCCTTTGCAGTTGAATGGAATGTGCTTATCTATGAAACCCTAGGTCTCACAAATGTGTGAAACTCTTTGTATGACCCGAAATAACTTCAAACAATAACCATGGGTAGGAGACCCTACATAAAGGCTAGTGGGTTGGGTCAAAGTGCAATGCATATAACACCTACGTTGGCACTACTTTGAAGGGGCCTTAAAACACATGTAGTTCTCTACTTAGAGATGTGGTATCTTTATAGGTACAACTATTTTTGACAATATACACTTGATAATGCTTAGTAGTGGCTTGGCGTGCTTGTGGTTGACTTGTCTTTGAGGTCTTGAAACTTGGGAAGGTATACTCTTGAACACAATTGGGAGTGCTTTAGACCCACATGGGGTTGCTCCTAATGTGGGTTGTTGCTTTTCAGAATTTATGAGAGTTTGGAGTGCTTTTAGAATTACATTTTCTTGTAGCACTCTTGAAAGTGCCAGTGAGTATATGAGTGCATTTGAATTTCTTATACATAGGTTCGTAGGTATATTTTCACATTAACGCCGACCCATGAGGAAAGTATTGATCTATATAAAAATATTAGTTTGAGAAAATGACCGTTGGGTGGCTTGGGATGAAACTGCTAGTTTCTGACCAAACCGATTGACGGTTTGGTCTTTGTTTGACAATCTTATACGGACAAGGACCGAGTTGCTAAAAACTTATGGACACGACACTTGGAGGTGATAAATTATTGTGGATTGATGCAAACAATTATGTGATCGATTGAACAATACAACAAAGAGAGCAAATCATGCAATAAGGCCAATGATAGGCAATTGAGCTCGAATGTGTGCACAAGTCATGATTTAAGGATTAAGACGAACTAACATTATCAAATGATAAATTTTGTATATAATGTAAAAGGGTCTCTAGATAGCTCCATGCTCCTCCAATTAAGTAGGAAAGAAGAAAATTAAAGATGCAAAATAAAATTTAATGTATTCGTTGTTAAAATCATCTGCACAAGTAACCCACCTTTCATAACAAAAAAAAGCACATTTTATACCCATTTTCGAGCAGGGTCGCTGTTTATGATGTACAACAGAAGGGAAGTATATTCTCACTAGACGGGCATCAATGATCATGAGCAGAAATTTACCGTCTATGTAAAACTACCATGCGACAAATTCATCCGTTAGATAGTGGCACACGAGCTTCTTCAGATTTCTAGAACGATAGGGTAAAGGAGCAGTTTGTAGTCTAAATCCATTCAAATTCATAGGAATGTATTATATTTAAACAATTGTTTGACTGAGGAAGACGGCAAATCAAAATTCTGATTCGGCAGCATGAGATCCAACATTGTCTCTGAGGTTAGTTCATAAAAATTCTAGGGCTTCCTTTTCTTTTATTTATAAATCTAAATTTGTAATCAGAAATGATTTATGTGGGAAATAGGTTGGAATTTGCTTCTTATTTCTAGGTTTTTCTTGACACGTCTTTAATGCTTGCATTGGACGATTACAATACCAGTTGAAAATGCTTCTGTTTTTTTTTTTTTGAATTATAATTTCACGTGGAACATGTCAACCAGTGGTAGGCAGTCCAAATTTGTCAAAGTTTACGAATCTCTTTACGCATAACTAATCGTAAATCACAAAATTTCCGTAATTAAGGACTTTTGGGAGTTTAGGGCTTTTTGTCTTGTTTCCTGTGCTGAGTAGGTTTGTTCGGGTGTTTAGATATTTTATTTAAGTTTGGTGTTGAGTCAATGAGGGTTTTATAGGGTCCTTATAGGTATTTTATTTATGTAATCTCAAGCTCTAATTTGGGTAGAAAAATGTACTTGACAATAGGAATCCTATTGTCTGTCTGTGTAATGCATTTCCTTGAAGACTACATTGCATAGTCACGAGACTGGGGCTTGACAAGACCGGCATGGTGACTTGGCTTTGGCCAAAACTCGGTCTAAACTCGCCCTGCGAAATATCCTAAAATACAAAATATTTTACAAAAATAAATGTTTTCTTTTCAACGAACATGAAATTTGATGATAAAAACACCGATAATCTGTCAATAGCTGCAAATCCTTGCCTTAGAGTTTCCTTTGTTTTTGTACTGCACAGTAAAAACAAAGAATGCATAGATATAAGGTGGATTGGAAAGACTTAGTTTGCTTCTGAGTTTGACCATGAGGGCGAAACCTAAAGGGTTAAAAACAAGCCCTTTCTTTCCACAAGGGGGTTGTCTTATGCCCAGCAGGTGTGTAGACTGGGTTGAGAAAATCACCTATACCCAGGAGGTGTGTTGACTGGGTTGAGAAAATCACCTATATGTGCGTATTTGTGCATTTTAGGAATAAGCATGGTTTTATTCTGTTTTTGAGACTCACAAGATTTTGGCTTGTTCTATGGCGACTTAACGTGAGTAGAAGCAAGTTTTTGCAAATTATGAGTTTTTGAATGTGAGTTATGAGTTTTGCGTTCAGAACGTTTCCTCGTCAAATAATTTTTTTACTCCTTTATGTTCTTACAAGGTACAGAGAATAGTTTTAGTATTATATATAGAGAACACTATACAAAATAAGGCACAACTTGTAGCACTTGCCGCCACCACAACATCTCAGTTTCAAATGTCCGTGACAAGGCTCCCTGTAATTATGTGGTGGTTGTATTCAACTTCAAGTGGTACGTGTGTGATATGGAGTTAAGTATCCTTATAGGAGTTCAAATGGTGTCCACACATTAAAAGGTTACAAAATAAGACATATGCATGTCCGAGAGAGATCTCATAAAAAAAAAAAAGACCCCTAGATCATATGGTTCATATGCAGCTCATATATTGAGATCTTTATCAGAAAGCAGTGAATTGCACATAGGTCCAAGGGAGATATCATATATGTGAGCTCAATTGATCTTAACTAAATGGCGAAGACTACCGTGAAATATTGGAACTTTGCAGGATTGTGTGCCATCACTTCTCACTCTCTGCCAAATCTGAAATAGCCTTCTAGTTTTCATTGCAACTGTGTCTGATGGATGCTATGGTCCTGATTTTTTTAACATTTTGTAAAAGGAGAAGTGTCTCCCCACCAAATATTCCGTGAACTGATAGGCATCCCCTCTCATTAAACTGTTATACTTTTCACCTGGTCATATTTTCTGGTAAAGTTTACCATTTGACTATACCCTCTTCTTCCTTCTGTCTTAATCAGAATTTGCTTCCTCTTCAAATAAAAACCATGTCAAGGGTTTGTTCACTAACTTAAGCATTTCATTTTAAAAATGTAATCCTTATCTCAAAATAAAATTTATGTGAAGGATTTGCTCAACCAGTTAATTGTAATTTATTTTGATTAGATTTTGTTCTTTTCAGAAGAGAAAAGATGCTTTCAATATTATAGACAATCAATTATTGGAATAAAATTTCAATATCTATTTGCACTGAAGAAAGATCCCAATTTTTGAACTATCTTGCTTCGCCTATTATAGGGAAGTTTGAGTATATTATAGTTTCCTTTTTCTTCATGGTAGTGCTTGACATGCATTCGGTTCAAATACTCCAGGCAAGTCTGTCCACCAGAATTGGGCAGTGGTGGGATGGAGTTCCTTTCATTACCTCTGGATTGGTGGTTGTGTGTGGGATCATTTACCTGATATGTCTGCTGATTGGATATGATTCATATTATGAGATTTGTTTCTGGCCAGCAGAGGTAATATCACGATTTCAAGGTATGCATTTTCTCTTCATTGTGCTTTTGGACATTGCAAACATGAAACTACCTTTTTATCTGTATTCCAGCCTTGCTTTATGTTCTTTAGCTTTATACAGTAGAGGAGTGGATAGACTACATTTCCTTTACATTAAATTGAAACCATATTCACTAAATTCTATCAGGATTATAAATGTTTTCTAAGGAAATCGACAGTTAATAAACTATCTTTTAAACATTCGTTGGAATGATGAATTGGATGGTTAACAAAACATCTATACAAATGAGGATTGACTATTTGTATGGTTATCCTTTTCGAAAAGTTAGGTTCACTATCAAAAGTTCAGCAATCAAGAAAGTTTAGAAATATTAGGTACATAATCAAATATACACAGAAATAACATTTTAATGCTAAAACTTGAAGAGTATACCAAATATTAAATAGTCGAAGCTACAGGATTTGATCCTCGAAATATTCAAGCAGTGCTGCATTCAATCATCAATGTAAAGATCACAAGATTTGCAATTTTGCAGTGTCAATACCAGATTCACCTAATTTTGCTGCCTCAAGTTATGACAGACACGGGAAAGTTTTGGCAGTTATTGCTTCCAAGAGGATTGTTATGTCTCTATAAGGACTGAATTACTAAACTTTAGTTTCTCACAGGATACTGAGTGCAGAAGATTAGTCTTGATTTCTTAGGGATGCTGAAAATTTTGTGGTTTGGGATTGCCAAAAATGGTGAATGTTCAATGGTATGGCAACATGCAGAAAGCGAATGTGGCTTTTTTGATAAAAATAAAAACATTATATAACGTCAGAAAATATAAACATTAGCACGAGGTCCCAAGTTTGAATACACTGATTTCCCGGTTTTCCAAACAGTCATAGCAACAAGCAACTCAGTAAATAAGGCTAGGTAGCCCTAGTGGAAAATCTACCAGAAAAGTTCAGGCCTTGAAGGATCACCGAAAAAAACTAATGAGACTAGTATAAGACGGACTTTAGGAGGCAGCCACATCCATGAAGCCACAAATGAAAGTGCTGTAAGTAAAAGTGGAAACTCTCCCAGCAGCATAAGTAGCATAAGTTCCATAGGTTGGAGAGAACCTATCACTCATGGGAATAGTCAAAAAGTTCCCATGTGTAATGCAGGAGGAGAATATATACACTGGATCAATAGTATTGAAGAACACCCCAAGCTCCATATCCTTCATATCTGCCACACACTAGCCGCTACACCTTTCACTAACAGCACTGAATCTACCAGTAGCAGTATGTACACCTATTCTAAAACCAAACAACCAATTCCCACCTAGAAAATATCTAATATCCCTCCAAATGGGCCACTATACCATTTGAGAGACAAATACACCAAAACAGAGCAACAAGCTTTAGTATTTGCCGAGGAACAAAAGCACTAACACCCTATGTTGCCGGGATATGGGCACGGGTTCGGGTTCAGGTTTGATACATGGACGGGTTTGATACATGGATATCCATTCATATTTTAAAAAGAAATACTTGGGTACATACATACATCCATTCATATATATATAAAATTAGAAATATATATATATATATATATATATATATATATATATATATATATATATATATATATATATATATTCATTTTTAGTCCATAAGAAATACAAAACTTGAAAATTATAGTAGGAGCAATGTTCAAAACATCTGGTATACTGAAGACTTTACATTTTCACTGATCATGTGGCTGCCATACATATGATTTGTCAAGATGAATGCAAACAAAACTTGAAAAATATAGTAGGATCAATGTTCAAAACATTCAATATACTTAAGATTTTACATTTCATTGATAATGTGGCTGCCATACATATGATATATGAATATCATGTCAACATGAATACAAACAAATCTAGAATATATCATCTAGATTTTCCTCAAAATCAAATTCTTGCATGTCACTCGCACTAGCTCCACTCTCATTAGTTTTGCTTTCCACTCCTTGTGAACTCCCTTGAATATCATCTTCGCCATCAATTATTGAAAGTTGGGCAAGAGTGGCTGCGGAGGCATCCAAGTTTGTGGTCTTTGGAACAAGATCCCAAAGTTTGTGAGGACCTCTAATATAGTCCTCAGACTTGTACGACAAGAGGCACAAATTGGAATGCACATATACCAAATCCTCACTTTTTTAGATGCCAACTTGTTTCGTTTAGCTGAGTGGATAAAGGTATAAGTACTCCAATTCCGCTCTACGGAAGAATTACTAGCCACCTATTACAAAAAAAGTTCGTTAGAAAATTCAAATTAGTAACATACTAAGAATGTGCAAAAAAATATCCTACTAAATAAAATTTAAAATTTTCAATAAATGTTATACTTGTGAAAGAATTTTGATGGCAATAGGTCGTAGGTACTTGGCATCACGGCCATATACATACCACCATTTGGTTGGGCTCATAATGTACTCGTCAAAGAGAGCCTCAATCTCTCCCATGTTGCCTTCTAAAGCTACAAACATGCCCATTTCGTTTTGGACCACACTAGCTATAGATGGATCAAGAAAAAGTCTTTTGAATGCTGCCTAGTTCCATTTGCAACTTTGGAGTCAGAGAATGGTGGTTGCTTGTTAGGTAGCCCAAGTATTTCAGAGCTATAATACTTTGGGTTAAATGCATAGGCAAGGAGATGTAATGGGTTGGTCATTTTATTCCACCTCTTCATGAGCACATTCTTGACCTCATTTAAAAAGGTCTCTTCTCGGATCTTTTTCTTTTGTTTGTATGACCTCTCTCATACGCTCGAGCATAAAATCTATTCCATCATGTATTTCTCCCATGTATGATACATTAGTAAATATGTATTTGATCATGGAGAGAATGGGCTCAGATGAAGACCGAGCAAGTACTCAACCTTGACTGACACTCATCAGGGCCAATGATTTTACCTTTGTAGCTTTCTCTGTATTTGATTGCCTCCACACTTTGTCCAAACATTGTTGATCACCATACTGCTTAAGGCCTCTTTCACCTTCACAAGTCGTCTCAAAACAAGTGTGTGAGAGGCAAATCTTGTTTCTGCAACCTTCAACAACTCCAACCTTGAGAATCTCCTGAATATGGCTTGTGACATATGATGGTTTGTGATAAACATCTGAATGTCATTTGCCTCTATGTAAATTTGTTCAATCCACGGGATTTTCCCAATCTTTTGGAGCATCAAATTAAGGGAGTGGACAACACAAGGGGTCCAAAATATGTGCTCGTATCTACCCTCTATAATCAATCTTGTTGCTCTACAGTTTTTAGCATTGTCCATGATGACTTGGACAACATTCTGGGGGCCCACCAACTCAATAGCCTCTATCAAAATGTTGGCAATAAATTGTGCATCTTTGACTTGCCCTTCACAATCAATGGCTTTTAGGAACATTGCCCCTTTAGGGCATACTTGCAACAACATTTATTAGGGGTCTATTTCAAGCATCTTTCCATCCATCTGAAATGATGGAAACCCCGAATCCTTCCATGAATCTCTAATTGGCTGCAAAGAGGTGTGAATGTGTTCCACTTCCTTTGCCAAGAGTGTGGTTTGAACCTTTTCGTAACTTGGGCATTTGTACCCTTGTGGAGCTTCATTGATAGCCTTCACCATCTGCTGCCAATATGGAGACCTCAATACATTAAAGGGCAACCCACATGCATAAATGCATCGAGCAATCACCTCATCAACAATATCCCTCTTGTCATTATTGAATGCTTTTTCCAATGCTCCTTTTGGCTTTTTTCATGAGGTCTCTTGACTCTCTTCATCAAAAGGGGTATCAAGTGGATGAGCATGAGTGTGACTTTGAGTTTGGATGAAAGGATGAGTAGTAGATGTAGGTGTGGGTGGTCTTGATGAAGGCCTTCTTTGCAATGGAATTGTTTTAGATCTATTTCTTTCATATTGTCTATCAACCTCTTGCTCTCTTTGGCAGGTTGCCATTTTCTCTTTTGATAATTTGGGGCACTTCTTTATCCCCACACCTCCAACCCCAGTCAAATGGATTTTCAGTCGACTATATGAGGATTTGTATTGAGCATGACAACCATGACATATCCAAATATGACCCCCACCACCAACAAGGTATTCTACCATGTTACATGTCTCCAAAGAGGAGAATTAGAATCATGTTTCACAACATTTGATGTGTTTTTAGAAGCTTGTGGGCCTTACACTCCATCCAAGTAGAACTTGATGCCAACCTAATCTATTTTTGATCGCTAAGATCACCATAAAGGTGCAAGGTAAGAGCATAAACAAAATTAGGATGTTAAAAAACTATAAACATTTTGCCTTTACATAAATATTATAAATAGAAACAAAGGCTTACTAATTATTAATTTAAAATTTTCTAAGTGATGTCATCCTAATTTGTTTTTGATCAACAAGATAACCATAAATTCGCGAGGTGATAACATACATAGAGTTAGAATGTTAAAAAAATTAAAAACATTTTGCCTTTACATAAATAAATTAACAATAAAATAAAAACAACGGCTTACTAATTTCTAATTTAAAATTTTCTAAGTTATGTCATCCTAGTTTGTTTTTGATCACTAAGATCACCATAACGATGCGAGGTGAGAGCATACATAGAGTTACGAAGTTAAAAAAAAAAAACATTCTCGCTTTTTTACATAAATAAATTAATAATAAAATAGAAACAACGGCTTACTAATTATTAATTTAAAATCTTCTAAGTGATGTCATCCTAATGCTTTTTGATCACGAAGATCACCATAACGGCGCGAGGTGAGAGCATATATAGAGTTAGGAAGTTAAAAAAATTAAAAAACATTTTTCCTTTACATAAATATTATAAATAGAAACAAAGGCTTACAAATTATTAATTTAAAATTTTCTAAGTGATGTCATCCTAATCTGTTTTTTATCACCAAGGTCACCATAAAGGCACGAGGTGAGAGCATACACAGAGTTAGGATGTTAAAAAAAAAAAAAATTGCCTTTACATAAATCAAATGATAAATGCTAAAATATTAATTATTAACATTGAACAATGCCTTTAAAAATTAAAAATAACAATATTTACTAATTATTAATTTAAAATTTTCTAACCGTGCCATCCTAATCTGTTTTTGATCACCAAGATCACCATAAAGGTGCGAGGTGAGAGCATACACAGAATTAGGATGTGTTTAAAATTTTAAGTAAAAATAAATAAAAATAAAAATAAAGAAATAAATAGAATTAGGATGGGCTTGGAAATATTGGAGTGGCTTGTGACCTATGTGGATAATGTTGTCTTTTTCCAATAGATAGTGCTTCTATTTTTTAGCTACTTCCATTTTGTGCCAAAGGTTGTGTAGCTCTTTTGGGTGTGAACGTAATTGGGGCATGTTTGAAATTGTTCACACAAAAAGCGCAATAGGTTGATAACAAAGGCTTCAACGACCTTGTTTTTGTGCAATACAATTTGTCTTCGTAAGATAAGTGGAGGGGCGAAAGAGTCATGATGCAATTAATCGGGATGATATTAATTCATATGCTGATTGGATTGTTGAGGTTGAGGGTCCGGATGAGCAGCTCATGTTTACCAAAGAGGAGGTCATAAAGTTGGAGGGGGAAAGCAGAGGAAGTGATAGCATCGGGGGAATACGAGGCATTGGGAGTCATAGTGGTTAGTGAAGATGTAAATGATATCTTTGCGGATGATGTTGTTGGAGGAGGAATCTTTACTTTCCACTTTTTACGGGCAACAAACCAAGCATTGGAGATGATATTGATGACCGTAGTGTACGACTCGAGCATTGTAATTTATAGTTTGTACTTTTTGGTCTAAAACTGAGTATTGTACTCTATTATTGTAAAAATTAATGGAAAAATATTTTTGTTCACTACATTCAGCTCTCATGTTATTTAAGAGTGTTCTATATGTTATTTAATCTTTTTAATGATTTTAAAAAAAAAAGTAGCGATAAAGTTGCTGAGTAATGCCGAGTAATTCCCAAGAAATTGTCAAGTCCCGAGTCCAAGTCAAATTTTGGGCTGTGAAGTAATTGCTGAATACGAATTTTGAATTATGAACATTACCATATGGACAAGTGCTTGGACAAAGTTCACTTTGTCTCACAAAAATTGAAGTTGTGATGCGAGACAAGTGTTTGGTGTTCCAATAGGGAGCCACCACTCTGCACTTGCTTACAAAATTATGTAGCGAATTCATGCTAACAACAATAATTCAATAACTTATAAATTTATATTCAATAGATAGATTTCACAATGATGAGATTGATCTAGACAACGGTATAGTGTCACTTACAACAATCTAGACTTGTGCACAAGTGTTTGCATGGAAAACACTTCCAACTCCAAGACACTTTGCTTTGAGCCTTAATCTCCCATCCACACTCTACTCTATGAGTTTCTCCACACTTGAGCATTGACTTCTTAAGGCGATTGGGCGTTGTTTATAGAGCCATCGATGCCACAAACTTAACTCCTAAACTAATACGAAATTATGGTCCAAAGGACCCAATACAAGCTAAAGGACCCGGTCTGAGACATGGTCGGCCATTTCGAGTTTAGCTGCTTCAATTGATCATCCTCTAATGCTTCTTGGCCTTTCAAATTCAAACTTGTAGTATTGCGTGGCTTCCTTTAAGCTTGCATGACCTCCCCTAGATTGTGTGGTTTGCTCAAAGACACCACAAACTTGCACGTTGCAATTAACCAAACATAGTGCAATAGAATTTCCCACAATGTTGACATTGCATAGTGGGCTTACGTCAACCCAAACGCTACTAAGATGCAAAACTATTACTTTTCGGTCCGCCAACAACGTACTTCTTTACGACGTGGCCCACCCACAACACAAAAATGCACACAAAACACAAAAACCAACTTTAACATTCAAATTGCTTTTGGTTGATATAGGATTGCATGTGAAGTTGGATCCTCCCGCATCATACCCCGGGTAAGAATAAATGTTAGAATGGTGCTCACATTCACGAGACTAAGTGGTAGAAGCACCCTTTCATCCTTTTGGTAAGGACTCGGCATTCTTGTGTGCTGTTGTCAGGATTTTATTGTTTTAGATTTTCATATATGGCCTAATGGAGGTGGTATAAAATCTGCAATAGTTAGGGAAGGTCACTTATTGACAGGGTGATATTCCTCTGCATTTGAGAGGGGCAGTTCCCTCGTATGATGGGGTTATTTGGGTTTTCGGTTCTTTTAATCGGAAAACACAAATTGAACAATAATGGGAAGGAGAAAGAAGAAGGAAGAGGACAGAGGAAGCAAGAAATCTACAACATAATAGACTCAGAGAACTGCTGAGATAACTCAAACATAAACACAATATAAAACCCTCTCTCTCACATGAAGGGCAAAATACAATGGCAGATGCAGAGAATAAGAAGCAAACAGTCTTCATGACCCCTTAACGATATAGATATGGCACAAAGTCCACGTACACTGACATTCAACACAAAGTTTGAGTATTTGAACATTGGATACTACAAGGGAGAAAGACAACATTAATGGCATCATTCAATTATAAAATAGTAAGACAAAGTTTTATGATTGAGGAGCATTAACACTGCAAGAAAAGATAAACACACCGATATTGTAAGCATGAATTCATGGTAGAAGAAAACATTTGTACACAAAGTTATAGCAGGAATCCTCCAACATTCAAAGAGAAAAAGAGAGGAAGCCTCAGCCCTTTTTACGGACATTCCTATATTCCATATTTCATGCCAAACTAAGGACAACATCTGTTTGGCTTCCATTTTGTTCCGTGTTTAAGTTTGGTTGTGAAGGCTTTAATATGTAGTTCACAGGTTTACAATCATCCTTCTTAACATAAGCTCGTTGTGCATACCTCTCAATTGTGACATTCTATCTTTGCGACATTTTGTCAAATAGTTCGTATGCCCTCTGCGTATCCCCTCTTCATGCTTGTATGTTAATAAAGAGATAGACTTAATCAGATCTCCAACTACAATAAAGTCTTTATGAGATTGAACATACAATGTGAGTAAATGACTATGATGCACACATTTTAACCGCAACCTAAGTGCTCCATCATCACGGAGCAACTATATAACTAAATGTTTTGATTGATACTTGTGAGCAAGTTTTCCCACTAAATGCATTTAGATTGTATACAACACTCTTCATCTCTTTCTTATACATCTGATATGCACATCCACTATTCTACTTGGAGGGTTCGTATTGCCGGATCGTGCCATAGTAAAGACCTCATTATTGGGAACTATACTTATAATTACTTCTTGTATGATCTTGAATCCTATCAACATTGTTTCCATCTTGACATTTTATTTTCTTCACAATAGAAGAAACTTGATGGAGCACCTTTGCTGCCTGAAGGAATGGGACCATCGTACTAGAAGTATTTGACATACATTTCTTTAGAAGCATTTTCCCTCAACGAGTTTTAAAAACCATTGAGATTCCTCATCACAAATTTCAAAGTGTCCATTAAAATCCTAAGCCAAAGTCGACCTGGTTACAATATTTGCCTTACACTCAACATCAGTCAAAGAATCTCTCTGCCTCAACACCTTTACCAATGAATTACATTGTTCCAACTCTTCTATTTTCTGAACTCTCCTGCAATCTCCCATCACGATTGGAAACCATTGAAGGATGAAGAATATTTGTGTCAGCTTCCATAAATTGAAAGCCCTTTGTTTTGGCTTTGAGTGCCTTATCGTCTTATGATTATTGGCTTCACCATAGAACTATGGAACGGTTCCATAAGTTCCGCGTAGAGGCGACAAAGCCAATATATTACATTTTCCTTTGCATGTTGTGTGGTCGAGGCAAAGAGTTTTGGAGGTGTTCAATGCGTCTGAATTTGCCGATATAATGTCCAACTTCCAGCTCTCGTCAGATAAGTCAGTCAGTCAAGGTTGTGACGGGACATAGGAACATTTCTGACTGTTCTACTTGGAGGCGACAAAGCCGATAGGAATCAATCAAATATTTTTCCCAAAAACATGAAACTTGGTATTTCAGATTTGGTGAGGAACAAAGGAACAAAAGAATTTTTCCTCTTATTCCTTGTAAAGGTAATAATGCTGATGTGCAAGACTTATTGCCTAAGAGTGAGTGTAATTCTCTATGCTGACCCTTGACATCTGAATTTTGACCAATTTCTTCTTTTTGTTTCTAACAGCTTTTGCACAACTTGAATGTCGAAAATGAGGTGGAGCCGATGGTTAGAGAGCGGAGTCATGAAGACCATTTCCCTCTTTTGACAAGCGAGGAGGAGATGGGAAAACATCAAATCTTCCATGTTAATGGGAGCAATTGAGAGTTGAGGCAAGTGAGAGAGGAGAATAGGGGAAGGTGAATGGAATGAGCGAAGAGAGTGGTTAAAAAGAGGGTGGCATGAGTGGAAGCATCGAGAGGGGGCAAACACGGCAATAGGGTGGAAGGATGACGAAGCAATGATAGACGTCGATGTCAACAAAGAAGGGAGGAAGAGCATTATGAGAGATGACGGAAGAACAAAGTTCGAAGCCGCAAACACATTGTTGAGGCAAGAAGGATAACCACACTTAGGTTATTGGGAGCAAATCAGACAAAGGGTTTGGGAAGTCTTTAGAAAGAAGCTTCCACAATCCATGCCAATGAGAGGAAATTTTATCAACATTTATTTCATCTCCTTGCTCCATCCCGAAGTTGGCGAGAAGGCTACTCTATTGGCCTTGTGATAACAATGTTGTATCTTCCAATTTGAGAAATTTGTCAATAAGTGTCGGGCTTGACCAAGAATGTTATCGACTCGTCAAGTCTTCAACTTCCCTGAGGTTATAGCTTGAAGCCTTGAACCATAACTAGAGAATCTCCTTCGATGATGATGCGGTCAATGATGCACTTGAGGGCCATTTGTATCCCTCTCACCAATGCGGTAGTTTCTGCTACATTGCTAGTTCAGATGGGAAGTCGAAAGGATCTGGCTCTAATTAGGGAACCCGAGCAATCCTGGATGATGCAAGTTGCTTCAGAAGGACCTGGGTTGCCCTGAGAAGCTCTGTCGAAGTTAAGTTTGAAGAAACCTGTCACCGGCGGTGACTGGTGGGAATTAAGACATCTCAAATCACTCTTGTTAAGAGTGGAAACCCTCGACCCATTAACATGTGTTCTTAGAGAGATATTACAATGAGGGCAGGAGTCGGTATAATTTCATCGTTCATGCACCATACGGTTATAGTGTGAAATCTTGCCTCGAACCTGAGAAGTCAGGCATCATGTGAAAAGCTTGCAACTTATTATTGAAGATACTTCTTGTTCCACATGTTGGAGTAGCAGCTTTGGCATATGATTATAACAAATCTAAGGGATGAACCAATTGTCTAAACCTTTCAGAGAGAGTAACTGGATATCTTGTAAATGTTAGGTAGAATCTGAATGTCAGGTGTTCTATATATTTAAAATTTATAGATGGTCATGTGGACTTTATCTCATGTAACATTAGATAAACGAAATTCGTAGTAGACTAGTATTATGTGAATACAAATTTTGTACTGATTATGTATTGAAGATTAGACACTGCAACATGTTTTTATCCTAATGACGTGCAGTTCTTGTCTCCTTTCTATGATCTGATTTTTCTTGAATAACTGCAGTGTACAGGATCTATACCTCTGTGTTGTTTCATGGTTCAGTGCTGCATGTCATGTTCAACATGTTAGCCTTGGTGCCTATTGGAAGTGGACTGGAGCGAATTATGGGCTCAGTTCGATACTTGCATGCAACATTACTGGTGGCCACCTGCAATGCAGTTTTGCATCTTCTGATTGCTTATTTGGCAGCACACAGTCCTCTACATCCCTATCCTTTCTTAATGCAAGAGTGTACTATTGGCTTCAGGCATCATATTTGCTATGATTGTCATGGAAACTAGCTTAAATGGAAATCAAAGTCGCAGGTAAGATTTTCTGTTTGTAAGATTTGAAGCTAAAGGTAATTCCTGGGAGAGCATTTTTGTCATGGCAGTGACCTTTTTCCCATAGGTTTCCAAATAGATTATGCCTTAAGTTGTGCTTTTCCCTACTATTTGCATCTTTTATTGTTATAAGATAAACTTGATCGTATCTCTCATAATGTCAATCATCATTTTTATCTTGTGTCTGCAGTGTTTTCGGACTTTTCAATGTACCTGGAAAATGGTAAGTAGTGATTTTGTAAATCTAAGCACTCGGTTCATCCACGTGGACAAAATATTGAAATTACACACACACACACACACACACATACACATATACACATACACACACACACACACACACATATATATATATGTATGTATGTATGTATGTATATGCTTTCACATTTTTATAACATATATGTATATGTATATATGTACATATGTGTGTATATATATGCACATCTATAAACATATATGTACATAGATGTATATATATACATACATACATACATACACATACACACACATATTATTATATACATATAGATATAGATGTATACATATATATGTATATGCTTTCACATTTTTATAACATATATGTATATGTATATATATATATATGTATGTATATGTATATGTATGTATGTATATGTACATATGTACATAGACATACATATATATACATATACATATATGTGTGTGTGTGTATATATGTGTGTGGGTGTGTGTGTGTATGCTTTCACATTTTTATAACATTGTGAATTGATCCATAATTCATTGACTTGGATATTCCAGGTATGCTTGGATCCTCCTTATTCTGTTCCAGCTTTTAATGCCAAATGTTTCATTTATAGGACATCTCTGTGGGATTTTGACTGGGTTTGCATGTCCGTTGACTTCTTTCTTTCTTGTTGTACATTTTCCTTTTTATATTCCTTCTTCTTACTACAAAAGTTGTTCTTTTTATAATCCTGGTAATGAATCTTTCTGTAGAATATTATCGCTTTTCTTTTTGCATGTTAACAGATACACATGGCCTATTGAACTATTTAATGTTGGGATCATCATCATATACTGCCATTGAGAACTCTGCAATGCTTGTAGGGTTTTTCTAAACCTGAATTACATTATGAAAAGTATTTAGCAAATGCTTGAAAGAATTAATTTTTGAACATGGGATTCAATAAGACTACTGCTGAGGCATCTTCTTTAATTCATCGGGAGAGAATTGTGAAGGATTTACATTCTTACATAATAGGCATTCTGTGTGAGACGCCCTCGATTCATAGTAGGTGGTGGCAGTGGGGCTTCAGTTGCTGGATCACTTCCATCTTTTTCAAGTACTGCTACTAGGTAATGGTTGGATGAATCTGGTCAACTCATCATTATGCCTTACTTGGAAGTGTTAAGCAGATTCTGTTTTCTGCAGTGGTGCAGGTTTGGGAAATGTTTGGAGACGTCTTCGTTCATGGTTGCCACAAAGGGAAATTTCAGCTGATGAGGTATGGAACTGTTCTGTAGATCCATGTTTCTTATAGCAATATACCAATGAAAATCTTGCGACACATGCTATCTTCATTATAAGTTTACCACTGATAAATATATCTGGAATCTGAAAACATACAATAGGAAAAAAACAGAATTCTGTCAAATCAGATGGCTGTTATATTATTACATATTTCCCCCAAGTAAATGGTAAGTATATTCAGGTCAGACATAGGAAGTTAAATGCTTTGAATATTTGGAAGTCTGAAACTGAAATCTTAATTTACTGAATGTTATCTGCAACATTTGAGCAATTTCAGACAGTACATAGAATGAAAGCTATATGTTTTGTTTAAGAACCAACTCATGCCTAAAAGTCTCCAAGAACAGTATTTGGTTGCTGATCTTCTCCATGGATAGTTTCCCACAGATTAGCTGCAACAAAGCATTCTTCAAGAACCTGCCACTTTACAACTTAAAGCCTGAAGGCCTATTTAAAATCGTCATTTCCATTTTTCCCTTTCGTCTTTTTGTAATGAAACTGAATGCCAGTAATCTAAACATGCTGAGAATAACACAAAACTCACACAATAGTTTTTATGGAGCAATGCAATTTTTTTGTCGAGTATTAGGAATACATGAGGACATCGAAGCAGTATTTGGTCCTCACTCCTCAATATGCAAATCTGTCTTACTCAAAGCTAAAATAATGTGTATAAAACATATACAAAATCATGTGAAAGGGTATTATATTCTCTTGTTTAAAAATCATTTGCAGTAGAGGATCTTAGAAAAGACTCATGTCTGGATTTTCTTTCTGTTCATTGCAATGGACACAATTTCAAGAGACCGAACCGTCGAGACATTAATAATTAGTGGCAGTGAATTCTGTTTTAATTTGTAGATTGCAAGAGCATCTACAAAACAATGTCCACAAGGGACAACCGATAAAACTAATATCCAGTACCAGATCCAAAAATGGATCACAAAACCAAGTATACCAATGTCACATGAAAACACTGCAAAGTATCAACATCAAAGACAATAACTGAAATTTAACTAGGAACTGTCATGATAAATAGCATAAAAACATTAGATATCCTCTTCTATTATCACTGTGGGATCTTCAGACACATGGCCCAATTTTGAGTCAAGTTTTTGGACCAATCCAATCCCCATTTCTTCCTCAAGTCCCTTCAGTACAGCACTGTCTGCCTCTGGTTCCAAAGTGCCAGTTCCTTGTTCTTTACCCTTTTGCTATCGACAACTTAAAATCTCTCTTCATTTTTTGTTCTCATCTGCTTTTTCATAATTTCTTTAATGCTTCCACTGTGTCCTGGACCTTATAATCAAGGAGAACTTCTAGCCAGCGAGGAACATTTTGGTTTGCAACAGACAAGTTATCAGGAACACGATCACTGCTGGTATCATTATAACTGCCCTCCTGCAAGTCTTTCTCCAGGGATTTTGAAGTACATTAATTAAAGCCTTATCCCTATAAACTGCAATGAGCTCATCTTCAGATTCACTCCCCTGTTCACCAGTCAGTTGGGGATCAATAGGCTTGCATTGGTTGAAGTATGAGTCTCTGATTAATCCCCATTTATATTCTGAGATTGCCACAGAGGCAGCAGTAGGGCGAAGAGTCTTCCAGCCAGGGAGGGGCTATATCTTGGATAACCACCTGGGCCAATAATGTAGTCGGCTGTAACTTTCAACATACTAGTTTTCAAAAATTGCTAAATTTGCCCTTTAGGTAAAATAAACTATAGTGAGACCTGTACTTGGACAATTCTAACAATGACTTCACTTGATAAGTCAATAAGGACCATAGTTACCTGAGACGGGGGGACGGGGTTTCCGGGACGGCAAAAAATTTCTAAATTTTGGGGACGGCTAATTAAAAAATATATAAATATTTAAAATATAAAGATATAGTGACTAAATTATATAAATAAGCTGAAATAAAACCATTTGAGATTTAAATAAGGTGAAACTTGAACTCATAAACATCAAATACATTCCTTAATACTCGTGATTCTTTTAGAAGATTGCAAGAAGTTGCTTGGTCCAAAAAGGTGCAAAAATTGATTTTATGAAAATAAGAAAAATATTGCCATCAATGCATAGAGCTCAAGAAAATATGCACTTTTAGAGAAAACGACACCTGAAACGGAGCCACAGAATGAAAATTATGGCACATGCAAGTTTTTGCTGCTACATCTTCCCGGACCCTTTCCAAAAATGGCAATTTTTTTCTATGCTTGTTTTTTTCCACCAAAAATCCAAAAAAGGAAAGAAATGCCAAAAAAGGAAATAAATCCGTGGGGGACGTCTGGACGTCCCCCACGCTTCCCCGTCCCGAGGATGTTTTGAGATGTCCCAGGGCGTTTCCCGAGAAAAAAAAGGAAACGTGGGGAAGCGTTTCCCCATGTCCACTGCATCCCCATGGCGTCCGGGATGTCCCACGTGTCAAAAACAGGGGGGCGCGTCCCAGCGTAACTATGATAAGGACACTAGCGTTCCCTTCCAAAATGTCAAGATTACTTTGTTTTCATAAAAAAACATAGAATTTCAACAAACATTATAACTATAAGCTATGTAGCCAGGAAACGCCTAAGGGGCCCGTTTCTGCACAGAAGCGTTTGAAACGCTGAAGCGGTGCAAACGTGTTGAAACGTTTCCCAAATTTTTTTTTTTTTTTTTTTTTTTAGTTTTTAATTTTTTTTAAAAAAACGTCTAACTTATCTAGATTATTATCATGTATATGTGAATCATTGAAATTGTAAGTATGTTGAATGATGAGTTATGACTCTTTAGAAGTTCAAATTTCAATGAATACAAAATATTTTGAGTGCTTTATCAATTATCTCTTATGGTCTACAAATTTACAATTATAAAATGAGTATTATGCATATATATATATATTTTATTTTTAATAATATATTGTACGGACGTTTCCATCGACGTTTCGTATCCAAGGTTTTTTGAAAATTGCCGTTTCCGCGTTTCATACCCGTTTCCGTTTCCGTTTCCATAACATAGACTATAAGTGATAGTTTTGAAAAACTTGAATTTTATGTTCAGAATAAATATAGCTGAAGATTACATTTAGCCAAGTGATCTCATTTTCCATCAAGATAGACCAAGGCTTCAAGACAAGGTTCTAGATCACTGAAAAACAAATGCTCAAAAGACTCATTCTCAATGCAAACTAAACAAAAAGGACTAGCAATTCGAAATTTAGCAATTAGACCCAACAACAATCTTCTTGTATAACAACTGTCTAAAACAAGTTTTTTTGGCTCAATACAGGTAGATCATATAATGCCTAAGTATGCAAGGGATCACAAAAAAACCACTTTTTGTTAAGAGAGAGAGGGACCTCATGAGAAAAAGAGATCTTATCATACAACTGTCTGACAGTGATATTACAAAGAGGGGGTCCTTTAATCCACTTAATGCAAGGCCAAAAGTAATCATGATCTTCTATAGTAATTTAGCATAGGTAGGCCCAATCGCCCTCTTAAGAATAGTGTGAGTATGGAGTTGTGTGTTAGGAAGTCTGAATTGCAATTTGACTTCCTTCCAAGTTAAGATTCTGCCATTCTCAAAGATGTCACACATGTTTTCCTCCTAGTCTGGCTAAGGGAGAGTCATTATATTGAAGGTTCCACCAAATAGATCTATATCCCTCACATCTGCCCCGTGCCAGGAGAACAGAGTTTTGCTAACCACTAGATGCCTCTCCTTTTCCCTTGCCTTCCACAGAGAAGCAAATATGGAGGAGCTGTTGTCTTGACAGAAAATGGATCGGACATCAAATCAGCCACATGCAATCCCTTCCAAATGGGTTTACCTTTTGGATATCCCTCCCTAATATTATGCCTTACTAACACCTAGGGCTCGTTACCTTGAGCTGCCCTTTAAAACCCATTTGATAGCAAGAGAAATGCCCTGGTGTTTAAGATCCTTAAGTCCCAACCCTCCCAAATACTTTGGTTTACAACAAACATTCTGATACGTAAACCTCTACTTTGGAAATTCACAAAATCACAATAATTTGCTGTTCTACTTTCTCTTTGGAAAATGACAGATTTGATGAAGATTAGAGCCTTAGTGACTGATTATCTAGTGCTTAGAATTGAATTAAAGAGAGTGCCAACAAAACTCAAACACACAACACAAGAATTTAGGATCCAGTCTGAATAGCCTCCATATAAACTCCTAAGAGTTTAGGATTGATCCAAGATTTATTGACCTTATAGAATTCAAGGGAAAGCCATCACATCCAGGGGCTTTATCAACTTTGAGGGAATCAATGACAAAGACTATTTCATCGAGGGGGCATTCTCTTCAAGACTTGCATTTGCAGTAGGAGAGAGTTTCAAGGGGATACATTTGGAACAAAGTCTCCTATTGGCCATTATACTATCCCCAACCTCATCAACTGTGAATAAAGCTGAGTAGAAGGAGAAGAAGGCTCTTTTAATCTCCTCAATGTTTTCAGAGATATTCCCACCCATGTCAATAGCTTTGATCTGCTCTCTGTAATGCTTGGTTTTCGAAATTCTGAAGAAGTATTTGGTACCTTTATCTCCTTCTTTCAGCCATAAAAGCTGAGATCTGATTTGAGCACCTCTAGCCAAGTATTGTTGTTGGGTCCTATGCTGATGTTTAATTCTGACTAGATCATTTAGGAGAGAAGGATTCTGGGGTTCATCTTGTAAGAAAGCTTTAGCTTTGATCAATTGCTCTTGGATAATTCTTTGCTTCCTAGTTTTCAGAATCGCTTTGGACTGGCCATAAGTTCTCATAAAGTTATTACACAAGCTGATTGATCCGTCACAAGATGAGATCTTAGAGTCTATTTTATTAAGACTTTAAGCAAGCAACCCTGAAGTTCTAAGTCCAGCAACACTGTCTACATCCTGAAGACGAGAAACATTGAGTTTATACAACCCCTTCCAATGTTTGTCACGGGTCAGACGATTCTTATTGAACTGAACTGTGATTTCCACAGGGTGATGGTTAGAAAGGGTGAACAGAAGAATGGTATCATCATTTGAATCCACCACCAGTGGAACAGAGGCGTGTTTCTTGTGCAAATAGAATCTATCCATTCTTCCCTTGTTGGTCAGTACACCAGGCGAACCAAATACTTTTAGTGTTGATTTTGTCCCTAGCAAGGGGTGGACCGATTCTTAGAATTCTTTTGAATTTGGCTCAGAAGAATTGCTCATTGCCTTTCCACATAAAAGGTCTCCCTCCACACTTGTCTTCCTTGTTTTCAATCATGTTAAAGTCTCCTCCAATAATCCACGGGACATCAGGCAGGTAGGAGGCCATCCAATTCCAAAGGTCAGCTCTATCTCTGTTGTCAGTCGGAGCATAGACCGAGCAGATACCAAAAGTATGATTCTCAATGCTGATTGTAGCCCACACTACTGTATTATAAAGGATAGGTCCCATAGTTTATCAGCGCCTCGGCCCATTTTTGATCAATGAGGATAACAGAGCCACCTCTCCCATTTTCATGCTTTGTGCAGAGGGGACACATCCAGGTCAAATATATTTTAAAGCCAAATCTAGGGCCACCCTAGTCTCTGTAACCTCCTGAAGAAAAACAAAATCAAGATCTTGTCTGGAGTTTCTTAGTTGCCTGACAATAGGCTTCCTATCCAGGGTTTCCAAGCTTCTCACATTCCAACTTAATATTTTCATAGAGGAAGGACTAAAATAGACCAGTCACCTAGAATCCTCCGAATGGGGTTTCAAAGGAACTTTATTCTGATACAGCCTATCAAAGCAAGGAGGGATTTTGTAGTCTTTAGGGGCCCGGGTTTCTCCTTTTCTTAGCATCAACATCTTTAGGGATTTCAACCCCGTTATTTCCACTAGCAGCTTCAAGTTTTTGTCTTTTTGAACCCAATTTAGAACAACTGTTGGTGGCTCAATCTCTGTCAAGACAGCAGGCTTCTCAAACACTTGCTTTGCAGTGAATTCTGTTAACAATGAGGTGAGTTGTATAGAATATAGTGGTGAAGCTCTCTGGTATTTTTATTAGTAGATCCCAGGATTGTGAAATTAGATTAAGATCTGCTTTTTACAAGCCCACTGGCTTTCAGATGATTACGTGTTTAGCTTGAACTAAATGGTCTGGGGATTTAATTGGCCTCAGCTCATGTTCTACTCTTGTTCTCTTGTACTTCTTGGTAGAAGCACGATTTGATTCAGTAGAATAAAATAGATTCTCGCTCTCTTTGGGACATAAGAGTACATTTTACTTATTAGCATTACAGAGTTCCTTAGTCTGAACACAGATTTGAAATGAGAAATCGACTAGAAGAAAGAGCTTACCAAATTTATTTTTAAAAATCATTACTAGGATCTATGTTTGTGTGTAGGGCACTGGGAAAGTGTGTGTGTGTGTGGTTATGACAGAGACTGAGAGGGCTTGTGGGTTGGGAACAGGAAAAGTATATATGTGTGTGGGTATGATGGAGACTGAAAGGGCTTAGTTTGACATATGAGCTTGATGTTTTTATCTGATTTATACAAGACAACATAATTTTCAAAGGATGTATCAATTTGACAAGCTTTATACTTGCATGAATTTTATTTTCAGACACAGCAAGATTCTAGATTTCCAGGGAGAGGTCGGACACTTGCATCTTCTCAAAATCAATTGCCAGCGAGATTTGGTTCTGATTCAGAACTACAGACCAGGCTTCTGGAAAGGAGCGGCCAACAGGAAGCACGTTCTGAAATGAGGCCTATTAGCACTCGTGGAACTGTAACTTCCAATGCTAGGTGCAACTATGTTTCCAAGAATTTTTCGTTTTGATTTTGGATTTATACTTGTACATGTATTATATTTATGTTGTTCTCTATTTTTTTCTCATTGAAAGAATTATGCATCTGATCATGAGAAGCCATGCTGCTTCTGAGTGTGGAGCTACATATAAATGATAAATCATGAAATTATGTCATCTTAATATAGTGCTGAGATTATGCCCATCTGTTGATCACTATCATCTACACAGGCCTGCACAAATGGGAAACTTACTGCCAGCGGACCTTGCAGCTACAGATCAGGTAAGACATTTCCTTATTCGTAACTATAGAAATTTCTGTCCGATCAACTGTTATCATAGAAGAAAGATTCAATATATTTAATTGTTTATGCAGGGCCATGTGCAAAATCATGCTGAAGCCATTCAAAATCTTGTTGCAATGGGATTTGAAAAGGTATTGTGGTAATATCTAATTATAAATTGTTTTTTAATTTATGCTATCAGAATGCATCTCATACTCCATTATAATTAGTAGATCATATTGGGACAATTTGGTTTCATCCAGTACTTCTGCGGGAGTTGTACCTTGTACTGTGAATCACTACAGAAACTTGCCTTTCCGGAAATTTCATTATCTTGGGGTATAAATGCCTTTTTCATTATGCTCCAGGCTATGATGTAGGCCAGTATATCTGAAAATTAGATTGCAAAGATGTGGTCGCCTTTTGGAAATGTGCACCTCGTTATTTAGCCACTGTTTGCACCTGTTATTGCTAATGTTATGTACCTACTGCTAGCTGATGATGTACGCTGTCGTATGATGTTATGTGGTACAATTCTTTGTGTACTGTACCTAGTCATCATGTAGCTCATGATCAAAGCCATACTGATTTTGAAAGGGCCACTATATATTATTCCAAGACACATCTTGACCTAATGTATGGGAGAGTTGTTTGTCTCGAAAAGCATTAGGAGATAGTTCATCTTGAGGTTGTGTTCTTTTGTTTGCATATGTTGTGGATCTTGTGTTTGTTGTGAGGGTGTGCACTGTGCAGGATCTTGTCAGCATAATATAGGCTAAGTTTGATAGTATAATCTAGGTTAAGTTTGATATTGTTAACCATTCTCCTTGTTTTTCTCCGTTCTCTTGTTTTAAGCTATTCTTAATTGTCTTTTTAGTTGTTTCATTGTCTCTTATTTTCTAGGACCACAAATAACCTCTATCCTAGCCACATGCACCACTTTTTGGGTGTTCTTGCTTGTGAGTTACTTATTGGTCCAAATATAACTATCATTTTGGTACAAGCTATGCCCGCTTCCAATATATTTACATTTAGGGTGTCAATCTTATATGTTCAACACTCTGTAGCACCCCATGGAAAATACATCCTACTTTCACTCTGCAATGTCATGTGATACGACAAACCAGCAGGGTGATTATATCATTATTCTCAGCCTTCATCTGCTGACATTCCAAGCAATATGCTAAAATATTTGGACACCTCACTCTTCATCCTCGGCCAATGCTATGGGCATTTCAAACCAGCAAGCATTTCTGATTGCTTGGAAAATTCTCAACTCTTGTCCAACCACATAGCCCAAATAAACTAGTGATTGCTTGGAAAATTCATATTTTTCTCATTGAGTAAGGACTTATTCTCCAAAAATTGCAACACTTGTTTTAAATGCATTAGATGCTCTTCCCATGTTTGCTAGAAACTAGATTGTTACTTAAGTATTTGACAACAATGGAATCTATGAATAGTCTTAGTACATCGTTACTAGTGATTCATACAATCCTTGCCTCATCTTGAATGTGATCTTAGCCCTTGATGGTAGCCATATTCCTGGTTCAGATTTATGAGGTACTTGGCATGTTATAGTTGATCCAAGAAGTCATCAATCCTTAGAAGAGAATAGCGGTTTTAAGTGTAATCTTGTTCAAAGCTCTATGATCAATGTGCATCCCCCTATTCCATCTTTCTATGTCACAATGAGAATAGAAAAGTGAAGTGGAGATGTATGTGGGCAAAGGACTCCTTGGTCCAACAACTCTTGGAGCTGCTTTTTCATTTCATTTGCCTTCAAAATGGATTGTGTATTTAGGTAAAATTATTGGGAGTAGTGAATCTGGCTGTAATTGGATTCATGCCACACCTCTTTCTTAGGTGGCATGTGTTTAGGCTCTTGGAAAACCTCCTTGAAGGCTTACAACACCTCTTCAATTTTCTTTTGTTCTTTGTTAGTACACATATGAAGAGGAGCTTTACATTGCACTACTTCATCTTCTGTTTATCTCTCTCTCTAAAAAAACAAAATCCCACTTGTGATGAAACTTTCTTCCTTCTTGACTAAGCAATATTTGTTTGTTCTCCTCATGAAGATTGCATCTCACACACATATGGGCTGCCAAAACTACACCGCAAGCATCAAGGGAAACATATATTTCTACATCATCAATGCTATGCCACGATAGCAAATTTGACCTCTAAACCTGAGTTTTAACTCTTCTTTCATGCCCTTCCCCCTGCTATGCCTTCCAGCAAGTATGGACGATGATGTTCTTATGCCTCCAAGATAAGGCTCTCTACAAATTCTTGCGAAATCAGTTTCGGTTGTGAATATGAATCATAAAGTGCATCAAACATAGTAAGAAAACTAGGTGAGTACTCACCAACTCGTGCATGGACAAATATTTGCCAATATAACTAGCGACTCAGGCTCGCCGAATATTGGCGAATATTCTCCAAGATGCTCGGCAAGTTCGAACCATATATTCGCTTGACTCGGGATTGATGTGGAAAACGTCAAAAATGCGGAAAAAATGCTAAAACTAGTCTTTTTAAGGCAACACACTTCCTCATTTCTAATCACACAACCATTGAGCATCCTTTGCATGAGTTGAAGAGATTTTATAGCAAATTTGAAGAGCAAATTTGAAGAATTTCATTTGGAGGTAAGTTTTTTCCCATTCTTTTCAAGAATGTAAATTTGTTCTATATTATTTATATATTGTATCCGAATATGATTTGCAATTTTGAATGCATTCAATTCAATTCTGAATGATTTTAATTGTTATTAACTTATTTATGTTTGTTTATCATCGTTAATGAACGAAATTGCGAATGTATTGTTGTAAATGTTATTTTAATTTTTTTGGGAATTTATTCTTGTTCGTAGGATTTACAATTACAAATTTGAAATTATAATTAATTTTTTAATTTTTAAAATGGTTTTATAATGCTGTTTTAAATTAAATTTACAGTTTTTAACTTTTTAAACGGTTTTATAAAGTTTTTTAATTAAGTTTACTGATTCAATTTTTTTAAATGTACATTGTGTTGCAGATTAGAGCTTAGCAATGGCATCCGGGTCAACATCAGGTTCGACATCCGGGTCAACATCACTAGCAGGAACCATTCCCACTAATGCTTGTACCTTTACTTGGAAGTATGATGTAAGTGGGGCAATTGAGGGAACCATGTTTTGTAATTTTTGTGGGAAAATGTTTTGGAGGCATTAATCACCTAAAGTATCATCTTGCATATATTGTTATTCGGACGTGGTATGTCCCAATGTTACAAAAGAGGCAAAATGAGAGATGAAAGCATAGTTAAAGAGAAGAAACTAGAGAGGGAAGGTGCATGTAGCCATAACATAAGCCATTAGACTTAGAGTGGCGAGAGGATTTAGAGGATGATGCAACAACAATTGTGGGCTTTACTTGTGGTCAACACATACAAAGCGGAAGAGGCACATCTACTTCATTGAGTTCAAACAAAGGTATACATAGATTTTTGTACCAAGAAACATACACTGGGGCACAACCTTCGCTGCAAGGTATAGGTTGGAACAAAGATGGAGATAAAACATGTACAATTTACGTACTACAACAACTTTCCCTTGATGTGGTGAAGAGCTCATCGGGAGTAGTTGGTGACAACATTGTGATTGTAGGCAAAGGGTATAAGGCACCCTCCTTAAAAGATTTGAGTGGGAAATTGTTCAGGGTGCGGTTGCGGTGCATCGCAACGACAATCCTAGAAGATGAGAAAAAAATTGGTTGAAATATGGATGTCCCATTCTTTCAGATGGGTGGATAGATGGAAGGAACCACACCCTCATCAAATTTTTAACGGCTTCAAATGGCAAGATGGTATTTTTGAAGTCAATTGATGCCTATAACATAGTGAAAAATGTGGAAAATTTGAGCCATATGTTTGAGGAGGTTGTCTTAGAGGTGGGCATCCAGAATGTTGTGGAAGTTATCATAGACAATGCAACGACATATGTGGCGGTTGAGAGACTACTACAAGAGAGACATCCATCACTCTTTTGGACCCCTTGTGCGCCCATTGCCTTGACTTTGTTTTTGGAGGACACACAAAATTGATTGGGCGAGATCGGTTATAGAAGATGCAAAAATATAACCAAGTATGTATATAATCACCGTTGGGTTCTCAACTTGATGAGTGAACACACGAAGGGGACATGGCTTGTGCGGCTGGTGTCACAAGGTTTACAACTAACTTCATGACATTGCAAAGTATTTTTAGTTTGTTTTTATCATTGAAGCAAATGTTTGTGAGTCAAGCATGACTAGACTCACAATATTCAAAGAAAGTTGATGAAGAGAGGACTGCAAAGATAGTTTTTGATGATGTCTTTGTAAAGAGAGCTATAAAGATCATCAGGTAACTTCAAACTTCAATTTAAATTTCAAGTCGATTCCTTTATTTTAATTTGTTAAATGTTTGTTATTTACTTTATTTGTAAGTTTGTAACTTTAAAGTTTGTGTATGTGTTAGAGCCGTTGATGAGGGTTTTGCGCTTTGTTGATGGGGAGCAAAACTTGATGGGGCGAGATCGGTTATAGAAGATGCAAAATATAACCAAGTATGTATATAATCACCCTTGGGTTCTTAGCTTGATGAGAGAACACACGAAGGGGAAATGGCTTGTGCGAGCCGGTGTCACAGTTTGTAACTAATTTCATGACATTGCAAGAGTTTCTAGTTTGTTTTCATTATTGAAGCAAATGTTTGTGAGTCAAGCATGGCTAGACTCACAATATTAAAAGAAAGTCGATGAAGAGAGGATTGCAAAGATAGTTTTTGATGATGTCTTTGCAAAGAGAGCTATAAAGATCATCAAAGTAACTTCAAACTTCAATTTAAATTTCAAGTCAATTCCTTTATTTTAATTTGTGAAAGGATTTGTTATTTATTTTATTTGTAAGTTTGTAACTTTAAAGTTTAATTTGTGTATGTGTCGGAACCGTTAGTGAGGGTTTTATGCTTGGTTGATGGGGAGCAAAACCTGATGGGGTACATTTATGAGGCCATGGATTGGGCCAAATAAGCCATCCAAAACTGTTATAGGGGGATATCGTCAAATTTGGTCCGTTTTGGGAAATAATTGATTGGAGGTGGAACAATCAACTCCACCAACCTATTCATGCAACGAGGTACTATCTCAACCCTAAGTTTTTTCTTCTCCGAAAACTTCACCAGATGTGAATGGGGAGGTTATGGAGGGCCTCTCACTATGCACTTAAGAGGATGATACCGGGGTTGAGGCGTGGGACCTTATTATTTTAGAGGTTGAGAATTACAAGCATGTTAGGGGAGGCTCTTTTCTTTGACATTAGCTATCCGAGGGACAACCACGCAGTCACCAGGTAACAAAAATTAGAATGTTTACAAAATTATTTCTATGTTACTGAAGCTATAAATTTAATTTTATTAATTACTTATAAACTTTTGATTATCTTGTTTGTAGGTTTTGGAGGGAGGATTGGGGAGGAAATACCCCACATCTTCAAAAGCTAGACCTCGAATTTTATCTCAACCTTTTAGCGCTTCTAGATGTGAGTGCAACTCGAAGTTTGTTTGAGGCCATTCACATGCAGACGTGCAACAAGTTGACTCAAAAATGCCTCAATAACTTGGTTTTTGTGCAATACAATCTTTGGCTTCACACAAGAAAGGTAGAGGCCACATTGCGATAGTTTACTATTTTGGATGAGATTGATCCATGCAACGGTTGGATTGGGCGAAGAGGAAATACCCGCGTTCACGAGAGCGACACGATTACATTCGAGAGGGAATCTATGGAGGGAGAAGCACAAGCACAAGAGATATTGGACGGATGACATCTTTGGAGTTGATGTCGACCATGTAGCAGAGGAACTATCGACACTAAAATTTTCCTCCGTAATTTCTATTTCATTAATGTATGTATTAGGAATAAGATGTTGTTAAGTATAATTAGTAGTAAGAAAGCTTTCTTGCTTATCTAACATTCATCCGGGAAATTCTGAATTTTACTTACTATATCTTTGTTGCATTTCTATATTCCCGAGCTTATTCTAATACCCAGAAAATCTATGTCTTCTTTAAATACTTCAATCTTGGTTAGAGAAAGACATAAACCATTATTATAAACAACCTTGTAAAATTGCTCAAGATGACTGATATGCTCTTTTGGTGACTTTGAGAAGATTAAGATGTCATCAATGTAAACAATGAGAAAATCAGAGAGCTCACCAAATATCCTGTCCATTATCTTCTGAAAGATGGACGGTGCAGTCTTGAGGCCGAAGGGCAAAACTTTCCACTCATATTGTCCACCTGGGACAATGAAGGCTGTTTTATACATATCCTCTTGCTTCAGGAAAATCTGCCAGAAGCCGCTCTTTAGGTCGAACTTGCTGTATACTTTGAGCCTTTTATTCTGCTCAGAAGGTCGTCCTTGGCAGGTATTAGGATGCTTTGAACTGAAGCAATAAATTTATTAAGTGGTTTGTAATCAACCACTAACCTTTTTTATTGCATGGATCTGCTCGCTCCTTTTATTAACATAAAAGGCTGTGCAAGACCATGGGGAACTTGACTCCTGAATGAAGCCACCTTTGAGAAGCTTCTGTATTTCCTCGTGACACTCCTTTCTTTCGAGGAGGAACATAAAGAGCAAGTCACGGCCTATGGGACCGTGCCGACAACTGAGTGGGCACCACTCACGCCAAAGCAAAAGTGACATGGGTCCACCACGCACAACACAAAGCGCACTAACATAAAGTTTATTCCATGGTAACAGGATTATCCTACATCTTTCTTGATGGCCGATACAAAAATAAAGCTATGCCGAAATTTGCGAAATTACGAGAATCAAATCGGCAACCGGTCCCATTTCTCATTATCTTCGTCGGTGGAGGATGAGTTGTCTTCACGATTGAAATGTTCTAGATTCCGTTCATACTTGCTTTCTAACCGTATCTTCGACGTTGAGG
Organism: Taxus wallichiana var. yunnanensis; assembly: GCA_018340775.1. Classification (NCBI taxonomy): domain Eukaryota; kingdom Viridiplantae; phylum Streptophyta; class Pinopsida; order Cupressales; family Taxaceae; genus Taxus; species Taxus wallichiana. The sequence goes on along the minus strand of CM031238.1, from coordinate 587,946,155 downwards.
CTAAATCATTATCAGGTGAAGATGGCCACGTGTTGGATAAAGGTGTGATCCGAAATTCTTAGGTCTTGTCCCTAATGAGGTGGATGGATCACCATGGTATGATGGATAAAATTCTTCAATTTGCATTGAGAGTCTACCTCTATATTTATCATTTAATTTTTACATAATAATGGACCTTGTGCAAACCAAGGTATTTTCTTATCAAATTTATTTTTCCTATGGGTGTTTTATGCACATTTAATAGTGGAGAATCGGAGATCTTAGTTGGTAAATATTTTAACGCTCCATATTTGAAATGACATAAGGCTTTAAATGTACTTCTGCTCCCAATGTAGGCGTTTGTTCCATAGATCATAATGGAGCGGATGCTCCTCGGTCCAGTCATTCGATACTCGAATCTCCGAGTGTCTTCTTATCTGAGTTGACGTTGCCGCAATCTTCTTCCAAATGGTCGGAGAAATTGCTTCACGTAGCTTTAATGATCGCCATTCTATTAAGGCAACATTTCACCATTGGATCTTATGTGAAACTTCTTGTATATCGGATCAAAAAGACATTCCGCTTCGAATATTTCATTTACTTGAGATAATTCCTCTTGATAACGCCTTCTTGTGCCTCTCTGGACATCCTATTATCATTCGAATGAGAGCATTTATTTGTGCTTGAGAATTTCTATGATCCCAAACTTTGATCCATGGGGTTCATGCATTACACCGGTTACATTTACAACCTTAGAGGTGTTCATTTCTCTCTCTTCTTGCATTTTGCTTTTCTGCTATATGCTTTGCGATTTCTCAGTTGTTAACCATGTACCTGTCCCATCTTCGAAGTTCTATTCCAGCCGCTTTGTTAGCTAGGTCACCACCGTTTAATCTCTTTTTGTGTCCTTGATGGAGGATGAAGGCTTCATTACGAACAAAGAATAAGAAAGCTTTGTTAATTGTTTTCTCAAATAATTCCACTATGGAGGAATGATAATTTAGCTCCAAACTAAATCTCCTGATAGCGAATCTTGAAAGACTTTCTCTTTCCCATTTTCACATTTTTCTTTCAAGATCGCTCACCTTCATCTTCGATACTTGTCTTGGTCGCACTCAATTATCTTCATACTATCAAAAGACATGAGATGCATAAATTTTGACTCTTTTTAATTCATCCGATGAAAGCCGCATTAGTCATTTCTGAAATTCCATGCAGTAATCTTCTTCGAGTCTCTTATTGCGTAAGACTGCATTGATGTTTTGATTTAAGCTTTGTGTAATTTACACATCCAAGAAAACCTAAGCTGGCATCTAATGAAATTCTTACAAATATAACAAGTTGGCTTAAACTTTTGATGCTTGCCAACATACAGAGCTTTCAACTTGTACTTCTTTTTGGGATGCCCGAATGGAGGATCTTTGAATCGGACTTTTGAATTTTCTTTTCTTTTTCTTGTAGTACACAGCATCCTCCCCCTTTGAAAATGCGCAATCCTTGCAAGAGGATTTGCGTCGAGGATTGATCTCTAGATCTGGACATCCGAAAGGTTCTAAAGCATATTGTTCACAGAAAACATTACCCAGGGCTTTTTGATGCTTGAGCGCTGCTTGCGCTCCCACTTGTCCTTACAGTTTGGCGTTGAGTGTCAGTCGATGATTTGGTTGATGGCGCCCGGCCGAGTTCTGCTTGTTCTCATGCCGCATCGCCTTTTTGTATTGAGTAGCAAAATATGGCGGAAATGACTCAATATAACGGAGACGCATGGTCTCGTCATTTATGTTGCCGAGCTGTATGTACATGCCTTCTCGCATAAAGCACTTGATATTCCTTTACGCGAGTCATGTCACAAAGTCTAGCACGCAGGAACATGGCGGTGTTCATCATCTTGTCATCGTCAATGTTACCGATGAACTCTTTGATTACAGCAGCGGTGAGACCGAATAACCTGCTGCAAAAATAATCTCTTTATTGGGAGCAAGTCCCACCATTCCTTTAAGTATGCCAACAAATCCGTTGGCAATGGTAACAGCAATATTCCGTGGAGATCGACCATATGTTTCAAACTGAGTATTACCCCAGCCTATCATAGAATGAACTATTTCTTTGATCTCTGGAATAGATTTACATTCTAACTTATAAAAGTTAGGTTGCAGAGTTTGTACCTTTGGAGTATGTGGTACACCGCATTGGAGTCATTAGTAACTCCAGATGTTTCTCCCATCTTCATCAAAAACAGGTTGTTCATGAGGTTCATCGGTGTGAGATCCTTGAATCCTAAGCATATTGATATTCTTATCTTTGAAAAATAGAGGCTTATATTCCTCTAATACTTCTTTATAGGACTTTTTGTGAAGGATTGCAATTCGAGTAATCGACCATGACATGCTTTTTCCAATCTCCTTCGGGAGAGGAAGGATACTTTCTATTGATTTCTTCTAATCTTGGAAGAATGCGAGGTAGTTCGATGTAAGCACTTTTGAATCTCATCTATCCTTTGATGAGTCTTTTCATTTTCATCCTCAATTGTGTAATGCCCGATTCAATTATTCATTAGTGGTACTGTATGCCCACCAATTATCACAAGACTCTTTAAACCAGTGGTATGATCCACTAGAGGTTGAACAAGATCTGTGATTTTTTGTGAAATGACCTCTGGTAGGTCTGTAGAAACAACTTTATGAGTTTCTTGAACTTGTGTCTCTATTTCTTGTGAGATGCCATGTAATCTATCAACTCTGTCATTTAATACTCTTAAAGCTGCAGCAGTATCTCCCTTCTTTCTTAGTTCTATGGCCTTAAGAGTTTTCTCAAAAGATGCTAGTTTGTCCTTTGTTGACACTATTTCCTCATGGACCGTTTTCACAGCTTTATTGGTCCAATTGAGCATCTTAGAACTTTCAGAAGGTTCTATTTCTTTTCGTCATGATCCTTTGATACCAAAAGACGGCTTTTTGGGACTGATCAGGAGAAATGAGCTCATGTGGATCTGTTTCTGGTAAAGAAGTACTAGTACTTACAGAGGCCATGTTAATGGCTGGTCCATTAACTGGAGCATATTTTTGGCTTACTAGCTTTTCGCAGTCAGAGCACCATAAGAAGTCTGTAGCAGGATCATGAACTAAAGATTTATGGCTACAGAGAAATACTTTTTCCTTTTCTGGCTCCTCAGGCTTCTGAGTATTTGAACTTTCTCCTACAGTGAAGTAGGATGATGTACTATTTGTAGATGTACTTCTAGATAATGGTTTTTTAACAGATCTTTACTAGAATTATGTCTAAAGCTCAAGTAACTTTATTTTTCTCCTCTATTACTGCGCAGTAGCATTTCTAATCTTGGCTTTGAGGACCGATGAACTTTTTGATAAAGTCCATTCCTTAGGAATTCTATATCGACCAAGATATTAGTTCAGTTCTATTTTTGTGTTTCTAGATTAGTATGAGTCACCACGCTGCTGCCTTTGGTTACTCCATGTTTAACAAATGGGATACATAGTATTAACTAATCTATAGATAACTTTATAATGAATTGCCAAAGTTGAGTAGAACCAACATCTCATATGAGTCTTCAGTGATAAATGCAACTCATGCACCTTCCAGAGGTTATTTCAAAAAAATCATCTTTTGTTCAATCTTGTAGATCTACTTTGGAGGATGACCTAAATTGAAAAGACCATAATCAATCGGGCATTACGCAATGATGAGATGACAATGAAAAGACTTATCATAGATGAGATTCAACTTCCTAATTCTTCCTAAGATTCAAGAAATCAATAGAAAGGTTTCCTGCCCTCCGAAGGAGATTGGAGAAAGGCGTGTCATGGTCGATGTTACTCGAATAAATCCTTCAACTAAAAAAGTCCTATAAAGAAGTCTTAGAGAATACAAGCCTCTATTTTTCAAAGACAAAAATATCAATATGCTTAGTATTCAAGGATCTCACACTTGATGAACCTCACTTTGAATCAACTCCGTTCTTGATGAATTGATGGGAGAAACATCTGGAGTCACTAATGCTCCAATGACTAGTCTACCACATACTCCAAAGGTACAAACTCTGCAACCTAACTTTTATAAGTTAGAGTGTAAATCTATTCCTGAAATTAAGGAGATAGTTCATTCCATGATAGGTACTGGGTAATACTAAATGAAACCTATGGTAGATCTCCCAGGAATATTGCTGCAACAATTGCCAACGGATTTGTTGGCATACTGAAAGAATGGTGGGACTTGCTCCCAAATAAAGAAATTATTTTGCAGGCGGTGTTATTCCGTCTTCACCGCGCCATCATCAAGGAATTTATTGGTAACATTGATGATGATAAGATGATGAACACTTGCCATGTTCTGCGTCTTTAGCCTTTGTGTGACATGACTCGCGTAAAGAATATCGTTGCTTTTATGCAAACGCTAACTCGGATCTACCCTAAATGACGAGACCATGCGTCTTATATTATATTGAGTCATTTCCGCCATATTTTGCTACTCAATACAAGAAGGCGATGCAGGTGCATGAGAACAATGAACTCGCTTTCAACCGGATCATCGAAAGACCAACGCCAAGTCAGCGAAGGACAAATGGGAGCGTAAAAGCGCTCAAGCATCAAAAGCCCTAGGTAATGTTTTATGAACAATATGCTTTAGAACCTTTCGGATGTCCCGACAGAGATTTCTCCTGACAATGAATCCTCTTGCAAGGATTGCGCTTTTCAAAGGGGAGGATGTGCTTGGTACTACAAGAAAAAGAAAAGAAAATTCAAAAAGTCCAGATTCAAAGATCCTCCATTCAGGCATCCCAAGAAGAAGTACAAGTTCAGAAAGCTCAGGTATGTTGGCAAGCATCAGAAGTTTAAGCCAACTTGTTATATTTGTAAGGGACCTCATTATGCAAATAAATGTCCCAGGAAAGATTCTGATAAAGGTAAAGCAAAGATCAATGCTTTATCTGCAAAAGGTATCACTGAAGAAGATTATGCATTTATTTCAGATTCTGACAGTTTCTCTTCAGATGTTTCTTATGCATCTCTCAGTGATAGACAATGCAATCTGATACAACAAGTATCAGATGATGAAGTGATAGCATACGAGATAGCAGTGGGTACAGTTCTATTCCCTCTTTCAATAATTTTGCTATCAATATGGTTACTACTAACTTTGCACACCCAATGATTCCTCCAAGTGCAGAGTATTTGAGAAAACAATTAGAATGTTTACAGTCTGTGCATGACAGTTGTCCTCCATGGGACACAGCCAGGAAGATGGCTCTGAGCAAAGAACTCAGAGATCTGAATGATGATACATCGATGTGCAATGAAGCGAGAGGCAAAGCAAAGCTTAAGAACAAGAAGAAAGTTCGCCTGATGAGCCTTTGAGTCATTCCCGTAAGACCTCCTTTCAACAGAGGATCGACAGCGTCGACCTTCCTATCGAGAGGAAGATCAGAAATCCTGGAGAGGTCGTGGAAGACAGCATATCGCCTGAGAACATTTGAGCAAGGACAATCTTCATCAGATATATACTCCGATCCGATTCTCTACCATGAAGTTATAAGAAATGGAGAAAAGAAAGGAATAGAATTACTTGAAAAAGTAATTACCAAAGCTACAGAAGAATTCTCCAGATTGCTGGAAGAAGAAGAAAAGAGAAGAAAGATCCAGAAGAAGATCTGGATGAAACGTATCATCATATAGCATCAGAAGAAAAAGATCATGCTGAGGTATGTACATTAGTTGTACTCAAAACCCATTTATTGCTATGGTTATCTGTATACCTCATATAAAGCCTTATGTGCTTGATGCTATGATAGATCTGGAGCAGAAATTAGTCTCTGCTTTCAATATATGCCATACCTTCGATCATTGGGTAAAAACCCATACAAAAATAAAGTTTGATAAAGAGAAGTAGTCTGTAATTACATGGCTAAGGTAATGATAAATATAGAAGGTATCTCTCTGCAAATAGAATTTTATCAACATAATATGGAGAACTATGATTGCCTATTAGGGGTTGATTTCTTGAAAGCTTGTCATACTTTCAGCATAACCCAGATCATATTGTATTGTTCAGTCCTCCTGTAAAGATACCTAGAAGGTACACATTCCAAACCATTGTACCTTTGCCAGAGAAATGCAAAGTTGTTAATAATGTATGGATACATAAGTCAATTGCAAATTGTCAAGTAAGCATAGAAGAAATTGTATCCAAATCAAGAAAGATGTATGTAATGATAATCCTCATGCATTCATACATAGAAAAAGCATTTCTGTTCTCTTGATCTGCAGTTGATTAAAGATTCTGAAGGAAAGAAGTGGTGCCCAAGTTCAAGGCACATCATAGAGGAATGCCTCCCTCAGAAAGAAAGGAGTGTCACGAGGAAATACAGAAGCTTCTCAAAGGTGGCTTCATCCAAGAGTCAAATTCCCCGTGGTCCTGTACTGCCTTTATGTTAATAAAAGGAGCGAGCAGATCCGCAATAAGAAAAGGTTAGTGGTAGTGATTATAAACCACTTAATAAGTACATTGCTTGATTCAAAGATCCTATACTGCCAGGACGACCTTTTGAGCAGAATCAAAGGTTCAAAGTTTATAGCAAGTTCGATTTAAAGAGCGGCTTCTGGCAGATTTTTCTGAAGCAAGAAGATATGTATAAAACAGCCTTCATTGTCCCAGGTGGACAATATGAGTGGAAAGTTTTGCCCTTCGGCCTCAAGACTGCACCGTCCATCTTTCAGAAGATAATGGACAGGATATTTGGTGAGCTCTCTGATTTTCTCATTGTCTACATTGATGACATTTTAATCTTCTCAAAGTCACCAAAAGAACATATCGGTCATCTTGAGCAATTTTATAAGGTTGTTTATAATAATGGTTTATGTCTTTCTTTGACAAAATTGAAGTATTTAAAGAAGACATAGATTTTCTTGGTATAAGGATAAGTTCGGGAACATAGAGATGCAAAAGCATATAGTTAGTAAAATTCAAAACTTTCCCGGATGAATTGTTAGATAAGCAGCAACTCCAGCGTTTTCTTGGATGTGTGAATTATATCGCTGGCTTCTATCAAAACATTGCTGCTGATAGAGTCTTACTTAACAAGAGACTCAAGAAAGATGCACCTGCATGGAACTCAGAAATGACTAATGCAGTCATTAGAATTAAGAAGCAGGTCCAAGAACTACCACCTATGACTTTACCAGGAGCTGGTATGAAGATCATAGAGTGCGATGCGCAAGTGACCAGTACTGGGGAGCAGGACTGAAAGAAAAATGTGAAAATGGGAAGGAGAAAGTTTGTAGATTCGCCTCTGGAGCTTTTCAAGGTTCAGAGATGAATTATCATTCATCCCATAAGGAATTACTTGCAGCAAAGAAAGCAATCAAAGCTTTCTTATTCTTTGTGCAAAATGAAGCCTTCATACTCAGGTCAGATCTGAAGGACTTCAAAAAGAGATTAAATGGTGGTGACCCTGCTAACAAAGCAGCCTGGAATAGACTTCAGAGATGGGGTCTATGGTTCGACAACTTCGAGTTCTCAGTCGAACATATAGCAGGTAAAGCAAATGCACTGGCTGATTTTGCCAGTAGAGAAATGAACACCACCAAGGTTGTGAATGTAACACAGGTAATGCATGAACCCCATGGATCAGTTTGGGATCATAGAAATTCTCAAGCACAGATAAATGCTCTCATTCCAAATGATAATAGGATGTCTCGAGAGGCACAAGATTTACTTGTGAGCAGAGGAATCATCTCAGTCAATGAATATGGAATGTCTGAGACGAATGTAGATTTTTGATCCTGATATACCTGGAAGACAGTTCCACACATTTCAAGATCCAATGGTGAAATGTTGCCTTAACTGGCAATGGCGATCATTATACACAGTGGAGCAACCTGACCATTTACCTGTAGAAGGATTGCGGCTTCGGCACAACTCATCCCCCGGCACAATACACTCTGGAGATTCGAGTATTCCAGAATGTGGACAGAGGAGCATCCGCTCCATTATGATCTTTGGAACAGAACGCCTACATTGGGAGACAGGAAGTACATTTCATCTCATTTTAAATATTTCCTGTTAAAATATTTACCAACTAAGATCTCTGATTCTCCACTATTAAATGTACATCCTAACACTGCTAGGAATATCTTGATACAGTGTAAAATACCTTGGTTTGCCAAGGTCCATTATTATGTAAAAATTAACCCTGGCAGGAGTATAGATCAGAGACCCAATGCAACACTGTGGCGAAGAATCCTGCTCCATCACACTATGGTGATCCATCCACCTTCACCAGGACAAGACCTAAGAATTCTTGGATCACTACCTGTATCCAACACGTGGCCATCTCTGACTGATATAATGATGGCACGCTCAACATCAAGTCAGCTAGAACAATATGAAAGGAATCTAGAGCCAGCCCCAGTCCGTGAAGACAGCTCATCCTCCACTGACGAAGATAATGATGAATGGGACCAGCTGTCAGATTTGATTCTCCGTAATCTCTGCTTTCGGCGTTGTGCGCCTTTATTTTCTGTCGGCCATCATGGTAGGCCTGTTACCATGGAATAAACTTTTTGTTAGTGCGCTTTGTGTCAGTGCGTGGTGGACCCATGTCACTTTTGCTTTGCTCCCGTGAGTGGGCCCACTCACTTTAATAAAACTCTGTGAGTGTCACTTACTCACTCTTTGTCCGTCTGACTTGGTCTTTATGTCTATTCTGAATCTTACCGCTTATCTTAGGTTCCCGTCTTCTTACCGAACCTCGGTTGCAAGTGAAAAGCCATGAAGAAGTTCTATAAATTAGACTTCATTCATCTCATTCACTACACTTAGCGAACTTGCAAGGACACTTGGAAGAAAAGGAAGAAGATAGAAGAGCTCAAGAAGAAGTGTTTGAAGAATTTGAAGAATTCCAGAGTCCGGTCCAGAATTATCTTCTGCTACTCATGTTAAGTTTATAAATTTGTAAGTCATGTTTGATGAAGTATATGTTCGTCTGTCTGTAAATGAAGAACATAAGCTCTTGATTATAGAAGAGTTTTCTTGTTTGAAGATATATATGAGACAGAAGATGTTTTTGATATTGTGATTAATATCATACATGAAGTGTTCACAAATAGTGATGTTATTATACATCAGATCTTTAAGGTTTCATTTCCATGAAGTATTTTTGTTTATATCAGTTTGTGTTTGAGGAAGTTTGTCTTGCGGATGTGTGTTTGTTGTTCGAGATTTGTTATGGTGTTTGTGTTAAAATTGGTATCGAGCTTTTATGTTTGTAGTTAGAGATTGGTATCGAGCTTTTGTTTTGTAAAAATTGGTATCAGCGACAAAAGATTCAAGGACCAATAACCTTAAAGTTCTTTCAGTGTTCGATAATTTTGAGATTCATTGTTGTGTTATGCGGTGTTATTTTGAAGACATAAGATATCGTGTAAGAGAATCGTTCTCAAAGTTTTACGAGATTGAGTTTGGTTAATTCTTTCATCCTTGTGAAAGCAAGTTCATATAGCACCTTAAAGGTTAATTGGTGAGATCCCCGCCAAGTAAGACGCCGTGTGTCAGGCGCAGTTTTAGGGTAGATCCGACGTTTGTTTAACCTTGCTTCCTTGCTTGCTTAGTAACAATGGCTGAAGAACAATCCCGAGTCAGTTCAGTTGAACCAGAAGATCAAGATCTTATAAAGTTGTCTGATGTTTTTGAAGTTAATACTGATGTTGATATAATAGATGAATCTAATCCTATTCCGGAGTGGAAACTCCCAAAGAAATCATATTCAGAAGTATATGCTAAGATAAATAGATTTCATCTGATTGCTTCTACAGTTTTTAAGACTAGAGAATCTGTGATTCAAGTATCACAGACAAGTAATGGAGAATATAATATTCCCTCTAATTGATAGATCAGATATTAAAAGTTTGAAAAGACAGTCTACTTATAAGTTTGCTCACGTAGGATGTGTGCAGATTGGCATACACCTTTGTTTCGTCGTGGCTTGAACGCCTCGATTCTTTGCTGTTTGATGGACTTGAGATTTGACAATTTCAAGGATTCCTTGTTAGTTAGCTGCAATTCAGACTGGGCTTCACAATGGCCCCATATCATTTGAGGTATTTCCCAATTATCCTGTATCCTTAACAAAAGATGATTTGTTACAGGATGTGCTTAAGTTGCATTTAGCTACAACTGGATTACATATGAGATCTGGTTCTTGCCCTTTGGCAATTCATTATAAAGTTATCTATAGATTAGTAAATACTATGTATCCCGCTGTAAAACATGGTGCTACAAAAGGCAGCAGCGTGGTGACTCATACTAATCTAGAAACACAAAAATAGAACCAGAATTAATATCTTGGTCAGATATTAGAATTCCTAAGGAATGGACTTTGTCAAAGAAGTTCATCCAGTCCTCAAAGCCAAGATTAGAAAATGCTACTGCAGTAATAGAGGAGAAAAATAAAGTTACTTTGAGCTTTAGACATAATTCTAGTAAAGATCTTTAAAGAAACCATTATCTAGAAGTACATCTACAAATAGTACATCATCCTACTTCACAGTAGGAGAAAGTTCCAATACTCAGAAGCCTGAGGAGCCTGAAAAGGAAAAAGTATTTCTCTGTAGCCATAAATCTTTAGTTCATGATCCTGCTACAGACTTTCTATGGTGCTCTGACTGCGAGAAGCTCGTAAGCCAGAAGTATGCTCCCGTTAATGGACCAGCCATTAACATGGCCTCTGTAAGTTCTAGTACTTCTTTACCAGAAACAGATCCCCATGAGCTCATTTCTCCAGATCAGTCCCAAAAAGCCGTCTTTTGGTATCAAAGGATGCCTCAGTAAAGAAATAGAGCCTTCCCGAAGTTCGAAGATGCTCAATTGACCAATAAAGCATGTGAAAACGGTCCATGAGGAAATAGATGGCTACTAAGAGAGAAACTAACATCCTTTGAGAAAACTTTAAAGGCCTATGCGAGAAAAAGGATCTTCATACCAACTCAATCCTTCTTTTGCAGGATTGATCTCAAGTAGCAAAAGGTTCTAATGCATATTGTTCAATGACATTACCTATAAAATGAGCGCATTGCTCTCCCATTTGTCCTTGCGCTCGTTCGATGATTTGGTTGATGGCGCGAAGCCGAGTTCGGCTTTGTTCTCATGCGTGCATCTTTTTGTATTGACAGCAAAATAGGGCGAAATGACTCAATATACGAAGACGCATGGTCTCGCATTTATGTTGCATGGCAATGTTCGCATCATCTTGTCATTTTTACGCGAGTCATGTCACACAAACGGCAGCACGCGATGGCGTGTTCATCATCTTGTCATCGTCAATTGCATGAACTCGATTACAAGGCCGAGGCCGGAATAACTCCGCTGCAAAATAATCTCTTTATTGGGAGCAAGTCCCACCATTCTTTTAATATGCCAACAAATCCGTTGGCATGGTACAGATATTCCGTGGAGATCGACCATAGATTCAAACTCGAGTATTACCCTGACCTATCATGGAATGAACTATTTCTTTGATCTCTGGAATAGTTTTACATTCTAACTTATAAAAGTTAGGTTGCAAGTTTGTACCTTAAAGCTGCTTTGGTACACGCCGAGGCATTGGAGTCTGAGTAACTCGATTTCTCCCATCTGTTCATCAAAAACAGTTGTTCATATGGAACTTCATCGGTGTGAGATCCTTCAATCCTAAGCATATTAACATTCTTATCTTTGAAAAATAGAGGCTTATATTCCTCTAAAACTTCTTTATAGGATTTTTTAGTTGAAGGGCTGGCTAGCTGAGTAACCTCTGACCATGAAACAGCTTTCTTCCAATCTCCTTCAGGAGGAACAGATACTTTAGTATTAATTTCTTGTAACTTAGGAAGAATGCGGGGTAGCTCAGTAACTAGACACTTTTGAATCTCATCAATCCTTTGATGGGTCTTTTCATTGTCATCTTGTAACTGTGTAATGCCTGATTCTATTATCTCATTGAGTCCGTGTACAAAGACCCAATTATAGTACTTTTCAAACTAGTGGTATGATCCACTAGAGGTTGTACAAGATCTGTGATCTTTTGTGAAATAACCTCTGGAAGGTTTGTAGAGACAGCTTTATGTGTTTCTTGAACTGTGTTTCTATCTTCTTGTGAGATGTATTAAGCATTCTATCTATTTCGTCATTTAATACTTAAGAGCTGCAGCAGATATCTCCCTTTTTCTCAATTCTATAGCCTTTAAAGTTTTCTCAAAAGGATGTTAGTTTCTCTCTGTAGACACTATTTCCTCATGGACCATTTTCGACGAGCTTTATTGGTCCAATCGTTGAGCATCTTCGAACTTTCTGAAGGCTCTATTTCTTTACTAACTGTCCTTTGATACCAAAAGACGGCTTTTGGGACTGATCAGGAGAAATGAGCTCATGGGGATCTGTTTCTGGTAAAGAAGTACTAGAACTTACAGAGGCCATGTTAATGGCTGGTCCATTAACTGGAGCATATTTCTGGCTTACGAGTTTCTCGCAGTCAGAGCACCATAGGAAGTCTGTAGCTGGATCATGAACTAAGGATTTATGGCTACAGAGAAATACTTTTTCTTTTCGCTCCTCGAGCTTCGGTGTTTGGAACTTTCTCCTACAGGTGAAGTAGGATGATGTACTATTTGAAGATGTACTTCTAGACAATGGTTTCTTTAACGAGATCTTTACTAGAATTATGTCTAAAGCTTCAAAGTAACTTTATTTTTCTCCTCTATTACTGCAGTAGCATTTTCTAATCTTGGCTTTGAGAATTTGTATGAACTTCTTTGAAAAGTCCATTCCTTAGGAATTCTAATATCGACCAAGATATCAATTCAGTTCTATCTTTTGTGTTTCTAGATTAGTATGAGTCACCACGCTGCTGCCTTTTGTGGCTCCATGTTTTACAGCGGGATACATAGTATTCACTAATCTATAGATAACTTTATAATGAATTGCCAAAGGGCAAGAACCAGATCTCATGTGTAAACCAGTAGTAGCTAAATGCGTTTAAGCACATCCTGTAACAAATCATCTTTTGTTAATGATACAGGATAATTGGGAAATACCTCAAATGATATGGGGCCATTATGAAGCCCAGTCTGAATTGCAGCTAACAAGCTATCCTTGAAATTGTCAAATCTCAAATCCATCAAGCAACAAAGAATCGAGGCGTTCAAGCCACGCCGAAACAAAGGTGTAATTCCAATCTGCACACATCCTACGTGAGCAAACTTATATGTAGACTGTCTTTTCAAACTTTTAATATCTGATCTATCAATTAGAGGAATATTATATTCTCCATTACTTGTCTGTGATACTTGAATCACAGATTCTCTAGTCTTAAAGACTGTAGAAGCAATCAAATGAAATCTGTTTATCTTAGCATAAACTTCTGAATAAGACTTCTTTGGGAGTTTCCACTCTGGAATAGGATTAGATTCATCTACTATATCAACATCAGTATTAACATCAAAAACATCTGACAACTTTATAAGATCCTGATCTTCTCGTTTCATCGAATCCTTCGACTTGGGATTGTTCTTCAGCCATTGATACTTAGCAAGCAAAGAAGCAAGGTTAAACAAACGTCGGATCTACCCTAAAACTGCGCCTGACACACGGCGTCTTACTTGGCGGGGATCTCACCAATTAACCTTTCCTAGAGGTGCTATATGAACTTGCTTTCACAAGGATGAAAGAATTAACCAGATTAACCAAACTCAAAACCAATTCTTGGTCGCTATTCAAGATCTTATTCATCAATGGCCCCATATCATTTGAAGTTTTTCCTAATATCCTTCGTATCGAACAAAAGATGATTTGTTCAGGATGTGCTTAAGTCATTTAGCTTGCTTTGTTAGGATATGAGATTCAAAAGTGTCTAGTTCTGCCCTTTGGCATTCATTATAAAGTTATCTATAGATTAGTACTAATACTATGTATCCTCATTTGTTAAAAGCATGGTGCTACAAAAGGCAGCAACTTGCAATGGTGACTCATACTAATCTAGAAACACAAAAGATAGAACCAAAATTGATATCTTGGTGAAGGATATTAGAATTCCTAAGAATGGACTTTATCAAAGAAGTTCATGAAATCATCAAAGCCAAGATTAGAAAATGCTACTGCAGTATAGAGAGAAAAATAAAGTTACTTTGAGCTTTAGACATAATTCTAGTAAAGATCTCAGAAAAAGAAACCATTGTCTGGTGAAGTACATCTACAATTAGTACATCTCCCTACTTCTACTTTGTAGGAGAGAGTTCAAACACTCAAAGCCGAGGAGCTCCCAAAGGAAAAAGTATTTCTCTGTAGCCATAAATCTTTAGTTCATGATCCTGCTTCATCTTTTATGGTGCTCGATTGCGAGAAGCTCGTAAGCCATGTATGCTCCCGTTAATGGACCATGACATTAACATGGCCTCTAAAGTTCATCAGTACTAGTACTTCTTTACGATTTTGAGACTATGCAGATCCCCATGAGCTCATTTCTCCGATCAGTCCCAAAAAGCCGTCTTTTGGTATCAAAGGACAAAGGAAAAGAAATGAGCCTTCGAAAGTTCAAGATGCTCAATTGGACCAATAAAGCTGTGAAAATGGTCCATGAGGAATAGTATCTACTAGAACAAGCTAACATCTTTTGAGAAAACTTTAAAGGCTATAGAATTGAGAAAAAGGGAGATACTGCGGTACTCCAAGCTCTAAAATATTAAATGATAAGTTAGATAGAATGCATATCATCACAAGAAAATAGAGACACAGGTTCAAGAAACACATAAAGCTGTCTCTACAGACCTTCCAGAGGTCATTTCACAAAAGATCACAGATCTTGTCCAACCACTAGTGGATCATACCACTGGTTTGAAAAGTACTGTAATTGGTCGTAGTACACAGACCAATGAGATAATTGAATCAGGCATTACACAGTTACAAGATGACAATGAAAAAACCCATCAAAGGATAGATGAGATTCAAAAGTGTCTAGTTACTGAGCTACCTCGCATTCTTCCTAAGTTAAAAGAAATCAATACTAAAGTATCTGTTCCTCCTGAAGGAGATGGAAGAAAGCTGTTTCATGGTCGAGGGTTACTCAACTTAGCTTGATCCTTCGACTAAAAATCCTATAAAGAAGTCTTAGAGGAATATAAGCCTCTATTTTTCAAAGATAAAAATGTTAATATGCTTAGGATTGAAGGATCTCACACTGATGAAGTTCCATATGAACAACCTGTTTTTGATGAACAGATGGGAGAAACATCAGGAGTTACTCAGACTCCAATGCCTGGTATACCAGCAGCTCCAAAGGTACAAACTCTGCAACCTAACTTTTATAAGTTAGAATGTAAAACTATTCCGAGAGATCAAAGAAATAGTTCATTCTATGATAGGCTGGGGTAATACTCAGTTTGAAACTTATGGTCGATCTCCACGGAATATTGCTGCTACCATAGCCAACGGATTTGTTGGCATACTAAAGAATGGTGGGACTTGCTCCCAAATAAAGAAATTATTTTGCAGGCAGGTTATTCCGGCCTCACTGCTGCTGTAATCAAAGAGTTCATCGGTAATATTGACGATGACAAGATGATGAACACTGCCATGTTCCTGCGTGCCCGTTTATGTGACATGACTCGCGTAAAGGAGTACCAAGTGCTTCATGCAGAAGCTGTACTACAGCTCCGGCAACATCAACGACGAGACTATGCGTCTCCGCTTATATTGAGTCATTTCCGCCCTATTTTGCTACTCAATACAAAAAGGCGATGCACGGCATGAGAACAGCAGAACTCAGCTTTGGCGCCATCAACCAGATCATTGACCAGACCAATGCCAAGCTGTGTAAAGACAAATGGGAGCGCAAGCAAGCGCTCAAGCATCAAAAAGCCCTGGGTAATGTATTCTGTGAACAATATGCTTTAGAACCTTTCGGATGTCCAGACTTGAGATCAATCCCAGACGCAAATCCTCTTGCAAGGATTGCGCTTTTTCAAAGGGGGAGGATGTGCGGTACTACAAGAAAAAGAAAAGAAAATTCAAAAGTCCAGATTCAAAGATCCTCCATTCAGGCATCCCAAAAAGAAATACAAGTTCAGAAAGCTCAGGTATGTTGGCAAGCATCAAAAGTTTAAGCCAACTTGTTATATATGTAAGGGACCTCATTATGCAAATAAATGTCCCAAGAAAGATTCTGACAAAGGTAAAGCTAAGATTAATGCTTTATCTGCCAAAGGTATCACTGAAGAAGATTATGCATTTATTTCGATTCTTGTGCTTTCTCTTGATGTTTCTTATGCATCTCTCGGTGATATAGACAATGTAATCTGATACAACAATATCGATGATGAAGGAAGTGATAACGACGATGAGCAGCAAGTACAGTTCTATTCCCTCTTTCAATAATTTTGCTATCAATATGGTTACTAACTTTGCACACCCAATGATTCCTCCAAGTGCAGAGTATTTGAGAAAACAATTAGAATGTCTACAGATGCATGCATGACTTTGTCCTCCATGGGACACAGCCAGGAAAATGGCTCTGAGCAAAGAACTCAGAGATTTGAATGATAGATACATCAGATGCAGAGAAGCAGAGCAAGCAAAGCTTCAAGAACAAGAAGACTCTCAGCCTGATGAGCCTTTCGAATCATTTCCAATACGACCTCCTTTTCAACAAAGGATTAGACAGCAATGGCAATCTCCTACCAGAGGAGGAAGATCAAGCCAATGGAGAGGTCGAGGAAGACAGAGCTTCCAAGCCTGAACATTTGAGAGCAAGGACAACTTCAGGATCAGATACGACTCTGATCCAAATTTCCTCCAAAGAAGTCTATAAGAAATGGAGAAAAGAAAGAATAGAATTACTTGAGAAAGTAATTACCAAAGCTACAGAAGAATTCTCCAGACTGCTGGAAGAAGAAGAGAAAGACAAGAAAGATCCAGAAGAAGATCTGGATGAAACGTATCATCATATAGCATCAGAAGAAAAAGATCATGCTGAGGTATGTACAATCAGTTGTACTCAAAACCCATTCATTGCTATGGTTATCTGTATACCTCATATAAAGCCTTATGTGCTTGATGCTATGATAGATACTGGAGCAGAAATTAGTCTGCTCAGACAATATGCCATACCTTCAGACTGCTGGGTAAAAACCCATACAAAAATAAAGTTTGATAAAAGAGAAGTAGTCTGCAACTATATGGCTAAGATAATGATAAATATAGAAGGTATCTCTTTACAAATTGAATTTTATCAACATAATATGGAGAACTATGATTGTCTCTTAGGGGTTGATTTCTTGAAAGCTTGTCATACTTTCAAAGATAACCCAGAGACATATTAATATTATTCACCCTCCTGTAAAGATACCTAGAAGGTACACATTCCAAACCATTGTACCTTTACCAGAGAAATGCAAAACAGTCAATAATGTATGGATACATAAGTCAATTGCAAATTGTCAAGTAAGCATAGAAGAAATTGTATCCAAAATTAAGAAAGACCTATGTAATGATAATCCTCATGCATTCATACATAGGAAAAAGCATTTCTGTTCTCTTGATCTGCAGATGATAAAAGATTCTGAAGGGAAAGAAGTAGTGCCCAAATTCAAGGCACACCATAGAGGAATGCCTCCTCAGAAAGAAAAGAGTGTCACGAGGAAATACAGAAGCTTCTCAAAGGTGGCTTCATTCAAGAGTCAAATTCCCCGTGGTCCTGTAATGCCTTTTATGTTAATAAAAGGAGCGAGCAGATCCGCAATAAAAAAAGGTTAGTGGTTGATTATAAGCCACTTAATAAGTACATTGCTTGATCCCAAGATCCTATCCTCGCCAAGGACGACCTTTTGAGCGAAATCAAAGGCTCAAAAGTTTATAAAAGTTCGACCTAAAGAGCGGCTTCTTCGGCAGATTTTTCCCGAAGCAAGAGGATATGTATAAAACAGCCTTTATTGTCCCAGGTGGACAATATGAGTGGAAAGTTTTGCCCTTCGGCCTCAAGACTGCACCGTCCATCTTTCAAGATAATGGACAGGATATTTGGTGAGCTCTCTGATTTTCTCATTGTTTATATTGATGACATCTTAATCTTCTCAAAGTCACCAAAAGAGCATATCAGTCATCTTGAGCAATTTTATAAGGTTGTTTATAATAATGGTTTATGTCTTTCTTTGACAAAGATTGAAGTATTTAAAGAAGACATAGATTTTCTTGGTATAAGAATAAGTTCTGGGAATATAGAAATGCAAAAGCATATAGTAAGTAAAATTCAGAATTTCCCAGATGAATTGTTAGATAAGCAGCAGCTTCAGCGTTTTCTTGATGTGTAAATTACATCGCTGGCTTTTATCAAAACATCGCTGCTGACAGAGTCTTACTCAATAAGAGACTCAAGAAAGATGCACCTGCATGGAACTCAGAAATGACTAATGCAGTCATCAGAATTAAGAAGCAGGTCCAAGAATTTACAACTATGTCTTTACCAGGAGCTGGTATGAAGATAATAGAGTGTGATGCAAGTGACCAAGATCTTGGCGATCTTGAAAAAAAAAAGGAGAAAATGGGAAGGAGAAAGTTTGTAGATTCGCTTCAGGAGCTTTTCAAGGTTCAGAGCTAAATTATCATTCATCCCATAAGGAATTACTTGCTGCAAAGAAAGCAATCAAAGCTTTCTTATTCTTTGTTCAGAATGAAGCCTTCATACTCAGGTCAGATCTGAAGGACTTCAAAAAGAGATTAAATGGTGGTGACCCTGCTAACAAAGCAGCCTGGAATAGACTTCAAAGATGGGGTCTATGGTTCGACAACTTCGAATTCTCAGTCGAGCATATAGCAGGAAAAGCAAATGCACTGGCTGATTTTGCCAGTAGAGAAATGAACACCTCCAAGATCGTGAATGTTACACAGGTAATGCATGAACCCCATGGATCAGTTTGGGATCACAGAAATTCTCAAGCACAAATAAATGCTCTCATTCCGAATGATAATAGAATGTCCAGAGAAGCACAAGAATTGCTTCTATCAAGAGGAATTATCTCAAATGAATTTGCTATGTCCGAGACGGAATGTAGATTTTTTGATCCTGATATACCTGGAAGACAGTTCCACACTCTGCAAGATCCGATGGTGAAATGTTGCCTTAACTGGCAATGGCGATCATTATACACCGTGGAGCAACCAGACCATTTGCTACCGTAGAAGGATTGCAGGCTTCGTAACTCATCCCCAAGCACAATACACTGGAGATTCGAGTATTCCAGATGTGGACGAGGGAGCATCCGCTCCATTATGATCTATGGAACAATGCCTACATTGGGAGGCAGAAGTACATTTCATCTCATTTTAAATATTTCTGTTAAAATATTTACCAACTAAGATCTCTCGATTCTCCACTATTAAATGTGCATCCTAACACCTGCTAGGAATATCTTAATACAAAGTGTAAAATACCTTGGTTCGCCAAGGTCCATTATTATGTAAAAATTAACCTGGCAGGAGTATAGATCGAGACCCAATGCAACACCGTGGCGAAGAATCCTGCTCCATCATACCATGGTGATCCATCCACCTTCACCAGACAAGACCTAAGAATTCGGATCACTACCTTTATCCAACACGTGGCCATCTTCAAACCGAGTATTACCTGACTATCATGGAATGAACTATTTCTTTGATCTCTCGGAATAGTTTTACATTCTAACTTATAAAAGTTAGGTTGCAGAGTTTGTACCTTAGTAGTCTTTGCACACCGAGCATTGGAGTCTGAGTAACTTCAAACGTTTCTCCCATCTTGCTCATCAAAAACAGGTTGTTCATATTGAACTTCATCGGTGTGAGATCCTTCAATCCTAAGCATATTGACATTCTTGTCTTTGAAAAATAGAGGCTTATATTCCTCTAATACTTCTTTATAGGATTTTTAGTTGTTGGGTCAAGCTAATCGAGTAACCTCTCGACCATGACACGCCTTTCTTCCAGATCTCCTTTAGGAGGAACAGAGATACTTCGTATTGATTTCTTGTAACTTAGGAAGAATGCGGGGTAGCTCAAGAATTAGGCACTTTTGAATCTCATCTATCCTTTGATGGGTCTTTTCATTGTCATCTTACGGTGTGTAATGCCCGATTCAATTATTTCATTGGTCCAGTGTATTGACGACCAATTATAGTACTTTTCAAACCAAAGTGGTATGATCTACAAGAGGTTGAACAAGATCTGTGATCTTTTGTGAAATAACCTCTCGAAGGTCTCGTAGAGAGACAGACTTTATGAGTTTCCCGAACTTGTGTCTCTATCTTACCGATGATGTTTGCAAACTATCAACTCTGTCATTTAATATTCTTAGAGCTGCAGCAGAGATCTCCCTTTTTTCTCAATTCTATAGCCTTTAAAGTTTTCTCAAAAGATGTTAGTTTCTCTCTAGTAGACACTATTTCCTCATGGACCGTTTTCACAGCTTTATTGGTCCAATTGAGCATCTTCGAACTTTCAGAAGGCTCTATTTCTTTACTGTCCTTTGATACCAAAAGACGGCCTTTTGGGACTGATCTGGAGAAATGAGCTCATGGGGATCTGTTTCTGGTAAAGAAGTACTAGAACTTACAGAGGCCATGTTAATGGCTGGTCCATTAACGGGAGCATATTTCTGGCTTACGAGTTTCTCGCAGTCAGAGCACCATAAAAAGTCTGTAGCAGGATCATGAACTAAAGATTTATGGCTACAGAGAAATACTTTTTCCTTTTCAGGCTCCTCAGGCTTCTGAGTGTTTGAACTTTCTCCTACAGTGAAGTAGGATGATGTACTATTTGTAGATGTACTTCTAGACAATGGTTTCTTTAACAGATCTTTACTAGAATTATGTCTAAAGCTCAAAGTAACTTTATTTTTCTCCTCTATTACTGCAGTAGCATTTTCTAATCTTGGCTTTGAGGACTGTATGAACTTCTTTGATAAAGTCCATTCCTTAGGAATTCTAATATCTGACCAAGATATCAATTCTGGTTCTATCTTTTGTGTTTCTAGATTAGTATGAGTCACCACGCTGCTGCCTTTTGTAGCACCATGTTTAACAGCGGGATACATAGTATTCACTAATCTATAGATAACTTTATAATGAATTGCCAAAGGGCAAGAACCAGATCTCATATGCAATCCTGTTGTAGCTAAATGCAACTTAAGCACATCCTGTAACAAATCATCTTTTGTTAACGATACAGGATAGTTAGGAAAAACTTCAAATGAAATGGGGCCATTGTGAAGCCCAGTCTGAATTAGCACTAACAGGAATCGTTGAAATTGTCAAATCTCAAATCCATCAAACAAAGCAAAGAATTGAGGCGTTTAGGCCACGCCGAAACAAAGGTGTAATTCCAATCTGCACACATCCTACGTGAGCAAACTTATAAGTAGATTGTCTTTTCAAACATTTTATAGCTGATCTATCAATTAAGGGAATATTATATTCTCCATTACTTGTCTGTGATACTTGAATCACGATTCTCTAGTCTTGAATCTTTGTAGAGGCAATCGGATGAAATCTGTTTATCTTAGCATAAACTTCCGAGTAAGACTTCTTTGGAAGTTTCCACTCGGGAATAGGATTAGATTCCTCTATTATATCAACATCAGTATTAACATCAAAAACATCAGACAACTTTATAAGATCCCCGATCTTCCGGTTCAACCGAAGCTGACTCGGATGGTTCTTGACCATTGATACTATGCAAGCAAAGAAGCAAGGTTAAACAAACGTCGGATCAACCCTAAAACTGCGCCTGACACACACGGCGTCTTACTTGGCGGGGATCTCACCAATTAACCTTTAGAGGTGCTATATAAACTTGCTTTCACAAGGATGAAAGAATTAACCAAACTCAATCCGAGAAAACTTTCGAACATTCTCTTACACGTATATCTTCTTGTCTTGAAAATCAAACCGCATAACATAATAATGAATGTCCAAAATTATCGAACACCGAAGAAGTCATTAACTCAAAATTATATGGTCCTTGAATCTTTTGTCAGCTCTCCGATACCAATTTTACAAAACAAAAACTCGATACCGAATCTCAAACTACACAAAACTACGAAACCAACTCAAAAACAAACACCATTATATCTCTGAAACCATTCAAACAAACCCGAAACACCAGCAAATACAAAAATACTTATGGGAATGAAACCTTAAAGATCCGATGAATAATCACATCACTATTTGTGAACACTTCATGTATGATATTAATCACAATATCAAAACGTCTTGAGTCTCATATATATCTTCAAACACGTAAAACTCTTCTATAAACAAGAGCTTATGTTCTTCATTTACTGATTGCATTTAACATATACTTCATCAAACATGACTTACAAATTTATAAACTCAACATGAGTTGCAGAAGATAATTCTGGACCGGACTCTGGAATTCTTCAAATTCTTCAAACGTTTCTTCAGAGCTCTTCCTATCTTCTTCTTCGTTCGCAAGTGTGCACTACGCTTGCAAGTGTATTGAGTGAGATGAATGAAGTCTAATTTATAGAACTTCTTCATGGCTTTTCACTTGCAACCGAGGTTCTCGGTAAGAAGAGACAAGGAACCTAAGTAACCGTAAGATTCCGAAAGTGACATAAAGAGCAAGTCACGGCCTTGCAGACAAGGACTGACAACCGACACAAAGTGAGTACAGCCCACTCACGGGAGCAAAGCAAAAGTGACATGGGTCCACCACGCACTGACACAAAGCGCACTAACAAAAAGTTTATTCCATGGTAACAGGCCTACCATGATGGCCGACAGAAAATAAAGGCGCACAACGCCGAAAGCGAAATTACGAGAATCAAATCGGCGGCCCGGTCCCATTGTCATCATTATCTTCGTCAGTGGAGGATGAGCTGTCTTCACGGACTGGAGCTGGCTCTAGATTCCGTTCATACTGTTCTAGCCAGACTCTTGACGTTGAAGCAGTGCCATCATTATCAGGCTGGAGATGGCCACGTGTTGGATAAAGGTAGTGATCCAGAATTCTTAGGTCTTGTCCTGGTGAAGGTGGATGGATCACCATGGTGTGATGGAGCAGGATCCTTCGCCACGTTGTGTTGCATTGGGTCTCGATCTATACTCCCGCCGGTTAATTTTTACATAATAATGGACCTTGGCATACCAAGGTATTTTACACCGTATTAAGATATTCCTAGCAGTGTTAGGATGCACATTTAATAGTGGAGAATCAGAGATCTTGGTTGGTAAGTATTTTAACAGAAATATTTGAAATGAGCAGAAATGTACTTCCCTGTCTCCCCATGTAGGCGTTACTGTTCCATAGATCATAATGGAGCGGATGCTCCTCTCCCTGTCCACATTCAGAATACTGAATCTCAGTGTATTGTCTTGGATGAGTTGACGAAGCCGCGATCCTTGCTAGTAAATGGTCGAGGTTGCTCCACGGTGTATAATGATCGCCATTGCGGTTAAGGCAACATTTCACCATTGGATCTTGCAGAGTGTGAAACCACACTCTGCAAGATCCAATGGTGAAATGTTGCCTTAACGGCAATGGCGATCATTATACACTGTGGAGCAACCCGACCATTACTGTAGAAGGATAATGTCGTTAACTCATCCCCCTACACAATACACTCGAGTTTTTGTTTTGTAAAATTGGTATCGAGCGACAAAAGATTCAAGTACCATATAATTTTTGAGTTAATGACTTCTTCAGGTGTTCGATAATTTTTGGAGATCGTGCATAAAGCACTGATACTCCTTTACGCGAGTCATGTCACACAAACGGGCACGTAGGAACATGGCAGTGTTCATCATCTTGTCATCATCAATGTTACCATGAACTCTTTGATTACAAAGACGGTGAGGCCGGAATAACTCCGCCCGCAAAATAATCTCTTTATTGGGAGCAAGTCCCACCATTCCTTCGATATGCAGCCAACAAATCCGTTGCTGCAATGGTAAAGTAGCAATATTCCGTGGAGATCGACCATATGTTTCAAACTGAGTATTACCCCAGCCTATCATGGAATGAACTATTTCTTTGATCTCTGGAATAGTTTTACATTCTAACTTATAAAAGTTAGGTTGCAGAGTTTGTACCTTAGTAGCTGCTGGTACACCAGGCATTGGAGTCTGAGTAACTCCAGACGTTTCTCCCATCTGTTCATCAAAAACAGGTTGTTCATATTGAACTTCATCAGTGTGAGATCCTTCAATCCTAAGCATATTGACATTCTTGTCTTTGAAAAATAGAGGCTTATATTCCTCTAATACTTCTTTATAGGATTTTTTAGTTGTTGGACCTGAAGCCATCGAGTAACCTCTCGAACATGACACGCTTTCTTCGAGTCTCCTTCAGAGGAACAGAGATACTTCGTATTGATTTCTTGTAACTTAGGAAGAATGCGGGGTAGCTCAAGAATTAGGCACTTTTGAATCTCATCTATCCTTTGATGGGTTTTTTCATTGTCATCTTGCAATTGTGTAATGCCTGATTCAATTATTTCATTGGTCTGTGTACTACGACCAATTACAGTACTCTTCAAACCAGTGGTATGATCTACAAGAGGTTGAACAAGATCTGTGATCTTTTGTGAAATGACCTCTGAAGGTCCAGAGACTGACTTTATGAGTTTCTGAACTCCGTGTCTCTATCTTACTCGATGAGATGTTCTGCAAACTATCAACTCGTCATTTAATATTCTAAGGGCTGCAGCAGTATCTCCCTTTTTTCTCAATTCTATAGCCTTTAAAGTTTTCTCAAAAGATGTTAGCTTTTCTCTAGTAGACACTACTTCCTCATGGACCGTTTTCACAGCTTTATTGGTCCAATTGAGCATCTTCGAACTTTCAGAAGGCTCTATTTCTTTACTAACTGTCCTTTGATACCAAAAGACGGCTTTTTGGGACTGATCTGGAGAAATGAGCTCATGGGGATCTGCTGTTTTACAGTAAGAAGTACTAGAACTTACAGAGGCCATGTTAATGGCTGGTCCATTAACAGGAGCATATTTCTGGCTTACGAGTTTCTCGCAGTCAGAGCACCATAAAAAGTCTGTAGCAGGATCATGAACTAAAGATTTATGGCTACAGAGAAATACTTTTTCCTTTTCATGCTCCTCAAAGCTTCGAGTGTTTGAACTTTCTCCTACAGTGAAGTAGGATGATGTACTATTTGTAGATGTACTTCTAGCATAATGGTTTCTTTAACAGATCTTTACTAGAATTATGTCTAAAGCTCAAAGTAACTTTATTTTTCTCTCTATTACTCATGTAGCATTTTCTAATCTTGGCTTTGAGAACCGTATGAACTTCTTTGATAAAGTCCATTCCTTAGAATTCTAATATCCGACCAAGATATCAATTCAGTTCTATCTTTTGTGTTTCTAGATTAGTATGAGTAGAAGATAACGGCGCCACGAAGCGGTGTGTCGCCAATAATGTGGAGTACGGTAGAATGATCCAAAGTACAATAGGAATGTTGTAAAAAGTAAATATTTGTCGTAAGTGGTCCGGTAATATTAAAATGTCAAAGTTTGGGTAATTAGAGAAGTAGGGTCTACATGATTAGGAATTAGAAATATTATATTGGTAATAAGGACAAGGAGTGAGGTTATAAATATTTTGTGTATTTTATTTGTAAAAGTCTAAAAATGTGGAACCCATGTAAAATGATAAGGTTTATCTTATTTTAAAAGATAAGCTTACATGTACGAGATAAGAGTTAAGGTATGGAATATGATTCGTCAGAGTGGATTTCTTATCCTATCTTAGAGATAGGATGGATAAGCCTGAAGTTCTATAAATAGAGGCCACCCCCTCATTTAGCATAGAAGGAAGTAGTGAGAAATATCAGTAGGAAGTGTGCAAAGGAAGCCATTAGTTAAAAGTGTGTTGAAGAAGCCATCGAGAGGTGTAATTGTAAAGTTTCTCCCATAGTCTTGTTGAAGTACCTTATGGGTGAGATTGTAACAATTTCATGTTAATATTATAATTTACTTTGATATTTCGGATTTGTCATCATTCCGTCTTATCATAGTCGATGGTATTCTTGTGTTCGGTTGTTGTTTTGTTTCCAGTTACATCCACCAAACTAAAGGTCATGCATTAGTAAATAATCATAACGACGAGAGTTCGGTGAAGAATTATCATAGTGCCGGATTGGTGATGACAGAACCACCACCATCTACTATTAGGTCGGAACCATAGTCGCAACCTTGCAGAGGAGCGAGGAGACGCAACCGAGTGCAGTGGGACTAGTAGAGGCATAGACCCTCCCAATATTTCTCTGAACGGAGAAGAGGAAAATGTAAATTATCAGAATTGTAACTTGCATAGATATGCAATTTATGATGATAATTTTCAATGACAATCATCATAAATTCATAACACTTATCGCTTAGTTGATGTATTTGCACCTTGATGCAATTTTGTACTTGTATTTGTATTCATATCTCATAGAAAACACTTCCCCAACATTTTACGACTCATTTGATACACCTTGCTTTGATTTAAAGATGATGGACCTTGGAGTCCCTTTTTTTATCAATCAAAATTTAGTGAGCTTGAACATATTCTTCTTGATGGTATTTGGTTTGGATATTAAGAATTGCTTGTCATCGTATGTGGCTCTGACAAATTCCTCCAGTACTTCACGTCAATGCGTTGGTATTGTTTACACAACCCCAATTTGATTGCATTTGCCTTCTAAATTCGGCTGGCGTATTCTTCCACACTTTAGCGTTGCCTTCTAAATTTGATGGTGTATTTTTCTACACTTTAGGCTTACCTTCTAAATTCGTGGTGTATTCTTCCACACTTTATACTTGCCTTTGCCTATAATATTATCCTTTTATTCTTCCACACTTTATACTTGCCCTTGCCTATAGCTAGTAATTTCCTCAAAACCAAAGAATATGAGTTGCCAAGTGAGCGTGTGACTAAAAAGCCTGCCAAGTGAGCGTATGACTAGAAAGCTTAAGGCATATGCTAAAAAAATTGTTTTTCACCGACTTGATGAAGTTTGAAATACACCTTAAGTTGGGAAAGGCAATTGTTGAGCTTTTCAATATTCACCTCTCCTTCATGAGGCACATTCTTCACCTTAGCTTTTACTTTGAAGGGTGGTTGTGTTGGGACGTTGCTTGGGATACCATGGGTCTGCTCTCTTTCTCTTCCTTTGGGTTGTTATTCTTTTGTTTTCACGTGTCTTTAGAATACAATGGGGATCCTAAGCTTGCCATGATAGCCTCCATCCATTTCTCCGCTCATCAAGCTTACGTATAGATTTGGTGATTCGGTGATGCTTGCAAGATCGCGTTAGAAGATCCGGTTCTAGAAACTACATAACGATTTAACAGAATCGATTTTTATCTCGTATCGATATGTAGCTTACTTGGTTTTCATTTTCCCCTTTTAGTCTTTAATGTTTTAAATATTTTTTAAGTTTTTTTCTAACTTTTTTGGTGCTTGTTTCATGTCGGGGACCTTAGAGACTTCAAGGATGCCTAAAACATCTCTCTTTTTCATAGATGTCTCGAGGACATCCTTGTTTAACTTGTCTTGAAAGGAAACACGAGGGGGCATTTCCCACCCATCCCACTTTGTCCTTGTGGGGTTTCAGGCCTCCCGAGTTGGCAAAAAAATTGACGGACATGACCCTACGTAACACTTGGTAATTCATGGTGTTTACCAAATACCTTATTTAAGTGCAAATTTTATTTCTGTTTTCCAAATCACTCAATTTGGGAAAAAGTTGAATTTTGGTATGAAAGGTATGTTGTGAAGGATATTAACAAGTTTTAGGTAATAAAGAACTAGTACACTTTTGATTATCGACCAATTGGTGCACTTGGCTTTTAGAAGAATGTAGTTGATGGGTTACATGAATATGGTTCACAATCCTCCATCTATTTTTCCTTCCAAAGATGTTTGTGAGGGTTGTGTTCTTGGTAAGCATTAGGGACAAAAGTCCAAAAGGACAAGGTACACCCTTTTAAGGAACATTTGAAGGTTGTTCGTTTCAAATTTGTGTTACATGATTCATCCATCTCTTTCAAGTGCTAACGGTACTAGTTGATACACTTGATAAGTGGGTCAAGGTTACATGTTTATCAGATTTGGTGATGTTTCCAAGTGTTAATGAACGTACAATTTTGGCCAAGATGGGTCGTGAGAGTTGTCTTTGGCATGAACAGTTGGGGCATTTGGATTTCAGAAGTACGAGGTTGATGGGTTAAATAGATATAGTTCACTTTCTTCCTTTTATTTCTCTTTTAAAGGTGTTTGTGAGGGCGTGTTCTTGGTAAGCATCACTGAGAAAAAATTGAAAATATAGAGGTGCACATTATTTTGAGGGACATTTGGAGCTAGTTCATTCTTATTTGGCCAAAAAGGTAATGAGATTGCCTTTGGCATGAGCAATTGGGGCACTTGGATTTTAGAAGCATTCGGTCGATGGGTTGGTTGAATATAGTTCATGGTTTTCCTTCTATCCGACCTTTCAAAGGTGTTTGTGAGGTGTGTTCTTGATAAGCATCACTTAGAAAAGTTCAAAAAGGGAAAGATACATTGTTTTAAGAGATGTTGGGAGCCGACCCATTCTTACCATCTTTATAAGAATCATCCATCTCTTTCAAGTGCCAAATATATCTTAACCTTTATTGATGATTTCTTGAAGAAAACATGTTTGTGTGAAGAATAAATCTATGGTGTTAGAGAAGTTCATTGAGTGGTACTATTTGAGAATCAATCTAGGCATCTTGTTTTGTGTTTGAGATTGGATGGAGGTGTTTGTTAATCATGTTTTGGAGGATTTCTATTCCAAGTATGGCATTGTGTGGTGCCACAACTTATACTCCCAACAAGTATTCGGTTGGTGTGCTCTCGAAAGAAACGAAAATTTGGTTGAGATGGTAAGGTATATGCTTAAGCCAAAGGTTTTAATGATAGGTATTTTAAAAGGATTTCCATTGTGTTGATTATATTATGAGCGAGGTTCTTACTGCAAAGGTGGTGAGGATAGGACATTGCACGAGATGTGGTCCAGTAGGAAGTTGACTATGATACACTATAAAGTCTTTGTTAGCGTGGCATGGGTTGCCACACCAAGCTGCCTAAGAGCCATAAGTGTATCATGTTGGGGTACTTAGAGGAGTGAAAAGCCTACATGTTATGGGATTTGGCTAAGCAAAGAGGTTATCATTGGCTGATGGGGTAGTTTGTAGGTTATGAGGCAAAAACTCAGTTGTTGAGGAAGGTTCAACTTGTTGGGCCACACATGCGGATCCTTCTTCTAAGCGGAAGGTCAAACATGCCAAGCGAGTTATTAAAACCTATGAAGAGGCCGAGTGTAGAGGGGACAAGTCTACCACCACACGGAGGAGCAGTCTTAAATTTTTTGGATAGTCAAGATCCTCAATCCTATACATTGCGGCCAAGGGAAAAGAGGAATGGGAGAATTCAATGGCAGATAAGAACGACTCCTTGTTGAAGTATCAAACTGGGAGTTAGTACACTATCCTAAGAGGAAAACATAGTGACATGCAAGTGGATATTCAAGATGAAGCTCACTTTAGATGGTTCAGGTTGTGGGATATAAGGCTTAGTTTGTGTTTAGACTATACTCTCAAAAGAAGGGCACCGAGTCCATCTCAGTAATTTTCTTTCACTAGTAGCCGATTGGATGGGATGTGCACTAGTGGATGTGAAGTGAGCATTTTTCAAAGGAAATTTTCAAGAGGAGATTTATATAGTGATTCTCACCTCGTTTGTAGATTGAAGAAGTCACTAAATTGGTTGATACATGAGATTTATATGGTGATTCTCACCTTGTTTGTAGGTTGAAGAATTCACTAAATGGGCTGATGCATGAGATTTACATGGTTTTGAGCAAAATGGTGATTCTCTCCTTTTTTAGGTTGAAGAAGTCTCAAAGGGGTTGAAGCATAATAGCCCTTGGACATGGTATGAGAAGGTAGACAAATTCTTTCTATATTTTAGCTTAACTTGATGTGACTATCATTGCGATGTCTAGGTGAGGAATGTCGATTGTCATGTTCGATTGTGGTGCTTTATATTGATGATTTGATAATCACTAGTGATTGTATAGATTTGATTTATGATTTGAAAGGTGAATTGAAAAGACTTAGGCTTGTCACATTACATGCTTTGAGATACAAGTATTGCAAATGTAGGACGAGATATATTTTTCACAACCTAAATATTCCCTTTACTTGATAAAGTAGTTCAACATGGACAAGTACAAGCCTTCATCTACCCCATATCAGTTCGGGGTTGACTTGACTCAATATACTTCAACCCAATTTAATGATACTTTAGACAAGTGTAAGTCTTCATCTTTTACGTTTGACTCATACTTGGCCAACTTGTTTCCATAGTTATGCAGGAGTCAGTCGGGAGAGTCATTGGTAGGCAACTAAACAAATATTGAGGTATATTTGGGGTACTTAGCTTGTGATTGAGTACTCTAGAGGTGTCGATGGATGCTTAGGGGGCATGCAATGTAGATGCCTAGAAGTTTGTGTGTTGTGTGTGGCTTTGTGTATCATCTTGGATTGTGATCATGTTTGTTTACTTGGACATGTAAGAAACAAAACACAATTGGAAGAAACAAAAGGCAACCTGTAATAGACAAAAGGCAATTGTATTGTTGACTACTAAGGTAGCATATAGAGGAGCAATGAATGACATAAGAGGAAACTTGGGCGGTGATTGAGCTCAAGCTTCCACAAAGGTAGCGTGCCATACACTTTAGTGGCACCTTGGATGCTTTTCATTAGTATTATATTTGGTAGTGCATGTTGGATTTCTGATTTTGCGGATTGATGACTGGGTTGTTGGCATTTTCACAAGGCACTTGTTGAAGTAAAGTTCTTTAGGTTGAGAGATTTTGTTAGGTTTGTAAAATCTGTCATTGGGGAGATAAGAAGTGAATGTGTTCCTTGTAGGAAGGCTTGGTGAGTAAACGCTATGTTCTTGTTGTGCCTTCTAAGTTGTGTTTTAGGGGGTGTTGGTTTAAGTAACCTCATCTTATCAAGCCCATTGAGTTACTTGATCTTGTGGTACACCTTTAGGATACTTGTCGGTGATATTAGTTATCGGTGCTGAAAATCCTTATATTAATTTACTTTGAGGCTAGATTGCCAGGATATGGGTACGGTATGCATGAAACGACAATTTTTTAAAACCCTTGGGTATGATATGATGCGGGTACATTCGTATAATATATTTAAAAAAATAATATATATAAATAAATTTAAAGAAATTTGCATACTTATTAAAATTTAATACTCATGAGTCATAAATAAATTCATATGAATTCATAATTTCATCATTCATGGAAATCAAATTTCAAATACATTGTATTAAATCATGAATGTCCAAAACATATTACATTCAACTTACTTCAAGGCTAGAACATATCATCTAAATGATCCTCAAAAACATCTCCATGAATGGCGCTTGCAGCGCCACTCCTATTTGCACTATCTCCACTGTCCAACCCTTGTGAAGGGCTCCCTAGATATTCATCATTGATGCCAAGTAGTGAAACATTGGACAAACAACCAACAAAAGCTTCAAAGTCAGTGGATTCAGGTTGAATATCCCAAAGCTTGTTAGGACCTCTAGTATACTCTTTTGTCTTGTGCGTTAGGAGGCGCAAGTTGAAATGTACATATACCAAATCCTTAGCTTTCTTGGATGTCAACATGGTTCATCGACCAAGTGAATGGAGCCATAAGTACTCCAATTTCACTTTGTTGAAGAATTACTAGCCACTTGTCACAAAAAGAAGTTAAAAGTATTATTAATATACAAAAATGAGTGTTATCATCTTAAATTTAAATTTTCAATTGGTAATCAAAATATCAAATAACAAACTTCATACAGGAGATCAGTTTAATGGCAACAGGTCATAGGTACTTGGCATCATGGCCATGTACATACCACCACTTGATTGGAGTCATGGTGGACTTGTCACAAAGAGCCTCTACCTCTCCCATGCTACCTTCTGAAGATACAAACATTCCCATCTCATTGCAGATTGCACTATATATAAATGGATCAAGAAACAACCTCCTAAATATTGCCCTAATCCCATTTGCAACCTCTTGGTCATCATATGATTGCTTCTATCAAGTAACCCAACTATTTCATTGCTATAATATTTGGGATTTAAGACATAGGCAAGGAGATGCAATGGGGTGGTCATTTTGTTCCACCTCTTCATGACCACACTCTTAACTTCATTATAAAAGTTTTTTTGGGGTCTTTCTCTTTGGCTTGTATTATTTCTTTCATTTTCTCAAGCATGGAGTCAATTCCATCATAAATTTCTCCTATGCAAGCACTATCTTTGTCTACAAACCTAATCATAGAAAGAACAAACTCTGTGAAACTCAAGTAAATACTCAACTTTTGCCCACCAATCATCATCAAGGATCAATGTCTTTATCTTATGGGCTCTTTCCATATTTTATGGGATCAATCACCATACCGCTCAAAGCATGTTTTACCTTCACAAATCATCTTAAGACAATTGTGTGAGAGACAAATCTAGTGTCAACAACCTATAAAATATTAAAAAGAATGAAAATAATTCAATAACAATACAAATTGATTTAAAATAAAAACCTTAAAAACTTAAAACTAATGAATTGTTCCCTTACCTTCAACAACTCCAACCTCGAATTTTTTGAAAATGGCCTAAGACATGTGATGGTTGGTGACAAACATCTGAATTTCACTTGCCTCTGTGTATATTTTCTCAATCCATGGGATTTTTCCAATCTTTTGCAACATCAAATTGAGGGAGTGTATTGCACATGGTGTCCAAAATATGTGCTCATATCTACCCTCTACTATCAACCTTGCTTTGCCTTGCAATTTTTTGCATTGTCCGTGATGACTTGGACAACGTTTTGAGGGCCCACTAACTCAATAGCCTCAATTAGAATGTTTGTAATAAATTGTGCATTTTTATTTCCCCCTCACAATCAACTTGCCTTAAAAAACATTGCCCTTTAGAGCTTATTGCAATAATGTTGATAAGAGGTCTGTTTTGAGAGTCTTTCCATCCATCGATATAATAGACACTCCTGAATCCTTCCAGAATCTCTAATCGGTTGCAAAGAAGTTTGTATGTGCTCCACTTCTTTTAGCCAAGAGAGATGTGTGAACCTTCTCATAGTTAGGGCTTTTATACCCCTGTGGCGCTTCATTAATACCTTCCACTTGATCTCACAACGAAAGAATGCTATGATGGTGGTGGTGGTTTTCCTAAACCCCTCTGTTGCAAAGGAACAATTCTAGAGCAAGCTCTTACAACTTGCAAGGTAGCCTCCTCTTGCTCTTTTAAGTACATAGCTATTTTATTCTTGTCCACCTTCTTACATGGTCTAATGCCTGTTCCCGTTACCCCAGTTATATGAGCCTTCAGTCGGGTATACGAGGACTTGAATGTTGTGCTACAATGGGGGCACACCCAAACACAAACACCACCACCACTTCTACATGCTTCTACATGCCTCCATAAAGGAAGAGAAGGATCCAATCTCACATTCGTAGGACCTGGAACACTTCCTTGTGTGCCTCCCTCATGACTTGCTTCCCCATGCCCCCCTGAAGCTGAACTTGATGCCATGGCTACATTTTTATTTGCTTTAACCTACAATGAGAGATTTTTTTTAAAAATTGCAAAATAATTTAATAAACTATTAAAAACAACAAATACAAATTATATGGACTCAAGGTCTTGGGCTATTGGTGAGTAACAAGTAGTTTGTAATCATCAACCCAAGTTCCATTCCCATTGAGTCCATTGGATGCTTTTAATAAGTGGCCATTGGGACACCTTGAGGTAGGGGTTAAACTTCTCCATATGGACCAAGCGGAACATAATGGGGTGCTCCAAATGCGGATTACTTTGCGTACATTAAGGATCCAAGTCCACCCTCATGTCCCACTTAGAGAAAGTGCTCCTCCACTACTCCAGTTCATAGCTTTGGTATAATAAAAGCGTTTACCATCCAAAATTTTGAACTCAAGGTCTTGGGTTATTGGTGAGTTACAAGTAGTTTGTAATCATCAACCCAAGTTCCATTCCCATCGAGTCCATATGGCCAAGCGAAACAGAGCGGGCGCTTCGAATGTAGATCTCTCGACGGACATTAAGGACCCAAGCCTACCCTCATGTCCCACTTAGAGAAAGTGCTCCTCCACCACTCTAGTTCATAGCTCTAGTATAATAAAAGTGTTTACCATCCAAAGTTTTGCCAATGAGGTGGGGGTGAGTTGGTTGGGTCATTTGGATGTTTCTATGCCCACCAAGGTTCGATTCCCATTGAGGCATTAGAGGCCGGTTACGCCGTGAGTGTTCAATGATGGATTGTGTGGGTGGATTCTATGATGGAGGAGGCAATTTTGATTGTGGGTAATGCTCGAAGGTTGGCGCGGAGTTGCAATCAATGGGTTATAGCTTTTCATCAAAAGGTTGTGTGATCTTGGGGATTTGGGGCCCCTAGTTGTGCCCCAAACCGGTTGTCGCTCCGGTGATTATAAAAACGAAATAAAGGGAAAGGGGCCCTTCAACCCTTGTTTACCAATAAAAAACAAATACAAATTATATAATTAATTTATCAACCCGTACACGTCATTCTTTGATTACGATGGTAGAAGTTTAACAAATTAAAACTTAAAAACAAACAAACAAATACATAACTAAATAAAAGATTAATTAATTTATCAACCCCTACACATCATTCTCTTATTCTGATCACCAAGTTTGCCATAAATGGTGCGAGGTGAGAGCATACATAGAGGGTAGACGTTTAACAAATTAAAACTTTAAAAACACAACTAATTAAAAAATTAATTAATTTATTAACCCTTACATGTCATTCTCTGATTTTGATCACCAAGTTCGCCATAAATGGTGTGAGGTGAGAGCATACACAGAGGGTAGACGTATAACAAATTAAAATGTAAAAAAACAACAAACCCTGAAATTTTAAACTTCAAATACAAAACTAAATTTAAAAATTAATTAATATTAAAAAACGTAAAATAAATAATAAATATAAATAGATCATGATCAATGATCATGAATGATGTGTGCAAACACATCATTCATGGTCATTGATCACATACCAATTAATAATAATACATAAAAAAAAATTGATTTAAAAAAACAAAACAATGGATGCATGGAAAATACCTGAAATCACTCCTTCCTCTTTGTTGTTTGAAGTTGATCCTCCTTCAAACTCTTACTGTCCTCCAAGCTTCTATCTCTCTCCTTCAACTTTCAAGCTCCCAATTTGCAAAAGATGAAAATGTGTGTGTGAGTAGAATGGAGGCAAAGGGGTGTATATATAGCATTTGAGTGGTGTCTTTAGGAGGGGTGGGTAGGTAAATTAGGTTTAGGGTTTACTTTTTTAAAGTTAGAATCTTTATTTTTATGTTTTTCACTTCAAAAAACAAAAATGTGTGGGTACGGCATGAGTACAAACCCACACCATGCTGGTATCCATACCTGTACCAATTACATTTTGTACATGGTATGGACCTTTGTAGGGTGTACCCCTATAGTCCAGCTTTGAGGTGTATAAGGGGCTATCACATCACATCGTAATTCTATTTGCTATGCTATATTCTTGTTCTTAGGTGCCCTAGAAAGCACTCACCATATCTTGGTGTTCTTGTGTAGAGTTTTATTTTTATTGATCATGAAATTCTGAACCTAATTCTCACTAGTGTAAATTTCTTGACCTTGTATATATGAACCAAGTGCTTTAACTAATGCACCATGCCAATTAACTTTAAAATACTCTTGCTTAAATAATAAAACCTAAATAACATAAATTTTGAAGCATGGAGAAATAAACTACCTCCTAGGTAAAGATCAGACGATCAACCCTGCAGAACTTGAAGATATTGAAGGTGTGAGATTGTATGAACCTAGTATCATACCAAAACTCGCGTCCCGTGCAATTTCCTTTACAACACAATGAGTGATTGCAAGACATAGAGAACAAATAGTATGGTTAGAGCACTATACCTATCTTTGCATGTAAAAAATAAGCAATGGATGGTGAATAGTCTATTGAAGTAGAAAGCACATGTCCAACCCATAAAGTAGAAAGAATCACCCATTGTGGTAGTTAACATGCAACCAATACAAAATGCAAGCAAATTGCAAAATTCTTTATTCTGAAAGTAAAGAACTCAAATTGTGCTTCCTCGATGCAAAGGAATACAAAGTATGTTTGCTTCAAACTGATGGATCCCCCAATTCACTCTCACACCCTTATTGTTAGAGAGATCAAGCCCAAGGTTGGTGAACTAGAAGATTTCGAGCAATCACTTTTACCAAGATACATCACGAAGATATCAACCAACCCAAGCAAAGGGTGATAAAGTTATTGGCCATTATGTTGTATTTTATTGGCATTGAAGGAACCAATGCACGTGCATTAGATGTGTCTAATACGGTGATTGCTAGTCCGAGCCCAATGGAAGATGAGCATGTGGCCATGATGACCATTGAGACAACGAAGGAAGAATCTTGACGCATGGTGATATATGAAGTCTAGGTAGAGTGGCTCGCAATTAAGGAACTACATATGTCGAGTGATCAACTTGAGGCCAACGCAGAGCACACTAGCGTTAGTCGTTGACTATCTCATAGAGCTCATTGCATACGGTGTGTGAATATGGTTTAATAAGTCGTCTTTAAACGATCCTCCTTGAAAACAAGCATGCTAGTGGACATTTAGAAAAGATTACTATCCTGGTAGGATTCCCTTTCCTTGCAAAAATGACCATGAAGAAAGCGAAAAAGGAAGTGGCACAATGTTTGTGCTTGTCAATTCGGCGTGTGTACATTTATAGGATGGGGTCATTGATTTAAACTAGTGATGTGCAACAAGCAACAACAAATTTCTATATTGTGTTCTAGGATCTAAACCTTGTTGCACGCTCTTGGGCACTGAAGCAACATAGAGTGTGTTTTAGGGTAAAGGCCAACACCCTTCCCTTGTTGTAGGCCCATCTGATGAGTATGATGAGGTGAGCCACACAATGTACCACGTAGACAACAAAGCTTATGGCCGCCAAGGACTGCATCAAAGGCTGTTAGTTGCATTATGAGGACCTGCATGTTGAGCAATAGTGGATCAAACCATGCCACTCTCCTCTCCTCATAGAATCTGCTCTGTACCTTTCAACACTTCTTCCGACAACACACAATATCACTCAAAATAACATGGTAAAAGTCCCTCACGCTGTTGGTTGAGTCCCTCTCCGTCTTCCTCAGATGAGACTCAAGAGCATACATGCTTTCCTTCTTAGTAGAGGGCTTTTAGGTACTTGAGCTTCAGGTCAAGGAGTGATTTTATCATTCAGACTACTAAAAAGTGGATGTTATAATGCATTATGACAATCTAGTAATCATGCGTGTATATTGCAACTAGTATTAAACAGTGTTTTAAAAACCAGCCAGTACTGGTTTGATTGGCTTAATAGTTAAGGAAGAAATCGGTAGAAAAACTGGCTTGGGGACAGGTTCTGTATTGAACCGGTACCGAACAGGTCCAAACCAGCCGATTTTGTCCCAAACCAGTCTGTGCCAAAATAAACAGCAATTTGACATTTAAAACACTTTTTTAAAATCCAACTTTCTAGTTGGCTTTATTCTAGTTTGATGATCGATGATTTGATCATTGATATCAGACATGTAGTAGCTTGTAGCATATTGTTTTTTGGACTCTAGGAGTCTAGAGGTCATTTAGAGCCTCATTGTTTATGTATTTTGTTTCGGATATGTATTGCACTTGGTGTCATTTTGCTATATTTACCCTTACATGGTATATACATGAGAAAACTTTGCATATTTTGTCTCTAATTGTATGGAATCATGGTTTGGAATCTTTAAAATATATTGTTTTCATTAAAATGTAATATTTTATGTATTTTTAGTAAACTGGTTCATAAATTTTAAACCGGTCCAGTTCCGGTTCAAGTTTGGTCGGACCCTCAGCCGGTTCTTGTTCCGATTCCGACTTTTAAAGCATTGGTATTAGACTGTTGTTGAATGTATATAGAATCTGTCTTGCCAAAATGGGTCACCTTCATTCAAGACGATTTTAGTAGAATGGCATTGGAGCTTTTATATTGCAACCAGTATTAGACTGCTGTTGGATGTATAAAATCTGTCTTGCCAAAATGGGTCACCTTTGTTGAAGATGATTTTAGTAGAATGCCATCGGAGCCTAGTGGCAACTCTCTTTGAAGCACCCTGGTACATTCATGGGTAAGAGATGATCGATTCAGTGAGGGAAGGAGTTGACTGAAATTCATGGGTATGCATGTAGAAGGAACCCAAATGAAGTGTGCGCTTCTAGTAGAAGGCACACACATTGTTAGGATGTAGTAGGAGCTGCCTAGATACAACAAAATCTTTAGATCATGGAACCCAAACATTTTGAGCATCTTTTGTAATGACCTTGACTTCTGATCTATATATATCCGGGGTATTGATCATTTTGTGCATGTTATGGATTTAGCAGAAAGGATGTTGGAATGCAACTGAACTCGTTTCTATGAATACAATGCGAATAGTTTGGCACATACACATGTTCTGATTTTTGTATATGAATCTTTACATGTTATGGATGGCATATTTGTATTGTGTTGATTTCGTTATAGATTTGTAATTCATGTTGTTATAGTATTGATATGCCATGGGATTTCAGTGAAACATGAATGAATGATATTTGTTTTCCCGAGTTAATTCATGTCTTGATCATTATGTGGATGTTATGAATTTGGGGGAAATGTTGTTGGAATGAACTTAACTCATTTTAATGCATCGTATGCAAATAGTTTTGCGCATACACATTGTTATTGATGGCATATGTTGATTGTGTTGGTTTCCTTGTAGATTTGTTATGCATGTTGTTAGCATATTGATACCCCATGGGACGTCAATGAAACATGAATGAACCTTGAGTTAATTCCATAGTCACCAAATCCGGGTGGAATCTGCACAAGATCCAACCAGATCCAGATTTTTTCAGCTTGCCCAGATAAATTAGGTCCGGGTCAGCCCTGCTTTTTTCCAATTTTTTAAATAGTTTTTGTATTAGTAAGACACCCAACACCC
Organism: Taxus wallichiana var. yunnanensis; assembly: GCA_018340775.1. Taxonomy (NCBI): domain Eukaryota; kingdom Viridiplantae; phylum Streptophyta; class Pinopsida; order Cupressales; family Taxaceae; genus Taxus; species Taxus wallichiana. The sequence continues at coordinate 587,906,972 of CM031238.1, read as the reverse complement.
TTATATATTATATAATATTAAATATGTTAACATTTTATATCATGTTATTAATGTTTTCTTTGTATTTGTCAAATTTTGCATATTTATAAATTATGCTCATATATAATTAAGTATATTGTTCGCGTTGAATTTTCCCGAACTTTTCATGAGTTCGGATTTTCAGATTTTTGCCCTCCCGAGTGGATCTGGATTTCGGACTTGTAACTACTGTTAATTCATGTCTTGCATGACATTCTTGATACACGAGTGGGATCCCAGACACCTTTTGATGGTTTTTAAGGGTAAAACTAGACTACAACAATGATGTTGGCTGATGGGTTGTGCACATTTCTTTAAAATGTCAACTGGGGGTATGTTGACCGTGAATGTTAACCATTTATGTAATATTAAATGCCACAATGTAATTTAAAACTAAATTTGATGTCATAACACAACAATATATACGAGGCTGAATCAAAATCAGAAAATCTTATGAACAGGATATTGATAACTCAAGCTACAAGCACAGTCCCAACCACCCTTTTGAGATCAGGACAGATTTCAACAGCTTGTACTTCACAGCTTTGAGTGAGAGGGTTAAAGGTCATCAATAACTACTCATCTATATTGAGGGTTAAGCCCTTTGTTACCATATAACTAAACATACAAGAACAGACATCATATCTATATTGAGGGTTAAGCCCTTTGTTACCATATAACTAAACATACAAGAACAGACATCATATCTATCCCTTTGTTACCATATATCATCTATCCATGTATAATTTGCGATCAAGAATAAGCTCAACTGTTTACTCCATAGCCAGAATGTAATCTAGCAACCAATCTAAGCAACAATAATCCTGGCTCAGGCTCAGGAGCTAGCTAGAGGGTTTTGGACTTGGAAAGGGCTTTTACAAGCATACTTTGGGTCATGGTTTATTACTTCTCATTATAAGTATGTAATATGAGCATTAGGTGAAATGGTGAAAAAGGTATGTTTAAGTTTAAGAAGGGAATCTTGGCACGTGGGAAAAATGCCTTACACAAGGCTATGTATTCACTCTAGTAAGTTTTTTGAATATCCATTTTGTCCTAGGCTTGACAGAGAAGTGGTAAGAAATTCAGTGCAGCAGAGTGGGTTTCCACGGTGCCCCTAATTCCATTAGGGCAAGGAAGGCCTCTGCATGGTAATTAGGAAGTCAAATGCTGATAAAAGAGCTCCTTGGTCTTATTTTGGTTCCTGGGTTGAAGGTTTTCATTCATGCATGTTCATTTCCAGATTTGTTGGCAGTTTTGGCATGTTTGCAGTTTCGTGACAGGGATGCATGTCTAGTCTCACATAAACAGCCAGTGCATCGGGAATAATATACCATATTCCTTTTGACTTCCCACAGATTAACATAAGTTAAATCCAAAAAGTGCTGAATATGCGAGGTCCTAAAATGTTGACCGAGCTAACATACCAACTTCATAAGCTCTTTCTGCATGTTTGACCTCATTCTCAGATGCCTTGTTTATTATGATACCCAGGAGATACCATTGCTTTTACAGACTCGGGCAATTCTTCCTCCATTTTCTTTCGGTGCTTGGCCCTTTTTCTTTGAGAGGTTGTCACTCTTTGATGTAGATCACTGCAGGGAGCCCTTAATACCTCCATAGCCCCCAGGCTGATCACTTCATTCTTTCAACCCCTCACAAAGGTTGGTGGCATTAAGCACCCTTTGAATACTAATGCTTCACACACTGAGGGGGTTAGGTCAATGAGACGATGCTCATCTCCGCATAGTTCTGCTCCTATGGTACCTCGACGCACTAGCTTCTTGGCAACAAGGAACCGCTTCTAGTCATGGATCTGCTCCTTGATGCCTTGGTTTTACTTCTTTGCAACCATCTTTTGGAACATGGAGGCAAATTACGAGTTTCTTTGTTGCCATGGGAGTTTCATCTTAGGCGTTATGCTAGGAAAGATTCTAGGGTAAGTGCCGTGCTCCGGATGATGATTACCCAACCTGGCTCCTGTTAGCCCTAGACATTCCCCATTTCAGATTTTTCAGATCTTGCATTGGCATTTGAAAATGATATAGATCTGGGTATTTGTATTGTTCCCCTGACCACATGGGTTATGAGGTTTACTGCATTGGGCTTAATCCATGTTTACTTCAGTGCTTTTAGTCTGCTTTTATTTTGTTGGTCGTTGTGCCTTGGGTCTTTTTACCCTAGCACTTTCTCTTATACTTGGACGCACTCTCATGTCCCATTGACCTACTTTTGGTCATTTGTGGACATTAATATAATTTCTTTCTTTCTTTCTGTTTTAACATCTCTCCATTAATGGGTCTAATATTTTTTTGTCTGCAAAAAGTTCATGGCAGGCAACATAGGTCAATCATATAACTTTTTCAACAGTGGAGAATAATGAATATTGGCAAGGATACAAGATTCATGTGTGAATGTATGCCCGTATTGTGTAAGAGGTTACTTTGTCCGTCTGTCTGTCTGAAGGTTGTAAGCGTTTTGTAGAGTTAGGATCATTTAGTAACAAACTTATCTACATTTACAGCTGATCAAACATTGCACCAGATTTTAATTAACAACTGACCAAGTCCAACACATTTAACTTTAGCAGAAAAGGCTTTAACCTCTTGGCAGCAGGCCAAATTACTTTTACAGAAATATTTGTATGGTTGGATGATATTTAGCATTTGTGTGGTTCAATGCCATCACTGCTTATGGTATGGTCATTCTCAACCCTAGCATATAAATGTCTGCAAAACAAAAATGCAATCTGGTAAATGCATGCTCCAAGGACCAAGAGGAATCCTTTTAAATTTTTGTTGTGGTACTCTGTTGTAGCCCGTAGGTCAGCTTTTGATGTTTGTTATGTTTCTGGCACGAACCTTAGGCTACAGCTTGTTGCAGGCTGTCAGCGTAAGGGACAGATTCTGACGTGCATTAAAATACTAAATACCGTGATGTTTGATCCATTTTTGCCAAATGAAATTCTTTTTCTTTGATGGATTGTGATGTTTGCATATTTCGTGATCTAGACCTGTCAGTCAACTGGAGATGGACACAGTTTATTTATGCCTTGTTAGCATGGTCGTAGATGATTCTAGAATATACGCCCTCAAATATGTGTTCGAATGCAGCATGTCAATATTTGTTTCTTAAATTCCCTACCTTGTACACATTTTTGTATAAAATACTAATTTCGTGGATTGCATGAATTTTCGTGAAACATGCGTTTGTCTATTTCTTTGTTTCAGATGCACTGTTTTAGAATAATATTACTGGCATTACAACTTTGACTGCATGCTAAATGTGAAACATGTTGGGAAATCTTCCTAGTGATTATCTTTTTCCATGTGATTGTTCATTTTGACAGAGTAAGGCAGAGGTTGCAGTGGTTGCAGCAAATGGAGATTTAACTCTGGCTGTTGAACTACTCAGCAGTCCGGTATGCCGTCGAACTACCAAACATATCAACATGAGTGCTTTTTCTCCTGTTTTGCAAATCAATACTAGTTGGCTGCTATTCACTTGTAGCATATATCTATTCTAATGTTTGACTAGCTTTTTCGGCAGGAACGCTAACCCTCTAGATTTTGCTGTGAAAATCGCATACGAAAGATGAAAAAGGGCAAGATTTATGTAGGGGACATTTGCATGTACAACAAGTACAGGAGTATTAAATTTCAAACGAGTGCAGGATTGCAGTGGCTCTGATAAGGAATTGAGTAAGTGTCATGAATTTTCATACGACAGAGGTAGCACCGACTCACACAAGCAAATTAGAATCTCTATTGGAAAGCCATTCATAAAGTGGTTATCGGTACTCAGCATATGCATTTTAATTATTGTTGTAGAAATGATCAGTAGTGTGCCAATTGAGACCGAACTCTTTGTTCTTGTATTTATCTCTGTTTTGCCCTTCAACAATACCCCAAACACTGGTTACTCTTTTATAGTGTTGTGAATGTCAGTATGATTCATTTAAAAATCACTTTGAAAGTGAGTGAAGAATTTTCTGAATGTTAGTACGATTCATTTAAGAGTCCCTTTTGAAAGCGAATGAAGATGGTTTTAAAATTTTGTGATTTGATTTAAATAACAGCATATGGACGTCAAATAAAATTTGAAAGAATAATGTGAATGTTAGTATGTTTCATTTATAAGAGGTCACATCTCAAACCGACTGAAGATTGGTTTTATGCTTTTTAGATTTAATTTTTATAATATCACGTGGAATTCAAATAAATTAGGAAAACACTGTCAAAATATTAGCTATTTAAGAGTCGATTTCAAAAGCGAGTGAAGATGTTTTTTTAATTTTTGATTTAATTTTATAAATATCATATGGACTTCAAATAAATTAGAATAAAATTATTTCGTTGCTTACTAAATGAGCAACGGAAGGGTTCAAAATCTAAGCATTACAATATCATAATCTTATAGTTCAAAAACTTTTCTTGAGAACTTTATTAATATTATAAATATTGCAATATAATATGAGCTTTGAAAATTATTATTATTATTATTTTGAAACAATAAAACAATAATTGCAGGAGTAAATTTGTGATCTTTACATTGGTATAATAAAGGATTCTACACACACACACACACACACACACACACACACACACACACATATCCCACTAAAAATTAAACGATGTCACTATTAGCAAAATGTTCACCATGACCTCAACTTTAGAAAGTATATAATAATAATGCCAATAATGTAGAGCAACTCAAAGACAATGACAATGATCTTCATTGGCTAAAGAGAGGCAATGAAGAGTTGTCTTGCTTCCAATCCATAAGGGGTCACATGTGTCACTTTGCATTAAATCTAGTTATCCGTTTCTTTCTCCAATTCTAGTCGGAAGTAACCATCTACACAAATCAGCTAATTATGTCGAAGAAGATATACCTTATAACATACAACATTTGGATTTGACTCACACATGGATGTAAGTGAATATTTGAGTGCGGACTGATATATAGACTTGAGGGCATGCATGCAAGCAACTTTTTGTCTCTTCGATTTGAATGTGTTTTATGGCTATGCATAAAATAACACATTATTTAATCAATTGATGAAACTAAGAGATCGTTCCATTTACCCAATAAATCAATCTTCAATACAAACCGCAAAGAAAATGCACGACTTGGAGCATAAGTAGAATTTTTCAAAATGCAAGACTTCTTACTTCACATTATCTCCTCTCCACGTGTTCATAAAATTATAATAAGAACAATCATTGTGTAGATATTGATTCAGACCATGATCGTTAGGGGCTCAATTGGTATACAAAAATCAATCCCACTTGCCACCACACAAGTAAAGTTATTGAAAATACATGAGTTGTTACTTCACATATTCTTTAGTGTGTGGATTTTGGTTCATACAATTAGTATAAGGCCAAACAAAGTGGAGATATTAGTTAAATTATTATTATTGAGGGCTCAATCAATATGCAAAAAAACAATCTCATATGCCACTTTGCACAACCCACCTAATCCTTACGAATGTAGAAAAATATAGAAGGTTTTACATCATAAGCTTATACTAAACTTCAGTTTTGAAAAGGCTTAAACAAAATTAAGTTACCACTTATCATGGAAAATCTTGTCCCAAACTTTGGCTTAGACAAAATTAAGTTGCTTATAATGAAAAATCTTGTCCTAGATCGTCTCTTCAATTTTTTTTGAGTTGGACACGATTAGGGGTAGTAATAATGAAGTATGTTTTAAAAATTATTGGGTGAACTCAATGGCTCAATTATATTCATAACTCAGATATGTTCTTATACAAATATTTGATCTTATTAGAATCAAGCCTTAGTGTTTCCTACCTTCTCTCGCACATCCTAATCTAGATGAGTTGTAAAAACTTAGTATACGTGTGCGCACACACATCAATGTGTGTGCACGTGCGCGCGCATGTGCACACACACACACACACACGCGCGTGCGCGCGTGCACACACACATGCGCGCGTGTACGATCATGTGTGTGTGTGCGTGCACACACACATATGGGCACGTGCGAACACACACACACACACACACACGCTCATGCTAGTGCGCTTGTGTACACATGCATGCAACATATCACATAAATGATATTACACGAACTATTACAACATTGCTTTACTAAATATCACCATGAAGTATCCATCATTCACCGCTTAGTCGACATAGTTCAAATGGAAGTAAACATTTTGCAAAAGAATTAACTACATATGTGAACGAGAACTTGCTTGTAGTTCTACATACTTACACACTCAATAACAATAATAACAACCTCACTATATCTAGTAAGTAGAAAATGACATCACTTATTTAGACAAACAAATGTAAATAGGGGTAATTATTCTATTTGATTCCTTGAGTTGTGAATAGTGATAAACAATTGTTCATGACATGATCATCAACAGTCGATATGGACAAACATGCTATTTGAATTGGCCACCTCACTAAACCTCGGGTTTGCGGTTGTTGCACTTGATCATTGCCACTTGATCAAATGACAAAACAATCACTACTACCACTTGTTTGTTTTAGTTTTTTTGCACAAACTTTTGAATAAATCATGGCGACGCACATCATCACTACTGCTGATGACAAACAACTCTTCAAGGTATGTAGTTTTTTGGCACGTGTTCATTTTGCCATTATAATGAAGTCAAGATTGAATGTAACATAATTCCTCCATTTCCTTTAACACCATATTTAACTCAATAAGGTAGGTAAAAATGTGTCACATTTGATAATCAAATTCTCTACACCCCCTCCCCACCAAAACCTTGGTCCCCAAAATGGATTTGACAAAGAGACAAATGTCATGTTTTCTGAAAATGCATTTTTATGAACTGAGAGATTTGACTTTGACTATTAGGGCAACATGCAATGATTAGATCATAAACAATAAGATCACACACCACCGACACTATCTCACTAATATATATTGATGTTTTAGCGTTGGTTTTTTCCATTTCCACGATTTTTAATGCAAAATTTCAGCCCTTAAGCAAAATTGTATCATTTAAATTGGTTTGATGTGAACACATCAAAATTGTGCGCATCCTCCAAAATTGTGGTGACATGAAAACATTGACTCAAATAGAATTAATTTTATAAAAGATGATGCAATTTGCATAAGTGTTCTTACAATGATGCAAATACAATTATATTTAGCAAGGATGATTCTCCCTATTTCAAAACAAAACGATGCAACACGTGAATAAAAAATGTGATGTAAAATAAAATTAATGTTTTAATTTAAATTTTGAATTTTGAAAGGTCAATACACTAGTCTAGTATACTACATCTAGAATTTATTATTGAAACAATATCAAAATTGTTTAACTAGAGCTTTCATGTTTACTTTTACCATCATATAAATAACAAACTATTTTCATTGATTTGCTTGACATTCGTAAGTTATAATTCTAAACACCATCGCATCTAAAAGCTATTATAAATTCATAATCAATTTAATAACTAGCGCATCTAAGTTTGCCACCATTATTGGAATATATATATATATATATATATATATATATATATATATATATATATATATGTTAGCTTTTGAGGTTACATAGGGAGAGGGTCGTAGCCCTTTGTGGCATCATCGCCTACACCGACCGTGGAACCATCTAAGGATGGAAGTTTAAGTTCTTGGCTACCCCACAAATTAAACCACATTATTATGGTGCCCTATCACTAGGGTATCCAAATTTTCGGTAGTATGACGCCGTAACACGGAGCCGAGATTTGAACCTTGGACCTCCCAATTACTATGATGTTGAGTTGTGGAGCTCAATTACTTCAGTTTAGCATGTTATATTAAACTTGTTGGAAAACATAGTAACCGACATCGGTTATGAAGGGACCGACATCGGTCACCTATGATTGGCATCGGTCAGGCAAGTAGGAACCGACATCAGTTAGGGCTAACCAACGTCGGTTACCTATGCGTGAGTGTTTTATTTAACTCACGAGAATTAGATCTAATTTTAGTATTAAAGAAAATCTATTGATTGTAATTGCATGGCTAAGTGCCCTAAGTTTGTATAAGGTATTTATAAGTGAAAAGCTAGGGTTAGAAGTAAGTATTGATGATTATTGTGAAAATAATTGTGAGAGAGAATTCTTGGAGAAGAAGGAGAAACTTGAGAGAAAGAAAGTATTGTACATCGTGAGAGGTGTGGAAGATTGTAAATCTTCATTGTATATCTTCTGAAAGCTTTGGATAATAGATTGACTTGTTTCTTGGTGGATGTAGCCCACACTGGGTGAACCACGTTAAATCTAGTGTTGATTTATATATCTTGTTTTGTATATTTCTTCTGGTAGAATATCCGCTTTTATTGCATGTATGCTTAGATCTGATATATTATCTGTACAACCTTGTGCTAACCCCAACAACTGGTATCAGAGCTTTGTTTGAGGGTTTTATGTTGACATGATTTACTCACAGAGGGTTTTCTGATTGAGTGGGAGCTACAACAATGGCGAAAAAACAATACAAGGTAGAGAAGTTTGACGACCGAAATTATCAATTATAGAAGATGCAGATTGAGGATTATCTGTATCAAAGAGATTTGTACTTACCATTGGATGAAAATCTAGACCTACGAAGATGACTGATGAAGAATGGAAGATTCTTGACAAAAAGACTTTGGGATCTATAAGATTGAGTCTGGACAACATCTGTGGCTTCCAATATTACAGAAGCAACATCTACATAGAGTTAATGAAATCTCTTGCTAATTTATATGAAAAATCTAGTGCTTCAAATAAAGTTTATTTGATGAAGAAACTATTTAGTTCTAAGATGCATGAAGGTGGATCTGCATCTAGTCATTTGAATGATTTCTGATCTATTGTAAATCAGTTAAAATCGGTTGATATTTCGTTTGATGATGAAGTGAAAACACTCTTATTCTTATGTTCTTTGCCTAATAGTTGGGATAACTTGGTAATGGTTGTTAGTAATACAACATTTGCTAATAATATTTTGAAGTTTGATGATGTGGTTAGTATAATCTTGAATGAAGAAATTCATAAGAAAAGTACAAGAGGAATCATCATCTGGGAATGCTTTGAATGTAGAAAGTAGAGGCATGCAAAAGGAGAGATCTAAGAGTAATAATAATGAGAAATCAAAGTCAAGAATGACATATCTAAATCAAGGTAAGGGAATTACTTGTTGGAATTGTGGAAAGAAAGGACATGCAAAGAAAGATTATTGGTCAAAGGATAAAGAGAACCAACACCCAAACAAAGGTAAAGAGACAAATATTGCAATAGAGGTAATGCAAGATGCTCTTATTATTTCTTTGGATAATAGAATAGAATCATGGTTTTAGATTCAAGAGCTTCTTTCCATGTAACCCCTAATAAGGGTTATTTTAGAAATTATGTCCGGGGTATTTTGGGCATGTTTATTTGGGTGATGATGAACCTTGCAGTATTACTGGGTAAAGAGAAGTTCATCTAAAATTGTAGAATGAAAATACATGGGTATTGAAAGATGTGAGGCATGTGCCAAGCCTCAAGAGGAATCTTATTTCTGTAGGGCAACTAGGTGAAGTTAGTTGCATGGTTACATTCATAGCAAACTCTTGGAAAGTCACCAAGGGTGTCTTTGTTGTGGTAAGAGGCAAAAAGGTAGGAACGTTATATTTATCTACCGTGTTTACTTGATTCCTTTTGTTATTATCTACTTGATTCGAGATGCATGCATGTGGCATAATCGGTTGGGCCATATGAGTAAAAAAGGAATGCAAATCTTAAAGGCTAAGGGTAAGTTATCATATTTGAAATATTTAGATCTTGATTTATGTGAGCATTGTGTCTTTGGAAAGCAAAAGAGAGTGAGATTTCTCAAAGTTGGGGCAACTAAGAAGGAGAAAATTAGAGCTTGTACACTCGGATGTGTGTGGACATCCCGGTAGTAGCTTCTCATGGAGGATCCCAGTATTATGTTACTTTCATTGATGATGCTACAAAAAAGGTATGAGTTTATTGTATTAAACATAAATATGATGTTTTTGAGACTTTTAAAAGATGGAAAACCCTTGTTGAGAATGAATCAAATTCAAAGTTAAAGTGTCTTAGATATGACAATGGTGGTGAATATTGTAGCAAGACTTTCAATGATTATTGTTCAATGAATGAAATACGTAGAGAAATGATGGTTCTAAGAACACCACAAGAGAATGGTGTTGTAGAAAGAATGAACAAGACAATCATGGAACGTGCTAGAAGTATGAGGATACATGTTGGATTGCCCTTGCAGTTTTGGGAAGAAGTAGTTGATACAACAAGTTTATTTGATTAACCATGGGCCTTCAAGTTCACTAGATGGAGGAATACCAAGGAAGCTTGGACCGAAAAAGAGAGGTAGATCTTTATTTTCTTAAAGTTTTTGGTTCAGAAGCTTTTGTGCATATTGATAAGGAAAATAGAAAAAAGTTGATGCAAAATCCAAGAGATGCACTTTCATTGGTTATGGATCTGGTGATTTGATTCCATTTTTAGGATTTAGAGAATTCTAAAATTATTAGGAGTCGTGACATTAAATGGAATGAAAAGAGAATGTACATGGATCAAATTTTGGTACCCAAGGATGAATCGGTTGAGAAGTTTGTGAATGAAAATGAACTCTCGGATTTAAAACTCATACCTATAGGGTTACATAGTAATCAATGTCGGTTGACCCCTGGCCAACCCCATCGGTCAACTAAATGATATCGGTTACGGAGAGCAAACCGACATCGGTTAGCGAACCGCGCGCTACGTAGTGACCGCGTCGACCACTATCGAATTGGAAACAAATGTCCAGAGGTCCAGAATGAGCCTCCGAGTATCCCAAACTTCTGTGAGAAGGTCACAAAGGGTAAGTAAACCTCCAGAAAGATTTACACTTCTCTATCTTATTTATTATTGATTGATAATGGTGAACTAGAAAGTTTTGAAGAAGCAATGCAGGATGAGACCCACGTTCGGGGGCATGTCATGGATGAGGAGATGGACTCCTTGAACAAAAACCAGACTTGGGATTTGGTTAAGTTCTAGTAGGTAAGAGGACATTGCGAGAACAAATGGGTTTACATGATCAAGGAAGAAGAGGGTGGACAGAAAAGGTATAAGGCAAGACTTGTAGTAAAGGGATTTGCACATAAAATAAGTATTGACTTTGGTGAAATATTTTCTCTGTTGTTAAAATGACTTCCATACATACTATATTGAGTATAGTTGTAGTAGATGATTTGCATTTAGAGCAACTAGATGTGAAGATGACTTTCCTTCATGGTGATTTGGATGAAGATATTTATATGCAACAACTGCTTGGGTATGAAGTCAAGGGTAAGGAGAAATTAGTGTGCAAGTTGAAAAAGAGCCTATATGGGCTCAAACAAGCTCCAAGGCAATGGTACATGAGGTTTGATAGTTTCATACATGAGCATGGTTACTTGAGATGTGAATATGATCATTGTGTTTATTTCAAGAAGCTTGAAAATGAGAGCTATATTATTTTGTTATTGTATGTGGATGATATGTTTATTAGGGATCTAGTATGTAGGGACATTGGTGAGCTTAAAGGAAAGCTAGCTCACACATTTGCTATGAAGGATTTAGGAGCTGTAAAAAGAATCCTTGACATGTAAATACACAAAGACAGGAAGAACAAGAAATTATATTTGTCTCAGGAGGATTATATCTACAAGGTGTTAGAAAGGTTTAAAATGTAAAATTCAAAACCTGTAAGTACACCTATGGTTGGACACTTCAAATTGAGCAAAGATCAATGTCCTTCATCACATGAGGAGGTCAAATACATGACACGAGTACCATATGCTTCAACAGTTGGGAGTCTCATGTATGCTATGGTTTGTACCAGACCAGACATTGCACACAATGAGAGTTGTGAGTAGATTTATGGCCAATCCAAGTAAAGAGCATTGAAAAGTAGTCCAATGGATACTCAGGTATTTGAGAGGGACATCTAGCATGCAGTTATGCTATGGAGGTTCAGATATTTCTTTATGTGGCTATGTTGATTCGGATATGGTTGGAGATCTGGATGGTAGAAGGAGCACTACTAGATATATTTTCACAATAGGTGGGACGATAATTAGTTGAATATTAAGATTGTAGAAGGTTGTGGCTTTGTCTACTATAGAGGCAGAGTATGTTACAACTACAAAGGCTAATAAAGAGATGATATGGATGAGCAAGTTCATGGAAGAGTTGGGAAAGGAGCAAGATGATTACAAATTGTTCAGTGACAATCAAAGTGCAATTCATTTGGTAAAGAACTCAATATTTCATTCTAGAACAAAACACATTCAATTGAGGTATCACTTCATATGACAAGTATTGGAGGATGGACAACTAAAATTGGAGAAGAAGATTCATATGAGTGAAAACCCTGCGGATATGCTAACGAAGCCATTAGCAAAAGAGAAGTTGGAGCTACACTCCACTTTTGTTGGTCTTCGAGTTTGAGACTTGAAGAGGAAGAAACAAAGCTAAGGAAATGATCCAAGAATGATGTTGTACAGGTATAATGCAGTAATTTATCTCCAAGTGGGAGATTGTTGAGTTGTGGAGCTCAATTACTTCAGTTTAGCATGCTATATTAAACTTGCTGGAAAACACATAGCAACCAAATCGGTTATGAAGGGACCGACATCGTTCAACAAGTAGAAATGACGACATCGAGTAGGGCTAATCGAACATTTATTACTTGTGTGTGAGTGTTTTATTTAACTCACGTGAATTAGATCTAATTTTAGTATTAAAGCAGATCTATTGATTGTAATTGCATGGCTAAGTGCCCTAAGTTTGTATAAAGTATTTATAAGCTAGGAAGCTAGGGTTAGAAGTAAGTATTGATGATTATTGTGAAAATAATTGTGAGAGAGAGAATTCTTGGAGAAGGAGAAGCTTGAGAGAAATAAAATATCGTATATCGTGAGAATTGTGGAAGGTTGTAAATCTTCATTGTATATCTTCTCAAAGCTTTAGATGATAGATTTATTTGTTTTTGGTGGATATAGCCCACATTTGGTGAACCACGTTAAACCTCGTGTTGATTTATATATCTTGTTTTGTATATTTCTTCGGTAGAATATCCACTTTTATTCTATGTATGCTTAGATTTGATATATTATCTATACAACCGTGTGCTAACCCCAACATAGGAGACCCAAGAACCATTAGACCACTTTACCCGTTGGATGGAAAAAACTTAAAATATTAATCATTGAAATAAAAACCTATTAAAAACAAGTAACAAAAGATCTTTCCATTCGATTCTATTTCTTGTCAATTAGTTAGACTTGAAAATGCATGTGAAATTAGTCAATTATAGTTGGTGATATTCTATTCACAACACACAAAAAGGAAAGAAACAATAAACGATGAAAATTTAAATGAGTAATTTATGAAGGCCGCTTTGATATTTTTACACAAATTATGCCATTAGGAGGCACAAATTAATCGCGGTTAAAAGAAAATCCAACAGATTAATCAAACTTGAACATACGAAGGGATTTTTCTTCTTGATATGTAAGTGAAAACATAATCAACCACATGAATCAATTATGGGTTTTGATAATAGATAAGCCATCAATATGAATGATGGCCTATAATATTGAAGCAAAGTCTTGAAGTAAAACATTTTGTTTTTTTAATGGGTCAAGATCACATAATATTAGAAGCAAACTCCTCATTTTTATTTGGAGTCGTGATTCAATGTCTTAATAGAAATGGTTCATAGATTTTTATGACATATTTCTTCTCAAATTTTTTTCTTCAAAATCATTATTGTCATATCCCATATGTTTTTTTCCCCAAAACTTAACGAGTGCCACATATTGGCTTATTACTAGTGTTGAAATTGAAAGTGTTTAATTGCATTGAGTGGATGTTTATAGTTGCAATAGTTCAAAAAAATTATATTAATTGTTTGGAAATATATTTAGAAAATAAATATGGACAATTTTTTTGTTTTGATCTATAAACATTTAATATTGGTACAAGGCTAGGTAATTGCTATATTATTAGTCTATTTGTGTGTTGATTAATTGTTAGTATAAGATTGACTAATTGTTATGGTATTAATGTAGTTGTATATTTATTAATTATCGCTATGAAAGTTAAGTGCATTAATATATGTGTTTAATAATTATTGTGGGGTTGAGCATAGTTAATATAAATTGTATTAATTTATAGTATTGTTGTATTTATGCGTTTATTAATTAATTATTATGGGATGAGGCCCAATTAGTTTATATTTTATTAGTTTATTTGTGTGTTTGTCATGAAGTCATGTACTAGTGTATATCTACACATTTTAATTGTTGGTGTGGGTTTAATTAATTAATTACTATGGTAGTGTTTAATTAATTAATACCTACAATGGTATTAATTTAATCATCAATTTATATTGTATGGTTTTGACCCACGGAAAAGAATATGCAATATAAGACCTCCAAGAATATTCTTTTCATTTTCTAATGTCATACAATTTTAAAGTATTAAATGACAAATTAAAATTAGTTGATCAAATAAATGCATTATTTATTCCCTGTGGCAATAATAAAAATTATATCCATATATTAAGAAATGTATAATACACCCCCATCACTCCCCACACACATGGTAACATCTGACATGTAAATTCTATGAGAAGGAAGAACCAACATGAAAACAGGAGATCACAAAACTTGTTGACAAGTGTGAAGGAAAACAAACCGATGTAGGTTTGAAAAAGAAAACAGGGAATGGAGGTAAATCTGTACAGCAATGTGGGGACTGATCCAGATAGGGGAGAATGGAATGTGGAAAAGAAAACACCAATAAAAACCAAGACCAATAGTTCTGGTTATGAGATTTGAATCTGGGTCATCACCATGGCAATGCCCCGTGTTGTTTACTTTCATATATGTATATGAATTTAAAATTGGAAAAAAAAACTTACTGCCAATATGTGTCGATATTATCATCTCTGAGAAGGTGAATGCCATTGCCAGGTTTGTAAGAGCTAACACTCCACGCAGCCTTTTTGCTCATTTCTCACATCTGCTTCGCTACAACCTCATCTGCTTCTGGATTTTCTGCTGACATGTTGTTTACCTCCAAAATTGAACCAAATTTAATGATCTAGGAAAATACAAACCCTGAAAATTGACTGAACTCTTTGTTAGCATTTTCAAGTGCGGGGGCTTTTTGCTATTTTAAAAATTTAAATAGCTTGGCCATCCTTGGTTATCGTGGTGGAATTTCAATTCAATTGTGATGTCAATTGAAATTCCTACCGTAACTTCATGAAAGATAAAAACCTACCGTAAGTTCATAAAGAGAAAAGAGATAAGTTGGCGATATTCAAAGTGCTTTGCAATGAGCGGAGATTGGACAATGTATTCATGTTCATCAGAGCTATATTGAAAAAAATATAGCTATACCTAAGTTTTTCAAAATTCTAAATTTTCCTTACAGCAATGATGTTTCACCCCCAACTAGTTTAGGAAAAGATCAGATTGCAGGCCAGAAGATATGCAGAATATCAGGCTCTCTTCATAGTGCAACAGTATTAGGTAAAATCAGAGGTGTATTTTGTATTTTGTTAGCAGTATGCACCCCATGGGAAAACAACATAGATTGGATAGGAAAATGATCACAAGCATCTGCAAAACCATAGGGAGGGAGGGTCAACAAAGGAATGGATAGTATAGGAATTTGACGTTTTCCAGCAGGGCTCTCTTCATAGAAGACACCTCCTTAAATATAAATATTAAACCCAGGTAAGATCTAAACCCATTTATTATTTGAATCAGATTACATCATTTTAATCCTCTCTATATATAGGGTACATCTTTTTAAATATAGAATGCACAATTTTCTATAAAATTCTCTCCAATTTTATTTATTCTCACCAAAAAAATGCACAAAAACTGAGGGTATTTTGGATCCCTTAGAGAGGAAAGCAAAACTCTATTGAAGCTCGTCGTAGATTTTGGAAAGGATTCCAAGAAAAAGGGTATTTTGAATTCGCAACAATGGAGGAGCTTCCAAAAGAAATACTTAGAGAGATTCTTTAGCGAGTTACATCCGAATGTGACGTAAAAATATTTGTCAACTGGTGAATTCTATTTCGATATTAAATTTGATGTTAATTTTAATTGTTATACATAAATTTCAACACGGTGTCTAGGAGAAAGTCACTTAAAATATTTTTCTTTAGGGTGTTTTTGTTGCCTACATGGTGTTTTTGTAGGACCGTGAGTTACCACCTGCGCTAATGTAACTCTCTTATATTTTTGGTAATATAATGGGCAGTTCCAATAGTATAATATTTTTCTTTTCACTTGAGAAGTCAATTGAAAATTTGTAATAATTTAACCACATGGTAAGAGTTTAGGGGCTCTTCTTTTTGGACTAATATAATAATGTAGTTAGAGTGATGCCATAACACTTTGAACAATAGAATCTAAAGAAAGAATGTAATGGAGTTATTAATTAATGTGATATGAGAAACACTTAGAGAATGACATCTATTGTTATATTATAGATAGATATATTTAAGATATATGTAGTAGTTTATATAAGTGGTGTATTTATTATTGTATCAAATTATATGAATCTATCTTAATTAATTTATTTAAATTTTAGTGGAATCGAAGTTTGAGGTTTCAAAATCAATTACATTGAAAAATAATACTATCAAATTACATAATTCTAATATTTTTGTTCGTGCTTTGTCAATTAATGATACTCTATGACTCCACTCTCAATCCACTCTAACTCTTCTAGTATTTCTCCTTCAATTTAATCCTTATTGGACCCTTTTGTGAGGTGTCATACGTCCATGTGTCATATTCAAAGCATTTTTAAGTGGCTCCTTTTTGCTTTAGTACATTCATCCCTTGTTCTCACTTTTTTAGTTTTTACCTAGGCCAATAGACCAATTTGGCACCAATATGGTCCTAACTTAAATTCAATTTGCATATAAATACTCGTACATTCTATTTTATTTACGTATCTAAGTGAAATCAAGAGAATTCATTATTCACATGCATTTATTAAGCAATTATAAGCATTTAAGAGAAGAGAAAGAATTCATTACGATTTTGTTGAAGCACTCAAGTTCATGGTAGAAATATTGGATGACACAAGTTTGCATGCTTGATTTATTGCAATTATTGAGGTATATTGGTTTTTATGTTTTTACCATTGAGGGGCCTAACATATATCAAGATGTTCTTACTATTCTCTAGTGTAACAGAGGTTTCAAAACACATTTTGTTTTCCTTACACTTTTGTAAATGTTGTTATTGAATAAGGGCAATAAACATAATTATTGTTTTGTGCGAAATCAAAGTGATTCCATACAATTCAAAGTAAAATTTTTGAAGACTAGACTCGAGCAACATAGAGACCGTAACAAAATTGTCACTCATATACAAATTTTTCCATCGCATTTGTATGGTGCGAACATCATTATTTGTTTGGCACATTTTTATCAATTGATTTAAAATAGAAAATTCAAAAGGCACAAAAAGTTAGCTATAAACATGTTCATAAGATACAAACATTTTTATCTATTATGTGTTTCACGATGTGATTGGCTACTTTACAATATTGTTAGGTTCAAGCTATACAATAATTTATAACGACTTTTCATTTAGGTGAGATGTTCTAGTAATGGAACACCCTAAGTTTTGGGGTTGGTGTTCCCATCTAGATGCCATGTAGGAACACCAAAATTAATTAATTTAAAATTTAACATATTTTATCTTGTAAACAAAAGCAATGTAATGAACTTACTTGGATAAATAATCTCAATAATAACATAAAGAACACCAAATGACAGAAATAAGAGCATAATATGACAAATATGTTATTAATCCACTTTGAGGGGGCTATTTGAGCCACAAATTTATAATAAGAATATAATACTCAATAT
Source organism: Taxus wallichiana var. yunnanensis (assembly GCA_018340775.1). Taxonomy (NCBI): domain Eukaryota; kingdom Viridiplantae; phylum Streptophyta; class Pinopsida; order Cupressales; family Taxaceae; genus Taxus; species Taxus wallichiana. The sequence goes on along the minus strand of CM031238.1, from coordinate 587,889,002 downwards.
CTTATCATGTATTTACCATTGCCTCCTTTATACACCCTACTTAGGCTATGATTACTCCATGGGCTGACTCTATAAATAATAACAAAGCATAGAGAAATGTCATATAACAAGTTAAGAGATTTTGTTACCCACAATTTGACCATACATATCTTAATATATATTATAGGTTAAGAGTTAGCATTTTCCATGCCCTTCCCCTATCCCCCTCAAACAAATGTTTTCCTCAATTTTTGATCATCTTGGGAAGCTTCTCTGTAAAAAAAGCATTTTCTCATGTTGTATGCTCCCTTGGTAAGTTCTTCCACTAGATATTGGTGATCACACATGATTATAATCACTTGAATTGAGTTTAGTAAAGTGTTTATAATTCCACGAGGATTCTTCCACAAAATGACTATGCATATATAGTAATCTTCTAGCTAAAATTAAACACTTAAAATACTAGATGTATTTCAATAGACAAAGGCCACTTCTAGTGGTGTTGAGTGTATTCTTTGACTTCCCAAAGTTTGGTTGTACCCTCTAGAAGAGGTAATAAATCACGGTTGGGAGACAAAAATTCTATATAAGGAAACCTTATTGAATAAGTGTATTTGATATGTAGTTTCTCCCTTATTGGATCCGGTATGTTAGTATTGTATTTTGTTATCATATTGGGCAGATATGAGGTTTGCATTGAGTTGTGCAGGTGATAGGAAATAAATCATGAGGAAAACGTGGGACTCAGGGAACACACGTCGCTTAGCACAAAAGGCCTAAAGGCCAAACCTCTTCTTATTCTTATCGATTACGACACCCTCTTTCTCTTGTTGTGGTTTGTCATGTTGGTTGCTTGGATTTGATATTGTGAACCTTATCTTTTCCTCCATCTTGGTGATGAAATTTCATATTGATTATCTACTTACTAATTGTTATGTTTCCTTGGTTTATTGTTTGCTAATGGTTAATGTTACCCTTTCCATGTGGTTCTAGCATCTTATTTTAGTTGTGGGATGATGTGTAGAGGTTAGGTGGATTAGGCCACCTAATCATGGATTAGGTGAGTCTAATCACCCCTCCTAAATGCCACATTTTTCTCAAACTCGTATTTGGGAAAAATGTGTCATTTAGGAAGGGTAAATGACAAACAAGGGACCTCATTTGCATGGAAAAGAGGCCCTAAACCCCATCCCTATGGGTGGGTGGGCTCTTTCCAATGCAAATGAGGCCCATTGGCTCATTTTGCCTCCCACAAACTTCATAATTTATGAGCTTTTTTATTTTTGGGTTTGTATGGGATTTGAGAAATTCCCTCATCGTTGCTTGGGCTAGTTTTGAAAATTACTTTAATCCTTTTTTCTTGGAATTTTGGGGATTCTCCATTGGTTGGAGTTTTGACCTTCTCATTGTTTGCTTTGGTTTGCTACTTCTCTTTTTAAACCCTCACTTTCATGGGAAGGGGTTCTTTTTAGTTTGAAAATTTTGGAAGGAGTTTGAAAGCTTGGTAGAGGATTGGGCTATTTGGAAGGCATCTTTGGAATTCAGCTTTGGGAATACAAGGTAGGTCCTTGTATCTCTATGTTTTTTACTCCTTTTTACCTTGCATGTGTGTGAGATCAAATTGTGGAAATGTACATTTTGTGTTGCTCTTTTTGCTCCACCCACCCTTGAGGGGTGTGGGTTTTGGGAGCTTGTATGGGAAGAGGGAGGAATTTTCCTCCACTCTATTTGGGAACCCTCCTACATTTGGTTTGTAGGTAGGGATGGATTTCCATTTGGGTTGGAAATTCATCCCTACCCTCAAGAAGGAAACATTCTTGTTTGAAAATCCTTCTTGGGGAGTTTGGAGGGATAAGGGGAGTTGTTTTGGAGTGATAAGGAGATGGTGAAAATATGGAGAGATAAGGGGGATTTTTATGGCTATTTGGTATGGTTGAGATTATGCTTCTCACTCCATACTTGTGTTATTTCTCCATAGAAACTTGATTTCTAAACACACATAGGAAGATACCTAGCCTTGAGTGACAACTTGTGCATAATTTATATATGTTATTTCTCACGTAGAGAAATTTGAGTATGTCCTCTTATGACTTACAACTGATCTCTATTTTACGATTGGACATTTGCATACATTGAAATTGAAACTTTTGTCTTCTATCTCAAGGGATAACTCCATTTGTTGCTTGTTTGACTGCAAATGATTTCTCAACTCCACTAGTATATTGACCTCCACCCATAATTGAAGAATTACTAATCTTTCAAAGGTATTGTCTATTGTCCATCCCACTAATCCTTTAAGGGATTTAATTACATTCCTAGAACAATGAATACTCTAACCTAGATTCCTAAATATATGCTTGATTCCATTATGTTCTAGCTCACTTGACTGGTTTTTACTCTGATTTACTCCATGAAAGTTGATCATTTTATTAAAAATCTCACTTGACTGATTTTTACTTTGATTTACTCCATGAAAGTTGATCATTTTCTAAAAACAATAAAAGTTATTACCTTGGTTATTTATAGCTCCTTTGCTTTCTCTGCTTTCTTGTTCACTTGCATTCCTTACTTTGTCTTCATAATCCTTTGCTTCACAAGAAGGTTTCGTATCCATCCATTCTTCTTAAGTTGCCTCCAACTTTATTTTCTCCTGAATTCCTTTCTTCATTATGCATTCTTTGTCTTATCCTTTGTACAAAGTCATTGTTTTCTCTCTTTCTTGCTTAATGATGGGTTGACTATACTTTCCTTTCTTTCCCTTGTTTGGCCTCTTGTGGAGGTACTTCTTTGTCTTTATATGCCTTCAAAGGCATCCCTTTACTCTCTTGCTCGGTTTTCTGTCTCCCTTGATCACATTCTTCTCTAAACTCTTTGGTTTTGTGTTGTATAACAATCATCACCTCTTTAGCTTGGTTTTCCTTGAGTTCTTCATGTTTATTAGATTTCCCTTCACATGCATGTTGGTTTTTTATGAAGTCAAACATCTCTTCTAACCTCTGCAACTCTTCTCTCAATGTGAGAGTGTCCACTCCTTCCTCTTCATCATACTTAGGACCAAATTGGTCTTCTTGCCTTGCAATAGCATCACTTTCATCACTTGTTCTACCTGCATTTTCACCAAAACTTAGCATTTCATGAGTTGTACCTACATACAAACATGTCCACATAGAATTAGTTAGAAAATTCAATGGTCTCTTGACCTTCATGCTTGCTTCTCTCATGGCTTCTTCCACCATTATGTCTTCATTCAAGCAACTTAGTGCTTTTCCAAGGTGGTATTTTTGATCCACCATCTCACTACCTTTCCCACAACCTCTATTTGTTGTCGCCTTCTTTATGTGACCAACTCCTTGGTCACCAAACACCCTTCTTTGTGCTTCTCTTCTCATCCACAACTCATCACAAGGAGACACTTCCTTTACTTTTTTATCTCTGTAACTTTGATCCATTGTCTTGTGCGGGTATTTCCTCATGGTCATTAACATGACACTTCCTCTTTCATCACCTCTTTCACCCTTCAAGGGTATGAGACTATGCTCAACTCCATCCTTACAAAATTTGTAAACATTAGTTTTTCCATCATGCTTGGCTTTTCTATCAAATTGCCAAGGTCTACCTAATAGCAAATGACAAACATCTATAGGTAGAACATCACATAACATTGTATCTTTATATGTTCCAATTTGAAAATCAACAACACTCTACTCACTTACCAGAATTTGATGGTTTTGTTGCACCCATGAGATGTAAGAAGGCCTTAGATGTGGAAGTCTTTTTAATCCCAAATTCTTCACCATGTATTCTGACACAACATTGTCAGTGCTTCCTCCATCTATGATGACATCACATACTTTGCCTCCATACTTGCATCTATTTCTGAACAAGTTTCGTCTCGACTCATATATGTGGTTTGAATTATTAGGTTCGTTCCTTTACCTCTTGGCTACTCCAAAACTCTCTTCATCAAGAGATTCACCCTTCATTCTCTCATTCCTTTTACATGACTAATATGGTATGAATACCTTCCCCTTTTCAGTTTTCTTAGGGCATTTTACATTACTACAACTTGTATAGTTATGACAACTAGCATTCACATCTCTAGCATTTACATAACTATCACTATTTGCATTCATATCACCAAACATAAGCATACCTTTTTGACTTAATCCAAGAGACTTGAATCCTTCCCTTGAATGGCTTGTAGACTCTCCTTTGCTACTGCACTCTGAAAATGGCATTCTCTCTCTGACCAAATGCTCTAAAGCACTCATTATTTCCTCCATTTGTATCTTCATCTCGCTGAAACGCCCCATCATTTCTCTGCTGAGAATTTCTTGACTATTCTGCAATCTTGTATATCTATGTGCCATCATCATTTTGTTGTTTTTTTTAAACTATGCCTTTTAATCGGCTTCTATACCAAAATGGTGGAAGGGTCTACTTACTTTCACCTTGTTCTTGTCTAGAACATCATTACCTTGATCATGCAGGATCTTTCTCAACACATGAGCACTATCCATCCTTGTACTTTCCATCTTCCGTTGTACTAAGGATCTCCCTTAGCTCTATGTATTTCCAACACCATCTCATTCTTGTATGCTGAAACACTATATGCATGAAACATGGAGGGAGTATACCTCACCCTTCCCGACCAACTCCCCTATTCTTTATTCAATCAATACACACTCAAATCACTCTCCTTTCATGAACAACACACTTTCTTATATTGTTATCCTCTGGTCCAAACTTGGTTTGTTGTTGCTTTCCTCCACTAACACAACCATATTAGGGCAACATACAATGATTAGATCATAAACAATAAGATCACACACCACCGACACTATCTCACTAATATATATTGATGTTTTAGCGTTGGTTTTTTCCATTTCCACGATTTTTAACGCAAAATTTCAGCCCTTAAGCAAAATTGTATCATTTAAATTGGTTTGATGTGAACACATCAAAATTGTGCGCATCCTCCAAAATTCAGTGACATGAAAACATTGGCGCAAATAGAATTAATTTTATAAAAGATGATGCAATTTGCGTAAGTGTTCTTACAATGATGCAAATACAATTATATTTAGCAAGGATGATTCTCCTATTTCAAAACAAAACGATGCAACACGTGAATAAAAAATGTGATGTAAAATAAAATTAATGTTTTAATTTAAATTTTGAATTTTGAAAGGTCAATACACTAGTCTAGTATACTACATCTAGAATTTATTATTGAAACAATATCAAAATTGTTTAACTAGAGCTTTCATGTTTACTTTTACTATCATTTAAATAACAAACTATTTTCATTGATTTGCTTGACATTCAAGTTATAATTCTAAACACCATCGCATCTAAAAGCTATTATAAATTCATAATCAATTTAATAATTAGCGCATCTAAGTTTGCCACCATTATTGGAATATATATATATATATATATATATATATATATATATATATATATATATATATATATATATATATATATATATATATATATATATATATATATATATTAGGCCGAGGTTACATAGGGAGAGGGTCGTAGCCCTTTGTGGCATCATCGGCCTACACTGACCAGTGGAACCATCTAAGGATGGAAGTTTAAGTTCTTGGCTACCTGACCATTAAACCACATGGTGCCCTATCACTAGGGTATCCAAACCGTCGATAGTATGGCGCCGTAACACGGAGCCGAGATTTGAACCTTGGACCTCCCAATTACTATGATGTTGAGTTGTGGAGCTCAATTACTTGATTTAGCATGTTATATTAAACTTGTTGGAAAACATAGTAACCAGACATCGGTTATGAAGGGAACGACATCGGTCACCTATGATTGGTATCGGTCGGGGCAAGTAGGAACCGACATAAGTTAGGGCTAACCAACGTCGATTACATATGCGTGAGTGTTTTATTTAACACACGGGAATTAGATCTAATTTTAGTATTAAAGAAAATCTATTGATTGTAATTACATGGCTAAGTGCCATATGTTTGTATAAGGTATTTATAAGGTTTGGGAAGCTAGGGTTAAAGGTAAGTATTGATGATTATTGTGAGAGAGAGAATTCTTGGAGAAGATGGATAAACTTGAAAGAAAGAAAGAAAGTATTGTACATCGTGAGAGGTGTGGAAGGTTGTAAATCTTCATTCTATATCTTCTAAAAGCTTTGGAAAATAGATTAACTTGTTTCTTGGTAGATGTAGCCCAAAGTGGGTGAACCACGTTAAATCTGGTGTTGATTTATATATTTTGTTTTGTATATTTCTTCTGGTAGAATATCCGCTTTTATTGCATGTATGCTTAGATCTGATATATTATCTTTACAACCTTGTGCTAACCCCAACAACTGGTATCAAAGCTTTGTTTGAGGGTTTTATCTCATATGATTTACTCACGAGGGTATTCTCGATTGAGTGGGAGCTACAACAATGGCAGAATAAAACAATATGAGGTAGAGAAGTTTGACGACCGAAATTATCAATTATAAAAACGCAGATTGAGGATTATACGTATCAAAGAGATTTGTACTTACCATTTGATGAAAAATCTAGACCTACGAAAATGACCGATGAAGAATGAAAGATTCTTGACAAAAAGACTTTAGTATCTATAAGATTGAGTCTCGACAACATCTCGTGGCTTCCAATATTACGTAAAACTTCTACGATAAAGTTAATGAAATCTTTTGCTAATTTATATGAAAAATCTAGTGCTTCAAATAAAGTTTATTTGATGAAGAAACTATTTAGTTTTAAGATGCATGAAGGTGGATCTGCATCTAGTCATTTGAATGATTTCCGATCTATTGTAAATCAGTTAAAATCGATTGATATTTCGTTTGATGATGAAGTGAAAACACTCTTATTCTTATGTTCTTTGCCTAATAGTTGAGATAACTTGGTAATGGTTGTTAGTAATACAATATTTGCTAATAATATTTTGAAGTTTGATGATGTGGTTAATATAATCTTGAATGAAGAAATTCGCAAGAAAAGTACAGAGGAATCATTATCTGGGAAGGCTTTGAATGTAGAAAGTAGAGGCATGTAGAAGGAGAGATCTAAGAGTAATAATAATGAGAAATCAAAGTCAAAGAATGACAAATCTAAATTCAAGAGGTAAGGGAATTACCTGTTGGAATTGTGGAAAGAAAGGACATGCAAAGAAAGATTATTGGTCAAAGGATAAAGAGAACCAACACCCAAACAAAGGTAAAGAGACAAATATTGCAATAGAGGTAGTGCAAGATGTCTTATTATTTTTGGATGATAAAATAGAATCACGAGTTTTAGATTCAAGAGCTTCTTTCCATGTAACCCCTAATAAGGGTTATTTTAGAAATTATGTCCAGGGTAATTTTGGGCATGTTTATTTAGGTGATGATGAACATTGCACTATTACTGGTAAAGAGGAAGTTCATCTAAAATTGTAGAATGAAAATACATGTGTATTGAAAGATGTGAGGCATGTTCTAAGCCTCAAGAGAAATCTTATTTCTGCAGGGCAACTAGGTGAAGTTAGTTGCATGGTTATATTCATAGCAAACTCTTGGAAAGTCACCAAGGGTGTCTTTGTTGTGGTAAGAGACAAAAAGGTAGGAACGTTATATTTATCTACCCGTGTTACTTATTTTTTCGTGTGTTATTTACTTGACTTCGATGCATGCATGTGGCATAATCAGTTGGGCCATATGAGTAAAAAAGGAATGCAAATCTTAAAGGCTAAAGGTAAGTTATCAGATTTGAAATATTCAGATCTTAATTTCTGTGAGCATTGTGTCTTTGGAAAACAAAAAAGAGTGAAATTTCTCAAAGTTGGGGCAATTAAGAAGTAGAAACTAGAGCTTGTACACTCAGATGTGTGTGGATCATCCCAGGTAGCTTCTCGTGGAGGATCCCAGTATTATGTTACAAGAAAGGTATGAGTTTATTGTATTAAACATAAATATGATGTTTTTGAGACTTTCAAAAGATGGAAAACCCTTGTTGAGAATGAATCAAATTCAAAGTTAATGTTGTCTTAGATATGACAATGGTGGTGAATATTGTAGCAAGACTTTCAATGATTATTGTTCAATGAATGAAATACGTAAAGAAAATGGATGCGTTTCTAAAAACACCACAAGAGAGAATGGTGTTGCTTGAAAGAATGAACAAGACAATCATGGAACTTGGTAGAAGTATGAGGATATATGTCGAATTGCCCTTGCAGTTTTAGGCGCTGGCAGTTGATACACAAGTTATTTGATTAACCGTGGGCTTTCAAATTTACTAGATGGAGGAATACGAGGAAGCTTGGACCGGAAAAGAGGTAGATCTTTCTTTTCTTAAAGTTTTTGGTTCAGAAACTTTTGGGCATATTGATAAGGAAAATAGAAAAAAGTTAGATGCAAAATCCAAGAGATGCACTTCATTGGTTATGGATCTGGTGATTTCAGATTCCATTTTTAGGATTTAGAAAATTCTAAAATTATTAGGAGTCGTGACATTAAATGGAATGAAAACAGAATGTACATGGATCAAATTTTGGTACTCAAGGACGAATCGGTTGAGAAGTTTGTGATTGAAAATGAACTCTCGGATTTAAAACTCATACCTATAGGGTTACATAGTAATCAATGTCGGTTGACCCCTAACCGACATCGGTTACAGGAGAGCCAAACCGACATCGGTTAACGTAACCGGCGTCGGCTACGGTGACCGATGTCAACCACCGTGAATTGGAAACAAATGTCCAGGAGGTCCAGAATGAGCCTCCGGTACCCCAAACTTCTATGAGAAGGTCACAAAGGGTAAGTAAACCTCCAAAAAGATTTACACCTTCTCTATCTTATTTATTATTGATTGATAATGGTGAACCAGAAAGTTTTGAAGAAGCAATGCAAGATGAGACCCACGTTCAGTGGGAGCATGACATGGATGAGGAGATGGACTCCTTGAAAAAAAAACCAGATTTGAGATTTGGTTAAGTTCCTAGTAGGTAAGAGGATATTGCAGAATAAATGAGTTTACATGATCAATGAAGAAGAGGGTGAGAAAAATGTATAAGTCAAGACTTGTAGTAAAGGGATTTGCACATAAAATAAGTATTGACCTAGGTGAATTTTTTTCTGTTGTTAAAATGACTTACATACATACTATATTGAGTATAATTCTAGTAGATGATTTGCATTTAGAGCAACTAGATGTGAAAATGACTTTTTCATGGTGATTTGGATGAAAATATTTATATGCAACAGCTGCTTGGGTATGAAGTCAAGGATAAGGAGAAATTAGTGTGCAAGTTGAAAAAGAGCGTATATGGGCTCAAACAAACTCCAAGGCAATGGTACACGAGGTTTAATAGTTTCATACATGAGCATGGTTACTTGAAATGTGAATAAGATCATTGTGTTTATTTCAAGAAGCTTGAAAATGAGAGCTATATTATTTTGTTACTATATGTGGATGATATGTTTATTGCAGGATCTAGTATGCAGGGTATTGGTGAGCTTAAAGGAAAGCTAGCTCACACATTTGCTATGAAGGATTTAAGAGCTGTAAAAAGAATTCTTGACATGTAAATACACAAAGACAAGAAGAACAAGAAATTATATTTGTCTTAGGAGGATTATATCTACAAGGTGTTAGAAAGGTTTAAAATGTAAAATTCAAAACATGTAAGTACACCTATGGCTGGACACTTCAAATTGAGCAAAAACCAATGTCCTTCAACACATGAGGAGGTCAAATACATGACACGAGTACCATATCCTTCAACAAATTGGGAGTCTCATGTATGCTATGGTTTGTACTGACTAGACATTGCACTGACACAACGAGAGTTGTGAGTAGATTTATGGTCAATCCAAGTAAAGAACATTAGAAAGCGGTCCAATGGATACTAATGTATTTGAGAGGGACATCTAGCATGCGGTTATGCTATGAAGGTTCGAGATATTTTTTATATGGCTATGTTGATTCGGATATGGTGGAGATCCGGGTGGTAGAAGGAGCACTACTAGATATATTTTCACAATAGGTGGGACGATAATTAGTTGAGTATTAAGATTGTAGAAGGTTGTGGCTTTGTTTACTATAGAGACAGAGTATGTTACAACTACAAAGGTTAATAAAGTGATGATATGGATGAGCAAGTTTATGGAAGAGTTGGGAAAGGAGCAAGATGATTACAAATTGTTCAGTGACAGTCAAAGTGCAATTCATTTGGTAAAGAACTCGGCATTTCATTCTAGAACAAAAGACATTCAGTTGAGGTATCACTTCATACGACAAGTATTGGAGGATGGACAACTAAAATTGGAGAAGATTCATATGAGTGAAAATCTTGCGGATATGCTAAAGAAGCCATTAGCAAAAGAGAAGTCGGAGCTACACTCCACTTTTGTTGGTCTTCGAGTTTGAGACTTGAGAAGGAAGAAACAAAGCTAAGGAAATTATTCAAGAATGATGTTATACAAGTATAATGCAAAAGTAATTTATCTCCAAACGATAGATTTTTGAGTTGTGTAACTCAATTACTTGATTTAGCATGCTATATTAAACTTCTTTGGAAAACACATGGAAACAAAATCGGTTATGAAGGGACCGACATCGTTCGGCAAGTAGAAACTGACATCGAGTAGGGCTAATCGACATCGATTACTTTGTGTGTGAGTGTTTTATTTAACTCACATGAATTAGATCTAATTTTAGTATTAAAGCGAGATATATTGATTCTAATTGCATAGCTAAGTGCCCTAAGTTTGCATAAAGTATTTATAAGTCAAGCTAGGGTTATAAGTAAGTATTGATGATTATTGTGAAAATAATTGTGAGAGAGAGAGAATTCATGGAGAAGGAGAAGCTTGAGAGAAATAAAATACTGTACATCGTGAGAATTGTGGAAGGTTGTAAATCTTCATTGTATATCTTCTCAAAGCTTTAGATGATAGATTTATTTGTTTCTTGGTGGATATAGCCCACATTTGGTGAACCACGTTAAACCTCGTGTTGATTTATATTCTTGTTTTGTATATTTCTTACAGTAGAATATCCACTTTTATTGTATGTATGCTTAAATTTGATATATTATCTATACAACCGTGTGCTAACCCCAACATAGGAGACCCAAGAACCATTAGATCACTTACTGTTGGATGGAAAAAATTTAAAATATTAATCATTGAAATAAAAACCTATTAAAAACAAGTAACAAAAGGTGTTTCCATTCGATTCTATTTCTTGTCAATTAGTTAGACATGAAAATTCATGTGAAATTAGTGAATTATAGTTGGTGATATTCTATTCACAACACACAAAAAGGAAAGGAAACAATAAACGATGAAAATTGAAATGAGTAATTTATGAAGGCCGCTTTGATATTTTTACACAAATTATGCCATTAGGAGGCACAAATTAATCGCGGTTAAAAGAAAATCCAACAGATTAATCAAACTTGAACATACGAAGGGATTTTTCTTCTTGATATGTAAGTGAAAACATAATCAACCACATGAATCAATTATGGGTTTTGATAATAGATAAGCCATCAATATGAATGATGGCCTATAATATTGAAGCAAAGTCTTGAAGTAAAACATTTTGTTTTTTTAATGGGTCAAGATCACATAATATTAGAAGCAAACTCCTCATTTTTATTTGGAGTCGTGGTTCAATGTCTTAATAGAAATGGTTCATGGATTTTTATGACATATTTCTTCTCAAATTTTTTTCTTCAAAATCATTACTTGTCATATCCCACATGTTTTTTTCCCCAAAACTTAACGAGTGCCACATATTGGCTTATTACTAGTGTTGAAATTGAAAGTGTTTAATTGCATTGAGTGGATGTTTATAGTTGCAATAGTTCAAAAAAATTATATTAATTGTTTGGAAATATATTTAGAAAATAAATATGGACAATTTTTTTGTTTTGATCTATAAACATTTAATATTGGTACAGGGCTAGGTAATTGCTATATTATTAGTCTATTTGTGTGTTGATTAATTGTTAGTATAAGATTGACTAATTGTTATGGTATTAATGTAGTTGTATATTTATTAATTATCACTATGAAAGTTAAGTGCAGTAATATATGTGTTTAATAATTATTGTGGGGTTGAGCATAGTTAATATAAATTGTATTAATTTATAGTATTGTTGTATTTATGCGTTTATTAATTAATTATTATGGGATGAGGCCCAATTAGTTTATATTTTATTAGTTTATTTGTGTGTTTGTCATAAAGTCATGTACTAGTGTATATCTACACATTTTAATTGTTGGTGTGGGTTTAATTAATTAATACCTACAATAGTATTAATTTAATCATCAATTTATATTATATGGTTTTGACCTAACGGAAAAAGAATATGCCAATATAAGACCTCCAAAAATATTCTTTTTATTTTCTAATGTCATACAGTATTAAATGACAAATTAAAATTATTTGATCAAATAAATGCATTATTTATTCCTGTGGCAATAATAAAAATTATATCCATATATTAAGAAATGTATAATATACCCCCATCACTCCCCCACGTCCTCCCTCCCCGAGCCAAGGGTAACATCTGACATGTAAATTCCATGAGAAGGAAGAACCAACATGAAATATCAATGAAAACAGGAGATCACTAAACTTGTTGACAAGTGTGAAGGAAAACAAACCGATGTAGGTTTGAGAAAGAAAACAGGGAATGGACGTAAATCTGTACAGCAATGTTGGCGCTATTGGTGGGGACTGATCCAGAATGGAATGTGGAAAAGAAAACACCAATAAAACCAAGACCAATAGTTCTGGATATGAGATTTGAACATGGGTCATCACCATGGCAATGCCCCGTGTTGTTTACATTCATATGTGTATATGAATTTAAAATTGGAAAAAAAAAACTTACTGCCATTATGTGTCGATATTATCATCTCTGAGAAGGTGAATGCCATTATCAGGTTTGTAAGAGCTAACACTCCACGCAACCTTTTTTCTCATTTCTCACATCTGCTTCGCTACAACCTCATCTGCTTCTGGATTTTATGCTAACATGTTGTTTACCTCCAAAATTGAACCAAATTTAATGATCTAGGAAAATATAAACCATGAAAATTGACTGAACTCTTTGTTAGCATTTTCAAGTGCGGGGGACTTTTTCTATTTTTAAAATTTAAATAGCTTGGCTATCCTTGGGTATCGTGGTGGAATTTCAATTCAATTGTGTTGTCAATTGAAATTCCTACCGTAAGTTCATGAAAGATAAAAACCTACCGTAAGTTCATAAAGAGAAAAGAGATAAGTTGGCGATATTCAAAGTGCTTTGCAATGAGCGGAGATTGGACAATGTATTCATGTTCATCAGAGCTATATTGAAAAAAATATAGCTATATTAAAAATTCTAAATTTTCCTTTACGGCGACGATGTTTCACCCCAACCAGTTTAGCTCCAGATTGCAGCCAGAAGATATGCAGAAGATCAGGCGGTGCAACAGTATTAGGGCAGAGGTGTATTTTGTATTTTGTTAGCAGTATGCGGGGAAAACAACATAGATTGGATAGGAAAAGATCACAAGCATCTGCAGAGGGGTCAACAAAGGAATGGATAGTATAGGAATTTGACGTTTTTCAGCAGGGCTCTCTTCATAGAAGATACCTCCTTAAATATAAATATTAAACCCAGGTAAGATCTAAACCCATTTATTATTTGAATCAGATTACATCATTTTAATCCTCTCTATATATAATACATCTTTTTAAATATAGAATGCACAATTTTTCTCGGAAGCTATTTATTCTCACCAAAAAAAACAAAAACTGAGGGTATTTTGGATCCCTTAGGAGAGGAAAGCAAAACTCTATTGAAGCTCGTCGTAGATTTTGGAAAGGATTCCAAGAAAAAGAGGGTATTTTGAATTCGCAACAATGGAGGAGCTTCCGGAAGAAATACTTAGAGAGATTCTTTAGCGAGTTACATCTCGAATGTGACGTAAAAATATTTGTCAACTGGTGAATTCTATTTCGATATTAAATTTGATGTTAATTTTAATTGTTATACATAAATTTCAACACAGTGTCTAGGAGAAAGTCACTTAAAATATTTTTCTTTAGGGTGTTTTTGTTGCCTACATGGTGTTTTTTGTAGGACCGTGAGTTACCACATTAGCTAATGTAACTCTCTTATATTTTTAGTAATATAATGGGCAGTTCCAATAGTATAATATTTTTCTTTTCACTTGAGAAGTCAATTGAAAATTTGTAATAATTTAACCACATGGTAAGAGTTTAGGGGCTCTTCTTTTGGACTAATATAATAATGTAGTTAGAGTGATGCCATAACACCGAACAATAGAATCTAAAGAACGAATGTAATGGAGTTATTAATTAATGTGATATGAGAAACACTTAGAGAATGACATCTATTGTTATATTATAGATAGATATATTTAAGATATATGTAGTAGTTTATATAAGTGGTGTATTTATTATTGTATCAAATTATATGAATCTATCTTAATCTTAATTTATTTAAATTTTAGTGGAATCGAAGTTTGAGGTTTCAAAATCAATTACATTGAAAAATAATACTATCAAATTACATAATTCTAATATTTTTGTTCGTGCTTTGTCAATTAATGATACTCTATGACTCCACTCTCAATCCACTCTAACTCTTCTAGTATTTCTCCTTCAATTTAATCCTTATTGGACCCTTTTTGTGAGGTGTCATACGTCCATGTGTCATATTCAAAGCATTTTTAAGTGGCTCCTTTTTGCTTTAGTACATTCATCCCTTGTTCTCACTTTTTTAGTTTTTACCTAGGCCAATAGACCAATTTGGCACCAATATGGTCCTAACTTAAATTCAATTTGCATATAAATACTCGTACATTCTATTTTATTTACGTATCTAAGTGAAATCAAGAGAATTCATTATTCACATGCATTTATTAAGCAATTATAAGCATTTAAGAGAAGAGAAAGAATTCATTACGCTTTTTGTTGAAGCACTCAAGTTCATGGTAGAAATATTGGATGACACAAGTTTGCATGCTTGATTTATTGCAATTATTGAGGTATATTGGTTTTTATGTTTTTACCATTGAGGGCCTAACATATATCAAGATGTTCTTACTATTCTCTAGTGTAACAGAGGTTTCAAAACACATTTTGTTTTCCTTACACTTTTGTAAATGTTGTTATTGAATAAGGGCAATAAACATAATTATTGTTTTGTACGAAATCAAAGTGATTCCATACAATTCAAAGTAAAATTTTTGAAGACTAGACTCGAGCAACATAGAGACCGTAACAAAATTGTCACTCATATACAAATTTTTCCATCGCATTTGTATGGTGCGAACATCATTATTTGTTTGGCACATTTTTATCAATTGATTTAAAATAGAAAATTCAAAAGGCACAAAAAGTTAGCTATAAACATGTTCATAAGATACAAACATTTTTATCTATTATGTGTTTCACGATGTGATTGGCTACTTTACAATATTGTTAGGTTCAAGCTATACAATAATTTATAACGACTTTTCATTTAGGCGAGATGTTCTAGTAATGGAACACCCTAAGTTTTGGGGTTGGTGTTCCCATCTAGATGCCATGTAGGAACACCAAAATTAATTAATTTAAAATTTAACATATTTTATCTTGTAAACAAAAGCAATGTAATGAACTTACTTGGATAAATAATCTCAATAATAACATAAAGAACACCAAATGACAAAATAAGAGCATAATATGACAAATATGTTATTAATCCACTTTGAGGGGGCTATTTGAGCCACAAATTTATAATAAGAATATAATACTCAATATCTTATCATGTATTTACCATTGCCTCCTTTATACACCCTACTTAGGCTATGATTACTCCATGGGCTGACTCTATAAATAATAACAAAGCATAGAGAAATGTCATATAACAAGTTAAGAGATTTTGTTACCCACAATTTGACCATACATATCTTAATATATATTATAGGTTAAGAGTTAGCATTTTCCATGCCCTTCCCCTATCCCCCTCAAACAAATGTTTTCCTCAATTTTTGATCATCTTGGGAAGCTTCTCTGTAAAAAAACATTTTCTCATGTTGTATGCTCCTTGGTAAGTTCTTCCACTAGATATTGGTGATCACACATGATTATAATCACTTCAATTGAGTTTAGTAAAGTGTTTATAATTCCACGAGGATTCTTCCACAAAATGACTATGCATATATAGTAATCTTCTAGCTAAAATTAAACACTTAAAATACTAGATGTATTTCAATAGACAAAGGCCACTTCTAGTGGTGTTGAGTGTATTCTTTGACTTCCCAAAGTTTGGTTGTACCCTCTCAGAAGAGGTAATAAATCACAGGTTGGGAGACAAAAATTCTATATAAGGAAACCTTATTGAATAAATGTATTTGATATGTAGTTTCTCCCTTATTGGATCCAGTATGTTAGTATTGTATTTTGTTATCATATTGGGCAGATATGAGGTTTGCATTGAGTTGTGCAAGTGATAGGAAATAAATCACGAGGAAAACGTGGGACTCAGGGAACACACGTCGCTTAGCACAAAGGCCTAAAGGCCAAACCTCTTCTTATTCTTATCGATTACAACACCCTCTTTCTCATGTTGTGGTTTGTCATGTTGGTTGCTTGGATTTGAAATTGTGAACCTTATCTTTTCCTCCATCTTGGTGATGAAATTTTATGTGATTTATCTTCTTACTAATTGTTATGTTTCCTTGGTTTATTGTTTGTTAATGGTTAATGTTACCCTTTCCATGTGGTTCTAGCATCTTATTTTAGTTTTGGGATGATGTGTAGAGGTTAGGTGGATTAGGCCACCTAATCATGGATTAGGTGAGTGTAATCACCCTTTTCTAAAGGCCACATTTTTCTCAAACTCGTATTTGGGAAAAATGTGTCATTTAGGAAGGGTAAATGACAAACAAGGGACCTCATTTGCATGGAAAAGAGGCCCTAACCCCATCCCTATGGGTGGGTGGGCTCTTTCCAATGCAAATGAGGCCTATTGACTCATTTTGAGGCCCATTCATTGCTTATTTGGGAAAAATCATTTAGGAAGGGTAAATGCCTCCCATTTGCAAAAAAGAGGCCCTAACTTCATAATTTAGGAGCTTTTTTAATTTTGGGTTTGTATGGGATTTGGGAAATTCCCTCATCATTGCTTGGGCTATTTTTGAAAATTCCTTTAATCCTTTTTATTGGAATTTTGTGGATTCTCCATTGGTTGGGGTTTTGGTGTTGTCACCTTGACATTGCTTGCTTTGGTTTGCTACTTCTCTTTTTAAACCCTCACTTCCATGGGAAGGGGGTTCTTTTACTTTGAAAATTTTGGAAGGAGCTTGGAAGCTTGGTAGAGGATTGGGCTATTTGGAAGGCATCTTTGGAATTCAGCTTTGGGAATACAAGGTAGGTCCTTATATCTCTTTGTTTTTTTACTCCTTTTTACCTTGCATGTGTGTGAGATCAAATGGTGAAATGTACATTTTGTGTTGCTCTTTTTGCTCCACCCACCCTTGAGGGGTGTGGGTTTTAAGAGCTTATATGGGAAGAGGGAGGAATTTTCCTCCACTCTATTTGGGAACCCTCCTACATTTGGTTTGTAGGTAGGGATGGATTTCCATTTGGGTTGGAAATTCATCCCAACCATCAAGAAGGAAACATTCTTGTTTGAAAATTCTTCTTGGGGGAGTTTGGAGGGATAAGGGGAGTTGTTTTAAAGTGATAAGGAGATGGTGAAAATATGGAGAGATAAGGGGGATTTTTATGGCTATTTGGTATGGTTGAGATTATGCTTTTCACTCCATACTTGTGTTATTTCTCCATAGAAACTTGATTTCTAAACACATAGGAAGATACCTGGCCTTGAGTGACAACTTGTGCATAATTTATATATGTTATTTCTAAGACTGAGAAATTTGAGTATGTCCTCTTATGACTTACAACTGATCTCTATTTTCGATTGGACATTTGCATGCATTGAAATTGAAACTTTTGTCTTCTATCTCAAGGATAACTCCATTTGTTGCTTGTTTGACTCTAAATGATTTCTCTACTACACTAGTATATTGACCTCCACCCATAATTGAAGAATTACTAATCTTTCAAAGGTATTGTCTATTGTCAAACCCACTAATCCTTCAAGGGATTCAATTACATTCCTAGAACAATGAATACTCTAACCTTGATTCCTAAATATATGCTTGATTCCATTATGTTCTAGCTCACTTGACTGGTTTTACTCGATTTACTCCATGAAAGTTGATCATTTTATTAAAAATCTCACTTGACTGATTTTTACTTTGATTTACTCCATGAAAGTTGATCATTTTCTAAAACAATAAAAGTTATTACCTTGGTTATTTATAGCTCCTCTGCTTTCTCTCGCTTTCTTGTTCACTTGCATTCCTTACTTTGTCTTCATAATCCTTTGCTTCACAAGAAGGTTTCGTATCCATCCATTCTTCTTAAGTTGCCTCCAACTTTATTTGCTTCCCGACTTCCTTTCTTCATTATGCATTCTTTGTCTTATCCTTTGCACAAAGTCATTGTTTTCTCTCTTTCTTGCTTAATGATGGGTTGAATGTATACTTTCCTTTCTTTCCTGCTTGTTTGACCTCTTGTGGAGGTACTTCTTTGTCTTTATATGCCTTCAAAGGCATCTCTTTACTCTCTTGCTCAATTTTATGTCTCCCTTGATCACATTCTTGTCTAAACTCTTTGGTTCCATGTTGTACAACAATCATCACCTCTTTAGCTTGGTTTTCCTTGAGTTCTTCATGTTTATTAGATTTCCCTTCACATGCATACTGGTTTTTATGAAGTCAAACATCTCTTCTAACCTCTGCAAATCTTTTCTCAATGTGAGAGTGTCCACTCCTTCCTCTTCATCATACTTAGGACCAAATTGGTCTTCTTGCCTTGCAATAACATCACTTTCATCACTTGTTCTACCTGCATTTTCACCAAAACTTAGCATTTTATGAGTTGTACCTACATACAAACATGTCCACATAGAATTAGTTAGAAAATTCAATGGTCTCTTGACCTTCATGCTTGCTTCTCTCATGGCTTCTTCCACCATTATGTCTTCTTTCAAGCAACTTAGTGCTTTTCCAAGGTGGTATTTCTGATCCACCATCTCTTTTCCTTTCCCACAACCTCTCTCTATTGTCATCTTCTTCATGTGACCAACTCCTTGGTCACCAAACACCCTTCTTGGTGTTTCTCTTCTCATCCACAACTCATCACAAGGAGACACTTCCTTTAATTTTTTATCTCTTTAACCTGATCCATTGTCTTGTGTAGGTATTTCCTCATGGTCATTAACATGACACTTCCTCCTTCATCACCTCTTTCACCCTTCAAGGGTATGAGACTATGCTCAACTCCATCCTTACAAAATTTGTAAACATTAGTTTTTCCATCATGCTTGGCTTTTCTATCAAATTGCTAAGGCATGCTTAATAACAAATGACAATTATCTATAAGTAGAACATCACACAACATTATATCCTTATATGTTCCAATTTGAAAATCAACAACACTCTACTCACTTACCAGAATTTGATGGTTTTGTTGCACCCATGAGATGTAATAAGGCCTTAGATGTGGAAGTCTTCTCAATCCCAACTTCTTCACCATGTATTCTGACACAACATTTTTAGTGCTTCCTCCATCTATGATGACATCACATACTTTGCCTCCAGACTTGCATCTAGTTCTGAACAAGTTCCTTCTCTGACTCATATCTGTGTTTTGACTTCTTAGGTTTATTCTTTTACCTCTTGGCTGCTCCAAGACTCTCTTCATCAAGAGAGATTCACCCTTCATTCTCTCATTCCTTTTACATGACTAATCTGGTCTGAATACTTTCCCCTTTTCAGTTTTCTTAGGGCATTTTACATCACTACAACTTGCATAGTTATGACAACTAGCATTCACATCTCTAGCATTTACATAACTATCACTATTTGCATTCATATCACCAAACATAAGCATACCTTTTTGACTTAATCCAGGAGACTTGAATCCTTCCCTTGAATGGCTTGTAGACTCTCCTTTGTTGTTGCACTCTGAAAATGGCATTCTCTCTTTGACCAAATACTCTAAAGAACTCATTCTTTCCTCCATTTGTATCTTCATCTACTTTGAAACTGCCCCATCATTTTCTAAGCAGAATTTCTTGACTATTATACAATCTTGTATATCTCTGTGCCATCATCATTTTGTTGTTTTTTTAAAATATGCCTTTTAATCAGGCTTCTATACCAAAATGGTGGAAGGGTCTACTTACTTTCACCTTGTTCTTGTCTAGAACATCATTACCTTGATCATGCAAGATCTTTCTCAACACATGAGCACTATCCATCCTTGTACTTTCCATCTTCCGTCTTGTACTAAGGATCTCCCTTAGCTCTATGTATTTCCAACACCATCTCATTCTTGTATGCAAACACTATATGCATGAAACATGGAAGGAGTATACCTTACCCTGCCTGACCAACTCCCCTATTCTTATCCAATCAATACACACTCAAATCACTCTCCTTGCACTGAACAACACCCTTTCTTATATTGTTATCCTCTGGTCCAAACCTGGTTTGTTGTTGCTTTCCTCCACTAGCACAACCATATTAGTTCTACAAGGCCAAAACACTCAATACCTAGATTTAGGATTTTCATCCTTGTCCACAAGCTTAGAGCATTGATCCTAACATGTTACAAGGGAATAGAACCTTCCTCACCATTCTGGTCATTCCTTTCTCTATACTTGTGCTTATTAGACCTAATTCCCTAGTAGTCCTTCAATCATACAAATTGAGTTGGATCTCAATTTCCTCTCGAGACAACCTCACCTTCTCATGACTGATTTAAAGACCCTTTATGGAGCCCTAGAATGAGTCCAAATTTCACTACCTACTTTTTGTACAAAATTGTACTTCCTTTGTATTGCATTGTGCAAATTAGGTCTATTTAATGCCTAGAATTGTGACAATGATACCTTTGGTGGTTGTATTACTTAGAGAATGATTGGAGCACCTCTAAGCATGTCCCCAATATGCTTCCTACTAGATTTTAGGCTTTATTTACTTCTTTTAGTCACACATGCATATTGTGATTCTACACTTCCCCTGTACCTCTAAACAATCAACAAACATAGATCTCTTTTACCCCTATTCATATGCGTGACCCATGAAATTTGGTACCTTCATCCTAGATTTGGTCCTCCAAAATTTAGGGTTTAAAAGTTACATGATGCCCTAAAAAGAGCCTTAGAGCTTAAATTTGATGTCACGGAGTCGGATAAATGTGTTTCAAGGGCCACAAAAAAATCATGATTCGTTAACTCAACTTCTTCAACCTATCCATGCAATCACGAAGCTTCCAAGCCTTAAAACTCCAAATGTCACCTTTCTTGTCTCGGTACTGCAATGCAAGAACCTGTTAAAAATGCATGGGAAAAAATGAACAAATACAAAAATGTCATGAGACTGTCTCGCAAACCCTCAAATTCATTTATTCATGTCTATTTACACCTTATACATCCATTATTCATGAGGAATTACATACTATGACCAAAATCCAACTTTGGCATATCTAAACAAGCTAATCCTATCTTTTCTCAACCACTCCCTAAGATAGCTAAACAACTCTTGACTTAGAAAATCATTTCTAGTCCCTATTCTCATTGAGATAACATGGAGATATTTTAGGAAAGCATCTTCAAGTCTTCACATTCATATTCCACTTGGCTTTCTTCATACACACAGGCCTTATTTAGGCTTTTACACACAACATTGCCAAATTTGAATATTTAACTACAACATCTAGAGGGAAATGGTGACATATGCCCCTAAAACAACCTAGACTCCAACCAAAATATGACAACATCAATGACATCCTATTGATGCACCTGCATCATCACTTTTCTTCGGTGGTTAGGCCACTTGGGTATGGTTTGATGGTGGTCAGACATTGTAAATTTTGGTTCATGGAGGACTAATTTTCCACATGGGAGAGCAGATATCAAGACTAGATGTCTTATTACATCGAGTATCTTTTTTTAAATTTTGAATTTTGCACTCGATGGTTAGTACCCTAACGGTGACCACGAAAGGTTGCAAAGTAAATGTGATATGGATATTTTCATATGTGTTAAGTCTATAACTTGAATTATTTTGTCAAAGACCAACATTTTATTTAATTGATTTATTAAGAAGCTCTGAGGCTCTTATTGTTGTTTTTGTTTTATTGCGAGATTTTTGGGGATTGAAATGTGGCTACTTAGCCAGTTCTTTTGATTGTCGAGATTTCTTGGGTTTTATCTCTATTTGGTGATTGTCTCCATGTTTCGATTTGAAAGATAATTTATTTCTCTCTCATTAATGATTTGTTATTCAAAAATATCAAAGTTGTTTAAAAAATGAATTATTTTTTAATCATTAGAAAAACTTGGAATATGTATACATTACCAAGATTTGAGTGGAAGGAAACATATTCTATTCAAATTCTTTCCATTTTTTCCCGTGTATGGGCAAGATGTTCATAGCAAAAGTTAACATGTTTATAAGTTGATTTTGTTCTATGGACTGGAATTATGTTAAATGCATCTAAGGCTTCAATTAGATCCCATGCTCTATGTTTGTATTTCCTTAAATAAGATAATATGCATTGAAAATGATTTTTCACTTAGTTTATTATCATATCTCGAATCACCATATACTTTAGCATGTTAACTTTGTATTCGAGGTAAATTGTATAATCAAAGCTTCACACTCAACAATGTTGTTAGTGTATGGAAATTAAAAATGATAAGCAACCAAATTATTTTTACCGTGGGATCCACGAGAACAAATCTTGCACCATCACGTTGTTTGGAGCAGGTTCCATCAAAATGGAGAGTCTAAACCTTGATAATAAAATGATTAGAACTCACTTTCTTCTAGTTGAGGATTTATGTTTAAAGCATACACTCCTATGTCGGTTGAGTTAAAGTTTACACTCTTATTCTTTGCATTATGCTTAATAATCATATGTTTCATATTTTTTCTTTTTCTACCCTAATTTAGTTAGAAATGCCTCTCCAAGGAAACCACATGTGTGAAAACTCAATAAACATATATCCATTTAAATATTTAGACCAATCCCTACTTAATAACATTACATATGCCTCATGTATGTCTACAACTTGTATATCAATGAAGTGCTAGACTTTGAGTTCAAAATAAAGTTGCATATGCCCATTGATTAATTCTCTTACCACTCTTACCTATAATTTATCCAACTATACAACTCTTCTATCTAATTTTATTAATGTTAGTATTGATTTCTTACAAATTCTAGTAGGCATGACATTGGTGAGGCTCTGAATCCACAAATTATTTGTGCACATTCTTACCAAATATTTTGATTGTGACAAGAAAATGTGGTACTTTTGTTTAATCTTTGTGAAAGGCCACATTGGTGTAGGCGGTCCCTTTTTCTTATTAATAGCTTGTTTATAAGTCAAAGATTTATGTAGTCTCTTTACTCGGTGATTTGGGCTAGCTCATGAAGTGTGTTATTGGCTTTAATTTTTATGTCCTCGATAATGTTATAGGTTTTTATACAACATTGGCTTGTGTCCAACCGTGGCATGTAAATCTCCTACCTTGGGTGGATGGATTGTTATTAGCATTTGGATCAATTAGAGTATCTCCCTTTGGTAGAGTTGTGGAGGTAGTGTTTAGATCATTTCTTTTTCTTCTCAAGACATAACTATTCCTCATATTGTTTGAAATAATATATTTGTTCAATATTTTCTTATAGTTCATTTTCTTCTTGAGAAGGGAAACTTATATTCTCAAACACCATGACATCGCTAGATTTGGAGAAGATGGCTTCATTTGGGTCCTTAGGATTTGGTTAATATCCCTCAACTACCTTATGAATGGCTTCAAATGCATTACAAAACTCAAGATAATCCAACTCACCATGTTCAACAAAGATCGTACACTATACACCAATGTGAAGAGAAAACTCATAGATGTTTATTTCTAACACTTTGTTGTTAGGAGGAGGTTCCTAGTTATTTGGTTTGAAGTAGTTATATATTTTATAAGAGTAATTTATTTCCTAGGTTGTTATCATTACTAAGTTTTTACACCATCTTTTTATCCCCTATAATTTAGAACTAATGGATGTTAGAGGAACCACTTGAGTGTTGTTTACTATAGGGACCAAGACAGAGTTGGGTTTCTAAATTCACTTGTTGTAATGCCAATTTGTTGATGGTAGGAATC